>JAMJFZ010001043.1:1160000-1805000 GCA_026225945.1 Cricetomys ansorgei
TTTCCACACCTAACACTTTAAAGATGATAGATAGGATAGATAGATAGATAGATAAGATAGGTAGATAGATAGATAAGAGATACGATAGGTAGGTAGGTAGGTAGGTAGGTAGGTAGATAGATAGATAGATAGATAGATAGATAAAAATCACCAGTAAAACAGTAAAATGAAACCATCCACTTGAAAAAGAAATCTTGTACACATTAAATAATAGAATAAAAAGTAGTGTTGGAAGTGATACTGTTCATAACAAGTTTCTCTTCTACAACTGACCTGTAGGTGCATGATTTCTTTCCCCTGCAACAACCACTAAAACTAGTTTATATGTGTGTATAAAACACAGAAAAACAAATAGGTACAGAAAGTAAAATATTGGAATTTTTAAATTAACTGACTCTAAGTAAAAGGACAAAGAGGACTTGTGTTTGGGAATTATCTACAGATTTGAAGTAGCAGGGTTGGGAAAGTTTTGGGAACTCCATAATGATATTTTCTCAGTGTTTATTTGATGACTATTAGTCAAAAAACACTAACCATCTATCTCTATCAGCTGAAATCTTTGTCCTCACTTTAGTCTACCTCTTTATAGGGAAGATTAATTGATACCTGCCAGTTTAGAGCAGTTAGTCATTTAAAGTGTGGACCTGGTGATTTCTATAACCCACCTTGCAGAAAACAATTTTATATTCCATTAGCATGGAATCACTCTTACTGTTACTAATACAGTAGTGTGCATAAAAAGCATCAACTCTGTCCACAAAATCTTGATGTGTTACATTCCGTTTTGGAGTTCAAATGCAGGCGTTTGGGTTTGTTGTGTTCCACAGATCAATGTATATTACCATTATCAGTCTATGTAAAAATTCCTGACTGTCCTCATTCAATATGCATTCTAGGCTGGCCTTTAGTTAAAGTGACCCTCCTGGTTCTGGCTCCTAAGTACTGGGTTATAGATTTATACCATCACTCCTGGCTCTTAATTGGTTCTTCTTTATTCTCACAGTGTACTACCTCTAATCTTTTCCAAATTCTGTATGAAATATGTTTAATGTTTACATTTGCAATAGAACTTACTACTTTTTACATGCACATATTAGTGTGACTTCTATTTTATGTGAATGACAATTTGCTATATATTTCATTCTGCTCCTGAAATAGGTACCTTCCTTTTTTTTCCTCTTATTCATCCATAGGGTTAAATATAGATCCATTCCTTTTAAATACTGCATAATACTTTTCTTGGCACAAAATACATCCTAGCCACATATAAAATCCTTGATCTCATTGTTTCCTTAAGTGCTAATATGTCTGTCTCCTCTCCCTCAATGCTGAATGGCTTCCTCAGCACATGTGTTATAACTTGCTTCTTAACTAGTTCTTTCATCTTCAGAGCCAATTAATTTTATTAAAAAAAATTGGGGGGTGGGGAACACACATCTTTAATTCTAGAACTTGGGAGGCAAAGGCAAGAGGAATTTAAGGTCAGTCTGGTTTTCAAGAGTTCCAGGTCAACCAGGGCTACAAAATAAGACCTCACTCACCCAGAAATTTGGTACTATCTTTATTTCTTCTGAATAAGAGCTAAACCCATAAGCTTCAGAATGTATTTGTTTCTTGTTGTCTTCTGAGAAGCCACAACACTGTGGCCACCTGAATGTAATAGACCAAGTAGGAAGAGTTGAATCAGTTCTGAATCTCCAGACAGAGGATTGAAGTATTTTCTCCTAATATAAAATTAGGAAGAACTAATAACTCCTTTTCCTTTTTCTTCCTTTCCTACAAGATCTTACTCTAATTTAGACTAGCCTCATTGTGTAGCCCAAGCTGGCCTTAAACTCATGGCAATCCTTCTGCCTTAACTCCATTCCACCTGCTAGGGCTGTGATTATAGGTATAGACCACTACAGCTTCTTTCCTTCTGTTTTTTTCTGTTTTTATCATGTATGAAAAGCTACAATCTCTCCATCGGTCCGGCTAAGATGTTCTTTACTTACTCCTCCTTTAACTCAGCTGTGGAAAGAGTAAGTTGTTTTCAGTGACAGAGAGCCAGGGGCTGAGAAAATCTAATGTCAGGGGACTCTAACTAAAAAGCATCTTGTTAGAAAGCTTATCCAGGGGGATAAGCAATTGATATTTCCTATATAAAAGTACCTTCACCTCCAAAGACTCAGCAGATGGGCAATGCTATGGCCATTTTTCCCAAGCCCCCACTGAAACACTAGCTGCACAGCGCTGCTCTGCAGCCTTCACCAATGGATAAGGCTAGAGAACCAGACATGAATGGGAGTGAGAAAGGACTGCTGATCTACCACCAGAGCAGAAAAGACCAGGACAGCTTTCCTGAAAAATGGCCTTAGAGCCCAGTTAAAGGGGCATTAAAGTTCTGAACATTCTAGGGCCTCAGACATATCTTTGTTTCTTGTACTCACCTCCAGAGCCCTTCTGACCTGTGAAATGAGTTCTACTTACCACAGCCGGGGTGACAGCTCATGCAAGCTGGGAATCTGGAGCTGGTTGGATGACTTGGAAGTAGCTCGTCAAGCCCGAGGCTCTTGCAGGCAGTACAGGTGGCATGGACCTCTTCCAGACAGCTTAGCTGATCTCTGCGTCCCTGGGGCAGCATGGCTGCTCTTTTCTCCCAGGCAGCTAGACAACTCAGCTTACCTGAGAGAATCTCTCAGCAGGCCTTACTGCTTATAAATATTGGTGAGGAGGGAGAAACCTATCATACTGGTCAGTTCTAGGGACTTCCTTCAACCTTTGAGCTGTTTACTTCCTGAGTTAATTAGCTTCCCTGAAGAGTGGAATGTCCTACTTCCCCCTAGAATATTGTGTGTCTTGAATGCTTGCTTCCAAGGTGAGGTTCTCTGAGGAAACTGACTCACAACAATGGCAAGAGCATGAAAAAATGAGATTTGCTATTCAGCATTCGGGGTACCCAATACATCTCAGAATCTTCTCATAGTATGATGGCTTGGGAGTGTCCTCCATTGAATTGTGAAATCTGGGTTGATAATCCTTTCTAGAAACCTTCAGTTGACCATGTCATTTTGTTTCATTGACCAGATTATCTAGAATGAAGAAAATAGACATGGTGGCACCGGCCTATAATCCTAGCTCCTGGGAGGCTGAGACAGAAGGCTTGCATTGAGTTTCAGGCCAGCCTGGGCTACAGATTGAGTTCAAGGCTAGCCTGACGATTTGGCTTGGTGGTAGAGCACTTACCTTGTATGACAAGGTTCCAGGTTCAGTCCTTAGTGTTGTTATAGAGTTAATATGCCTTCTCGGTAACAAACCATTCCAGCACTTAGATATTAATAATGGAAAATGCACAAATGATTCTGGCTAATCCAGAAAGGGGGCCAGCCTTGCACGGCAATCTGTTAGTTTATATGCTTTTACAGCCCCAAGTTCCACTTTAAACAATTGAGTATGTTTCACTGACACAGAAATTCCAAGGTTTGATTTGGACAAGTGGGGAGATTTATTGTCAGTGTCATCATTATCTAGATACAGACCTGGGTAACTCAGATCTTCAGACATCTTCCTGTCAATATGCAGCTGAGATGGCCTCAGGGAAATTCTGCCTAGGCCTTCCAAAGTGGTGTGCCAGGACTACTTGGAATTACCTGTGTTGTTTACTGCTCCTGCCATCGTTGGAAGGTACAGTGCAGTAGTTAACTATAATATGCCATAGAGGAAAGGTTTTCTGTTGTTAACCAAAGATAGCAAGTAAGCAGCATAATTTTCAACTACAGCGGAATATTGTGGTTCGCTAAACTGGTCCTCGATAAAACCGTAGTCGGCAGGATTCGAACCTGCGCGGGGAAACCCCAATGGATTTCAAGTCCATCGCCTTAACCACTCGGCCACGACTACCTACTCTTCGTAAGAACCTTCTGAAACACTAATATAAACTAATAGGATAGTTGCAGCTTCCTCGGATTTCTGGTGGTAAGTAGTTTCTTAGAGACTACAAACAAAAAAACTGAGGATATTGTTGCAAGAGAATGAAGACCTGACGCGTTCCATGGAATCTGCGGAGAGGGCTCTGCAGTTCAAAGTCCACTCAAAGAAGCCTTAAACTAGAAGTGCCAACTTAAGGAACAAGGAGAATGAGGAAAGTGAGAAAACACAGGTTATTTTAGAGTTAAAATAAAATAAAATCTAAACCTGCAACCTCCGCTGCCCTTAGACTGCAGAGGGAATGAGGTGCAGGGAAGAGGGGGAGACTTGTGTTTTCGGATCTCCGGAAGTACATACTGCAGTTAAGACTACGTCCCCAGACCCAGGAAATCTGGAGAGGAAAGAACTGCAAATAGAATTGAAAAGGATTTTGACTCTGTGAGCTCACTTCCCTGTCTCGCCTAAGAGAACGGCAAACGATTAAAAACACGCAAATTTCAACAAATCCAGTAAAATTAACAGGACTGATTTCTTATATCTGAGATTTTGGCGGTTGTTAGAGTGGAATTATGAGAGGAACTGGCATTATTTATTTTACCTCTTTTCACATAGGAACTCCATATCATGTGTTCATCTTGTAATTCCCAGGAGTGGAATATATTCTATGGAATACATTTACACACACACACACACACACATTCCGTAGAGAATATATACATACCCTGACCCACAGGGAAGCTCTTCTCGCTTGTTTCCCTTTGTTTTTATTTGTTCCTGTGTTGTTTTGTTTTTGAGACTAGGCCACTATAGCAGCCTGGCCTTGAATTTGCTATGTAGCTGAGGATGCTTTTTAACGGCATGCCAGTGTCCTTGGAGGCTGGAAAAGGTTAGGATTGTAGAGGCTGAGGTTACAGGCAGCTGGGAAACAATCTCAGATCCCCTGGAAGAGCAGCCAGTGATTTTAACCATTAAGCTATCTCTCCAACCTCTTTAATTGGGATTATTTTAAAGAATCCTTTTGGGTGGAAAAATGGAAATAAAAGACAGTTCTATGAGTTCTATGAATGTATGCATATGAGTGTGTGTGCATGACTGTGTGAGTGTGTATATGAGTGTGTGGTCTGAAAGCATACCTGTGAGTGTGAGTGTATGTGTGTGTGTATGAGTGTGCATTACTAGGGACTGAACCCAGACCTATAGTAGGTAAATGCTTTACCACTGAGTCCAAACTTCATATTTTTAAGTTTTGGAGAGCTGTGTTTCTTGAAGTCAACTTCATAATTAATCTTACAAATGTATACAGAAAAAGAAAGTTTAAAAATATTTGGTGTATTATTAAATTAAATGGTCATTAGTCCTCTAATTACACAATAATACAACACACACAGGAAATGTTTGAATCTAGGTGCTGAGAATATAGTTCATTGGCAGAGGATGCCCAGTAAATGTGAGGCCCTGATTGAGATCCCAGTATTACACAGGCACGCTCACACATATTTTAAATGTATTTATTTGGACATCAAATGATGCATTTTCCTTCTATTGATGATGTGATATTACCGCCATCAGTGTTGCATTGTTGATTTAGCAAATGAAAATTATTTTATCTTGAATTACACCAATTTTCAGAAAAAATACGAGAATCTTCTTGATTGAAATCTAATCTAATCTAAAGCAGTTTGACAATTTCAATTAAATTTCACAGAACAAACTCGGGCTAACTTTTTCTGTTTTCTCAATTTCTTCCAATTCTACCTGTAACTTATGTTTGTTGTCCACAGACTGCATACTGTGCATCTTTTGCAAGCAGGTAGGAGACATCAAAAGTTAAAGTCTTGACCTGCTACTTGATATTTCCCTAAAGCACATTCCATGTTTAAAAATTACTCAAATTATAAAAAGTAACAACCTAGTAGAAAGGGAAATGGAGCTCTGCCTTGTCACTAACGTTGTATGACAAAGGTGTCCACTTTTAAAGACTTGCTTACTAGTTTAATTCTGTAAGTGTTAGAGAAAATGTGTAGCTATGCATGTCTAAAACCTTGCGAACTTTGCTCTCTAAGGCAACCAGAAACAGTGCAGAAAGCACAAATAGTATCCAAGAGCAAAAAACAGAAAATATTGAAAACAGCGAATTTCCAAGTGCCATGTGAACATGGATTCTTCTTCCTGACTCTTTTTCCGTGATCGGGACACAGAGATTAAGTAATGTTATGTATACAGATGAAGTAATTTTGTAAAATCGAAAGTACATCTTAAAAATAAATAAATTCATCATAGCTAGAAAAGTTAGCTTTTAGATGCTAAAGTTTAGCCAGGTTCCTTATTCTAATGATATATTGCACAACGGTGTAGTCGTGGCCGAGTGGTTAAGGCGATGGACTAGAAATCCATTGGGGTTTCCCCGCGCAGGTTCGAATCCTGCCGACTACGGACCATTCTTATTTAATGGACCGACTGTGTGTGATGCTGTTAATTTTCAGTAGCAAGCACTCAAGACTATGCGCTCAATAAAGACACCTCTTCATCCTTTCACAACACCTTCTCATTACTTCCTGAAAGAAAGAAATATAAAAGCTTTAAGAACACAAGTTTTCTGGGTTTTCCAACAAAGAACCCAGGCATTTGTCATGTTTTTCTGTTATTGTTGATGATGATGATGATGTCAGCCGTTTGAGACAAGTGCTCATGATCTTAGGCTGGCTTCACCTCACTATGTGGCCTTGAATGCTGATCCTCCCACCTCTGTGTCCCAAATGCTGGGATTATCAGGATTAGCTACTGTTGTTATTGCTTTGTCATTGTTGTTGTTCTGTTTTTTGACTTTGGCTAATTGTTATCTAATTTCTTCTATTGGATCATAGGTCATTTGTGTTCAGCTTTTATTCTTGTTTACACATTTAAATTACACATCCATTTCAATGCAGCTGTTTTGTGACTGAACAAAAAATTAAGGAAGCATTAGCATCAAAGCCATTTTTTTAAAAGATTTATTTATTTTTATTCTCCGTTTGCATGAGTGTTTTGCCTGTATGTACGTTTATATACAACCTGCATATAGTTTCCAAAGAGGACAGAAGATGGTGTCAGGTCCCTGGAAACAGGAGTTATGGGCAGGTGTTAAACCACATGTGGGTGTTGGAAACTAAACCCTGGTCCTCTGAAAGAGCCAAGGTATCTTTCCAATACCATTCTTTTACAATAAAAGTTGAATTCCTAACAGAATGGTGGTGGTGCCTGTCTTTAATCTGAGCACTTGGGAAGCAGAAGCAGGTGGATCTCTAAGTTCCAGGATAGCCTGGTCTACAGAGCAAGCTCTAAGATAGCCAAAGGCTACACAGAGAAACCCTGTCTCAAAAAATTAAAATAAATGAATAGATAGATAGATAGATAAATTTGAATAACCATTCATGTTTTTTTAATTTTATTTTGTTTTGAGACAGGGTCTCTGTATGTAGCCCAAGCTGGCCTCAAACTCACAGAGATCCACCTGACCCTGCCTTCCCAGTGCTGGAATTAAAAGTTTGAACCACCATGCTCAGCATGTTTCTTCTATTGCAAACATAACAACTTTTAATTTTTAATTTATACCCAGAATCAAATGTATTATCGATACATATCAATATTACCTTTCAAAACTATTAGTGCAAGTTTGCTGTATAACTAGCAAGATAGAAGCTTGGTTACTGTTTAGTTTTGTTTTAAGAAATTTTGCACTTGGAAGATGGAGGCTGAAGGATCAGAAGTTCAAGGTCATCTTCCACTACAGAGCAAGCTTGAGACCATCCTTAACTATCTGAGAACCTCTCTCTCTCTCTCTCTCCTGGAGAAAGGGTTTCTCTGTTGTAACTCTGGCTGTTCTGGAACTTTCTCTAGACCAGGCTGGCCTGGAACTCAAGGATCCGCCTGCCTCTGCCTCCCAATGGCTGGGATTAAAGGTGTGCACCACTGGCTGACCTTCTCTGTCTTTAAAAAAAAAAAAAACCAGGCTCCTTTAATCGCAGCACTGGGATCACATAGAATTGATGACAGAAAGAGAAAAGACAAGGAATTCTTTTGCTTCTGTTTCTATTTACACACCTTTCCGTGTTTCTTCTCTTAACCCATGAAATTATCAGACACTTTCTGAGTGGGGCTCTTGCACTATGTATTAAAAATGAACCCAATAGCCCTCTAACCTTGATGACTCCATTCTTTTCTACTGGACCTACAGGTGTCTCAGTTGGATGTTCCACAGGTGAGGAGTGAGGAAGTGCTTCCACAAGTGCTTCCTGAGGAAGCAAACTCACAGCACTGGTTTGACAAGCCATGGGTGTGGAAGGGAGGGAAGGAGGAAGGGAAGAAAGATTGTTTTAAGAGCCCTCAGAGAGCTCACTCAGTGGCTGCTCTTCTGGAGGACCCGGGGTTCAATTCCCAGCACCCACATGGTGGCTTACAACCATCTGTAACTCCAGTTCTACAGGATCTGATGCCCTCCTCTGGCCTCCACAGTTACTGAATGCATGTGATTGCACATATATTCAGGTAAAACATCCACACACATAAAAAGAATTAGTAACAACAAAAATTAAAAGTAAATAAATGTTGTATCAAGTTGTATGTGTTGGTACATGCATTTAGCTCAGCACTCTGGAAGCAGAAGTAGGCAGATTTCTGTGAGTTTGAGGCCAGCGTGGTCTCAGAGCAAGTTCCAGAAAAGACAGGGCTATATAATAAGACACTATCTCAACACACACACACACACACACACACACACACACATTTCCTCTATTTTTTAATTCATAAAAAGCAAACCGTTCATTTTGTTTGGATTTGGGTTGTTTAACCTGTTAATAGTCTATCTTGGAGTGCATTTTATCACAACACATTGCACTCAGCTTATTAGCTGTAGAACTTTCCAGTATGTGGATGCTCCAAATTTTATTTTAATAGTACAAAATTCTTGGTTCTAGCCTGGGGTAGACCCTGGTTCTAGCCATGTGCACACCTGTTACCTTAGTATTGCAGAATTTGAGGCAGTAGAGTGGAGATATCCTGGCCAGCCACAACAAACTAGGAAGCCCTATGTCTCAAATTAATAACTAATAAATACTATTTTAAAAATATGCTTTTTTAAGATTTTAAGAATTGTTGCTATTACTCGTATTTCAGCAATGAGTGCTGAAGCCTGGCTCAGTTCAGGTAGATATCTCATGGCTCTAACCAGCTACTGAGACCAGTGTTGCATGGGTGTTTCCTTTTGTGTTTGTCTACGTGTTAATTTGTTTCATTTTGGAACTCCTACTTTCCTTCCTTTGCCAATCTACCTGCCTCTGTCTCCCATGTGCTGGGAGGGCAGGCTTAGGCCGCTCCCTTGACTAGCTGCTTTCCTTTTGGCAGCTCATCAAGCTAAAGAGTCTGGTTCTGAAGATACAACGTAGCTGCCCATTTGGTGCACTAGCACCATAGTCACCTAAAGACCAAGAATTGAAAATGCTGCTGTAAACACTCTACTCCTTGATTAACCTTGAAAGGGAATCTACATTTATTTAAACACAGCAGTAACCAGTGTAGTTGTGACCTGGTAGTTAAGAGTAGCAATCCATTTGGGCCTCTGACTTTACAAAATCTTACCTAACTAGATTTAAAAGTTTGGGAAGTTTGAGAACATGCTGGGTTAAAACAAAAACAGAAACTTGACCAATTCTAAACAAAAGCCTCACCCTAGCCACACCCTTCTTCATCAAATTCATATTTGTGGTACTGGGACTGAGTTCCTTCAAGGAAGACACTCAGGGAACCACCCTCTAACAGAGAAGGTCTAGAATCCTACCTAACCTGTTTTATGACATAAGTAAGGGTCAGATGTTAAATATTTTTTTACTTCCAATGACAGAAAAACTAAACGATCCAAATTCTCAGAATGGCAATAAATAAATAGATAAATAAATAAATACTATAGAGTTCATTTTTTGTATGTTATGAATTTTTAAAATGTAGTGTTTTAAACATTTAAAGGAGATGTGAATCCCATTGTTTGTTTTTATGTATTTGTTAAATATTTATTGGTGAAAAAGATGTGACGGTTAAAAATTTGAAAGATGATGCAGGATTCTTCCTCTGGAGAGCTGACATTTGCGGGCAAAAGCGGATGCTGATAATGACTCTGAGGAAGTCCAAACCCAAGAAAGCTCTGAGCTCTTGATTTTTGGACCCAAGGAAGCTCGTTTGGCAATCAAGGACAGGTCTGGATTACAAAGCCTAAATTTAGAAAGTGTGAAGAATCTTTTTTTCCCCCTTTTCATTTTGAAGGCACAGAGGTGGGAGGGTGGAACAGGGAGGAATGGGAAGAGGGTGTTATCGAGATACATTGTATGAAACTCAAATTATTATTATTATTATTATTATTATTATTATTATTATTATTATTATTATTATTATTATTATTTATACTATTATTACTAACGTTCGTTTTTGGTTTTTCCAGATAGGGTTTCTGTGTTGTAAGTCTGGCTGTCGCGGACTGTGCAGACCAAGCTGGCCTCTAACTCACAGCGATCCGCCTGTCTCTGCTTCCCCGGTGCTGAGACTAAAGGAGTGTGCCACCACACCCGGCGAAATTCAAATTTTTAATAAAAACATTTTCTGAAAAGAAAAAAAAAGTGTGAAGAAACATTGGGAACAATAATAATGAAAACAAGGCAAGTAACTAAATTAAACTTCAGTGTTGAACAAACTGTATGCAAGATTCAAATACTACTGACACGGTAGCAGAGTGGCGCAGCGGAAGCGTGCTGGGCCCATAACCCAGAGGTCGATGGATCGAAACCATCCTCTGCTATAAGGCTTTTCTTCCCTGAAGAGCACTGTTTCTAAAGAACTGTGTACCATGATGTTCTGTCTTCCAGACATTCTATTTACATGGTTATAGTAGAGACGGTGACGTTTGATGAGTCAGATATATCTTTCTTTGACTGTGGCACACCATGTCTCATCAATTGGCAAGCTGTTGCTGTCTGTAGGTGGTATTACTTTTGAGAACAATCCTGTCTCCGTCTCCTGCTGTGGGGACCTTTTGGTCCAATTATACCGACACACAACGTCTTGAAAGAAAAGTAAATTTAATTAAGTATAAAAAGAAAAAAGAAAAAGAAGAGAAAGAAAGAAAGCTGAACTGGCCAGGGATGTAGTCTGAAATGAAAGCTCAGAGCTACGACCGCAACTCAATTTTTTACAAACTAAGCTTGAAAACCATAAATATTTTGTGCCAACATAAACAACTGTTAGTTTTTTATTTTTTACCAAACAAAAACTCGCTAACAATCATGGTCACAGTCACCATAACCCAGAAATAGCACATCTCAGTTTCCAAGACAAGTATCCCACAATCATTTTGTTTTGACTTTACTCGTGGGCTCTGAGACTAGGGGCTTTTCTCATTTTCCTGGGAACCTGAACTCTACCCCTGTTTTAAAACGGATTTTACAGTTTAAGATGGTATTGGTTTCGCCATTTTATACCATTTCATTCTAGTTCTAGATTTGTAATAGAATGAGTGCAAGACAAGTTGAGTGAAAGCACTTCTAGAACAAGGCTTGAATGATATATGTTGCCGTGTGTGGACAGGGAATAGACCTGGCAATGAGATTCTACCTTGTCTTAGAGGAAGGGAAGAGAAGAAAGGGTTCGTGTGGAAAATTATAAGCAGGGCGGGGTGGGGGCGAAGAGGACAGGAAGCAAAAGAGGGGGAGAAAGAATCGGAGGTCATGTGAAAGGAGACAGAGCAGGTGCACAGAATGGAGAAAACGAGGGAGATGTTCAAAAGAAAAAGACAGACTGGAGCATGCAGGAGCAACAGGACAGGAGGGCAGAAGGGGGAAAGAGACGTGTAAGGGATGTTCGTAGCCCAGGTGAAGTTGAGGAAGACAGATTCTCCCACACTGAAACAATCTGTGAAAGTAACAGAGAATTCCATTCCCAAGAGGGTACTCAAGACTTGAGAAAGACTTCCCCATTTGAACCCACGTCATGAAAAGGCACCTAAACTCTTCTATGGCCTTCGGTCTTTGTCAACAGTTCTACATTTACAAGTGACCACTGTGTTTTGTGGTCTTTTTTTTTTTTCTCTCTCTTTCTTTCTTTCTTTCTTTCTTTAGCATGTGTGTGCTTATTTGTGTATATGTACATCATATGTGTGTAGGAGCCAGGAAAGGTCAAAAGAGAGCACTGGATCCCCTGGAACTGAAATTACCAGTGTTTGTGAGCTATCGGGGAAGAAAGGTATTTAGGACCAAATCCTGGTCTTCTGCAAGAGCAGAATTGCTTTTAACCATTGAGTCATCTGTCTAGTCCCATTCATACATATTTTTAAGTTAAAAATATTATTCTGTACTTGGTTTCAGTTTACTATTGTATATAGAATTGATACCATGGGAAGAAAAGAGGGCAAAGAAATGAAATGTTTTTTTGTTTGTTTTTGTCAACAATTTGAGGATTTTTCTCAACCCTCAGAACATGAGAAGCAAGTTGTTTAAGCTGCTCACTTTATGGTATTTGCTATAGTAATACAAACCAGATAACATCTAAGGTTCTACAGAACTGAGAAGCAGGCATGTGCCCTAAGCTTTATCAGTTTGATACAACAAAGCAAGATTTCTTCTTTCAAAAAAGATACACAGAATAAATTTTGTGTGGAACTGCTCCTGCTAAAGGTAAAAGGCATCTGCCAAACATGGGTAGATGACCAGGTCTTTAGAAGTGGGGGTGATATAGGACTTAGATGTGAGATTCCACACTGGGAAACATAATTCTGACAAAATTAATTGGAAGAAATGGGTAAGAAATTAGGTGGTGAAATATCAAAAGGTGATCAAACTCAATTCACTATGATGTGTAGAAACAAAGGATGAAACTTCAGGTCCAACAGACTTTGTCCACACTTAAACAATTTTTAATTTTTGTGGTCTCAAAGCTGACATACAAAGTGAAAGTCACATTATACCCAACAATGTGAGTTTCCTATTTAACAGAAATGTAAGGGACTGGATCGCAGTATATTTATGCAGTACAGTATTTTGCAGTAGCAAACATGAAATGACTGAATTAATGGCCGCTACATTTAACAAAGCAACAATTTTATCAAAGTAATATTAAGTGAGGATAATAGGGCTCCCCAGATCGTATCCAACCCATTTATTGGAAATGGTGAAGATGTGAGTAAGATAAAGAGAACACTCTGGACTTGTGAGCTGGTTTTGTTTGTTTCTTTGTTTGTATCCTTAGCTGACCTGGAACTCAACAAGTAGACCAGGCTGACAACAAAGTCACAGAGGTCTGCTCGCCTCCGCCTCCTCAGTAGTGGAATTAAAGCTGTGTGGCGATACTGGACTTATTTCTTTGAAGACTCTGCAAATTCTTTTGTCTTCCCATAAGTCACAACAAATTCACATACAAAAAAAGATAACAAACTTGCAATAGCAGATATGAAAATAAAATAGCCCCCCACAGGGTCTCAGGTAGCACAGGCTGGCCTTGAACACCTGATCTTCCTGTACCTTAAAGAGTGGAACTCCACTCCAGGAGAGCTCCACCATTCTCCAGCTAACATCTGTGAATTCTATGGGACATAATCAGCATTGGTAGTATATCTGTTATATCCTAATGTCATAAAAATGATCAAAGGAATAACACAGCTGCTTATTGATTCTGTTGACAGTACTTCAAGTTTCCATG
The DNA here is from genome assembly GCA_026225945.1 of Cricetomys ansorgei. Lineage (NCBI taxonomy): Eukaryota > Metazoa > Chordata > Mammalia > Rodentia > Nesomyidae > Cricetomys > Cricetomys ansorgei. The sequence continues at coordinate 1,173,618 of JAMJFZ010001043.1, forward strand.
TGGTGTCCCAGTAATATTCAATTTCCTGAGATAATTCAAACAAGTCTTCATTTCAATGTATTTTACACCAAACTCCTCCCAGTTGAAAATGATCTACTACAAATTCAGGTTTCTGCAGCTATAGGCATAAAGTACTTTGTTCCATATAGGCAAAAACATCTATACACTAGAAACTATCTCTCAGTATTTGGGTCCTTCAGCTCCTATACAATGTGAATCCATTACATTTCACAGTGCAATAAACCAAAGGAAGTGCTTAACTCATTCCAGAATTATTACAAGACTCAGATTTGTCTCTTAGGACGGAATCAGTCAATGTGTTTATCAGCAGTTGATTGGATAAAGGAAATATGGTGCAGAAACAAAAAGAAGTTTAATTTATATAGTATATAAATATTAAATCACGCCTATTGCAGGAAAATGAATGAAACTGCTTTCATTTTAAGTGAAATAAGCCAGACTCAGAACGACAAAAGAAAAACAAAACAGAATCTAGTTTTAAATATGTATACATGCTTATGTGTGTACATGTGTGTGTGTGTGTGTGTGTGTGTGTGTGTTTTACGTCATCAAAGTAGAGAGGGGACCATGAGAGACAGTAGAGATCTTGGAGAAAGGGTAATTAGAATATATGACATGAGAAAGAAGCATGGTTTGGGGTGGGTGAGGTAAGTGTAGGGCAGGAGGGATGAGGAAGAGGAATGAATAAGAACAAAGTATAATGATGTATGTAGAAAATGATATAATAAAGCCGGTTGTTTCGTATAACTTTAAAATTTTATTTGAAGTCCCCTGTCTATGTGCATATGGAGAGAATAGGTATAAGCACCGATGACCAGCAAATCCATTGCCGTGGATATAATATAGAAGGGTTAAAAGGGTTTAGAAGCAGGGCTACTTTGTGGATTTGTAGAACTAGCACTACACGGGAAAAAGAAAGTAGGTTCCACCGAGATTTGAACTCGGATCGCTGGATTCAGAGTCCAGAGTGCTAACCATTACACCATGGAACCACACATTACCTAGGTATCATCTGCTATCTGATGAGGTATAGGTCCATTGCAGAAATCAGATTACTCAGAAGAATTTATTCCATCTTTGGTTTTGCTTTATCTGATGCCTTCAGAGATGTGCTTGTAAATGCACATAAAACATAATGTACACAAAGAAGAGCTTCCAGAGTGGAAAACAATTGCCATAAAGCCACAGCAACCAACACAGTGTGGCCCCTGCTCAGGAAAACCCACAGATCAAGGGAAAATAAACAGTCACTTGGTTTAAAACAAATGTGGCTCTGCCTTGTACTAGGAATTCCAATAGGTGAAATTCATAAATGAATGTTTCAATTGGTTATCTGCATGGAAATATATTAATCACAGCAAAAAACAAACCCAGCTGGACTGCACATAGAATGATCAAAAGTAGCAGAGTGATACCTCTGAAAGGCAACGTGGATGCTATTCTATGATGACTTATTGTATATAAGTATTTCCAAAGTAGAAACATTCCACCCTTCTACCTCAGTCACCCTTGTCTTTTGGTGACAGGCTGTGTACACAAGCATGGCAGACCTTCTTACAAACAATGATGGAATCAGAAGATGGAGATGTGCTTGCATTCAATATGAGAATTCTTTTATACAAGAAATCCTCCAAGTGTTTATGATGCCTGAGTGACCTTGCAGGGGCGTGGATTCAGTACTCAGCATCTAGATGCTAGCTGCTCTATGTGGCTACCTTTCCAGAAGTTCCAACATCCACATTGGTGGCCCCTGGAAAAACCAGCTTGTGTAAGTTAAAAAGCTGACATTGACCCGTAATGGTGGAGGGCTCCTTGATATTGCCCTGTGGAAAATGCAAAGAGTAGAGTCAGCCACAAATTCTTGTGAGCAAAAAGAACCAGGGAAAGAACAGGAAGGGGTTCGTGCTATTTTAGAAAAGGGACCCAGGGGCTCAGCAGAAGGATCAGAAGCCACTGGTGAGGGTTCAAATGACCAGGATCTGAAGAAGGGAGGTTTTCAGGGCAGTGAGAAGAGGTGAAACACGGGACCAGAAGGGTTTTTTAAACGGATTCTTTGAACCCTTCTGCCCCAGCCATGAGCACTCGCTCTTTGCTGGGGTAAAAAGTTTAAGAGAACAACTGTGAGAGACTCTCCATGGAGGTTGCCTGTCTCCACAGGGGCAGTCAGCAGCCACATGGTTACGTTTGAGCCCCACTTGATAGTTACTGCTTCTGTGTAAAGCTGGTCTGGAACCATAACTCTCGCTTCACAGGGGACTGGAGATGTTTTTCTGAGGCCGTTCCAATGTCTGTGGCTCATGACACAGATTGGGGTTGGCCAAAATACTGTATTCCATGGTGGGAACAATGCATGGTGTGTCTAGAATTACAGGACATAGTCAGAACACTACTTTCCCGAGGGGATCAGTGTTGGGTTCGGAAGAACAATGACATCTGTTCACATAAAAAGAGGTCATAAAGAAAGATGGGCAAAACGTGGATGTTTGTAAGCCAAACTGACCCTATAATATTTGACTCAGGACCCACGGTGTACCAACTCTCCACAATCACTAAGGTCTGATCATGATGTGCCTGGGTCCTGCAGGAGCAACAAATGCTCCTAACCACTGAGCCATCTCTGCAGCCCCAGTTATTCTTTCTTGACTGGAATAGTACTAGCATTTTGAATGTTAGTGTTCTTTTTTTTCCTTTTGTGTGAACTGGACCACTTATAGAAGAACACTGGACATTCTTGAACTCTACTTAGTGAAAGCTATTGACACCCCCAAACATGTTTTAAACAAGATTCCAATGGTGATTAGTGTTAATTGTCAACTTGATACACTCTTGAATTACTTGGTAAAAATCTCAGTGAAGAATTGTGGAGATCAAGTTGACTTGTGGGCATGTCTCTGGGGGATTGTCTTGATTGTTAACCGATATGGGAAGACCCAGTTCACGTGGGCAGCACCATTCCCTAGGATTGGGTCCTAGACTTTGTAATCATGGAGAAAGTGAGCTAAATAGTAAGCATGCAGCATTCATTTCTTTCTACTCTTGACTGTGGATGTGATAAGACCAGCTGCTTTGGGTTTCTGCCACCTTGACTTCCCCACAATGATGCACTGTTACCTGGAGTTGCAAGTAAAAATAGACCCATTCTTCCTTAAGTTTCTTTTTGTTGAAGTATTTTATTAAAGAAAAAAGACTAAAATAATCTTCCAACACACACAGTATACATGTCCCTTCCCTATAAGATTAGCAGTGAATGAATGGTCTACCCTATGTTTAAAATCAGCATAACCCTTATATAAGCAATACAATTATTCAGGAAATAGGAATTCACAGCAGAACAATTAGAATCTAGAATCACATAAGAAGAAAGTGTAAAGCTGTTGCTGACATCAATGCTGATGGAGAAGCATGAAGTAGTCTCCAATATAGCTATCCTTGTATTTTCTATACAATGTCACAAATTACACGATGAAGATTCACTTTATTTTTTAAGATGGCAATCACTGTATCCATCCTTATTTTGAAACCTGACTTTAACTTAAGCACACAGCATGGATGTATAAACGTGAGCCATTATCTTTTGAGTTTTTCTATACTTGTGTGTGTGTTGCTGGGATGAAGCACTGGGTCTTGGACATGTACAGCAAGCACCATAACCACTGAGTTTCTTGGATTGGCCTTTGCTTTTATTTTTTCGAGGCAAGGAGGTCTCATGTAGCCCAGGTTGGCCTCAAACTTACTATGTGACTGAAGATGACCTTGAACTTCTGATCCTCTGTCACTACCTTCCCAGTTTGTGTGGTTCTGGAGATTGAACCCAGAGTTTTGAGAATGTTTAGACAATCAGTCTACCAAATGAACTACATTCCAGCTCTTCTCCTCCTTATTTAAAAAAAAAGAAAAAAGATTCCTCCCTACAGTAGGAAACAACCCCAGAAGATCAGCTAGGCACTTACAGACCTCCATAAAGGTCAGTGTTGAGGCTCTTGCTCACTGCGGCTACCTGGTTTTCTATAACCAGCAGAATTGCTTCTCTTGGGCCAGTCTCATGTATTCCTACCTCAATGGTTTTGCTGTCTATCTCCCTGGCTTGGCTACTACCACTCTGCAAGCTGTCTGAGCATGCCCAGTGCACATTCGGCTTCTGGGAGCAGCCTTTTTGGCCACCAGGGGTTTCACAATGATGCTTCTTGACAGTATGCTTTCCCAGCACCTGAGCTTTCTCCCAGAAGTCACATGGAAGTTTGCCCACTGTGTTGTAGAACCACCCCACTTAGCTTGTAACCCCCTCAAGACAGTGCTTGCCTTGATAGGCAGCTGCTAAAATGCAGATCATTGCAATAGACCATAATTAAAAGTTTGCAAATAGCAGCTTGCTTTCTGAAGAGCCTCGGACAGAGACTTCCAGACAACCTCACTCTTTGACTTGTACACTTATTCAGGAAGTAAAGGACTTGCACAAAGACCTGTGTCCCTGCAGCTGGTAACAGTGGGAAAACACTAAGAAACAACGAATCCGCTCTGGGGACACACACTCCTAGCAATTGGGAGGTGGAGGCAGAAAGATCAGAAGTTTAAGATCATGCTCAGCTACATAGTGAGTTTGAGGCCAGCTTGGGCTACATGAGACCGTGCCTCAAACAATTAAACAAAACAATAAATTAAAGACAATACAAATAATAACATCCTCAGGGTGGGATGTGGCTTAGCTACTAGTGTGCTTGCTGGGCATACATGAAGTTCTAGGTTTGATTTCAAGCATTGCATAAACCAGGCCATGGTGGCACACACCTGAAATCCCAACACTTGGTAGGCAGGGGCAGAGGGGTCAGGAATTCAACGTCATCTTTGGCTACATAATAAGTTTGAGGTCAGCCTGGGCTACATGAGACCCTAACTCAAAAAATCAAAAAAGCAAAAAAAAAGAAATAGTGAAAATACTCAGCAATAGACTACAGATCATGCTATGATCATTCTTAGTGATGGACTGCTTCGAACTATTAAAATGTAAGGATGTGACAAAATGTAAGTCAGTTGTGGTAGACAGTTCCATTGCTTTAATAAAACACCTGAGGCAATTAACTTTTGAAGAGAAAAAGTATGGGCTCCTTAGATGGTGTGAGCATGTACACACACACACACACACACACACACACACACACACACACAGAGACAGAGAGACAGAGACAGAGACAGAGAGTAGTGGCTCAGAAATCTGTAGACACATGAAGAATTGGGGAGGCCAAGCTACCTGATAGCGCGGCTATCACTTCCCTGTTGTGCTGATGAGTTTTAGAGGACTAACATGCAGCGATGTGTTAGGCAAACAACTGGAAGAGAAGCTTCCTTCTGCGTGCTCCCCTCCCCACCTTGTCTAGCATACCTGTTTTAAATTGTCCGCCAGAAACACAATGTACACACAGCAGAAGCCCAGCTGGGTGACAATGAGGAAGAAGCTCACGATGTGCCTGGAGGAAGGAGGAGGAGAGAGAGACTTGTTACGAAAGAAGCTGATTTTTCTGTTCCATTTCCTGCATTCTGCCCTCTGTCCTCAAAGGTTGGTGGCCCTTCACCAATACCCTCCAACCTTCTACCACAATCAAGAGGGCAGGAAGGAGGGAGGTAACAACAGCTCTTTGTAAACAGAAGTTGCACACTCACAGCAGGGAGAGTGATCAAGTCTCCAGGGAAGGGAGCCTGTGTCCCACCTGGCTCCATGACGTTCTTCACCCCTGCCTCTCACTGTGAGTGACAGCAAGCACACAGCATTTATTATCTGCTCACAGCACATAAAACATGTGTCAGGCACCTTACTGGGTATTGAAGATAGAGATAACACAGGGTCTCTTGCTCTGGTGGTTTATAATAGAACGGTTTGTAAGATGGGAGGAAATTAGCATTACTGGGACTGAAGAAATGTTGCAATTGGCCAAGTGTTTGCTAGCAAGCATAAGGACCTTCATTCAGATTCCTAGGACCCATGTAAAAAGTCAGGAGTGGTAGTGTATGCCTGTAATCCCAGTTCTGGGAAGGTTGAGACAGAAGTATTCCTGGAGCTTGCTGGCTGGCCAGGGTAGCCAAATCAGTGAGTTCTAGGTTCAGTGAGAGACTTTGCACACACACACACACACACACACTTGTATGTAAAGTGAATGAGAAAAACACCAGATATTTACTTCTGACCTCCACATGCACAAGCATATGCACATATATGTTCAAAAGCATTCACACCACAGTGTGCACAGTGTGCACACTATGTGTGCACCACACACACATAGATATGCATTCACACATATGCACAAATAAATTTGCATTATACTGTGGCTCTAGGGGCCATAGTGAAAAGGGACGTTGTGTTGTGGAAGTTTATTTTTAGGTAAGTTTAATTATTTTGTGCACTGTTGGATGAGGGACTGCCTAGGTCTTGGTATTTTGTATTGTCTGCAGGTGTTGGATCTATTCGGGGGATGTTTAATTGCTTATCATCTGCACGTGCTATCAGAGGAACACCTGAGGAGTTCTGGATCAATAAAAACACCTGAGCTCAGACACTCAGGGTTCTACTGTTGAGTATGGCTGTTGCCATGATGACGGTTCCCTCTGCTGAGGTCTGGAAAGGTTTGCACCTATGAAGAATGCTTCTGTGTCTCCTTGCTGAGCCATAGTAGGAGTACTACTGCATTGTGTTATAATGAAACTTATCATTTTGTATAAATGAACTCAAAAAACATCTACAGCAGAGGTTGTCTGGTGAGAAAAGTTTTAATAAATGTGTAAATCCCAATCATTTATCTAATCTGTCTTCACTCTCTTAATATTTAATCCTAAAGGAGAGAATAAGGGAGAGAAGGAGAGAAGAAGGGAAGGAGCGATAGAAAGCTAAATAGATGGAATACTAATGAATTGTGGAGACAGAAAGAAAGAAGCCTTCTTAGATGGACAAGTGTGGGCTGGAGAAATGGCTCAGTAGTCAATTCAGTCCAGATCCCCAGAATCTACATAAATGTCAGGCATGTATGTTGCTGCTCTTCCAGTGCTTCCAGCCATGGAAGATGGAGATGGGATCTCCACAGCAAGGTGGCTAATGAAATTAGCCATATCAGCAGCTCCAAGTTTGATTGAGAGACCCTGCTTCAATAAGGAAGGTGGAAGAGTGGTAAAGGATGATTCCAGACATCAACCTCAGACCTGCTCATGAGTGAGCACACACATGCACTATGTGCAGTTCTACAAACGCAAAAGCATGCACACCATACATACATATGAAAATGGAAAAAACAACATATGAGAAAAAGTACATTTGGAAGGGGGAGAAGAGAGGGAGGAGAGGAAGAGATGGAGGAGGAAAGAAGAGGAGGAGATGGAGGAAGAGAAAGAAGAGGAGGAAGGAGAAGAAAACTAGGAGGAGAAATGAGGAAGCATTGTGCGGAGGGAGGGAGTGGGTAGGTTTCCCTACTTTCCAAGTGCAGCATTTGTTGGGAGAGCAGGACTTAGCCAGAGGGTGTGATAACAGATTCTCCTCATACTGAGTAAGAGGGCAGTCATCTGCATGAAGCTGTGGTCACTAGCTTGGAAGGATGAATGAATGTTCAAAGCTGAACTTACAGACCCTGACCACTGGGTAAGGGGTAGATAATATTACATGATGTATCTGGTTTTGACTTGGACCACTCAGAAGGAAGGAAGGCCTGAGGAGGAGGGGGCAGGATACACACATTTGATATCTGAAGCTGAACACTGTGCAGGACACAGCTGTGTCCCAGTGGCTTGGATGCTGAGTTGTACCAATAGACAAAGCGTTGAGGGGGCAGATCAAGTTTATGCAGTCTGAAGAGGAAAGGACAGAGGTCCCAACCATCAGGTCCAAAGGAAACTCCAATTCCCTAAACTCCAAAAGGCAGTCCATATATCCAGAAATGAGCTCAAGCTGTATTACAGCATTTCTGGAAGCGAGAAAGAAGCCAGCATTCCCAGGAACTAGGATTCCATCTGACAAAAGGAGTCATTTCCCTTACCTCTGGCAGAAGGGACATAAGGCTCTCCACTGACATGCACCTGTGGTTGCATATCAAAGCCCATGCTGGCCTCCAGACTCCCTCAGTATCACAAGTACCTGCTGTATATTTCAAAGTCCATGCTAAGCTTCTCCCCCAGCTACTCATCCTTCTTATAAGCCAGATATCCTCACAATTCTCTGCTCCTCTATTCTCCCTATGCTCTCTATTCTCTATCTCTGGCTATTCTCCACTCTCTCACAGATAGCCTGGCCATGTCCCGTCTGCTGGCCATGCAGTCTATTTCTTTCTCTTTCTGCTCTGGACTCTTCCAGATGCCTCTGGCTGTTCTTTCTTTCACACCTATGATAAAAACCTTACCCTTAACCATACTGTGGAGCAGTGATGTTTACAGTTTCTTTACTGCAGGGGAGCAGTAAAGAATCTGATATTGAAACCTTCACATATACCAACCTTGCAGAACACCGGTTGATAGACACAGAGATCTACAATGGATGCAATAGAGAACAGGGAAGAAAGCTGGGGGAAAGGCCAAAAGAGGCAAGAGAAAAAGATCTGATTGCCCCACCCCCATCCCAGCTACTGCGATGTCCCTAGGGTAGGGAAGGCTCAGCGAGAAGATCTTTTAAGACCATGGGGGAAGAAATCTCAGTACAAATAGACAGTAGAAAAAAGAGTGAATGAAATGCCAGGAGGTAAGTTCATTCTCTCTCTCTTTTTCTCTCTCTTTCTTTCCTCCTCCCCCTCCTCCCTTCCTCCTCCTCTTCTTCGTTTTTGGCTTATGTGTATATGTATGCTCTCTCTCTGTCTCTGTCTGTCTCTGTCTCTCTCTGTGTATGTGTGTGTGTGAGAGAGAGAGAGAAAGAGAGACAGAGAGAGAGAGAGCAAGGGTTGATGTCAGGTGTCTTCCTCCATCACTTTCCACCTTATTTTTATTGAGGTAAGGTCTGTTATTAAACCAGAATGCAGTGATTTCACTAATCTTGTTATCTAGTTCACCCCAAGGATCCTGTCTCTGCCTCCCAAGTGCTGGGATTCCAGGTGGGCCACCATGTCTGCCTGGCGGACCTGAACTCAGGTCCTCATGTTTGTGTGGCAAACACTTTATCCACTGAATCATCTCCCCAGTCCCTGGCCTAGTCTTTTATGAAGCCAAACAGTGAAGTCCCAAGCAGTGGTACACATCTGGTTCAAAGTTTAGATGTGTTATCAAAAGTTCCACCTGACCCACTGCAGGTATTCCGTAGATATCCTGTGGATAACTCTGTATTTAATGCTCAGATTATGGTTACGGGATGGTGTTAAGTCCACAAAGCTTGATTCACCAATTTCATTATTTGTTAGAAAGTAATACATGCCATATTTAAATGTGGAGAGAATGGGCCCATACCAGCGAATATGCGTGTACAAGAGCAATTAATTGGTCATCAGAAAAGTGAAGAGAACTGGGCAGTAGTGGCACATGCCTTTAATCCCAAACACTGGAGACAGGTGGATCTCTGCAAGTTCCAGACCAGCCTAGTCTATAGAGTGAGTTCCTGGACAGCCAGAGATACACAGAGAAACCTTGTTTCAAAATACAAAACAGAGAGAGAGAGAGACACGGCGGAGGGGGGATGGGGTGAAAAAGGCCTGAAAATGGAGACAGAGGAGTGGACTTAAACGCAGGCACCAAGGACAGAAGGGGATGGCAGTACGTCGTCCTTGAGAGCTAACAGGTGGGTTTCAGGAAGGAACAGTTCGGCTCAACCAAGTGTCCTGAAGTCTAGAACTTTCTGCCTTTTTGTTCTCCATTCTCTCCTCAAGACCTCTTCTATCCCTGACCTCAAGACTGGTGACTTTGATTCTGTTCATCTGGCACTTATACCCAGCGAGGGCTCCTCTCAAATGCCACCTCAGACCCAGGGTGTCCGAAGTAGAAGTCTGAGTCAGTCTGACTCTTCTTTCTTTCCTGTTTTTTGTTTACTTGTGTGTGTGTGTGTGTGCGTGTGTGTGTGTGGTGTGCATGGTTTACATGTGTGTGCATGCATGTAGAGGTCTGAGGTAGATGTCAGAATCATTCTCCACTGTTCTCCCACCTAATTCATTGAGGTAGGAGCTCTCAATCAAACCCAGAGCAACCGATATGGTTAAATTCGCTAGCCAGCTTGCCTTGGGAATCTCCTGCTTCCAGTTTCTGAGGCTGGAATCATAAGTGGACCTCCACACCACCTGACATTTATGTGGGTTCTGGAGATCTGAACTCTGGTCCTTATGCTTGTACAACAAATTATTTGACTAATGAGCCATCTCCCTAACCCCAACTCTTTTCTTTCAGTGAATCTCTTACTAACAAGGCAGCTTTTCATCCTTGCCTTTGCCACCGGCTTGGTCTTGGTCTTTGTCACCATCCAAATGGACATCGTTTACACTAAGACTTCTCATGGGTCTGTGGAAGCCTGCTCTGTGTTCCCTTACAATCTCTTCTCTTCACAGAAGCTAGATGAACCTTTCAAGAATGCACAACACTCACTTCCCAGATTAAAAACTCTCTTGGCTTTCTGCTTGTCTTTAATAAAATGGTGGAGAGATGACTCAATGGTTAGGAGAGCGTACTGCTTTGGTAGAGTACCAGAGTTCGGTTCCCAGCTGAACAGGCTCTAGCTCCACGGGATCCAATGCGTCTGGCCTTTGGGGGATCACATGAACATACCCCCCCATACTCATAAATAAAAGTAATAAAACTAAGTATTTTAAAGAAGAAAATAACAAAACCTTAGAGAGGGTCTCAAATATATAATATGGACCAGTGAAACGTCTCAGCAAATCAAGATGCTTGCTGCCAAACCTGATGACCTGAGTTTGATCCTCAGGACCCATGTGGTAGGAGGAGAGAATCAACTCCCATGGGCTGTCTTCTGACCTCCACATGACCTCCTACCCCCAAACAAATAAATGCACGTTAAACAGCGGAAAATAAAGTAGGCAGTGTGACTGGGTACCTTGTCCCTTCCTCAGTCTCCCCACTCTGACTCTGCCTTCATGCCACCTGGTCTTTCACAGTGTGAACCTGTCACCATCCCCACGTGGCTTGTACCATCACTCCAGCTCTGCCCCTTCCTGGAAGGTCCGTCAAGCCCTGCCTTTCTCCCTCTAAGTGACTCCTCATTGCTCAAGGCTACTTTCTGCAGAACTCATCTCAGCTGTTCCAGCGAACTGTCCTGGCCCAGACACCCTGGGCCTCGGTTGGTAGTAGTCAGAGTCTCTGTCATGTGTATCCCAGTGGGTATTGCATAATCAAACTCTAGGCTGTACCTCCTTCCCAATAGACCAGGGGTCATGCAAGAGCAAAGCCTGGCTGTCTATCTCTTTCCCCGTGTTATTTGCAGGGAGAAGTGTGGTTTCCTGAGAGTGAATGGTTTTTAAAGCTGCATGATGAATGAACACCTGTTGCCAGAGATACATAAGATCTAGATAGGTGATTTTGGCAGTTAACCTCCTCCCTGTGGAGATTCTGATCCCTGAGCCACCTTGTTAGGGAAGAAGACATTCCCTGACAGTATCATTTTCTCCTTTCAGATCTTAACCCACTGAATAAAACAAGAACAAGATACCTTCCCTAGTGGGCATGGTTTTGCAGCCAGGTGTTAGGACTGGAAGCCAGTCCATGCAGCACTGTGTCCCCATAGTCCATGAAAGGCTTGTTGAGTCTGTAGGACAAACACATATGGAACTGTAAGAGACAGATGAACAATGGAAGATTGTGTTTTTAAAAGAGTCAAGAGGCCAAACTGGGGAGATGGCTCAGTGGTTAAAGCACTTGCCATGTAAGCATGAGGACCTAACTCCAAATCCTAGAGCCTATGTAAAAGCCAGGCACAGTAGCACTGGTCTGTAATCCCTGCTCTCTTACATGGAGATGGAAGACTCGCCCACACATGTACACACACATACACTCCCCGTCATGCTCTCGGCACTACTCCAGGGACTGACCTAACTGGGATGGTGAGGAGATGAAGAATGGGAAGGGATGGACAGGAGAGCTGGGATCCAGTGGGGCTGCGCTCACTCTGATGGGGGAGGGGCAACTATAACAGCATAGGACCCCAGTGCATTTATTTTATACATCAGCCTTGAGGAGGCTGAACAGGGAGGCAGGCTTAGCTAATATTGGTAGGAGGTCTTTGTAGAGGAGCAGCCTCAGGCTGCAGTCATCCCTGAGGGGTGAAGCTGTGGTTGATAGTGTCTATACACACTATCAATGGTCACTCTAGAAGCAGAGGAAGGTTTTGCCATCTCTCTGAGCCTCACCTTGGGAAAGTTTGGGGGAAGGCATTGGGGTGCTTGACATGGCTGTGCTCATGTCAAAAATACACACTCAGGGATTCCTCCACTCTCCAACTCACAGGTTAAAAAAAAAAAGTCATTCAGATGTTGGCCACACAGGTACAGGGTGGAGATAACATGGAGCCCACACAGCCAGGTTCTAGTTGAGGCTGTGATGCCTGATTATAGTTGCACTGTGCTTTGTTTTCACCTGTGAATTGAGGAGGAGTTACCACACAGCACGAGTAATGCACACGCCTGGCGTAGGTGTAGTGCTGCCCAGACCTGTGGCTCTCACTGAGCTGGGGATGACTCTCACAGGCAGGGATGGGCAAGGGTTATTTACATCCAGTACACAGGCAGGCCGACTAGACTAGACCCGCTCAAAGGCATGATTGAGGTCATCTAAGGAGTCATGTGTCAGGCCCCATGAGGTCTCCCCATTTCTGAAGGCTCTTTTTCTTGGCAATCATGGGGACCATGAAGAAGGAAGCTCTTCTGCTCTATAGGATGTTTTGGGGATGTGTCCCCAAGACCCACACGTGGGACACTATCTCCTCACCTGTGACAGAAGCGCTGGGCACACCTGACCAGGATGTGCATACAGTGGCAGGCGATGAGGCCCATCACCAGCAAGCTGAGTGGGCCCATCTGCAGGCAGGGAAGACAGGAGCGGTGTGAATCACTCAACTTAGTGTGCAGATACTGGGGAATCAAGGATCAATCTCTCTCTCTTTTCTTTCTCTCTCTCTCACTGTGGGGGGAGGGGCTCTAGCATGCCACAGCACTTGTGTGCAGGTTAGAGGACAGTGGTCAGAGGAGGGTCTTCCCCTTCCATCATGTGGATTCCAGGGATCATACTCAGGCCCTTGGTCTTGAGACCAGTGCCTTTAGCCACTGAGCAATTTGCTAGCCCTCAAAGAACTTTCTAGAAAAGTGAGTTGAAGGCCATTTTGCTATTCTTTCCAAAGTAATGTCCAAAAACAACACACAGCAATCACGATGGAGTTTGTGATAGAGTAGGGGACCCAGAGTCCTGGCCATATGTCCCTTTGGTGGCCTCTGATGTGTTACCAAGGGCATCTATGCTCTGTAGAGCGAGACTGAATAACTGGTCCTACTCCAACCCTTACATTCTACAATGGAGGAAACTGAGGCCTGAGCGTGGATAAAAAGTGTTGACCTGACTCCTGGTACCTGTGACTGAGGCAAAACTTAGGCCCGGGCTTGACGTTTGGATTCTAGGTCCATGTCTGTTACTTGGCTAGACGGCTTTGGCTTCTTTGGTAACGTCCTGGTGCTTAGACAAAACTAATGAGGAGGGCGTCTTAGGATGGAGTCATTGCAAGCATGGCATTGGGGAAAGCATCGCCCGGGACTTTAGTTTTCTGAGTTATCTTTGTGTCCTCCCAAAGTAGAAAGTTTGAGGTAGAGTGGCCGCTTTCTCTCCTCCTCTCCCTTCCTCTTTTTCTTTCCATTCCTTCCTTACTGCGAGGATTGAGGCTAGGCACTCGCTTTCACTGATTACCTGAAGAAGGGATTTCAAAGGCAGGAAAGGACATGTTTCCCTCAGAAAAAAAGATGCTCTGGTTTTAGGCAAAATGAAACCATACTGAACCGACATCAACAACAAACTGGACAAAAACCTCTCCACTTTGACAACCCGAGAACTTGAGCTTATATCGCACAAGGAAATTCCATAACCAGTTGGATACATTAGTGTGGACCCTAGAAGGGCTAAAGAATATACTCGTAGTCGGCAGGATTCGAACCTGCGCGGGGAGACCCCAATGGATTTCTAGTCCATCGCCTTAACCACTCGGCCACGACTACAAACAATACCAAGCGTTAGGTTGGTAGAAATTCGTGGCAGGTCATTTGTGCAAACTCTGGTGGCCTCGAGGCTTATAGTGGCATGCTGAGGTGACCGAGTCAGAAAGAGGATCCTCGCAGGTCCTTATCAGAACACTGGGCAAGCAGCCCAGCCTCCACACCCAGAGAGTGTCGTCGGGTCTTCTGCTACCGCCTTGAGTCCGTGGCTTGTACAGGACCTGAGAGGAATTGCTTACGTGGATTTGGGTTACAGGCTAAGGGCGAGAAGAGACATGGGACGCCTCCTCGTTGTAGTGCTGCTGTTACGCTTTAGGCTCATAACTTCCTTAGAGTGAAGAAGATATTTTTCTCTGGAGATAAAACTCTGACAAGCTCAGTGAGTTAAAGGAGTACACTCTGGAGGAGTGGGAGAGTATTAAACAGAATTTGGAGTTAAGGGAATCACAATGCATATTTAATTGAGCAGTCTATTTGACGACCAAAGACTATCAATGAGATAGATAAACATCTTTTAAAAATAGAACAGTTGCCTGGCATACAGCACAAAGTTGAATCCTGGACACCAAGACAAAAAACAAGAAACAAAAAAACCTGTGTTGAATTAATTATGGATGCAGGGAGAACAGAAGTTAGGACTAAAATAAATGTTTTCCAGGGCAGAGGACAACCTGTTCTACATAGCAAGTTCCAGGCCAACAGCACTACATAATGAGACCCTGTCTCAAAAACAAAAAGTACTGTTGGGTTAAAACTGTGAGGCTGGGAGCACAAAGGATGAGAAACAAAGAGGTTGCAGCTGGCAGTGAGACCTCTTAGAGAAAGGACAAGGTCTGTAAGTGTTGGGCTTCCTGGCTTCCAGGAAGTAGACCCACCTTCTTGAAGAATGTATGCATGTTACTTTGCCGTTTCATTCATATATTCTTGCTTCAATGCAGCTAATCATAACAGAGTTAATTATGGGTAACAATGGTTTCTAAAAATGCCTCGACCTATTCCAGAAAGGAACCACTTCAGATCATCATGTAGATGGGAACTGGCAGTAAGGTAACCAAGAAGATTGCAACTGAATCTCCAAAGCTGTGATAGGAGTTAGCCCCATGGTCAAACTGCAAACTAGTCATGTAAACATGAGAACAAAAAGTTTTAGAGAGCACCACCAAGGTCTAAGACCACAACACTTGCAAGGTCAGTAGGGGCGGCAGTGCTGGCCGGGGCTTAAATAGCCTGGACAAGGTTAACAGCTGACAAAGCAAGTGAAAGACAAAGTATACTACTCCCCAGTATTTCAGTCAACCACAGGCCAGACTCTAGAAAACAAGGGACAGTCCTTATGTCCCAAATTGGTCTGCTGGACTGACTCAAACTAGTCAGTCCCAAGCGGCTTGCTGTGACCTGTGCTGTAGGAAGTTTACTACAGTGCCATGTGCTAGTCCAGACTCTAGGTCACAGAAGTGAGACATGATATGACTAGTGACTGCAAGTCATATAGAATTCGACTTAAATATCATAATCAAATGGAGGAAAAAAGACGGTCCTTGAGAGCAAAGGTTCTCATTTCAGGTGTACATAACTCAGGAGTTAGAATGCTGAATGCTCAGGGTCACACAAAACTTAGACTGAGCCAGTGGCTCTCACACTAGGTTCTTCTGTCTCAAAGTCAAAGAGTGAAATTCACAGAAAGGTGAGCTTTAAAAACAGTGTTTATTATAGAAAGAAAATTAAAAAGACAAAGACCTATTGCAGGGATGGGCATGGTAGCACATGTCTTTAATCCTAGCAGTTGGAAGGCAGAAGCAGTTTGAGGCCAGTCAGGCATAGGATACATCATGAGACCATCTCAAAAACAAAAACATGCAACCAAACAAAAGACCTTTTACAGAAAGATGAGCAATAGAAAGCAACCAAAGCCCTCAAAGAGAAGGAGAAACAAACAAACAAACAAACGATTAAGCTAATTGTCTAGCAGCTTTTTATAAGAAAAGAAACTGGACAAAGACTGAGGTAATTTCTAATAAGATTGGTTAATTCTCTGAACATATCACATGTTGAACTAATGAATAATGGGTCCACGTGTTCTGTGCAAGCCTCCAAGGCTAAAACAGGGATTTGATCACATGTTCATATCCTGTTCTAGCCTCCAAAGTCCAGAAGGATTCACTTGAAGGTAGAAATGGTTTATTTCAGAATACTATGCTTTGCAGACACTAAGGCTAAACTGTTCATCCAAAGGGGGGGTCTTCTCAAATAATTACAAATGTCAGTGTTGCCCTAAGTGTAGGCTGACCAGCACTCTCCTTGAAATAAGACCCTAGTATGACACTAGTTTATCAGCTATTTATAACCCCCCAGAGGTTCTCTCTATTTAGACTCCTCTTATTACCTATAGTTGGTTTCTTTTTCACAATATAGGTTTGACTGGCTTGCAATTTGTGCTATATAGACCAGGCTGACCTGGAACTCATGGAAATACTCTTGTCTCTGCCTTCGACTGAAGGCATTAAAGGCATGCACACACACCCTACCCCTAAGAACTCAAAGCTCTTAAGGGCTGGCAAGATAACTCAGAAGATTAAGGCACCTGCCACCAAGCCTACTGATCTGAGAACAATTTCCAGAAGACAACGCATCCTTGCAAGTTGTCTTTTGGCCTCCACATGCATACAGTGGCATTGAGTGAATTTTAAAAAATAATAAAGGTTTGTTGTAACTCATTAATTTACCTATAAAAATTCAGACAGAAATGTTTCAGTGCAGAGAATTCCTGAGTATTCTTCACACCATTACTCCTGTTACTATACTTAGCACATGACTATATTTTCTTTTCTCTCTCACGCTCCGATAGACATGCTTTTCCTGAACTATTTGAGGCAGTTTGAAGAGACTTGCCCTTTAATTCATATGTATTTTATATGTATAGATGGCCTTAAAACATTGTTATATAGCCATTAAACAATAAATACAAGTAGGGATTTAATCAATAGACTTTGTTCAGATTTCACCAGTTTTCTCCCAAATGACTTGTATAGCAAGAGAAAAAGGTCCAGATCGTGTGAGGATTTCAGCTGTGGAACAATTAGTCTTTCTTTGTTCTTTGTAATCCTGCTATTGTTAAAGAGTACGACAGCTATTTTGTAGAATATTTCTTAGTTGTCTGATGTTTCCTCTAATTAGGCTACACGTTTTTGCCAAGAATATCAAAACTGTGGCATTGGACACTGTTAGAAGATTAGCTCACGAGGTACATGCGATTTACTGGTACAGTACCGATCTCTTGGTTACTGTATTTATCCATACTGTGTATAGGTAGAATTAGTATTTTTGTGTAGCAAACCCTTGTGAGTTCTACAGCTTACTATTTTTGTGGTTTTTTTTTTAGTTTGGTGGAATTCTCTTAAAGAAAGAAGGAATGCAATGAACTATAATAGAGTCAATATTTTTTTATTTAAAAATAAAAGCCAGCTTAGTTCTCCCCGTCGGGGAATCGAACCCCGGTCTCCCGCGTGACAGGCGGGGATACTCACCACTATACTAACGAGGAAGACATGGGAAGTGGGTCTCAGGGAATGTACAGGAAGTTTTGGTGGTTCCGCATTCTGCATGTGGAGTCGTGTTTTTTGTATGCACTACACACCACGTGCCAGAGCGACCTCTCCTAGCGTGGCTTAAGTCCGCGCTACTGCGTGATGAAATGGCTGGCGCTGAGACCTTTAAATGGGAAAAGGAAAAAGAAAAAAGAAATCCCCGGTTTCGTTCTTGTCTTAAAACGGGATTACAAGTCATGGAGTCCCTGAGGCTTCAAACCAAGTGGGTTGTGAGACAGGAAATGAAGAACGGACCTGGATCTCTGCTTTCCTGAGGAGATAGAGACTGCGGTGAGGTGAATGTGCCTCCTGAAAAAGATTGATTGGAAAAACCTGTGGAAATAAAATGAGCATTGCAATTGCTTAGTTTATGGGGGTGTTGGACACTTTCCCGTCAAAGTCGATAGGGAAGAAGCCTTGACTGAAGCTAAATTCAAACCTAAAATATCCCGTAGTCGGCAGGATTCGAACCTGCGCGGGGAGACCCCAATGGATTTCTAGTCCATCGCCTTAACCACTCGGCCACGACTACACGAGCGAGCTTGTCCTCTTGAAATTCATAAAGGTAAATTCCAGTACCTGCTATAAACCAAGATTGGAATTAAAAGGAAAAAAGAAAAGAATCCTCCGAGGTTCAAGGAAAAGACCGAAAGTTGGAGTCTCTGTACAGAAGTCCTAACAGCAGAGTCGTCGGACAACTGGAGGGTTCACTTCCCTTCCCAGAGCCCAACTGACCCAAACGAGTACTGTCAGGTCGAGTGTGGTGGCTCTTAAGTCCCAGCACTTAGACAGAGGCAAGATCGTGGTCGCTAGTTCGGGGCCAGTCTGGGCACGTACTGTACATATATATTTTGTTTCAACAAAAATAAAGCATAATCAGAGCCTTCGTTACCTCATTTTAGGTACTGCTTTTGTTCTGACCCCTTAATCAAACATCCGATTTTAATCATTTACAGAAAGCGTTAAAAGGTTGTGTACAATAAAATATTAAGTTCAACATAAAGTATTATAACTTTTATTCCCCCATCCCCTTTGCTCAATCAACCCCCAAAATCCTGTCAATGATTTTAGCTTGTTCTTTGCTCCTTTTTTTTTTGGGGGGGGTGTTATGTAGATGAAATCATACAGTATGCAGCCTTTTCAGATTGACTCATTTTACTCAATACTATCCATTTAATGCCCTTCTCTGTACACACACACACACACACACACACACACACACATTGTAGCTAGGTAATTTATTTCTGCTAATTGCTGAATAATTTTCCACCAACCATGTATATCTGACAGTTTGTTCATGCATGTACTGATACTAAAAACATGTATACAAGTATTCTTTGAGTGTCAGTTTTTTTATTCCTTTGAGCAAATATGAAGGAGCAGAATTATTGGATTAAAGCTAAGAGTATGAATAGTTTTATAAGAATTGCCAAACTGTTCTCCAAAATGGATGTATCAGGTTACATTCCTACTATCAGTAAAGGAGAGTTCCTTTTGACCCTCATTCTTGTCAGTATTTGGTGTCACTGTCCTATATCTTGAGCATTCTGGTAAGGAGTGTGAGGGTATACCCTTGTTTTAATACACATTTCCCAGAGATTAAGATGTGGAGTGCTTTTCATATCTCTGTTATCTGTAAATATTATCTTTGGTGAAGTGTTTAAAGATTTTTTGGCCTATTTTCTAAATTGGATTGTTATTGAGCATTGTTAAGAATAAAGTTATTAGCTGGGTGGTGGCAGTGCACGCCTTTAAACCCTGTACTTGGGAGGCAGAGGCAGGCAGAGGCAGGCAGAGGCAGGCAGAGGCAGGCAGAGGCAGGCAGAGGCAGGCAGAGGCAGATGCATTACTGTGATTTCAAGGCCAGCTTGGTCTACAAAGTGAGTTCTAGGAGAGCCAGAGTTACAACAGAATAAACCTTGTCTCGAAAACCAATCAAATAAATAAGCTTATTTTATTTTGGTGGAGGAGTTCAAAACCAGGACTAAGCAAAAACTACCACTGAGCCACCTGCCCCTCTAGTCCTAAGACTTCTTTTGTGGGTACAGATTCTTAAGTAGGAAAATGTTTTTCAAATATCTCCCAGTCTGTGGAGTTTTCACTCTAGTAAGCACACATGCCTTTGACTGTCGTTCTATTCATGACAATTTATGTAATCTCTTAGATGACTGTAGCTCTCTCTCACGTTCCCCAATTCCATCCAAGCCATCACTGCAGCCTAATTTAATGTCTATAGAGACCCATCTTCTCAACACAATTTAGTTTAAGTTATATAACTCAAGAATCCTTCTAGCTTCTACTCATTATCAAATTGTAAAGTCATTTTTTGTATTTCCAGGCATTTGTTTCAGCAGAACCTCATTTCCAGGACTAAAACCTGGGTGATGTTTTGAGCTGCAAACAGAGAAGCTAGTGTTAGAAGTCTGGTTCCTAAGCACTCTTAACCAATAACAGTAGACTCTTGTGGAGGTGAAATACATCCTGAGTTTAAGAAAGATTGCCAGCTATACGTGCGGCTCATTGGTAGAACGCCTTCTTGGCATGCTTGAAGTACTAGTTCCGTCATGCTGGCGCAGAACAAAACCTTACCTTTGTATTAAAACACTTCACAGGCAACTAGATTTACGCTGCTGAAAAAAAGTTTAAGGTGACAAGAGAGGACAAGTCCAACAACAAAAAACTTAAAGACTGTAAGCAGCCAGTTGCTTTTTATCTCTCTTATGTTACACCAGAGAAACAACAAACGCTTAAGAGTTTTCTGTGGAAATTTGTGACCCAAGAATTTCATGTTACCCAAGTTGTCTCTTAAAGCTTCAGAAATAAATTTCGGAACTGAAAGGCCTTAGGCAAACCTCTTCTAATTTTTCGACTGGATCACCAACTCTCCATGGTAATCCAGTTGCCTTGTTTGCTGGCTATGTGACCTCAAGGGAGTTACTCAATTCCCACTCATGTAAATTAGGACTACTTAGAGAAAAGTATCTTCATTTAATTGCTTTAAGAATTAATTTACTAGATTCAAGGCACTTGGTACCTTGCCTGGCATACAGAAAGTGTTAACAGCTGGGTTTTTTATTTTTATTTTTTTATCTGATCTCTCCTTCTGGGACTGTTTATGCACATGTTGGCTTTCTGTCTTCTGTCCTTTGTGACTATTCCTGTCTTTTACTCTATTTCATTTCCCTTTGAAATCAGAGACACTTTTAAAGAGTATCTTGTACTCTTCCTTGCCATCAGTTCAATTTTATCCAATATGCCTCCAACAATTTCCACATTTTAAATATGCTTGTCGGGAGTCTGGAGAGATGGTTCAGGGGTTTCTAGTAACCATGTGCAGTGGGTCACAATCTCCTGTAATTCCAGTTCCAGGGAATTCCACATCCTTTTATGGACACGGAAGCATGTCCCCTTCAGATAGACACAGATATAAACACATAAAAACAAATCATTAAAAAAAGAAAATGTGTGGGGGCTGGAGAGATGGCTCAGCAGTCAAGAGACTGTTTTTCCAGAGGTAAAATCCCAGCAAATACATGGTAGCTCAAAACCATCTATATGGGATCAGATGCCCTCTTCTGGTATGAAGTTATACTTGCAGATAGAGCGCTCATAAAATAAATCTTTAAGAAAAGTATTAAATAAAAATGCTTGGTATGTTTACGTTCTCCGTTTCTCTAAATGTTATTCTCTTTCCTTAACTTTTTCACGTGTAGCAACATTTCTAAGTCTGGTGCTGGCAGTCAAGATGAGGAGCCACTGTAGCTTTTCTATAAAATAACTGGGGACATACAGAAGCCTGTAGCTTCATGGGCCACACCTTTGAAGTATAAAAACCTATTTGTTGAAGTCTTTTGTGTACGTCAAGGACACACCGACGGATTTGCCCTCTGTGCTAGGCATAGAAATGTGCAGAGAGCACTGCTAATGGATTACACTACTGTACCTCCTCCCTGTTTCTTTAGTATTAAAAAAAATGTGGGTCGTTTTTCGAAGACATGAAAACAACTCAATGGGTAACGATAAATATTTTCAAAACGACAAAAGTAATATAAAGAAGAATGCAGGCTGAATGGTGAAATGTACGCATGTGTTTTGAAATTCTCAGTGTGGGAAATAGAGAAAGTGGATCAGGAATTCAAGTCCTGACACAAGTTCGAGGCCAGCCTTTGGAGAATGAGACACTGCCCCCAACATCCACGACCAAAAATCTTGCCGTTGTGTGAATCTGTCTTTGTTTACAGAGACCAGAAGGACCACCTCTGTTTACTCACAATCCAAGCAATCAGACGCAAATGATAGGCGGGTGCAACCTCCTGATGCACTAGGTGGAACTTCGACATTAATGAAGAAATGGGAAAAGCAATTCAGAAACGCTGCGCGTTGCATTCTGGGAGTTGTGGTCCTTGTGCTTCCTGGTGAGGCGCGCGCGTGCGTGCGTGCGTGCGTGCGTGCGTGTGTGTGTGTGTGTGTGTGTGTGTGTATGTGAGAGAGAGAGAGAGAGAGAGACAGACAGACAGACAGACAGACAGACAGACAGACGAGAGACAGAGAGAGAAAGAGAGAGACAGACAGAGAATGAAGGGGATGGGTCTGCCCGACCGGAAGTGATCGCTAAGCCGACTGTGGGGCGTGGAAAGAGGTGGGCCAGGCCCACGGTGTAGGCTCAGCCTGAGGTTTGGTGACCATCCCACGCTTCTGGATCCAAGATCCTGAGTAGTGCGTCACTGGACCGGAGTCCAGGTATCACCAAGGCAACCGCCAGCTCCCTGGGAGTGTGACGTCATCTTGCGGGCCCACGTGATGCGGCCTGCGCGGGAGGAAGCCTGGGAGTCAGGGAAGGTGGCGCGCCTCCCCTCGGCGATGCCTGGGCCGCCAGTTCCCCAAGGCTTTGTTCCTTTGTTCTGGTCCTGACCCTGCTGAGGTGCAGGACAGCCCGCTCTCTGGGGTGCCCCGCCACAGGTGTGTCCGGCCGCCGCCGGGGGAGGCAGGAGGGCGCGGACCGAGTGGAGGGCGCCTGGCCAGATTCTGGGTAGGCGCCCGGAGTCTTTGCTACAAGGGAGAGCTGCCCTCTCCCTTTCCACTGCGTGCTTCTTAGTAGTAATCCGAACCTCCCCTGTGCTCTTCGCCCTTGGGCAGGACCTCCCGGCCATTCTGCACGAATCTGGGGTGCGACTGAGACGTATGCTGCAGATTGCATCCTGTGTCTGGTAGGCTAACCTCGGAGGGCATAAGACACCCACCTTGGAAGGGGAGCGGGACATCCAAGCCCCAGACTGAAGCTGCCTGGGTATCCACGTGTCCAAGTTCTAGCGGAACACGTGGAGCTCCTGAGATGGCAGGTAACGGGGACTACTAGGGCAGAGCCGGGTGGTGAAGGCCGAACTGAGAGATGGGAGAAGAAGCAATGTGGTTAGGGGCAAAGAAACTAATTACATCAACGAAAGACACTTGGACGTGAGACTTTGAAAAGGAACAACAGTTCAGAATATCTAATCCTATTACTATTTCTCTTTATTACATTTTAGAATGATAAATTGTAGTCAGGAAAAAAGAAACTGTTCTGTCTCTTCAAATGCATAGATTAGTTTTGAAATATCTTGCAGATAGCAGTTTTTCAAGCTTGTGCCTGTGCAACTGTGGCCTTAAACTCGCCATTTTGGGTGCAAACAATGTCCTTGATTTTTATTTAGTTCCTTTTACCAAAAGTTCCTGTTCCTTTAATTTTTGTGTAGATCTTAAAAGCACTAGACTCTGTTCTTTCAGATGTTTCATGTTGCTGCTCTTACCTGTGAATTCAGCTGTTAGAACTTCTCCCAAGTTCACTTTCAAGTAGCCTGGTCTCATTTCCTTTGACAGATCCATGTGATATCTCTAGACATCTCTCTGAGAAGTCTTTTCCTAGTTAGCATATTTTTACATTGCAGAGCCTAAAACTAAACACAATTCTTTAATTTTTTTTAATACCGAGAGTATATGTTACTATTTTTCCTTCATTACATTTTTTTGTTAAAATTCTCTAAATTAATTTTATGTATATGTATGAATGTTTGCATGCATGTTTTTACTTTCATTAGGGGGGTGTGTGTGTGTATAGCTAAACTCACAGATCCACACGTTTTTTGCTGGGATTAAAGGCATGCTCCATCATACCTGCTTTACTCAACATTTTATGTGTAGAACAGAAAAGACAGCAGAAATGTCTTGCCTCACATAATGAGGACCTCAGATTTTAAGTATCAAGAGACAAAGCTGAGTATTAAGGCAGTGTTTTTTTGTTTTGTTTTTTTCCTTCTGAGCCTACTCAGGAGGTTACAGAGGCCTCAGTTGAATCTTTTGGGGCTGGGGGATTCTGACATAAAGGAAGGGGAGGCATAGTTGATATTTTTAGGAAGAAAAGTGAGAAGTTTTTCTGGATTGCTGGCAACAGGTCTGGTCAGATTCACCATGTCTTCTTCCTCTGTAGGTCTGTCCTTTTCAGACTCCTCCAGTCTCTACGGGGGACAGTCCTTACTCCTATCAACTAGTTTTCGGGTAAGTTGAGATATTATTAAATGCCATGTCACTTCTCAGAAGAATGTATCTTTTGTGAGGTGTGTTTATCATCATTGGTGAATCTTTCTGGGCTCTAATCTGTCCTGCAATCTCATTCCTGCTCTGCCTCTCCAGTTTCTACAATTCATTCACCATTTACCGCTTACATAGTATCTTTAACATTACCGGGGTAGGTTGGGGAAAGAAGCACATTTGATTCTTTACTTAAATAGAGTAAAATAGTCAATTAAAATCAAAACAGTCCAATTTAAGAAAGGTGAAATGAGTGCTTCAGATTGTAGGGAATGGAGAGATGTGTGTGGGTTGCAAAGGACATAGAGACATGGAGGACATGAAATTGTATTCTCTCAAGGACAAGTGATGTTTCAATATTGGAACAAGAAAGGTGTTAGAATCAGAGTCTGGGTGTGGAGAGGGTTATAAGCAAAGGTGTGCAGGTAAGCACTGGTAACTTCAAACCACAGAGGTCAATAATCCAAAATGAAGCTGGACATAGTGGCACTCACCTTTAATCCCAGCACTTGTGACCCAGAAGCCAACCAGGATTATATAGCAAGACCATCTCTCAAACAAACAACCTCACAACCTTAATCTTTAGGCCAACAGGAATATTTGCGTATGTTGTAAAGATGTAAAGGTCTCACTTTAATGAATTAATTTATTTGCCATTAGTTAATTATGATGGTTTAGTAATTAATCCATTGTATCTTAATTTGAAAAATCCTTAATCTTATCCAGCTCTTAAATACATGGGCCTAGTTTGAGCTGTTGTCTTCCTACTGAGTTTTATTCCATAACATGGCATTGTTTCAGTTATTTTAACATAGTAGGGCAGCTGAGTGTGTTGGCACATGCATTTAATCCCAGTACTTTAGAGGCAGAGGCAGGTGGATCTCTGTGATTTTGAGGCCAGCCTGTGAGTTCCAGGACAGCCAGGGCTGTCACAAAGGGAAACCCTGTTCTAGACTCCCCTCTCCCCAAATATAATAGGGCAAGTGTCCTCATCCATCCCATTCTGTCATAAAGCTGTTGAATATTCCTGTATATTATAGATAGTAAAAATGTTATTGATGATAGCAGATATAATCTTAATACTTGCTATATCTTAGAACTCAGAGGTAAGGAGGAGGAGCAAGGACAGCACTGGCCAGTGATGCCTGAGCACTTACTTAGATGCCTAAATTAAGCACCTCACTGGGGGAAAGGGCTTTTCTTGTTGTTGTTGTTTTTGGTGCTGAGGATTGAACTTAGGGCCTTGCCCCATGCTCTGCCAATGAGCTACATTACCATCCTCCACATGGAGCATTTACTTATTCTTAATACCAATCCTGTGGATAAGGTACTATTTTAAATTTTTGCAAAGGTGGATATACTAGTAACATACTAGTATAGGTTTTAGGTTATTACCTGTCATGCTTCTGCGGATATTAGTTTTATCTGTTTCCAATGGCTAAGCTGTAGAATACTTTTATGTTTTAGGAATCAGTGACCTTCAAGGATGTGGTCGTGAACTTCACTCAGGAAGAATGGAAACACCTGGATCCTACACAGAGAGATTTGTTCAGAGATGTGACATTGGAAAATTATACACACCTCGTCTCTGTAGGTGAGGGTGACCCCCCCCCCCCAGTTAAGATCAGGATGTAGGGAGAGGGTACACACCTGGTGTCTGTAGGTGAGGGTAACTCTTAAGTTTATATGGTGTGAGGAGGCAAACCTACTTCATCTCTGTAGGTGAGGTGTGACTCCAAGTTTAGATGGGATGTGGGAGGAAGGTACATACCTGTTCTCTGTAGGTGAGGATTACCCAAGTCTTGATAAAGTGTGGAAGGAGGGTACACATATGGTCTCTATAGGTGAGGGTGACCCAAGTTAAGATGAGGTGTGGGAAGCACATTATCTCTTGTACATAAATGTGATTGACATCTCATAGGAACCAACAATTTTAAATTTTGGAAGTTTCTCATTACTAAATGGAACAGCAAACCAATCATTCTCCTTCCCTCAGATCAGCCTCTCAGTTGCCCCATTGTTCATGAGAGTTGACATGCTATTCATCCCACCAGACTTTTCCCATGTGGAATATCTTACATTACATTCTGATTACATTCTGATATGGTGCCTTTTCCTTATTGCAGACAGCTTCCTTTTTTTCCCCCTCTGCGCAGGACTCCAGGTTTCCAAACCTGATATGATTTCCCAACTAGAGCAAGGGACAGAACCATGGATTGAGGAGTCATGCTTTCCTGTCAGTTCCTTGGAAGGTAAGTAGTGTGTGACAACAGAGGAAGCGGACCATTCAACCTGTACTCTACATTCTCTCTCTTTCCACTTTCTTCTGATCAGGATTGTTTTCCTCACTTCCTGTTTTAGGGTCTGTTAGCATTAAACACACATGCTGTTTCCAGATGCTTTCACTCAACACTGGCTATCATTCAGTCTCTTTTCTTTGTTCTCAGCCAAACTAAAAAAAAAAAAAAAAGTGAGCTCCACACCTGCAGTTTTTTTGTTTTGTTTTAAAGCATTTCTTTCTTACTCTCATGCATAGTTTCCTATTCTGTCACTTTATCGTACAGTCCTTGAGATTCTGAATAATTTTCTTCTAAATCATCAGTTTCCAAACTAAACTGCACAAGGAATTTCTTCAAGAACCTGATTCTGGAATAACCTAATCACTCTTTATTTCTGTACTAATCACAAATGCCCAAAAACAGATGAATGGATGAAGAAAATGTGGTACATCTACACAATGGAATTTTATTTAGCCATAAAGAAAATGAAATCATGATGTTTGCAAGACCATTATGTTCCTTCTATTACTATTTTCTTCAGGACTGTCGTGGTAAAGGGATGTCAAACTTTGTCAAATGCCTGTTTGGCATCTATTGAGATGGCCATGTGATTTTTGTCCTTAGTCTGTTTATATGTTTTATTTCATTTGCAGATTTGTGTATATTGAATCAGCCTTGATACCCTGGGGTAAAAAACAGTGTGGTTGCTAAATATCTTACTGCGTTTTTGAATATGGCTTGCAGGTATTTTGTTGCAAGTTTTTGTACCTATATCAGGGAAATTAGTCTAAACTTTTTGTTGTTGTGTCTTTATCTGTTTTTGATATCAGAGTAATACTAGTTTTGTAAAATGAATTTGGTGATATTTTCTTCCTTTTCTATTTTGTGGAACAATTTGAGAAATATAGGTGTTAGCTTTTCCTTAAAAGTTTAGAAGAATTCATTAATAAACTCATTTGATCCTGGACTTTTCTTTGTGGGGAGACTTTAATTACTGTTTCAATATTATTACTGTTACGGGTCTGTAAATATTGCTTATATCTTCATTTAATTTTTTTAACTCACATATATTTAGGAATTTATCCTTTCTCCAAGATTTTCTAGCTTTTTTAAATACATTTTCAATGTATTCCCTAATGATTCTTTGGATTTCATTGATATCTATTAGAAAAAGTCCATTTTTAATCTCTTATTTTGCAAAGATGCATCGTCTATTTTGTTTGACTTGAGGTTTGTCAATCTCTCTCTTGAAAGAACTAACTCTTTGACTTTTTGCATTGTACCTGTTTCATTAATTTCAGCCTTAATCATTATTTCTTGTCATGTGCTTTGGGGTTTGGCTTATGTCTTAGTTTGTTTTCTATTGCTGTGATAAACATCATGACCAAAAGCAACTTGGAAAAGAAAGTTTTAGCTTACACTTCCTAATCACAGTCCCTCATTGAGAAGCCAAGGCAGGAACTCAAACAGTGCAGGAACCTGGAGGCAGGAACCAGAGCCCATGGAGGCTGCTTACTGGCTTGCTCTCCATAGCTCACTTAGCTTGCTTTTTGCTAGAACTCAGGATCACCTGCCCAGGGGTGGCACCTCCCACAATGGGCTTTGTCCTCCCAGTTTAGTGTTAATCAAGAAAATGCTCCCACAGACTTGCCTACAGGCCAATCTGTTCTAAGCAGTTCCTCAACTGAAGTTCCTTCTTCCCAAATTTGGTATTGTATCTAGCTTGTATCAAGTTGACAAAAACAAAACAAAACAACTACCACAGCTTGTTTTTTGTTGTAGTTTAGTCTTAATTTAATTTTTTTTCTAAAACCTCGAAGTTGGGTGCTGGAGGGATGGCTTAGGGGTTAAGAGAACTTGATGTTCTTCCAGTGTACCTAAGCTCAGTTCCTAATAGGTGTGTAAGGTGGCTCACAATCACCTTAACTCCAGATCCATATATGCACAGGTACCCATGTGCATATGCTCACACACATAATTTAAAGTAAATAAATAAATAAGTGGCTGAATGAATAAATAAATGTTTATTTACTTATGTATGTTTATATATAACATTAAGGCATATTTGTTATTTGTCATTTTTCTTTTTTAATTATATGTAGGTGTGAATGTCTGCATGTGGGTATGTATGTGTGTGGGCTATCATTTTCTTTTGATTCTAGGAAGCTTTTTATTTTCTCCCTGATTTCTTCAATGATCCCACTGTTCATTCAAAAGTATGAACAAGTCTCCAAGAATTTATGTTGTTTCTGTGGCTTTTCTTGCTGATGGTTTCCATTTTTATTCCATTATGACCTGATAAGAGATAGTGAATTAAATGTTAATCCTTTTGTACTTATTAAGCCTTGCTTGTGACTTCTAAGATGATTTCAAAGGTTTCTGAGAAGATTGTGTATCCTGGATCTGATGGGTAGGATATTGTACAGATATCTAAATCCAACCGACATATGTTCTAATTTAGATCTAAAGTTTCTTTGGTGATTTTTAATTTGGAAGACATAGCTAAAGATGAGTATGGATTATTGAAGTGTTTCACTATTACTATATGAAGACCTATCTGACCTTCCTGCCTTTCAGTATTTGTTATCTGATATTGGGAATCCAAACATTTGTTATTTCTTCCTAATAAATTGTCCCTTTTGTTAATATGCAGTAGCCTTCTTTATTCTGACTAGTTTCAGTTTAGGGTCTACTTTATCCAATATCAGAAAAGCTTTGTTTGATAGCTTAATGTTAGTTTGCAATTGCTAAGCTGGTAGTGGTGCATGCCTTTAATCCCAGCAGAGGCAGGTGGATCTCTGAGTTCGAGGCCAGCCTTGTCTACAGAGTGAGTTAAAAGTTTGTTATTGCTGTGTAAATTGATTTCCATCATTTGGAATCTAAGTTTGTGAGTGTTTTTGAAGGGAAAGTGTGATTCTAATAGACAACAAATGGTAGGATCTTGGTTTTTAATCTAGTCAGTTTGTGTTTTTATATTGATGAGTTGAGGTCATTTGCAATTGAAGTTATTATTGAAGAGTTTGCAATATCCTATGGTTTTGTTGGTTGTTCTGGTTGACTGGATTATTG
This sequence comes from Cricetomys ansorgei, assembly GCA_026225945.1. Lineage (NCBI taxonomy): Eukaryota > Metazoa > Chordata > Mammalia > Rodentia > Nesomyidae > Cricetomys > Cricetomys ansorgei. Next base: position 1,203,279 of record JAMJFZ010001043.1, read on the forward strand.
CTATGGTTTTTTCCTTGTTCCCTACCATTGTCAGGAGTTTTCTGGTTTACTGTGTTAGGCATGCTGAATTTGTTATTGGCTCCCATTTGTTCATCTGACTATTCTTGTCATGAAGTAAGTGTATTCTTTTATGTGCTCCTATGCTGTTTTCTATTTTCCTGCATATAGTATCCCTTTAAGTGTGTTCTGCAGTATCATCTCTGCCTTAGGTTGTGCTTGTCTTGAAATGTTTGAAGTCCAGATGAAAGTGTTGAATCGTCTGGGACTGGAGTTAAAGACAGTGGAGACTGTCCATACGGGTTCTAGGGATCGAACCCAGCACTCTGGAAGAGCAGCCCTGCTTGTAACCGCTGAGTTATCTTGAGTCTCAACACTCCTTTCACATATACCACAGCATGATTGGTTCCAATCTGTTGAGCCATTGTGCTCTTGCATCTGGGACATGGTGTCATCATTAGCTGCCACAAAGAGGGAGCAGCTTTCTAGAGGGGCAGTGCCCATGATCGTATTCTTAATCTGAATGACTGGGGCAGTCTGTGAGCATAGTGGCAGGCAGCAGTGCTGCGCTCCACATGGTGATGATACCACAAATTCTCTCCTCTGGGACATTGTCTATATCCTTATACTTCTTAAACTTAGTCCCACCTCCTTCAGCTAGAGTTTTTGTCAGGGTAACCTTTCTCAGGATTCCATGTGGCCAATGGTACTCATGTTGACATGGGGTTTGCATGCACAAAGGTCTTCGGGGCCTTCATTGGCTGTAGTCAACCTTGTATCAGTGGAGTCTGGCTGGCACAAAGACTGCAGAAGCAGGATGTCACCATTGTGATAGTACTGTATCAGTCTTCCAAGTGCTGAGATTAAAGGTAATACCACACCCAGCTTGACTCTTAAATTTAACTATCACTTTGAATATCATTCTTATTTGTCCGTAGCAGTCATCTATAAAATTGAAGTAAGCATTCTCATTATTCTCCTTAGCTCCTTTCCCTTTCTCCCCAAATATTAGGGTTGTATATATTTGAGAACCCTCAGAGAATTCGATAATTTCCAAGAAGGGCAGTTTTCTTTTACTCTGTTCAGAAAATCTGGTATTTTATTTTCTTTCAGACTGGAAGACAAAACCTGAAAATAGTGTGTCACCCCCAGAACTTGACATTTCTGAACAGTGTCTGTCTTCAGTAAGAAACAACCACAAAACAGATGATTCTTGCAGCTTCAGTGTCATAGAAAAGTGGAAATCTGATGGGAGTTTGGAGAAGCTTCAGGCAAACCAACAGGCACTGCCGAGGGAAATAAAAGTAACTGAGAAAACAGCACCCACTTGTGAGAGCAGTAATGGTGTGAGTTCAAGCCTTGTAACACAAACAGAAGTAGCTCTAGAACAAACTTCCATCAAAACGAGAGCCAAGCAGAATTCACACCCTGTTAAAAAAGAGAAGCTGTGCAAGTGCAATGAATGTGGTAAAGCCTTTACTTACTGTTCTGCTCTCATTCGCCATCAAAGAACACATACTGGAGAAAAACCCTACAAATGTAATGAATGTAACAAAGCTTTCAGCCGAAGTGAGAACCTTATAAACCATCAGAGAATTCATACAGGAGATAAACCATACAAATGTGACCAATGTGGAAAGGGTTTCATTGAGGGTCCATCTCTCACTCAACATCAAAGAATTCATACTGGAGAAAAGCCCTACAAATGTGATGAATGTGGAAAAGCCTTTAATCAGAGGACCCATCTTGTTCAGCATCAGAGAATTCACACTGGTGAGAAACCATACATGTGTAATGAGTGTGGAAAATCCTTCAGCCAGAGAGGTCACTTTATGGAACACCAGAAAATTCATACAGGAGAAAAACCTTTCAAATGTGAAGAATGTGAAAAAACCTTCACCAGAAGCACACACCTAACTCAACATAGAAAAATTCATACCGGAGAGAAAACCTATAAGTGTAATGAATGTGGGAAGGCCTTCAATGGGCCTTCAACGTTTATCCGTCACCATATGATTCATACTGGAGAAAAGCCTTATGAATGCAATGAATGTGGAAAAGCCTTCAGTCAGCATTCAAACCTGACTCAACATCAAAAAACGCACACTGGAGAAAAGCCCTATGATTGTGCAGAATGTGGAAAATCCTTTAGTTACTGGTCATCCCTTGCTCAACATCTGAAAATTCATACAGGAGAAAAGCCCTACAAATGCAGTGACTGTGGAAAGGCCTTTAGTTACTGTTCATCTCTTACTCAGCATCGGCGAATTCACACCCGAGAGAAACCCTTTGAGTGCAGTGAGTGCGGAAAGGCTTTCAGTTATCTGTCAAACCTTAATCAGCATCAGAAAACTCACACCCAGGAGAAAGCCTATGAATGTAAGGAATGTGGAAAAGCCTTTATTCGGAGTTCATCTCTTGCTAAGCATGAAAGAATCCATACTGGAGAGAAGCCTTATCAATGTCATGAATGTGGGAAAACCTTCAGCTATGGCTCATCTCTTATTCAGCATAAGAAAATCCATACTGGTGAAAGACCTTATAAGTGTAATGAATGTGGGAGAGCCTTCAACCAGAAAATACACCTTACACAACACAAGAGAATTCATACCGGAGCAAAGCCGTATGCATGTTCCAAGTGTGGTAAGGCCTTTCGACACTGTTCATCTCTTGCTCAACATCAAAGAACTCACACAGAAGAAAAACCCTACCAGTGTAATAGATGTGAAAAAACCTTTAGCCAGAGCTCCCATCTGACTCAGCATCAGCGAATTCATATGGGAGAGAAGCCCTATAAGTGCAATGAATGTGACAAATCCTTTACCTGGAGTATGCACCTAACTGAACATCAGAGTACTCACACTGGAGAAAAGCCTTACAGCTGTAATGAATCCCCACAGCCTTTGAGCCAGAACACATACCTTACTCAACATCAGAAGATTCATTCAGGAGAGAAGCTTTTTGGGTGTGATGACTGTGGAAAAGCCTTCAGGTATCGCTCTGCTCTCACCAAGCACCAGAGACTGCACCCTGGTATAGCTGCTCTAGGAACATCGTAAATGTTGCTGTGTATTCATTTTGGTTTTATAGTGATGAATCATAGTGGGGCGAGGGACTCCTTAAAGTATTTAAAATTTCCCTATCACTTGATGGGATGGACTCCATCCCATCGGGCTGAACTAATCCAAGTATGTTATTAAACAACATTGTGACAAGCTGCTTGAAATTTCTTCTGTGGAATGAGGTGAAACAAGATTCAGAGATGATTTGAAAGGTAGCTTGGAGTTTTATACTCAGTTTTGTATATTTACAGTATACTCTTAAATGGTTGCACTATGCATTCACATTTTGTTTTGAGTCTACAATGTATGTGGTTTTACATGTTTTGCTAGTAGAAGAAATTTGTGCTTCACTAACTAGGAATTTGTTTTGCTCTTGTTTTAATGCACTTAGGTTATTCACGTAATTGGTCCTTAGATAAAAATAATTTTAAAATACAATCAAATTCAATTGCTTGTGACTACTAAAATTTGGTAGCAGGTTCAATGGTATTTACCTGTATTCCCCAGCTTCTTAGACTAAAGTGGGAGGGTCACAAGCCCAGGAGCCAAAATTAGACTGAACAGTACAATGAATCCTTATCTCAAAAACCAGTATTTCCTCTTCCAGCTTTAAAAAAAAATGTTTTCTAGGAGTTCAACTATAGAGGTCTGCTCTACAGGCCTGCTATTTAACCATGGTTGCATATGGTTTCTTGGTTGGGGTTGCAATAACAAATACACTAAGTATGACTTAAACAGCAGAATTTATTTCTCACAGTTCTGGAGGTAGAGTCTGGAGAGGGTCTACTTTCTGGTTGTCATCAGCTTGTTCTTATGTGTTTACACATCAGAAAACAGAGACAAGAGGGGATTTTTATAAAATCCTGTTCTTATGTATTCTATGTTGGGGAGTAAGTTTTCAGCTTATGAATTTGGAGATGATTCAGTCCTAACAACTAAGAACAACAAAATTGTAGTGCCAAGGCTGTACTTAGAACTCGATCAGTTGGTCCACGGTATGGGACCTAGGCTTCAGATTTTTCTTCAAAAATTTTGTCAATCCTAGTTCTCATTTTTAGATGAGATCTCTTGTGTAGCCTTGGCTGTCCTGGAACTTGGTATGTAAACCAGGCTGGCCTTGAACTCACAGAGATCTGCCTGTCTTTGCCTCCTTAGTCCTGGAATTAAAAGCATGTGCTACCATGCCCGGCTGTTTAACTTCTAATTTTTACCCTGGAAAGAACAATTGACCTAAACTTCAGGACCCACTCCTTTAGTTAGTTGCTTCTTCCTCTCACTGTTCACAGATTTCTTTATTCAGTCCACATAGTGTGTATATGTGTGTACCTGAGTGAGTGAATGGCACATTTGTGTGGGTGCCCGAGAAGGCCAGAAAAGGGCCTGGGACAGGCAGCTGTGAGCTACCCACAATGGGTGCTGGGTGCTAACCTCCTGCCTTCTTCAGTAGCTGTGAGTACTCCTCTCCTAACCACTGATTCATCTCTCCAGCCCTGGGCCACACTTTAGGTGATTGGGGGAGGACATCTGCTATTACGATTCACCACTCAGTTATTTTATGGGCCCAGCTCAGGTTTTCAACTGGAAATCATCATGCATAGGTATAAGAAATCAAGATTGTTAGGTAGGGGCTGGTGGTTATACATCTTTAATCCTAACACTTGGGAAGCAGAGGGAGAAAGATAACTGAGTTGAAGGCCAGCCTGGTCTACAGATTGTTTCCCTATGAAAATTCTTACTTTACAATAAAGCCCACTATAAATGAACATGGATGCCTGCTGGAGTAGAAGACATGCTATTAAACCACATAATTCATATTCTTCCATTCCCTAGTCTGTTAGTGCTGGAACTTCTTCCAGCACTTCCAGTCGATAAATGTTTAAGAAATATGGCAGAACAAGTTAATGTTGAGGGAAAGATCCACTAACTTTTCCCTCTTTAAACTAATTAGGGGCTGGAGAGATGGCTTTGTGGTTAAGAGTACTTGTTGATCTTTCAGAGGACCCAGATTTGGTTCCAGCATCTACAAGGTTCATATCTATCTGTAACTCTAGTTGTAGAAGATCCAGTGCCCTTCAGACATAACTCCAGGTAAAACACATATAAAATAATAGATCAAGCTGGGTTTGGCTAGGGAAATTTATGTTCTATAAGAATTTGATGTGGAAGTAGGATGGGGAGGGGGCAACATAAGCCATCTCACAGCAGAGTCACATGTTTCTGGATCCTCTTGTGGACACATCCTCTGTCTCAGATGGGATTCCAGATGTCTGGGCCACGCAATCTCCTAAACAGGATTCATCTTTACCCTGGCCTCTGAGAAATGTAGCTCTGAAAACAACTGTTGTGTCAAAGGAATTCTGGAACCATACTTCAGAGGATGTGATGGCCCTAATTTGCCCGAGAAAATCAGGAACCCAAGGGTCAGTTGGTGAAGGAAGATGTTTTCAGAAGTCTTTTAGTTTGGTCATTTACTTTTCTCTAGGCAGAGTCCCAGCAAGGAGCTGATAGCAAACCCAAACAGTTTAAATTGAAGAAATCACGATCAATGGTTGTGAAGCATAAACATGTAGTGATTTTAGAAAACAATTACCACAGTTTAGCTTGAAAAGGCAAGGATTTAACCCACATACATGATAGGTTAGAACAACAGATTTATTCTCAGTTCTGGAATTTAGAAGTCTGAAATCTCTCTGGGCCAAAGTCAAAGTGCTGGCAAGCTCTGAGAGACAGAATATTCTTTCTTGCTCCAGTATTGGTTGCATTCCTTGGCTCATGGCTGTATCCTAATCTGCAGCCATTGACATGTCTTCAGAGCCACTGTTAACCCTCCCCTTTGCCTCACTCTAATAAAAATGTTAGATTTCATATAAGACCCACCTGGGTTATTTGTTTCATATCTTCAAGATCTTTGGTCATATCTACAAAGTACTTATGGCATAGAAGCTAACATTTACAAGTTGCAGTGATTAGCGTTAACTAAGCCTCTTGGGAATAAAAGTGTGTCATCACCTGTCTCCTTGCCCTTTGAAATTAAGAGTTCAGAACATGCCATCTTCTAAGCAAGCTACTCTGGTTGGGTGACAGTTTTTAAGTTAAAGATAAGTCCAACACGACTTAAAAACATGAAATTCCCTCACTAAAGTGTCTTTTCTTTGAAGGTCATTCTCTTCAGGAAGCACTTTTGCTTCATTACTTTCTCACTGTTTAACACTCCAACACAGAATGCAAATGTTCAGTTAGGTTTCTTCAAGTCTTCATTTCCTGGTGTAGACTCCCATCCCATATTAACAAAAGATAACTATTTCACAAACTTTTTCATTGTTGATCTCATGATAACTCTCAGTCCAGCCAGAACAATGTTCCTTTGTGTGTGTTGTGTGTATGTGAACTTAAGCACATGAGTATAACCTGTTGAGTCCATTTAGTGTTGCATATACATGATTTCAGGTTTATCTTTGCGGAAGACTAGTCCACCCTCTCCACAATCATTTTTGCCTATACGTCTTTGTTGGGTTGGGGCCTCATGATATTTCCCACTTCCACCTTAGCATGTCCATTGGTGTTCAGTTGTTGTCATTGTTCAGTTATTTACGCAGCCATATTGTTAAGGTGTCATGGATATAGTTTCTTATCATTTCTAGGAGACAGTTTCAAAGCAGCCTCTCTGGTCCTCCTCTTGCTCTTACAATCTTTCCTTTTCTGAGATGTTCTGTGAGCATTTGGTGTATGGTCTGTGTTGTAGATGTATCAACCGGGGCCTGGTACCCCACAATTTGTTGCTTTCTGCGTTGTGACCAGTTGTCACTTTTTTATTTTTTTGAGAGTTTCTCTGGGTAGACCTGGCTGTCCTGGAACTCACTCTGTAGACCAGGCTGGCCTTGAACTCATAGATCTGCCTGACTCTGCCTTCCTGGTGCTGGGATTGAAGGTGTAAACTGCTATACATGTCTTGTCACTCATTTTTTAAGGCAAATGTCTATTAAGCTCTAAAGTTTGGAGTGTTAGACCCAGAAAGCTATGAAGCATGTGCTCTTGGCCCATACAGAGCTTACAATACATCCTGAAAAGGATAAGTACTGTAGGAAAAAACTAGCATCAAGAGAACACAGATTAACGCTGCTGAGCTTGAGGAGAAAAAGGGCTTGCAGCCAAGTTGAAAACCCCCACCTTGCACCAGGCATGTTCTCCAGTGAATTCTGTGCAAAGAATGTTACAAAAGTAGAAGCAAATTAATCCTCATCTTATAAGAAGCAAATAGTTTGATCTCTAATGTATAAAAGAAAAAACCGAGAGGAATGAACTGGCTCGTAGGGTAAAGGCACTCATTACCAAGACTGACAACCTGAGTTTGATTCCCTAGGACCTATATGGTGGAAGGAGAGAACCAACCCCGGTAAGTTGTCCTCTGACCTTCATGTGTACTTCTGTCTCTCCTCCAGTATAACTTTCTTTTAAAAAACTATTTGGTTATTTGAGACAGAATCTCATGCAGCCCAGACTCAAACTCACATAGCTAAACATGACTGAACTGATCATCCTGCCTCTAGCTGGCAGGAAGCCTGGGGGTCTCACACATGCCAGGCAAGTGCTCTACCAAGTACATCCTCCACCTCTAATATGTGATTCTGAAGATATCAGATCTAACACTGTCCCTGCTGTTGGTCTTTGTATGCATGTAATGTGCACATGATCCAAGATAGAAAGCAGGAAGAAGAAGCAATGCCTTTAATGTCTTTGCCTCTGAGGTCGAACCCTCCTTTCTATGGAATCTCTTCAAAAGGCAGGTTCAGAAAAGTAATAATTGAATGAAGCAAGAAAGAAATCCAGTTCAACATGACTCAATAGCCAGTGTTTCTTCAAACTTCTAGAATCTGACATCAGGCAGTTTATTTTAGCCATATTTAAGTACGTACAATTTGGGAAAAAGTTTCCCAGGGACGACTCAATCCCATGTGCACAATAAAGCTTAAGCCATGGCTAACTCTTTGCAAAGTACATGTGACCATGTGACCTCTTCTGTAAAGATGGGTTCTATAGATTGCCTACATGTGTTACCTTTTTTTTAAAATTTTTATTTTGGTATTTCAAGACAGGGTTTCTCTGTTGTAACTCTGGCTGTCCTACATCTCACTCTGTAGACCAGGCTGGCCCTGAACTCAGAGATCCGCCTGCCTCTGCCTCCTGAATGCTGGGATCAAAGGTGTGCACCACCACCACCACCACCACCGCCACCCAGCTACACGTGTTATCTTAAGGCCCTAGGGGAGGATCTGATGTGGTCGCAGTCATACAGATAGTACAAAGATCAACTGAGCTATCAATCACATTCTGTACCGGTTGTGGGCCTGGTGGAGCCCATGGCTATACAATAGAGCAGAGACTATTAACCATCTCTGGTCCTGATGTGGAAGCTTGGGGAAGGCAGGTATGGCCTGGCTCTACAGATAGTGCAGGGGTTACCTAGGCTATTTGCAACCAGATCCTTCCCTAGGCCGGTTTTCTTCAGACCTTACTTAACCTTTTCCAGAAGGGAACCCAGAAGGTAGAAATGCTTCATCTGGAAAAGTGAGATGACTAGAAGATCGGCTGTCCTGCTAGGGCGTGGCTTATGTTGTTTACTGCAAATGCCACTATCAGATGTTTCCCACAGCAGTGTTCATTCCTACATGTGACCCATATAAATCTTTTTAAAAACTAATAGAAATATGCCATGCCCTTTAAATTAGCAACGGGCAACCTACATCATGCTACCACACAGTGCCCCAGGACTCAGGTAATTAGAACCTTAGTTATAATAGAAAAGTAGTATCCAAAGATTCAGTGGTACAGTCAGAAACTACTGAGAGGAGGAGTCCCAGGGAAAGCACACTGTGTGAAAATGACAGTGGAAGTAGAAAATCATTTGGGCAGCAGTCACAGGTAGCATCCATTCCAAGAGGAAGGCTGGATTACACTCAGAGTTACTGCAGAGAATTTCAGATGGACACAAAATACAGTAGTATAGTGAACTTGCACATTGTCTTTACCCGGGTCAACAGTGATCAGTCTTGTTTGGGAATTCCTTTTATTGATTCCTGGAGTATTTTAAAGATCTAGGTATTTAACTTGTTAAATAATGTATCCCTTAGTAAGGTGTGCTGGCTAGTTTTATGTCAACTTGATACAAGCTAGAGTTATCTGAAAGGAGGGAACCTCAACTGACATAAAACTATCCAGCATAGTGGAGAAAAGCCTTTTGAATGTAATAACTAAATAACTAAACAAAATTAAAAATCACAACAAATAAATGAAATTAAAAATAAGAAAGTAATAAGATAAACTGGATGGTAGTGGCACACACCTTTAATCCCAACACTTGCCAGGCAGAGGCAGGCGGATCTGAGTTCAAGGCCAGCCTGGACTACAGAGCGAGTTCCAGGACAGTTGAGCTACACAGGAAAACCCTATCTTGAAAAAAGAAAAAAAAAAAAACAAATAAAAATCAATCTAGAATCGTATTTCTGCAAATATAATTATGGTGAAAAAGAAGCATGTGCACAATATTTATTTATTGCTTAATTTATTCTGCTTGGTGGAACAAATAGTTCGCTGAGAGGAAACCCAAAGGCTGATTAGGGTTTACAGCTGAGAGAAATCACGCCCTAAAACCTGAAGTGATGTCTGCATATCAACACATGTCTTCGTGCAAGCCTTGTTCTGTATAGTGTTGCTCCTTCCACTTTGCTGCATCCTGCTCCTTACAGTTATTTACTCCAGGAGGAAGACCTACTATGTTTCACTGGATTTGGTCTCTCCTTAACATTTCCCACGTTAGGAGGAAATGTGCCATTCCAGCCTTCCACTTTTCTGTTTGCCTGCCTAGTGTGGGATGCCTTCCCCACACTGAGGTCTCATGCACAGACTTCTTAGTACATTAGTATTTTTTCCAAGGGGCTAACTTAGGTTAGCCATGTGTCCTCAAGTTTGGTCCTTTCAATAGCCCATCAGTGATTTCTCCATGTTTTTGGCATGGAGCAGCATATAACACCTTTTATTCAGGTTTCCTTCTATCTTTCTGAGTTGAGGAATAAACAGTGCCTGGACTCATACTTCCTCCTCACCAATAGTCTGCAATAAACTGAAAAGTTATTAACTGTAGTAGTACATCTTCTGTGGTAGCTCAGCAAGTAGGCATTCTCATATGTGCAAACTCTACCAGACCTCATCAGAGGGATCCACTGTCCTAGCCAGCGCCATACTGAACAGTGGAGCCCTGAGTGTCCCAACTCAGGTGTTTTTATTGATACAGAACTCCTCAGGTATTCTACTGATAGCGTGTGCAGCTAATGAGCAATGAAACATCCCTGAAATAAATCCAGCACATGCGGACAATACAAAATGCCAAGGCCCAGGCAGCCCTTTTCTTAACAGTGCACAAAACAATTAATTTACACATTACTAAAAATGAACTTTTACAGCAAATAACAAATATTCAAGGCATTCACAGTACTAGTGATTCTAACAGAGTGGACACACATGCAACATATAGCGAAAGAAATTACGAACAAGTAAAATTCCTTCTTCCTTCTCTCCAGGAGTTATCTTGACTATTACCCAAACATCTAAATTTCCTGATTTAACAGTAGCTATTCATTCCCTCTCTTTATTTTACTAAAATTAAGTTAGGCTATGATGACTCATTTCATCTTTATAATACTGGTTCTCAGCCCATTGTAGGGGTAATCACACTGTACAAATTGCATATATACACAAACCTGGGCCTTCAATTACATGGAGACTATGAAACTTAGGCTAACAACCCTATCTCACTATATATCTTAGCTGGCCTAGACCTTGCTATCAGGATCAGACTGGCCTCAAACTCGGAGATCCTGCTTACTTCTGTTTCCTCGGTGAGGGGATTAAAGGTGTGCACTAGCACATCTAGCCCTTCTCTTTCACGCTCTGACACAGGGTCTCAGTATATAGCCCAGGCTGTCCTGGAAATAGCTATGTATAGGATGGCTTCAAACCGACAATGCTCCTACCTCAGCCTCTCCATCAGTGAGATTATAGAATTGAGCCACCACACACCAGCTTGTCTTCTGTTCCTTCCTCTTCTTTTTCTCCACTTCATTTTCATTCTTTTAGAATGTGTTTCAAGGAGGATATTCTGTCCTTACTAATCTTAAATTTGAAAAAGTAATGGAAAAAGTCTACAGAAATAATATTGTACAACTGACTCCCTAATACAATGACTCTGCTTTAACAACCTTAGCATACTTTTTTTTGTCCTCAGACATATTTTGAGAGGCAGAGAAAGCATGTAACTAGTAAAGTATGTCATTGACAAGTTTTCATAGAAAAGCCTGTCTTCATTTGCTCATTCATCTTGTGTGTGCCAGATATAAGAGCTGTGCTCTCACCAGACCTCAGGGGGTAGCAAAGAAAACTGATCGGTGTCGTGATGGAACTGTGGGGACAGTGGTGAAGAGGTGGGGTTTGGGGCATAGCTGATCGGGCCTACACTCTGCATCTACCAGCTCTGTAGCTTTCAACAAGTTTCATTTTCCCACCAATCCAGAGCAATAGAAATATAAAGCAAACTACTTCCGTAACTTTGTTTTCCAGCAAACAAGTCATAAAAAATAAAAATGAAAACTTGGGTGGGGAATAATCTTATATCATTTACTTAATCCCATATTCTCAAAATATCATTTTCATGTATAATCAGTATTAATTAGATACTTTATGTATTTTTCATTCAAAGCTTCCAAAATCTGGAATATGTTTCACATTGTACCACTCAATTTGAAACTAGCATATTTTAAATTTTTATTTATTTATGTGTGTGTGTATGCATGATATGTGTATAGGCACATGTGTCATAGTGCACACAAACTACATGTAGAGGTTCTAAGACAACTTTGTGAGGTGGTTTCCCTCTTTCAAACTTTATGTAGACTCTAGGGATCAAATTCTGCTTATGAATTTTACACATCAAGAACTTAACTTGCTGAGCCATTTTGCCTGTCCTAGAAGAATTACTTTTATCACATAGAAATGCAGCAGATATGTGATTATTCAAGTCTCTTACATAAAATATTGTAGCACTTGTGTGTGAGCCTGTTGTAGAGCACTTTCATTCAAGAAAAATAGCCCCCATTTTTCATCACATCAGTTGTGACTCCTTTGAGGCCATCATGATTGGGCTTTCCTCTTCAAATGAGGGAAAGAGTATCACTAGACCCTCTCTTGAGTTTCCAGCCAGTCCTCCCTGCCATTTCTAAGCATTTCCACTCAAACTGCCTGTTGCCTTAGGATCTCAGAGAAGAGTTAGAATGTATATGCTAGAGAAGGTGAACTGTGGGAAGCCCCCTGACTCTGGGCCTAGATTCTGCTGTGAGCTTCTGGCTATTTACTGGGAGATTTTCTGAGCAAAGCTGAAGTCACAAAACAGGACTGCCCGAAAGCGGCTAGTTTTGGGAAAGTCAAAGATTACCTAAGGAACATTTCCTTCTTTGGGTGGGCGTTTAGTCCCACCGATTGAGATCACAGCTCTGGGTGGGCGTTTAGCTCCACTGAGTGAGATGATTGCTTTGGGTGAGCGTTCAGCTCCAGCTAGTGAGATGAAAGCTTATATTTATAGACTAAGATGCCTTAATCGTGTATTGTTTTGACTTGTGATTAATACTCTCATTGTATACCTGCTGTTTCCCTGGTGATTATTAACTTTGTAACTGCTGTAACTGCACGTAGACCCCTGAGAAAAAGAGTATAAAAACTGAGACAAAATTAAACTGTAGCTCCATTCCATCTGAACTCAAATGATACAGTGTGTGCCTCATCATTCCCTTCGGTCTCGCCTTCCCCATTCAGATACTTTTCTGACTTGTCAGGCTGGCCCTGACAGTGAGCTGGTCAGAAAAGGGCTCTATGTACGTAGCCATGGGAAGCCATCATCATGCTGGGTGAAGGCTTTCTAGTGCACCTGCTTTGGTACCCATATTCCTGTGGGCAACCTCTAACCTATGCTCTATAAGTTGTTGTTTATGTGTCTCCTGGGATAAACTTATGCATAGTGTCCCATACATTTTGTATTATCACCCTATATAAATGCTTTGTAAGTAGTCGATTCATAGCACTGTTAGGAATTAGTGAACAAGCAGTTTGTATGTTCAGCACACTCATTTTTTAGAAATGTTTCAATTTATAATGTGTTTGAATCTGTGGTTGCTGGATCTGTCTGTGGATGTGAGAACTGACTGTACATTTGATGCAGAGAAGTGTTGTAGGAAAATTAAGAAAAAATACAGAATGATATTGACTCATATAAAATTCTACTGGAAGCAAAGACCAGCACTTTGAATACAATTAGATGAAGGTCAGTTAACAATCGTCCACAAAGAAAGAAAGAGAGAGAGAGAGAGAGAGAGAGAGAGAGAGAGAGAGAGAGAGAACTATGAGATGATAAATACATTAATTACTCTATAATGCCCAGTTAAAGTAGGTTTGAGCAAAGATGTTGCTTGCTGACCTGGATAACTCAATCAGTAGTGCATCAAACCTTTAGTCAGAGTGTTCAGGGTTCAAGTCCCTGTTCTGGTGTTAATACTCACTTTTGTGGGCAGACCACGGAAGAGCTTCACATTTATTCACTGCCAGGGCCAGTCTGGCAAGTCAGAAAGTATTTGGATGGGGGGTGGGACTGAAGAGCTTTATGATAAAAGGGAGGAAAGGAAAGGGAATAGGTCAGGCACACACGGTATCATTTGAGCTCAGATGGAATGGAGCTGAAGTTTAATTTTTGTCTCAGTTTTTATACACATTTTCCTCAAGGGTCTGCATGCAGTTACAAAAGTTAATGATCACAAGGGAATCAGCAGATATACAATGAGGGTATCAATCACAGGGTAAAACAATACATAAGTAAGACATCTTATTCTCTAGTTAAACCTAAACCTTAAAGCAACAAAACAAAACATGTTTCTTGCTAGAGCAGAATGTTTACCCTGGGAAATGATCTTTCTCAAAGAAGCTAAATGCTTACTTAGAGCGATAGCCTCATTTGATGGGACTAAAGGTTTAGCCAGAGAAGAAATGTTCCTTTAGATAATCTTTGACTTCCCCAAAACTAGCCGCTCTCGGACAGTCCTGTTTTGTGACTTAATTTTGCTCAGAAAATCTCCCAGTAAAGAAATAGGCATATAGCCAGAGGCTCATAGCCAGAGGCTCACAGCAGAATCTAGGCCCAGGATCCGGGTAGGGTGGGGGTGTGGGATGTGGTGTGGGAGTCTCTCCACAATTCACAACCGTGTTAAAACACGAGTCTTAGATTTTCTGTTCTTCCTTCTCCCAACTGAGATCCTTGACAGATGGAAGTTCTCTACCAAATTGTGGTCATGTTTAGGTTTTGCCTAGGAGTGGTTTCCAGTCTAGGAGGTATCATCTCTGCTCAACTGTGGCTCCAGGTAGGGAAGCCCAGGGCTGTGTGTGTGTGTGTGTGTGTGTGTGTGTGTGTGATTGGTTTAAGACAGTGCAGGTACTCAGCCCCATTTGCTTGTTGGGGCTTACAGCAGCCTGGACCTAGGTATTTTCCTGGGGACCAGAAGGAGAGACCTTATTTGGTCACATAGGGAGAAATGTTACAGTTCCAGATAAACAATTCTGCCAGGTCACATACCTTTGAAGGGGTGGTGCCTTGCTGTGAGAGCAGGCCACTTAGCTTGTGGTCTATCAGAGCAGTGGCGAAGGAACAGCCTAATGCCTTCTGCTCTCAGAAATGAGAAATCCAGGATTCCAAGCACTTCTACTTCACCTCAGCTCCCGGACAGCCCACACAATCATGTCATACTGTAACAATAAGGGCAAACAGGAGGAATATATTAGCAAGCTTTGTGGTATGACCTTTGCAATTTAGGACAACCCAATTTAACAGTGTGGCTGACAAGAGTAGAGTGTGTGTGTGTGTGTGTGTGTTTAAATATGTGTTTTCTCTGCCTACCAGAGGATTATAATTTGTAGATAATAAAGTCTCTATGAAGGATTCTAAGGAGCAAATGAAAGAAAACAAATACGAAAACAACGTCCTAGAATGAATATGTTCAGCCAAATCAAGGATCAAGGACAAATTTTGTTTTTCATTTAAACTTTTTAAAATTTATGTGTATGAGTCTTTGTCTGGCTGCGTGTGTACCACAGGTGTGCCTGGTGCCCACAGAAGTCAGAAGTTGGTTCACCTGGAACTGGAGTTAAGAGTCACCATGTGGTACAGGGGAACCAAGCTTGGAACCTCTGCAAGATCCTCTACCAGGGCTCTTAACCACTGAACCATCTTTCCAGCCCTTGTTTAAATGATGTTGGACAAGAGTGGTTCAGGGATGATTCAAAGGCAATTTATGGAGGATGGAGAGAGGGGTGAGTTAGAAGAAAATATAACAACATATATTGTGGTGGCTTAAATATGAATAGGATCATATATTTGAATGACTGGTCCCTAGTTGGAGGAACTATTTTGGGAAGGATTAGAAAATGTGGCCCTTATTGGATGAGGTGTATCACTGGGGATGGGTTTTGAGGTTTCAAAAAGGCCACACCAGGACCAGGTTGCACTGTGTCTCCAACTTAAAAGTCAGGACGGACGTATGCTGTTAGATAGTACTCCAGTGTCCCGTCTGTTGGTTACTGCCTTGGTCATGACTCACCCTCTGACACTGTAATCAAGCCCACAATTGAATTCTTTTGTAAGTTGCCTTGCTCATGGTGTCTTTTCACAGCAATAGGAAAATGTATATGAGAAAGCGTCATAAGGAAACCCATTACTTTGTGTGCTGATGTAATTAATTTAAAATTTAAGATAAATTAATGATGCTGAAGAAATGGAGTAAGAAAACGGTAAGAAAATGAATATTTACCTAAATCTTATTTTATTTTGTTTTTTTTTTTTTGAAATAGGGTTTTCTCTTTGTAGCCCTGGCAGCCCTAGAACTCACTCTGTACAGGAGGCTGGTTTCAAATTCTGAGGTCCACTTGCCTCTGACTCCCTAGTGCTGGGATTAAAGGTGTGTGCTACAACCACACAGCAAATATTTATCTACATTTTAGACTGTTGCTTAAAAATAAACTCAAAATGGATCATGGATTTAAAGCAAAATACAAAATTTTATAAAATTTTTAGAAAAAAAAAATGGTTCTACAATGTAAAGAGTTCTCAGGCTTGACATCAAAAGAACAACCCATAAATGAAAATGATTGACTGTAGTTCATCAAAATTAAGACCATGTTCTACAGAGACTCTGTAAGGTAGATCAAAAGACAGGCTACAGATCTGGAGAGAGAATGGTGAGCCACATATGTGACAATGGACTTATAATGAGAACACAAAGAACTCTTCCTGTTAAAACAATGATCCGGTTAGAAAATGGACTAAAGATCCATTGACAAAGATATACAAAGGGGAAATCAGAAGAGGCCCAACATCATTAACAGTTTGGGAAGTGTCCATAAGATCATGAAGTGTTATCTTTACGCACTAACCAGGAAAGGACAAAATAACAAATGCTAGGCTGGCAAAAACGCAGAGACCTACATTTCTCATATGTTACTAATAAAAACAAAATGGCGTAGGCATTTTGGAAAATACTTTGATAGTTTCTCTTTTAAAAGATTTACTTATTTTAATTTTGTATGCACGAGTGTTTGCCTGCATGCTTGTATGTATATCATGTGTGTGCCTAGTGCCACAGAGGCCATAAAAAGTTGTCAATTCTCCTGCCCATACCGTGGCTTATGACCATAGGTAAATCCAGTTTAGGAGACTCGACGCCTTCTAAGCTCTGAGGGCATCAGGTATGCATATGGTTCACATCCATATATGCATGCAAAACACCCATACACATAAAATACAAAGTAATAAAAATATTTTAGATAAAAAAATTAGAAAACAGATTAGGAATCTCTGAGGGAATTAACAAACCCTGGTGGTATGAACACACCCATATCCCTAATGACCATTGGTCCTTCTCTTTTGGAAGGTTAACATGTTTCACGCATCATCTGACTCTAAGAGGACCATCCATCTCAAATACCATTCTATATGTGACTGTCTGTATCTTTCAAACCGGCTCATAACTCCAAAGTGAATGACATAAAACCAACATTAAAATGATGATAACTGGTATCTTGAGAAAAAAAAAAAAAACCTTTTCTTTTTCAGGACAGTGATGATATATGCCTTCACTACCCCTTGAAGCTGGAGTTGCAAGGTGGTTGAGAGCCTGCGGATGTACATAGCTGAGAACGCAACCAGGGTCTTCTGCATGAGCAGCAATTGCCTTAACTGCGGTTGGAGCTATCTCTCCAACCTTCATGATTGGGATGTTAATAAATAAAAGGGTAATAAATGACAGTAGTAATAGGGAAGAGATTAAACTCCATTACTAAAATATTACTTGGTGGAGGAGCTGGAGAGATGGCTTATTGGTTTCAATGGCTTTGGTTTCCTGGTGGCTCGCAATTGCCTGTAACTGGAGATCAAATCCCTCTTCTGCCCTTCATCGGCTCCTGGCACGCATATGATGCACACACATACATGCAAGGAAACTCTCATACACATAAAGAAATCATAAATAAATATTCAAAAGAAAATGTTACTAAGTAGGTTTGGCATCTCTGTCTCTCATGTATACGTGTAGATACATATTTGTATATTGTGATTTAACATTTTTCTGACTCTGGATTGCAGTCAGAAAAGTTTGAAAAAATAGGTTCATGTGTGAGTACTTTGTAAAGTTGCTGGAAACTGAACTGAAGTCCTCTAGAAGAGCAGAGCAACCAGTGTTAATTGTTAATCACTGTTAACTGCTGAGCCTTTTGAGTAACTAAATTCGATGTCATCTTGCGATGTCAGAGAAGAGAGAGAGAGGATAGAAGACCAGGCAGATGTGATAACCAAACTTTGTTATCTTCGGTTCAGAACTACTCCAGAGACACAGTCGGCCTGCCTGATTCCCGGTCTCTGGCCTCTCCTTCCGAAGTTTGACAGACGCGTCAGAATTCAAGTACGTGCTTGTCTGGTGCTGGCTTGAAGTCTTGTCAGAGTGGGAGATCAGCCATTCTGAGACCGTGCCTACTCCAAGGGGTTCAGTCGAGTCCGCCAGGAGGCGCTCGTTCCCCGCAGTGGAAGGCCGGGCAGGGTGGAGTCGGAGGATTCCTTACTGGAGAAGCAACGGAGAATAAATGGACTAAAATAATATGAACGTTTACATGAAATGTAAAAATAAATGAAAATAAAATGCAATAAGATAAAACAGCCTAATGGCCACAGCCTACCTCCCACTGCTAGAGACCAATGTTTGCGCGGTTCTAGAAGCGAGTGGCTGTTTTCCACAGCCTTCCTGAAAGCCCTGGCCAAAGCAAGAGGGTCTGTCTTTGTTAGCTTATCTTTTATTTGTCTTTGTCGAAACTATCCTACATGGAATCCGAATCCGATCCAATTGCTCTAGCATCATACCTATTTGAATCAGGAATCCGTTTTGTTTTTTTTTTAACCCTGTGACTGTGAAACCAAATGAAAACTTTTTTACCCCATAGATCGTCTATAGACTTGCGCAGAAGCCAGTGAGCCGTGTGGCTCCGTTGCCTGGAGCGCAGGCCCGGAGAGGGCCTGAGGACGGTTTTAGTAGCTGTGGGTCTCCGATGTATGCGGTGGAGAGAATCCGAAAAAAAAAAAAAAAATCACGAACAAGAAATAACAGTACGCTAGAAGAGCGAAGTTCACCATTAGAAAGTGAAACAGAAGCACTTCTGACATGTGAGCAGAGTGGCGCAGCGGAAGCGTGCTGGGCCCATAACCCAGAGGTCGATGGATCGAAACCATCCTCTGCTATGACGTTTTGCTGTGGACACAAAGAGCGCTCACCGGTGTCGTCGTCGTCGTCCCTCGCCCCCCCCCCCTCAAACCATGTACTTTTCCTCTCTGGTGTCCAACAAAATAAATTCCGTTCACTCAACTGGTGTCCACCCAGAAGGAGATAACACTTTCTATTTTGTTACACCTCTCTTATTAAGGGCTTCCTTTTTCTTAAATTCATATCTGAAAAAAAAAAAGAAAAAAAAGACCAACTTTATTGTTCTCAACTAATTGCTCCTCGTTTTTCATCCTTGTTTATTGTTGTCACCAAAAATATCCTTTTGGGCAGGCATATATTGAGGATCTTATAAATATTTACTGAGGACAATCACTTGGCTCCTCCTCAAGAACACGACCACTTACAAAACTGTAAATAAAAAAGCATTATGTTGGTGACATTTACAATTCTAGTAAGCATTCTTCTAGTAAGCATAACAGCTCACAAATGAATACCAAATCCTGTGAAATTTCAGACACATCCTTAGCTATTTTTCCTGAATCCAAGAATACATCTGCAATATTACATAGCAATCATAGTATTTGCTGCACATATTTCTGGGTTTCTTATAGGAACCAGGTTGTTTGCTTGGTAGGGCACCAAACTGACTTTGGGATTCAGAAGTTCAAATTCACACCTAGATGTACTGGAGTTTCCTTCCTTATGCAATAAGTTTCCACTTCTATGTAATCAACAATGAGTATTTAAGGAACTATACATTAAGTGTCCCATGAACACCAGAATGTGACTTAAAAAGCCGTTTCTGAAACTTTTAGTCCTCTTGGAAGATGGTGTGTTTTGCATGTGAAAGAGACATGGAACACTGGTGGCCAGGGGCCAGATCTGGAAGATGGAGTCTAAGACAGCGTGTGACTGACTGTTATCTGCTGGTGTTCCTGCCCCCTAGGCTTTCCTGCTTCACGTGGGGGAGCTGAATCACAAGAGAAAATTGGGAGGGTGGGGGCGCAAAAGAGCCCTTCACCGGGAAGACTGAAGTTCTGCCAGCTGAGAATCATGCCTTTCAGCACAATTAAGATTTGCTGTGAAAGTTGCCAACACAGAGACAAAATTACTTTTCTACAGAAATATTTTCAAATAAAAATGTGGAAATAGCCAGGCATGGTGGCTGGCATAAACCTAGCTACTGGGAGACAGAGGCAGATGGATCTCTGACTTGGGGCCAGACTGGTCTCCATAGCAAGTCTCAGGCCAGTCAGGGCTGCATAGTGACACCATGTCTAAAAAAAAAAAAAAAAGTTTAGATAGCAATAAACCAGACTCATAGCTTCACTATATATATGACTTGGATAGGGGCTGCTCCCTCTTCCAGACATTTTCTGGAAGTTTCACAAGTAAAACCACTAAGCTCACAGAGGTGATAACTTAATTTCTTGGATTCCCGTGGTCTATTGCTGCTCCTTATCAACAGTAATCTTGTTAGCTGTCACCCAGAAACTACCCTGTGATCTCATTCAAGTTCCTTAGCAACCATTTACAGATAACTTCATAACTCACCTGAGTCATATATGTGGCTGTTCATAAAGACAATGAGGTGCAACTCTCAGTTCTCAGCTCTCGGCTGCCTTGCTAACCTCCCCCCACACTCCTAGCATCTCTTATTATCTTAATCTTCTTGTTTAAAAATCTATGCTAAAAATGTCTTTCAATAAATTCCTGTCAGGTCTCATATGTGGGGTTCAAAGAGATACTGAGATGGATTGTTGGGTGTAAGAAATTCAAGAGTGCTTAATGCCATGAACAGACAGACAGACCACATCGTAGTGGGGGCTCTTGAGAGTTCAGGCCTGAGCATCACGGACAGACAGCATGGCAAGGCTCTGAAGAGAATCAGACCCTCATGGCAGAACCTGGGGTTGGGTCTTACAGCTTTCTGAGGAAAGATAAAGTTCTCCAGGTTCTCTGATTGCCCAGAGGAAGGCAGGGAAGGGGAAGGGGAGAGAACAAGAATATGTTCCCACCAACACCCCTTCCAAGTACCTTGGAAGCCTATTTGCTAGAGATTCATAGACAATGTCTCACAAACATTGGTCTGGAACTCACTATGTAGACCAGACTGGCTTGGAATCCACTATGTATACCAGGCTGGCCTGGAACTCACAGAGATCCATCTGTGGATGGAGTGCCTGCTGGTATCTCCGAGAGGAGGACTCATAGACATTGTAGTTTGAGCAGCAGTTTGATCTAATGTTACATTCCTAGCCTTTTGTTTATAAGAAGGGACCTTGACTCTATTCAATGGGATTCCTTCTCCTTGGAGCCCCTGCTAAACTATTGTCTCTCCATAGCATTAATAACTCTCCCATTAGACTTCTTAGCCCCCAACAATCTGCCTCAGTGTCCTTTTGAACCCTACACTCAAGACCTTTCAGCTCTAACTCTGCTTCATCCTGGCCTGGCCTGAAATTCTTTTCTGTGGTGAAGCCAAAGAGCCAGCTTCACCCTGAACGAAGGTCTGAAAGGGAACTATGAACTTGGCTATGTCTCTCTGCCTTTGCCACTGCTGAAAATAGGCCAGCATGAAAAGATATTACACAGACTTCCAAAGTGAAGTCATGATGCGTAGGTTCCCCAGTGTTCCGGCCTCTCTCTCCCCCTGCCACTGCCCACTGACTAGGTTCAGTTCTCCACCATGGCCTAGCCCGGAGATCGAGGGCAGAAATGCGGGAAGAGGGCTTTGGGGGAAGGGAACGAGACGTATGCCCCAACCGGCACAAATCCGATTGCCATGCAGAAAATCGTACAGGGTGGAAAAAACGCTCCAGGACTCACTCATGGTGGAACCCGAAATCGCTTTAATGTAGTGTATAGGGTACATATATAGGGCCACAAGCAGGGGAGGGTCTTTGGTAACCAGGGTTGGGATCCATTGGTTAACACAAGGATATGGAGTAGCCTTATTTGCATACGGAGCTCAAGTCGAAGTATCAAGGCCTTGCAAGGGCACCTTCTGCATAAGGTGTGGTCTCACAGGGAAAAGAGGAAGGCACCTTATGGGTGAATGGACTCATCCTTATGCTTCCAGCTACAGATAAGCACCAATCAAGTCACATTCCTTTGTTTCTGTGAAGCAGGTAATCATTTAACATTTAGCTGGGTTCTGGCAGGGGCTAAATGCCATTCTCATCTCCTGGGATGACAGGGGACTTCGACCCACTCTTAGCTCTATGAAAGTCCCACAATGATGACTTCAACTCTTTTTTGTTGTCACTGTTGTTTCGGTTTTGGTTTTTATAAGACAGGTCTCATGTAGCCCAGGCTAGTGCACCAAAGATGATCTAAAATAAAAACAAACAAACAACAACAAAAACAAAAACACAAAACCAAAAACCAAACCAAAACAAAACCCAACATATTTTTGTGTGTATGGATGGGTGTTTTGCTTGGATGATTTTGTATCCATTTCTGTATACCACCTCACATGAGCCTGGTTCCTGCAGAATCCAGAAGACATCAGATCCCTTGGAAAATGGAGTTGTAGATGGTTGTTAACCTACATCTTCTGGAAGAGAAGCCAGAACTCTTGGCCTCTGAGCTGTTTCTGCAGGCCCCAGATGGATGACCTTAAACTTCTGACCTTCCTGCTTCTTCTGGGATTACAGGCATGTGCCATTAAACCCAGTGTAACTTATAGTCATTTAATTTTGCCATTTTCCAAGGCACATGGAGGTGGTGCTGTGTGTTTTAATATGCATATCCTTAATTAACCTTGAAGCTGAGTATCTTTTCTTATTTACTGACAATCTGGACACTTTCCCCCCAAATCTCTGTGCTTTTTCTACTGGGTTCTCTCTCTGTTTAGTACCATTTGTAAGTGCTCTTCATGGATCATTAGTAAGGAACTTGTATGGCTAAAACTTACCCTACTTTGTAGTTTGACGTTCAACTATCTTTAATGTCTTTTGTAAAACAGAATTATTTATTAATATAACCAATTATAGTAATATTTTCAAAGTATCAATGTTTTCTTTTATGGTTAGCACATTCAAAATTCTGTTTAAGAAATCATTCAATCATGTTAATTTCTGCAGGTTTTATTGTTTCATCTTTTACACATTGATTTTTGCTTATGTAAAATAAAGCCACTTGATTTATTTTTCTCCTGTGAAATATTCAAAGGATACAATTGTATTTATTGGAAAGATAGAAAGATTGCTGTCTGGTTCCATCTTTTTTTACAAATTGCCTCCACAAATATTTGGCTCTGTTTCTGGGCACTCAGTTTGATTACAATGGTTGGGTTTTCTTAATATTTTTATCCATGTTGTACATTCTTTTTTAACTACTGATTTTAAACTAGAATGGAATTAGAAATTGATAAAAAAAATGAATACTATAAAATTTTCACGTTTTCAAGTTAAGCAGTGTAATTCCAGCCCCTTATTATAAGGTAATAAAGAAGTCTCGGTGCAGCTGAGGGTAGGTACACATTTAGTATCCCACCATTTGTGAGTTAGGTTGAGGTAATATCATTACAAGGTAAGGTCAGTCTGAAGTACACAGTAATATCGTCTCAAACAAAAACAAAAATAAAAGCAATCCCAACAGTCAATTTTTACTACTTCAAAAATAACTACAATAACACACACATACACACACACACACACACACACACACACACACTCCATTTAGCTGTTACATTTCTGTTCTTGTTTATTAACTCATTCTACCCCAGCCTTAGGAAACCAGCAATCATTCCTGTGGATTTGCCTACTCTGCTTCATATAAATAGAATTACCTAATGTGTAGTTGTAGTGAGCTCCTACAATTTTATGTTGTCAGGATACATTGTAAATACAACCTACATCTCATACAATCATGCTCACCCAAATTCCAGTTTACCTCCTTCCCCAGTTCCTCTATGCAGTCATCTCTTAGGGATACCTCATAGTTTGACACATCTTTCTTTATTCTTGCCCTGCGTACATGGCTAGTAGCATCTCAATCTCAGTGTGATCTTCTAGAACTGTTTAATATTTGTAGATGCTCTATTGTTAGATACATATAATACTTATAATTTTTATATTTTCTAGATATCTTGTTTATTCATAGTAACTTTGTGTGGGTGTAATGCACTATGTATTTGTGTGCACTCATGTATGTAGACGTAGAGGCTCTCCACTTTAAATTTTTAAAAAAAAATTACATTTTGTGTATGCATTGTATGTGTGGAGTTGGGGAGGGTCCATGTGGGAGCATGCTAGATCATGTGTGCAGAGGTCAGAGGACAATTTGTGAGAGTCAGCTCGCTCCACCAAGGGAGCCTTGGGCTTGGCTATTTTCCTTGTCATATTGTTTGTTTTGTGGGAATTTTGTTTGGTTGGCTGGACTTTTTGTTTGTTTACTTTTTTGGTTTTGGTAGAATGTAAGATTCCCGCTCATACGTGGCCTGGCAGAGTTCTTCCATGCTAAGTCTATGCCATTGGCCAGTATTGGAGTGTAAAAGACACAAGTGTCTTTAAAATAGTCCCCTTTTCTGCCAGGGTTCAGCTTAACATCAAGGTTACAAACCGTGGCCTTATCCACTTAAAGTACTAACCTGCGTTTGGCCACCAGAAGGCACTGATGGAACTCAGAGTCTGTCTTCCCATTGACAACTCACAATGCCCTCCCCGCCTGTGGCCTGTCTGCACAGTTCCATCCGCGCCTTGGTGTCGTGTGCACTCTCGAGCCCAGCCCACTCCTCCCCTCCCCAAATACTCTGTAGGACTAAAATCGCCCAGGACTGCTTCCAGTTCGGAGTTTGGAGAACTGGCGCGCGGACCGATGCGCATCCAGGCCCAAGGCGGAGTCCTGACTGGATGCGGGACACCGAGTCCTGCTGAGCTCTTCCCCAGTCGCACCGGAGAAAGCCAGTGCGGCGCTCAGACCGCAGGGCCCCGGGCCGGCTGACGCGGTTGCCGAGACCCGCGTGTCGCCAGCTCCCTGGCTCCCTCGCGCATTTCTTGCGCGCGTGGCCCAACCGTCACTCGAGCAGCCGATGCTTAGATTCGGCCACCTCCGCGACGTCCGAAACACCTGAAGCTGAAACCGGGCTGGAGGTCACCGCCCGCCCGCGCCCTTCTGCATGGGCAGCTACCTGGGCAAAGCGGGGTCCTCGCCGCGGTCCCCGGCACAGGGGCGCGCAGACGCGCGGGAGAAGCCGGCGACTCGCCGACCGGCTCGGCCCCTCTACCAGGTCCACCGGGTGCAGCATGTCCACCGCGCCCAACCTGCCCGGCGGCACCGGCCGGCCCGGAGGCCGCCAAACTGGGATCCCGCCAATCCCAGGGCTTTCGTCAGTGAGGCCTGGAGGCGCTTTCCCATGAAGAGGCCGCAGAACCCCATCATGGGCTCTCTTCCTTCCGACTGGTGGGAGAGTTACCTCAAGAGGAATATTTGGTCCCTTCGTCACCCTAGGGCCACATGGAGTCCTGTGACAGTCAAGATCTCGCCTCCTGAGCGGAGACCACGACCCTTGTTTTCAGCCTCAAGAGCCCTGAACTCCGCGGGACCCTCAGAGGAGCCTCCAGGCGGCGGTGGAAAGGACCAGGTGCTGAGGGCGCTCCTCGAGTGCAGGAAGGGGAGAGCCAGGTGGGAAGAACCACTGTTTGCTGACAGCTCTGACGGTCAAAGAAATTCCGCCACGGCATGGTCTGCCTTTAAGCCCCTGCTGAAAAGTGGGGCCACTGTTTCCTTTGTAGCCAGGCCTGGGTCTCTGAAAAGGAGTCTCCAAGGCCAGAGTTCAGATCATAAATGTAAGAGATCCGGTAGCTCCTCCGTGGCCCTTTTGGCCAGCATACGCTCACGAGGTCCCCCCAGCTCTAAAAGAAATGCTATTACCAGTTCTTACAGTTCTTCCAGGGATCTCTCAGAGGCTTGGAAGAGACATTTTTCCAGGACATCAGTTCAGACACCAGAATGGCCATTGAAAAAGAAAGGGAAAAGTCCTAATTCTCGCCCCTTAGTCACACCCAGCAGCTCCGGGCAGCCAAACAGGAAGATTCCTCTGCTGCCGCAATCTGGTCCTGAGGACCTGATGGCCACACCTTGCCCGCAAGGTCATGTTGCCACTGAAGAGGACCTGACCTTAGAGAGGCAAGCTGGGCCGAACAATCAAACCACAGAGGCGACAACTGGGACTGCCACAGACGCCATTCCTGAGAGCAGAGCTGATAGTCAGCCTCCCTTGCCTCTCAGTCGGCCTTCTTCTGAGACAGTATTCAGTGTCCACACGAACCCTCAGTTGGAAAGCTTAAAGAACATGCCTGCCCCTCATGGGTGCTCACAGTTAGAGCCCCTTCAAGGCATCTCTGCAGACTCAAATCCCACAGCTACTTCCATCCAGGCGTCTCCAAGCTCTCCCACATCACCAGACCCTGATCCCACCTGGCCATCTTCAATCCCTCAGGCTCACAGGTCTGCCGTGCCCCCACACTCATCTGCCATTATCCCCACAGCACCCACCACACAAAGCGCTAAGCTGGGGGTGGTGAGTAGCCCAACTCTTCATCTTCCTGCATCTGTACTTCCTGTGGAGACTTCTGCTCACTCAACATTAAGGCCTATTTGGGTGCCTGTGCACAGTAGTGAGGTCAGAGAATCCTCATATTCCAGAATTTCTGTCACAGCCGGAGCATCTTCAAGCTCTTCCCTCTACACAACTCCAGGCATCTTAAGGCCCACTTTCAAGCCTATCTTTGGTAGTATAGAACCACTTAAAACAGCTGTGTCCACCAAGCAGCCCTCTCCTTCGCTGACTTCCACTTCTACCCATCTTTTCCATGGCCTAGCCACGGCTCCCTGTATGGTTACATCTGCCATTCCAGCTGGCACATCCAAAGACCCTGGAGTGGACTTGAACATAGTGACCAGCACCACGGGCAACACTTACTCTGTCCCTTCTTGCCACACTTTTCTGCTTGGAGCTTCCCAGGGCTTTTCCCCAGCCACGGATTTAATTTTCCCATGCCAACACCCTACAATTCCCACGGTACACACAGTCACTATCTTTAGCCAGGTTCTTACTAGTGCCATCCAGATATCCCCTCTTAGAAGTACTGCTAAACTGAAGGGGGTGAGCAGACCTCTGCCAGCTTTAGGCTTATCTACAAACCAGCCTACACTGACCTCAAGCACCCCCAGTGTCACCTCAGCACTCACAACATCTTTGAGGTCAAGCCCCAAACCACCTTTCTCACCATCCCAAAAAAGTACTTCCCTGTCATCACCTGGGCCCACAGATGGGCAGAAGCAATATTCTCTCCAACCAGCTCCTGCCCCAAATTTCAGCACCTCTTTCCTTTCAGAGAACTCAGTTGTGTCCCCAGCCCAGATGCCAGCTCCTGCTCAACTTGTCCTCAACAAGACTACACAGGCAGCTCCTAAGGGATCGGCATCCTCAGCCTCCATTATCCATACTCCTGCCAGCATCCAGCCAGGCTTTGGCAACACTCTAGCTGGTTTTCCATTCAGTGAAGCTAGTTCAACCACCCTTGGGGTGGTCAGACAGAACCACCAGAACAGGGCCTACAGCTCAGTATTTGGCAGCTCAGCCCCCAGACCTTTTGCTTTTGGAGGACTAGTGACCCCTATGGACTGTGGGGAGCCTGAGGTCATTGTGGCTGTCCCACAAAGGAGCACTACTGGAGCAAGACAGAGTGTGACCCCAAGCACTCTAGTTCCCTTTGTACAATGCTGGAACCAGAGCATGCAGGGCCTTCCCAGCCAGATCACACCTTTGGCCAGCATTACTGCAAGAAAGACCATGCCTGGGGCCCCTTCTTTGGTCCCCTTTGCTCAGAGTACCCATGTTCCTGGAGCAATTAAGACAGGTAGCGGTCTTGGGATGTCCGCTCCAACTATTCAGGGTTCTGTGGGGAGAGATCCTTTCAGATCATGGGCACCTTCATTCTGTATTGGTACAAAATCAAAAAACCCAAGGAACCGGGAGCCAGTGCGCTCCCGAAGACATCACACTTACAAAAAATAGTCCCCTCTCCCTGTCACATTGCAATGAAAAGCCTCAATCTCTTCCAATTCTCTATACCAACATAAGTGACAAAGTGAAAGCTATAGGTGTTCCCTCTGTGACCTAGTCTAACCCTTCCAAGAAGGTAGACTAAGGTGTCATCTAGTAGCTGGCAGAGAATAGGGCTTCATGGGACTAAAGTCAGTGGAGCAGAGTAGAAACTTTGATTCCCTTTCCTACCCACTCTTTCCTGAATAACTGTGAGATCCACAAAGGCACAGCCTCCCATCTGGGGAATAGTCATGGCAGGAAAATAACAAGCATCTTTGGGAGGAGATAGGTTGATCCTATATCTTAGCCTTCCTTTATTTGGGCTCAAAGAAGAGGTTGGCTGTCTTTAATTCCATAGAGACATCAACTTCTCAGTTCTTGCTGCTTGTTCCTCTCTGGTTTCTTGGGAGTGTTCAGGTGTGATTTGACCTGAGTTTAGCCTATTCTCCAGGATCAAGATCATTCCTGAGGATTCCCTATGTGCTGTTCTGATCACTTTCTCTACAAAATTGTTCCAGTATTTTCTCAAAGAGGCAACGGCTTAGCCCCGTTCTTCTTTTGGCCATTTTAGTGTATAAAACGAACTAGTGAAAATTCAGCCTGCCAGACCTGAAAGGTCATTCCTCAGTTTGGGAAAGGGAGGCTTTTGGCCAGTTCCCTCCAGGAGCAAAGCAGGCTAATCCTTCTTTCCTATTCACCAGCTTCTCCACTTGCTGCCCTCCACTCGGTGTTCATAGAGACTCGTTCTTCTCACCCTGTTGCTTTCTGGTGTGTATGCTTTCAGTTGGGTTTGGAGGAAGAATGATCTGTAGGATTGGTGTCAAGTTGGCAGAGCCCAATTTCAATTGTATAAACCCATCTGCAGCTTGGCTGATGGAACCAGTCAAGCAACATCGCTTCAGGGCTGAAAGGGCTAACTCAGCCTGAATGCACAGCAGCAGTTTTGGCCTTAAAGGCTGGCTTCTCAGGAAGTAGGAAGACAGAGGGGATGGTCAGGATGCTGAAGCCTTCCTTCTTGTCTCTACACCATAGACTATGATAGGGACTTCAAATGCCCAAGTAGGGAAACCAACGCTTACATTTTTTTTTTCTTTTTATTTGTGCCTCACCAAAGCAACCCTTCTGTATTCACATCTTTCTCAGAGAGGGTCACCAGGACATGAAGCCCTTAGGCCAAACAAAGCATGAAAAAGAGAAAACAGCAAGAACCTAAATTGACTCCAGCTGTCAGACCAGTAAGAAGTGCATGAGTAAGCTGGCTATCTTCCTTAGCACTTCTTAGTAACCCCACAGACTTAAGGCGTGCATGATTCATTGGGTACATTTATTACATATTTCTTATTCTATGGATACCTTGGAGAAAGTCTAATTGGAAAAATAATCAATCTAAGTTGAATGATAAAATAAAAATACATTGTTGAAAAAAAAGTCTATGATACAGGAATTACTGTCAAGCTCATATAGATACTGAACAGAAAAATGTTAACAAATTTACCTGAAGCCACTCCACAAAGACTAGATGTAAACCCTAGTGACTGCAGAGTGTGCTTATTTCTTACCCTCTAATAATCAAAGTTAGAATTCTAGGGTAGGAATGCCTGACTCTAAATGTCTATGCTGGTTGGTATTTTATCTATCTATCTATCTATCTATCTATCTATCTATCTATCTATCTATCTATCTATCTATCTATGAGACACTGGGGATTAATTCCAGGACTTCACAAATGCTAGGGAAGTGTTCTACCACTTAGTTACATCCTCAGTCCTGTTACAACTTTTAAAAAGTTTTTTTTTTAATTATTACTGATTATGTATGCAAGGGCATAGGTGTCATGGCACATGTGTTGACGTCAGGGGATAACATTGGTAATCTGCCTTTTCCTCTGCCACGTGGGTTCCAGGTTTTAGGGACTGACCTCCCATTACTAGGCTTTGTACAGCAAGTGCCTTAACCCACTGAGCTATCTTAATGGTCTGGTTTTAACTTCTAAAGACATGTCCAAGATTGATATCTTATTGAAAGAAAGCACTGGACACTATCTACTGCTCTTCTCAGTGTCTAGGGATAATTATGTGTCCTTCACAGTCCTTTGTGCTGGTCATTCACTGGTCAAGAACAATTACTATCTAGGAGAATCACCATTTAGTGTGAGACTGTTAAATTGCCAGTGTTCTACCACAGAGGACAAGAACCTGGAAATGGGATCTTAGCCATGGCTGACTTAAGACTTGAAGTCTGCCTGCATTATTGTCACCAAATAGGGAATCTTATTGCAGGCCAACCACAAACCATGTGTCCAAGCAGGAAAGGAAGGTCATCAAGATGTGTTGCGGTCACTTTCAAAAAGTCAGGTGTAGCTGTGGGGAGCAGAAGCAGGTGGTGAACATGACTGTAAACCATACAATACAATGCGGACAGCATTCTGAATATATCAGGTAGCTGTGGAAACAGGCTGAGCAACATAGAAGCAGGTCTATCCTTGGCTTTTAGATTACTCTGGCTATCATGTGAGAAGAGAATAAAATAGGAAAAGATTGATGACTTGAGGTCGATAAGAGACATTTCAGGTAACAGAAAAACATTAAAAATGTGAGATGGGAGACTGGAGATGTAAGTCAGTAGTGTTTTCCTATCATGTACAAAGCCCTGGGTTTTATCCCCATCCTGCCAAACTGCCCGTGGTAGAATACTGTGGGGTAGAATAATCCCAGCACTGCAGAGGTGGAGCTAGGAGAGTCAGAAGTTCAAAGTCATCCCCCAGGCCTGGAATATTGAAACCCCTGTCTCAAAAAAAAGTTTGAATGAAGTAGTTCACAGTGAAGAATGGTTATGCAGCAGCATTTGTGGAAAGGCTTGGATTTGACTAGGATTTCCTTGGTTTACTGCTTAGAGTACTGACTGTTTCCTTTCTAGTTCTTTCTTTTCTAATGCTTGGGCTTATGAGATGGCCCCAGTGAATTGCAAAGCATTAGCTTCTAGCAGCTGAAAACACTGATATCAGACTCCAGTCTTATCACCACCTCTCAGGGTTCAGTCCAGCCTCTTTCATGACTATACCTGCAGCCATGAGTTAGAAGTACAGACTAGTGTCTCTATATATTAGCCAATATACACTTTTATGTATTTTTCAAATATTTCCTCATTTTTTTTCATCAGCTGAAGTCTCCTGGGTTTCCTCAGGAAAACATATAATTAGGTAAAAATAATTGGCTCCTGAATCTTCTGGATTTGATTTCCCAGAGGTTTAAATTGAGTTTCATAGAGTTTAGAGACAATGAGCTACCCAGGAAATAGAAAGATTCTTCTGGATGAGGAGAGCAATGAAAAATGATCAGGAGCTGGCAAGATGGCTCTATGGGTAAAGGCATTTGCTGCCAAGCCTGATGACTTGAATTTTTTTATTTCTTATTTAATTTTGTTTTCTCAAGGCAGGATTTCTCTGTTGTAACTGTTACTGCCTCGGAACTCACAACTCGCTCTGTAGACCAGGCTGGCCTTGAACTCACAGAGATTTGCTTGCTTCTGCTTCCTGAGTGCTGGGATTAAAGGAGTGAGCAGCCTCTGCTGCTGCCACCAGCACCACTGCTCAGCATGATGTCTTGAGTTTAATCCCCAAAACCCCATGTTAAATGGAGAAAACTGCTGGGTATAGTGGCACATGCCTCTAATCCAGCAATTTTCAACCTGTGGGTTGCAACACCTTTGTGGGTAGAATGACCCTTTCATAGGGGTCGCCTAAGACCATCTGTGTATCAGATATTTACATTATGATTCATAACGGTAGCAAAATTACAGTTATGAAGTAGCAACAAAAATAATTTTATGTTTGGAGGTCACCACAATATAAGGAACTGTATTAAAAAGTGTCACAGTATTAGCAAGGTTGAGAACCACTGTTTTAATCCCAGCACACCAAGAGGCAGGCCGATCTATGAGTTCAAGGCCAACCTGATCTATACAGTGAGTTCCAGGACACCCAGAGGAGAAAACCTACTCTCAATAATTGCCCTCCCCATGGCCCACAGTAGTATATACAAAATGAATTAAATGTAATAGAAATTTAAATAATTTTTTAAACAGAAGAAAGGAAATGGACTCTGAGGAGTCACAAAGCCCCCAAGATGGCAATCAGGTTGAACCAACCCCTGAGAAATTCTGATAGTCAGTGCAGTATCTTCAGAGAAAGAGATTTTTTTAAGCATTACTTGCAGCAGTCCTAAAGGGTAAAGTTCAGTTTCTTGATCACTAGCGTTGCCTTGAAGAATATGCAGTTTGACTATCCCAGTTTCTAAAAGTAGAAATTAAATTAAGCTCCAGAAAACTAATAAATATTATTGTTTAACTGAGGTCTTAATCCATTTGATATTTAGGAAAAAGTGTCTATTTGGACGATGGAGCTGGACTTCAGAGGCCAAGAAAGATGTCTTGAGTGGAGACAAGTTTCTTCCGTGACTCTCTGCAACTACTCCGAGAAGAATACATGCTTGCCTATTATCTATCTATTCAACTTCCTTTTATGTATTATCTTGAGTAGGTGAACACGTCCTGTACTAACAGAGTCCAGGAGTGGAGCAGAGATAGCATCTTGGAGTCCCTGGATGATGAATAAAAAAATCTAGGCTATTTCTGGGGACATTAATGGGGGAGGGAGGGTAGTTAAGCCTTTTAGTGGGGAAATCAGAATATTCAGGGTAAATGATGTCCATTTACAAATACACAAATATGAAGAAAGGTAAACAGGCATCAAACAATCTCTCTCTCTCTCTCTGTCTCTCTCTCTTTGTATTTGTGTGTTGCTAAATATTGAACTAAAAACTTAAGAATGATAATTTATAATTTTATTATTTAACTGTTTATTAGCTTTGATACTTTTTAAGCTGGGGATACTTTTTAGCATATGTGTTTAATCCTAGTACTCTCTAGGCAGAGGCAGGTGGATCTCTGTAAGTTCAAGGCCAGCCTGGACTACATAGAGAGTTCCAGGACATCAGAGCTACACAGAAAGACCCTGTTTCAAAAACAAAACAAAACAGAAAAAAAAAAAAAACCCACAATTTTCTTTTTCTTTCTTTTGGAAGATTTAGTTATAAGTTGAAAGGCTCATTTAATGTAGACAGAAGCATTCAATGGAAATTACTTTGCTGTCTTATAATGGGTAATAGAAGAATACTTCTAACACAATTGCTGCACACAGACCTTTTGGGGACTGAACCTGCTGTGCAATGAAGGGAGCAGACTATGAGCTTTAGAGTGAACAGATGCAGCAGCAGGAAATAGCTCTAGAATATTTAGACCTACACTAGCAGTGTATCCATTAATTATAATGACTGTTGAGCCCAGGAAATATATTAGTTAATTAATGTTGAAATGCTAATATTTTGGATATATTGGATTAAAGAATGAATATTATTAAAAACCAGTTTCTGTTTACTTTTGCTCTTTAATATGTCTTCAGACCATTTTGACATTATGCATAGGTCATGGCACATATTTGTGGCTTATATAATATTTTGTTATGCATGGTTCTGTCAACCCACATCTTGTTTAGTGTACATCTTATCCATGAGTTCATTGCTAATGCCACTGAATAATATATTACTAATTTTACTTTTGAAAACCTGTTTCTAGTGTTTGGCCTAATTTATAAAGCACCTACTATTGATGAGAAAAGAGCTAGAACAAATTCCACCCCTGGAGTATGAATTCCCCATTAAAATAGTGGGCTGCTATTCTGTACCGAGCCAGGAACCATGATAGCAGTATCTTTGGTTTTAAATGAGTGAGTTTATTAAACATGTAGCAAGAAGAAGTAAAAGCTAAGGCCATGCTCAAGTGGGACAAAATGGCATGGTGGATTCCTTTCCCAGCAGCAAAACTTGTGCCTAGGAGCTGGGGGAAATCAAATCAAGTTCCAGATGACATCTCCTGGCGTCCACAGTTACAGTGTGTGTGTGCTGAGTCTCTGTGTTGAGACCATGGAATTCCATCCTATTTCTTTGCTATTTGGGGAATACAAGCTAACTTAACTCAGGAATCTTTTCAAAGAAAGTGGATGACTGTCCACCTTTTATCTGTGAGATGCATGATGTCTCACATCTTTTATCTGTGAGATCTGTGAGATGGTCCCACAGGAACTTGGGACCTCACGGGGATGAACTCATTTTATCATGGAACTGAGCTTACCATAAGCAAAAAGGAACCATGTGGTTTGTGGTCATCTTGGCTGGCCACCTTGTCAAGATGGAGGTGATCATGTGACTAGACCACTAGTTAGTGATGCCATCAATATTGGGTGGGAAGCTAGAGAAGGTGCAGGCTATGCTGGGTCTCAATGCCTACTCTTTCTGCCCTGCGTCTTCAAGTCTATTTTTCTCTCACTGACAGAATATTCTCTCTCCTCAAGATTCCTTTGTTCCATGCTTGTTGTCTGTTTCTGCTCCCACCAAGACCTGAGCACTCCTGCTTTTGTTTTATTTTCCAGTTATAATGACATAGGCTAAGGAAATGAACAGGCTGATTATCCTTTTCCTGATTCATTTAGGTTTTATTGTTTTCTGTGTTCTGTATTCCTTAGATTACAGGTACTTAACCCAAGACTGCATGTGGTAAATCATAATGTAGCTTTCTTAATTCAGGCATCCTGACTGGTAGCCTTATTTAAAAAGGGAAATTTGGGACCCAGAGAGATGCTTCAATTCAGAACACTGGCTGTCCCTCCAGAGGACCCAGATTCAACACTCAGCACTCATGTGATGGCTCAGAAACATCCGTAAGTCCAGTTTTAGAAGATCAAATGACCTCTTCTGGCCTACAGAGGCACCAGACATGCACATGGTACACAGATATACATGTAGGCAAAGCACCCATACACATAAAATATTTTTTAAAAGAGAAATTTACCCTGAGCACTATTATGCTTGCTTTTTATCTAGGTTAAGAAATGTAATATGAATTTACAGGTTATAAATTTGAGGAAAATGGCCAAAAGGAATGCTTAAGAGGAATATTAGAGTTTCACACAATGGATCCAAAATCTCCATGCCTCATATAATCATTACATTGTCTTACAACTTGATCTCTTTGTAGGAATGAGGGTATTTATAAGTTTTTCACGTCTGATTTCATTTGCGGGCACACTTAAACTAATTGTAGGTACAGCCTTCTAAGAGGTTGATCACCCCAAGTCAAGCTATAAAGGATCTCACATGAGACATTGGCAAAGGGTTCTGTCAACTTGATCCTTCTTGCTTGTGGGTGCTGACTGCTACTCCCCATCACCTTATAAAGTTTACGATACTAGAGGGTGAGCCTTCAAAGTCAAGTGTTCTGTCTCATAAAGATCTCTAATTGTGTATGTGTTTTCTGTCTCTTAATTCCTATTATCAGTTCTCTCGCACAAACCGATAGATGCTTGTTGGGAGCCGTCCCTCTGGACATGCTGGCTTGACTCAAGGCACTCCATCTTGCCTAAAAAGGACAGAATTTGATGAAGGTCAGATAGCCTGAAGCCGCCCAATTCTGGGAGACCACCGCTAAACTAACTCAATTTTATCACTTCCTTATCCCCCAGGACTTTCTGCCCCTATGGATTAGATAAACAGCGCTGTTCACACAAAAAGCTCTTGGGGAGATCTCGTACCTGCCGATAGCTCCCTATCTATCTTTCAGGGATGTTCTGACTGCGGTTCCTTGACCCAGTTGAGCAGACCAGCCTTCATGCCAGATAGGTTACCATAGCAACCTGCTTACGCACTCCCCATTTCTCCTCCCCTTCCCAAAATTGTTTAAATACTGTTGCTGTGCATTCAATAAACTGAGGCTTGATCAGATTTTTGTCTCCAATCTCTCTCGCGTCTCCCAATCCTCGCTCCCTCTCCTAGGGCAATTGTTGCAGAAACCCGCAGACGGGGGCAAATTGGCGCTGCAACGAAGGGGCCCAAAGTACGAGGGATTCAGTTTAGGTCCTACGAGTCAAAGAAGCTGGCCAGCAGATAAGAAAAAAAATGGTCAGCGAGAAATCGCCCTCCTCTCAGAACAGAGACCTGGAAGGTAAGGGGACGACGGAATTATGGGACAAGGCGTAAGTGTGCAGGAAAAGCTCATAGGAGACTTAAAGAATTCATTAAAGGCACGAGGGGTAAGGGTTAAAAAGAAATATTTAGTGAACTTTTTTGAGTGTTTAAAAGAAGCCTGTCTGTGGCTTCCTCAAGAGGGAACTATTGATGAGAAACGATGGGCCAGAGTTGGAAACTGTTTAAGAGACTGCTATAAAGTATTTGGCCCAGAAAAGGTACCTGTGACAGTTTTTTCTTACTGGAATTTAATTAATGATATATTGACTGTGAGACATTACCAACAGGATATTAAGGAAGTCTTGGAAGAGGGTGAGAGATTTCTTAAAAAAGAACAGAGTAGGAGTCTGTCATCCCTTGTTTCCCTTCACGGAGAGACTCAACCATGCCCCCTAAATCCAATACCTCCCCCACCCAGATAATAATGATTCCATCTCTATAACAATGCCTTTAGATGAAGAAGAGGGCCAGGTAGAGCCAAAAAAGGAGGAACCAGACATTCAGGAACAAAACCCAAAGACTAAACTCCACGTTAGAAATTTTAAGCTTCCTAGAAAACTTTATCCATCTTTGAAGATTTTCCACTCTGAGTTGAGAGGCCCTAAGTATAGTAATTATACTGATGATGATGATTTCTTGACTCCTGAAGAAGAGGCTGATGTAGAAAAAGAAACGGCCCTATATCATAATTCAAACTGGCTGCCTCTCTTACACCAGCCACCTCCTTATAGTTTGACACCGCCCAGGCTTGGCCCTGCCTTCCATTCACTTCAACATCGGCCTCTCCCTCCCCCAGGATATCTTTGGGGAGGGTGAGATCCTTTTCTAAGTCAAGGAATCTCTTCACCTCCCCTGGCTCGGAGGAGGACCTCCTTCCTTCCAAAAGAGACCTCACTCGAAAGATTAAAAACCTTAGAGAGGCTATCCAACTTAAAAAAGAACATAACCAACTCCTCCAGGAGCTCAGAGCACTAAATTTGGAGCTCTAGACTCCACAGGCACAGGTCCCCGCCCCCACTGAGGCCTCAGTTTCAACAGAACTAAAAGTAGCTGCTGAACAAAGAAAAGAACAGGGAAAAAAGACAACTGGCTCACTTAAAAAGCCTGCCCCTCCTCCACAACTTGACTTATTTCCCATTATGGAGGTCCCTACAAAACTGGAGGAGGAAGGAGAAGAGCCAGGCGCCCCCACAAGAGAATACCACCGCCTGGGTTTCAAAACTCTAAAAGAGCTAAAAGCAGCTGTCACCCAATACGGCCCTACTGCCCCCTTTACACTATCAATTTTGGAAACTTTGGGCGACCTTTGGCTTATACCTAATGATTGGTATCAATTAGCTCCGGCCACACTCTCGGGAGGTGATTTTATACTCTGGAAATCAGAATTTTCAGAGAATTTTAAGGAAACCGCCCGCCGTAATTCAGAGGCTAATGGGGAGAGTGCGACGTGGACCCTTGAGATGCTGACAGGAAGTAAGCCCTATGACACGAATGAGGCTCAAAAAGATTATGCTCCTGGCCTATTCGCTCAAATACAAATTGCTGGCGTTAAAGCCTGGAGAAAATTACCCCAAAAGGGAGCAGCGACTACGTTGCTGGCTAACATCAGGCAGGGCCATGAAGAGCCTTATGCAGATTTTATCAGCCGCCTCACCGCCTCACTGGCATGGCTGAGAAGCTTTTCGGCCTGTCAGAAAGTGAAACTGATTTTGTCAAACATTTAGCCTTTGAAAATGCTAATCTTGCCTGTCAGGCTGCCATTTGCCCACAGCGCAGGGGAAAAAGCCTTTCAGATTACATTCGCTGTTGTGCAGAAATTGGCCCTGCCCACCAAATGGGTCTCGCCATCAGAGTTGCGCTCAGGGGCTTTACTTCGAGCCAAAGAATGTCTGATAAATCCAAAAGATGCTTTAATTGTGGACAAGATGGCCATTTTGCCAAAGAATGCTGTGCCCCCAGGCGGTTCGGTCACCCAGGCCTTTGTCCCAAATGTAAGAGAGGGAAACACTGGGCCAGTGAGTGCCGTTCTAAAACGGACGCCCATGGCAATGTTCTGTCTCAGCACCAGGGAAACTTCCTGAGGGGCCAGCCCCAGGGCCCAAAGCTGACACGAGCCTCTGGGACAACCAGGAGGCTGGTCCCCCAAACCCACAACTTCATAAAGGAATTTCACAGCTCTCCAGAGCCACAGCTGTCTGTGCGGTCACAGCAGCCGATGCAGCCTCAGTTACAGTCCAGCCATCGGCGGAATCCCCACCTCCGCGCTTATGCAAAGCTAAAGTAACAATCCCGCTACCTCTCGCAAGCCAAAATTTGGTAAATTTGAAACAGCAAAAGAGGACTCAGGGAGAGCCTTCAAGGCCACTTGAGCAGAGTCGGAGGATAAGGCTTGGAAGGATTCCTAGAGTCCTAACAGAGTTAGGACTCTTTCTTTGAAAGAATCAGAGTCAGTTACAGCTCTGGCTCAGAGACCTTCAAGGCCAAAGTTTTTATCTCTAGTGCAGCAACCTCTGTCTCCTTTGCAATTAACTTTGCAGAAGGCTGCTGAGAGAGGAAAAGATATTTAAGGATTTCATTATCCAGTGATTAAAGAAATTGACGCACTGGGTCAACTAGTTCGAGTTCATCGGCCTATTCCTTTTAAGCAGTTGAAAGAATTAAAGCTTGCTTGTGCACAGTATGGGCCAACGGCTCCATTCACTAAAGAGTTGCTTGAATCCTTATCTACTGAAGCCCTTCGCCCTGGGGATTGGAAGCAATTGACTAAAACATGTTTGCTGGGGGTTGATTTCTTGTTGTGGAAGTCAGAATTTACAGAACAGTGTTAAAATGCTGCAAATCTTAATAGAAGGCAGAATATACCAACCACTTATGAGATGTTAGCAGGAGAGGGACAATTCCAGGAAACTGCACAGCAATTAGGTTATGATCCAGGAGTATATGCTCAAGTCAACACTGCTGCTAAACGATCATGGTATAAAATACCTTCTGCTGGAAGACAGACTGAGAATTTGTCTAAAATTAGGCAAGGACCTAATGAGCCATTTCAAGATTTTATTGATAGATTGATACAAACAGCAAAAAGGTTATTGGGAGACTCTAACGCTGGTCTATTGTTGGCTAAGCAGCTAGCTTATGAGAATGCTAATACTGCATGTCAAGCAACTTTAAGACCTTGTAGAAAGGAAGGAACTATCTCTGATTATATCAGACTATGTTCAGATATAGGACCATCGTATACGCAGGGTCTTGCAATTGCAGCTGCTTTACAAGGAAAGACTATTAAAGAGGTACTTTTTCAGCAGCAAAAACAGGGGAAGAGAGTGGCTGGACCCCCTGGTAGTTGCTTTAGATGTGGGCAAATGGGACATCAGGTGAAACAGTGCTCAAATAAATGGAAGATTGTGAGGCCGGAGACCCTCGGACCTGGCTTTCTCTACTTAATACAATAATTATTGAGTACTTTCCAGAACTCCCTGTTCCAAGAACTAGCCTACCCCAGAAACCATAAAACAATTATTGTCAGGCTTAATTCAAGAGCACTGTGACCCAGCCCACATTCCTAAAATGAGCAGCAGCTACAGCTTAGCCTTGGGTATGGGACTTTACATTTCCTGGTGCCCGCGACCTTGCTATATGCCAACACCAATCAATTTAAAGGTTAACTGGCCCCTACCTATCAAAATGGGAAAACAATTTGGGAACCAATCAACTTGTACCAATTCGGTTTGTGCCCAACAACTGTTTAAAAAGCTTCACCATTTGCTCCTCGGGGCCGATTCTATCCTGAGTGTTAGAAGGGTCCCAGTGCACTGGAATAAATCCTCTTGCTATTTGCATCGATATCCCGTCTGTGAGTCTCTGTGGGGGTGCAGCGTCCCGGTTTGGGCCTTTGGGGGTCCAACAAGATTCCAAATAAAGGTAATAAAATGCCTGGTCTATGTCCAAAATGCAAACGTGGTAATCAATGGGCTAATGAATGCAAATCTAGGAGAGATGTTATGGGAAATCCATTACTTCAAGGAAACAGGAGGGAAAGGGTTAATCAAAAAAAAGCAACCAAGGCCTGCAGGCCTTGGACAGCTGCTGGGGACAGGTCATTTACAAAGGGGAGAGGTCAGAGCTGCCACTCCCTGGACACACTCCCTGCTCACACTCAGTATGAGGGTT
The DNA here is from genome assembly GCA_026225945.1 of Cricetomys ansorgei. NCBI lineage: Eukaryota > Metazoa > Chordata > Mammalia > Rodentia > Nesomyidae > Cricetomys > Cricetomys ansorgei. Next base: position 1,243,489 of record JAMJFZ010001043.1, read on the forward strand.
TCAAGAATGTTATGAGGTTTTAAATATAGAGGTCTAAAAAGTAATTTAAGTTTTGAGTGTCTAAAAAATATATAAATAAATAAATGTTAAGATGTGAAGGTATAAAAGTCTGAAGATGTGAAAGCCTAGGTAAGTTGTGAAGGTCTGAAAAAGTGCTTTTAGATGAAAAAGTGATCTGAGAAAAGTTAAAAGGTATACGAGAGCAATGTAAACCTTACAGGTTCAGAGTTGTAATATTAATGGAGTTCTAAATGTTTTTATAGAGTTCTAATACATTAGTCCTACTATTAACAGTCACAAACTCAAAATTTTAAATTTCATTTGGTTGTTATCTAAATATAGATTTGAAATACTTCTCAATAACAAAAATCATCTCGATATGTAGATATATATACCAAATATATATAGTCAAATATAGATATTTGACTTTCTAGATAAAAGAAAAGTGCTTCCAGCTTCGCTTCCAATATAATTGTTAAAAACTAAAAAATCCTATACCTGCTTTTAAAGGTTGAACTTTATTAGCACCGGCCTCCTGGAGAGGGTATGTTTTTCTTTTCACAGGACACTGGTATACCAATCTGGGCTCTAAACCATCTAATACAACCATGTGGAGAATTCTACTTAAACAATGACTGGGACTTCCCTAAACATCTTGGACACTCTACAAAGACTTCCACTACTGCTTGCCAGGAGTCTCCACCTCTCCACCAAAATAAAAACTTCTAATGATAGGCAGTATCTTATACAGGAACTGCCTATACTTTTCTCTAAATTATAACTGGGTGCACTCATACTTAAAAATAACAAGTTATCTTTGGAGAACTTTTGGTACCTCTCCATTCCTTTTCCAGGCCTGGTCTAACTTTTATCTTGGTGATCACTAGTCTACATTTCTTGTCTTGGTTTGTCTGTTTCATGTGTACAAAAAAGTTTTGTGCCTGTTTTGTAAAGGTTTTGTCTATGTATGGATGGTGTCTAAATGTGTGGAAATGTACGTATGTTCTGTGTTCATTTGAATATCATTGTCCTGAATGCTGGATGGTCAAAATCTAGGACAGGTTTCCTTGGAAATGGTTCTTGCTGCAAACTCTGAGGAGAGACTTGGAGCAGTTTCTGCTGCTGGCCAGGGTTCCAGAATGGTTTATACCCTGTCCCTGTCATCTCTGTGGTCATTTGCACACATGGCTATAGAGATAGACCTTTTGAAGGACACATGGCTGAACTGTTTCAGATTTCTGCTTAAGCAGACAAACTGTCAAAAAGCAGCATGTCATATCCAGAGAAGTTCTGAGGTTTCTCTGTTCTAGGCTTGCTTTTCTATGTCTCTAAAAATGGTTTTCTATCCTTGTGAGTATGTGAATGGCAACCTGTTTTTAGTGTAAATTTAAAAAGGAAACATTAAATTAGAGCTGAGTACCGTATGTGTAACTACATCTGGATGTGACTCCTTTTGGGATGTGGACTGTGTGTGACTTGCTGATGTGTGGTTTGTGACCATCATGGTTTCCTCCCTACTTGGGGAAGAAGGCGGCCACATGCATGGCTGGCAGAATGGCCATATGGGCGCTGCCATTTTTTCTAGGGTCAAAGAGGATGAATACCATGTGACTCCACCACCATCTTAATAAAGATAGCCATATGTTGCCATTCAAGGAGACAACAGATCTCAGATATTTTAAGTTAAATTGGATTTTGTATGGTTTTTTTCTATGCTAAAAATAAGATAGGATTTTTAAGAACAACGTTTTAATAAGATATCAAAGCTATGCCTTTGTGCATTCAGATACAGGAATGCCGTGCTTGGGGCCAAGCGGCTGAGGCTACGCCTTAGTCAGCTGCCACTTTTCATTCAAGAATAAAAAACCTGCCATTTACCTGCAATTGGACTCAAGGAAAAGGCAACATGCTGTAAACAAGCCCTGCGGGCAGGAACATTCCGCAGTCCTGCCAGCACAGATCCACAGCCCCATGTGGGTGGATTAAAAGCAGATCGTTTCTGGCACTCCACAACCCAACAAACGTATGAAGTACTATGGAAAGATCCTCTAACTAATATCTGGTCTGGATCAGACCCAGTCCTCATTTGGAGATGAGGATCAGTCTGCATACTTGACACAAAACATGGAGCCACACGATGGCTGTCAGAGAGGCTGATAAAACAAATTGATTCTAATATTTTCCCCAGGGATGAAAATCAACCCTGAGAGAGCGTTTCATTTCTGCTTTTTTACAGAAAATGAAACCCCTTGCGATACAACTGCTCCTGCTAATCGGAGCCCGGGTACTGACTGAGGCTGATACAGGACCTGGAATGACTGGAATCCTCCATTTCCCATCTTGAAAAATCCCTCTCCTCGCTTGCTGAGGTTGTCCTATAGAATAGACGAGGCTTAGATTTGCTTTTGTCTCCAACAAGGAGGGCTTTGTGCTGCACTCATAGAAGAGTGCTGTTTTTACATGGACCACTCTGGGGTGGTCAAAGACTCCATGGCTAAGTTCAGGGAAGACAGAGAGAACTAGATCAGAGCTGGTTCCAGAGCTGGTTTTTCTACCTCTCCTTGGCCAACAACCCTCCTACCCTCCCTGCTAGGACCTTTGATAGGCCTACTTCTTTTATTATCTTGTAGTCCCTGGGCTCTCAGAAAACTGACCTCTTTTGTAAAACAACAAGTGGATGCCATACAACCATGACCCATACAGGTCCATTACCACAGACTGGAGTTGGCCAATCAAGGCCTGACAGAAGACTAAGGATCTCGCCTAAGACAGGGATGTTGCCAAAGGCTGCCCTAACTCCCTATGACGGGTATTAGGAGATCTTCTGCCTGATAGGGACCCCTTGTCAATGATGGGATTAGGCATACCTGTCCTCTCCAGTATTGCCAGGTTATCAACCTAAGATAGAGGCCCCAACCTTCTGCTGTTGTGGTCCCAGTGATGGGTAAGAAAACTACTTACAGAGAATTCTGTAATGGGTAATGCCGCCTAAGATAGATGGGGACCAGCTCTTCCTTTATTAATAAATAAAAAAGGGAGGCCTGTTGGGAGCTGTCCCTCTGGACATGCTGGCTTGACTCAAGGCACTCCATCTTGCCTAAAAAGGACAGAATTTGATGAAGGTCAGATAGCCTGAAGCCGCCCAGTTCTTGGAGACCACTGCTAAACTAACTCAATTTTATCACTTCCTTATCCCCCAGGACTTTCTGCCCCTATGGATTAGATAAACAGCACTGTTCACACAAGAAGCTCTTGGGGAGATCTCGTACCTGCCGATAGCTCCCTATCTATCTTTCAGGGACATTTTGATTGCAGTTCCTTGACCCAATTGAGCAGACCAGTCTTCCTGCCAGATAGGTTACCATAGCAACCTGCTTCCGTATTCCCCATCTCCCCTCCCCTTCCCAAAATTGTTTAAATACTGTTGCTGTGCATTCAATAAACTGAGGCTTGATCAGAATCTATTTGACTTGCCTCCAATCTCTCTCGCGTCCCTTGTTCTACCCAAACCTCGCTCTCTCCCCTAGGGCTATTGTTGCAGAACCCTGCGGGCTGGGGCACTGACAAATTCTAAATATTCTGGGGGAAATAAGGTCATATAAGGGAGAGAATCGAACTCTTGTATAAAAGTTAATTATTCCCAGACCTCCGAGACTCCAATTTTACCAAGGGTTGATAAAAGGTATGATGGGAACATACCTTTCTGAGAATACTAAGTTGAACAAAGTAGCCAGGAAGCCCAGGGTTAAAAGAAATTAGAAAACAAGAAGGCACACTGTGATACAAAAGAGTTAGGTATTACAATTTGTTTTTTAAAAACAATTATACGATCACAATAGAAAAAGCTTGTCCCCATTGTAAATAGGTTTAATTACTTAAACTTTAAGGCTGTCTATTTGGCACCTTGCAATTGCAATTGCTACCAGTGTTGGACCTCAGAGATCCAAACTGGGACCCCCAGGGCCCAAACCAGAACGCAGCACCCCCACAGAGACTCACAGACGGGATATTGATGCAAATAGCAAGAGGATTCATTCCAGTGCACTGGGGCCGTTCTAACGTGCAGGATAGAAGCGATGGCGAGGTACAAATGGTGAAGCTCTTTATACATTTGAAACAGTTGCTAGGCACAAACCGAGTTGGGACAAGTTGATTGGTCCCCAAATTGTTTTCCCATTTTGATAGGTAGGGGTCAGTTAACCTTTAAACTGATTGATGCTGGCATATAGCAAGGTTGTGGGCTCCTAGAAAATGTAAACTTTAGGGTCTTAGTCAATGTGGGTGGGGGGAAGACTCTTAGCCAGAGGCCATGGGCTGTCTACGTGGGGAAACTCTTTTAGCCCAAGGCCGTCTTATTTGTCTTAGAAATTGTTTTTCTTTAACTCTGGGAACTGTTTTGGGTCACGGTGCTCCTGGGTTGGGCCTACACAATTTTGGTGCTCTTAGAAGCCTGGCTTTGGTCTTGTCCTTTCACCAGCAGAGTACTCTTGACTTGAATACCTGTTTGCTCACTTGCTAGAGCCAATGTGACTTCCTGCTGTATGTAAAATAGAAACTTTCTGAACTGTGTCAAAGATCTGGGACTAACTATTATAATAGATGGGGCTAAAAAGAACATGATGATGCCGTAGTAGTTTTCTTAAAAATAAACATACTTGGGAAAATAATGTTGTAAGCACGTGGGCTATTTATTTTCATATAAATAAAATTGGCTGACTGTTTTGAAGAAGAGAGAGAAAAAAAGAAGAGGAGCTACAGAACTAATAACATTAACTTGTGTGAGCCTCATTCTTTGTCACTCTGTGCCTCCTCTCAGCTCTTGAACTCACTAGAGCTGGACTCCGGTATGATAAGATTCATTTGGACACATCTGTATATACAGATTGTAAGGTGTTTTGGGTCCAGCCATTTATCACTGTCAAATTAAACTGGAGTGGCACAGCATTATCCTCTAAGTTGAACAGCTGCCATCTTCATAAAACCAACGGGGCTGTTTATAAAAGCTCATGACAGCTGGGCTTGATGATTATAGGTGTTCCTTTACAGAAAGGGTGAGGAAGGCAAGGGGGGCCATTGGACCCCTCACTTCTCCTCTCAGCCTGTTGTTTATGATTCTGCCCTAATCACACTTGGCATTATGGGTTTTTTGAAGGAGCTATTGAATAAGCTGGGGAAGAAAGAGAAAGGGCCTCTCCTTTGCAGCTATGGGGAAATCATCCTATATACAGAGTGAAGACTTTCCCTTCCAACAGTCACCTCCTTAACTGTGCTCCATAAGTAAACCAAAGAAACTCATTAGTTCCCTAGAGTGAACTTTGATAAAATTAAACTTTGACTTGTCATTTGGACTTTAAGAAGAGAGAATAAATATTGCTTAGACCCCTCCTAGGGAAATTTTTTTCTCATAACAGATGATAAATTTATTTGTTAATGTTATTATGTCTCATGGTATTAAGAAAGAAAACCAGTAAGAAAAAAAGAAAATGTTAGGAGGATGTAAAAAATTTTAATAATATTTGTATGAAGGTTAAGATGGATAGGTTTCCAGAATGAGGGGAGGGGGCTAAAAATCTTACATAAATTATGAAGGCTGAGTAATTTATTTAAGGTATGTAAAAGATGAAAATTAGAGATGATACACGTGATATTAAAATTTCTAAGGTCAAAGTTTGATATCTTGGTATCAAACATCTGCTTACATCAATGAAGCTACTAGTCTGCTCTTGATGACAATTACAAGAACTGGCCTAAAGAACAAGAATGTATGTCTGATCAGCCTTTATTTAGAAGTATTTGTCTTTTTGCCCATGCTTTATCAAAATATCATACAGTAGCTAAAAGTATCAGAGTTCTGTAACTGACCTTCTGGGTGTCCAATAACCATATTTGGAGGCTATTGGGATTAGAGAGACTGAAAGGGAGACTATTTCCCCCTTGCCTTCCAAGGTCAACTAGGTTTGAGATGACTTTGGGACAGCTTTTAAAACATTCTCTAACTGTGGAAAGTCATATGTTCTGTCATTCAGAGAGGATATGAAGACACCACCTGGTGAACTCTAACCAGTATTCAGTCTCCAAGAAGGAAGGTCAACACAGAGATAAAATTTCCTCAATATTTCTGTCTTAGGTGTTCTTTTTTTATTGCTCTGATTAAAAAAAAAATGATCAAAAGCAACTTGAGGAGGAAAGGGTTTATTTCATTTTATAGTCATTGTCTGGGGAAGTCAGGGAAAGAACCTGGGGTCAGAAACTGATGAAAAGGTCTTGGAGGGGTACTACTTACTGACTTGGTCAAGTACAGACACCACAGCTGGTACATCTACTGCAATTGGAGTCACTACTAGGTAAAAGTTTCAATAGCCAACTGTCATTCTCCATGAACCATCTGTCTTCTGAACAGGCCAAACAGGAGAATTAAAGGGAGATGTGGTAGGAACTACCATCCCTGCATCTTTTAAGTTCTTAATCCCTCCTGGGATGCAATATTGATTTTGGTTCACTATTTTCCCTGAGAGAGGCAATGTCAATGGCTTCCATTTGGTCTTAGAAATCATAATATCTTTCACTTCACAGGTTAGGTAACCAGTATGGAAATTCTGACAACTTCTAAATATTTCTAGCCTAATTATACATTCTGGGACCAAGGTCATAACCACAGGATGAGTTCAGGGCCTCAGTGGGCCCACTGTGAGTTTGACATTAGCCAAGACTCCAAAATAATCTGACCTCCATAAGCTACTACTTTCACTAGAGTTAAAGTGGTTTATGGAATCTCTTGGAATCAGTGTAAATTTAGGATCAGTAACCAATAGACTATGAAAAATGTGATTACTTCCTTTTCCCCAATGTACAGCCACTCTAGTAAAAGGCCATAGATCCTTCTTAGGGAAGAATGAGAGAAAAGCTATCATTAAAACTGTTAGGCTTTTTAGCAAGGTCTTCCCTCAGGGACCTGACTTTCCCTTCATTCAAGGGGTTGTGAATCTCTAAATTGACTCAAGTCTGGACATTGACTGATAGATCATGATTCTTTGTTGCTACAATCCAATGTAACATTTCTTTTATTTGTTCTAGAGTTTTTCTATTAAGTTCAAACTGAATAGATTCCTTGACTATTTAGTCTCAGGAAACACTATTAATTAGTAAATCCATATGAGTCATGCTGTTATATATCACTTTGTCCGTTACTAAATAGACCATTGTTGACATTGCCTGTGCTGCGCATTAATGTACCTGTACTCACCTTGCTTTTGAGAATTTAAAGCTGCCCCTCCCCCGTCCCTGCTACTCTAGGACCCAATTAAACCCAGTACATTTAATTCTTACAATTAAACAGCAGAATCTTCTTCCCTAAGGTCTATCACAAGAAGAAGGGCAATGACAAAGCTGTTTAAATGTGCTGGTGTTCCTTTCCACATCAAGAAAGAAACATAACACTTAGTAAGTCTATCTGGATTCTGGAGGCAGCATATTCCTCACGTAGATGTGTTATTCTGGCCCATATTTCAGATGACTTTGAAAGCTACAAGCTTTAGAGTGGCACCTGGAACAGAAGAAGGATCGTCAGCAGGCTCATGCTGTTGTCACTTGGGCCACATGATCTGGCAGATCAATAGTACTTGAGGCGTCAGAAGCAGACAGGGATGCTGTTTGGAGCCTTTGCAAGCCCCTATAGAAGAATCATAGAGGACATCCTTGGGATCTTGGAGCAAGGTTCTACCATCATCTGCAGATAACTATGTTTCATTTGAAAGACAGCTCTTGGCCTGTTATTGGGCCTGATTGGAAACTGAACATTTGACAATGAATCACCAGGTTATCCTGCATCCTTAACTTCCATCTGAGCCATCAACTTGTAAAGTAGGATGTGCATACTTCCATTATCAAATGGAAGTGGTAAATACCTAACCAGGCCCAAGCAGGTCCTTAGGGCTCAAGCAAGTTACATGAGGAAGTTACCTATGCCCATGGTTTGTACTCCTATAAAAATACCTTCTGTCTCCAAACATCTATTGCCTTATGGGATGTGCCCTATTATTGCTTAAGCAAGGAAGTGAAGACTAGTGATTGGTTTACGTATAGTTCTAAATGCTATGCAGGTAACACCCAGATGTGTACAGTTGCTGCATTATCGTCCTTTTCCAGGACAACTATCAAGGTCCTTTTGAAGGGAAATCTTCACAGTGGGAAGAACTTCAAGAAGTACACATGAGCATACATTTTTCTTGAAGAAGAAATGGCCAGATGTGCAACTGTTTACTGATCATGAACCATAGACAATTGTTTGGCTAGATGGTCAAGGACTTGGGAAATTGGTGAGAAAAATATTTAGGGAAAAAGTATGTGGACAGATCTCTTCAAATGAACATGAAGATAATTGTGTCCCATGTAAATGCTCATTAAAAGGTGACTTCAGAAGAAGAGTCAAGTAAATAATCAAGTAAATAGGAGGATCTGCTCTGTGGACAATCAGCCTCTTCTTTGGCTATTTCTGTCATTGCCCCATGGGCTCATCAACAAAGTGGCCATGTTGGCAAAGACGGAGGTTGTGAATGGGCTCAGCAACGTGGGCTCTCACTTACTAAGGCTAATTTGGCTACAGTTGAGTGTTAAATCTGTCAGCAGCAGAGACCAAACCTGGTGGCAGGTTGATTACATTGGACCACTTTCATTGTGAAAGAGACACAACAAAGACTTTCTCCTGGCCATTTTGAACTCCTGATATTGAATTCCTTGAGTCAACTGGCTAAGAAAGGAATAACCGTGTTAGGAGTTGTGATTGATCCAGACTACCACCAAGAAATGGGGCTGCTTCTCTACGATGGAAGTAAAGAAGAGTATATCTGGAGTACAAAGATCCTTTAAGGCATCTCTTGGTGCTACCATGCCCAGTAATCAAGGTCAGTGGGAAACTGAAACAACTCAATACAGACAGGGTGGTTGTCTTAGTTACTTTTCTATTACTCTGACAGAACAACAAGACCAAGGCAACTTAAAAATGAAAGTATTTAATTGGAGGCTCACTAGAAGGTAGTAAAGTCTATGATTGTCATGTCAGGGAGCAAGGCAACCAGCAGGCAGACATGGTGCTGGAGCAGAGTTGGGAGAATGTATCTGATCTACAAGGATGAAGCAGAGTGAGAAAAGACTAACTGGGAATGGCACAGGCCTTTGAAAACTCCACACCTCCTTCCTACTAATGATAGGACACACCTCCTCCAACAAGGCTACACCTCCTAATCCTTCCCAAACAGTTCCATCAACTGGGAATGAAGCATTCAAATAAATCAGCCTATGGGGGCCAGTGTCATTCAAACCACCACAGTGACCCAGACCCTTCAGGAACGGAGGTTTTGGTCAACTTTCCAGGTAAAGAATTAAAACCTGCTGAAGTACTTGCTGAGGGTGGGGGAAATGCAGAATGGATGGTAGAAGGTAGTAATATGCACTGCTAAAAAAGAATTCCTCCATTCCTTTGCTTCAATTCCTGCCTCCAAGTTCCTGCCCTGTTGGAGTTCCTGCCATGCCTTCCTTCAGTGATGGACTATAATGTGGAACTGTAAGCTGAAATAAACTCTTTCTTACTTAGGTGTTTTGGGTCATGGTTTTCCTTTCTTTCTTTCTTTCTTTCTTTCTTTCTTTCTTTCTTTCTTTCTTTCTTTCTTTCTTTTTTTTTTTTTATAATCACAGCAATAGAAACCCTCACTGTGATAGCTTCCAAGAGAAGGCATGATCAAGAAATGCATTTGACTAATCCTCACACAGTTGGAACAATTAAGAAAAGGAAGAGGATTCAGATCTTCCTCTCAAGCCCAAGTGGCTCGTGAGGACCATCCTCAACTGGCTTAATCACCTGTAAAAACAGATGATTAATTTTGGCCATTTACATGATCTTAAATACCCTCCAATAAAGTATAACCCCAAATTAAAATTATTTTAACAGTGCAAAGGCTCACATTCCCCAGACATTAGTATAAGACCATAAGAAATGTTAGACAACTATTTTTCACTGATTTCATACCCTGGCTCACTGCAGCACCTACCTACAGCCAAGAGAGACAGGTCCACTAAAAAAATTGAATGCTTATTAATATCTCTTCTTTCCCTGTCTCATCTTGTTCCCAAATAGGAGGAACAGCGTTCTGATTTTAGCAACTCCAATAGCTCTCAAAGTGCCTGAAAAGGGCTCATCACTGTGAGTCCAGTCTTGGAGACAACAGGGAAACTGAGGAGCCCAGTAAATGCAGATGCTTGTGAGACCATCAAGAGACTAATGGACTTTGATTTGGACATAACTCCTGTTCTGGATTCTCCTGATTACCTACGTAGGCTAATAACTCATGCTTTTACTTCTCCCTCACATTTCTTTCCTGTCAATCAATGGCTTTCTGTCCTCCCTACATCTGACAGTTTGGGGTTGTTTAGATCAGCCCTTGGAGGGGTACCCCCAAACTGCCACATCTGATGCTCCAAATTTAGCTTGAAGAAACTGAAAGGACAAGACCAAAGGAGCCAAACTTTAGTCAGGCTTCTAAGAACACCAAAATTGTGTAGGCCCAAGTCAGTCGCAATGTGACTCAGAACAGTTCCCAAAATTGAAGTAAGAGAAACAATATCTGTAAGAAAAACAATTTCTAAGGCAAACAAGATACAGACCTCTGACTAATGGCCTTGGGCTAAGGATCTCCCCCACCCACATTGACTAAGACCCTAACGTTTACATTTTCTAGTACCCGCGACCTTGCTACAGGCCAGCACCAACAGTTTAAAGGTTAACACTCACATCACTATAGACTCACGCCTGATAATCTGTTGCTATGCTCTGCTTTTGAAAAATATATAAATCATACTCAGAATGTGCTAAATTGTCACTCCCACCTGCCTCGCTTGAGGAATCTGTGGGAGCAAACCCCAACGCGTTGGAAATAAACCTCCTGCTTTTGCATAGATCTCAAGTCCTGGTGATTTCTCGGGGGTCTCCTTCCGTCTGCCCCTAACAAAACCAGATCAGTCATTTTCCCATTCTGCAATAACAGTTAGGATTACCTCTTCAGAAAACAGGAGATGATGAGAACAAAAGGTAGAAACTTGCTCGTCTAGGGTAGAAGGGTTTCAATGAAAAGTAACCAATTCTTTCTTGGCCCAAAGCCAAAAATGTCCCTGGGCCTCTTGTCAGCATCATTTTTGTCAAAAACCAGATATGCCAAGTGATTTGCAGATCCTGATATATAATCTGGTTCCTAAACAATCTTAGAGTTACCTTTACAGAGAAAAGAATAATAAAATAGCAACAAAAACCTGTTAAGACATACTTCTTCCTGGTCAGGAGAATAGGATTTCTAGTCAGGATGAAAACATTGCATTCCAGTTGGGCCGGGTCAGTTTCTTTGTTTATGAACTCCTTTGTGTGACAAGATTATTATTTGTTTCTAACATCTTGAACCACCTTACTTCCCTAAGAGAAATTTCATTTGTGGTAGATTATCTTGTTTTGAAGATTTTTGTATCTATGTTTTTAAGGAATATTACCCTGCAGTTTTCTTTTAATGTATTTTTTGACTTGGTAGTAGGAAATATTGGCCTCAGAAAATGAATTAGAAAGATTTCTTTAGGACGGGTGGTATGGGGCACGCCTTTAGTTCCAGCACTAGGACTAGGGAGGCAAAGGTCTCGAACAGATTCCAGGACAGCCAGGGCAAGAAAGTTTTCTTTAGAAGAGTTTGAAGATTGATGTAAATAACTCTTTAACTATTTGGTAGAATTCTTCAGTGAATTTGATTATAGTGTTTTTTTCCTAGATTTTTTTTTCTTGCTAATTCAGCGTTTTAACTTCTTGTGGTTCTGTCTTGATTTCCTAGTTCTTCTCGAGTGAGTTACAGTAATCTGTGTGTTTCTAGAAACTGCCTAGCTTATCTGGGCCAGCCTGTATGTTGGCCTGTTTATACTCTCCTCTTATGTCTCATTTTAGTTTCTAAATATCCCCATTCTTATTTTATTTTATAACCTAAGCTCCCCCACCCTTAAAAGATAGAATCTTACTATGTGTCTCAGCTGCCTGGAACACACTATGCAGACCAGTCTGACCTCAGACTCACAAAGATCCACTTGTCTCTGCCTCCTAAGTGCTGGGATCAAAGGTGTATACCACCACACCTAGTTTAAGATTACTTTTCTTCCTTCCTTTCCTTCCTTCCTTCCTTTCCTTCCTTCTTTCCTTCCTTCCTTCCTTCCTTCCTTCCTTCCTTCCTTCCTTCCTTCCTTCCTTCCTTCCTCTCTCTCTCTCTCTCTCTCTCTCTCTCTCTCTCTCTCTTTCTCCCCCTTTCTCTCTCTTTCATTCATTTTTTTCTTTCTAAACTGAATGTGTGTTGGGGGTGGTGGAGGTGGCAGTATGTACCCATGTGTGCAGGTGCTGACAGAGGCCAGAGGAGGGTGTCAGATTACCTGCAGCTAGACCTAAAGGTTGTTGCGAGCTGCCCAAGATGAGTCCTGGGATTCCGAACACTCTGGTCCTCTACAAGAGCAGTGTGTATTCGTAACTGTTGGGACATCTCTCCAGCTCCTGTTTTTACTATTTTTGTCATTTTCTTTATCTATTGTGGATGTAGTAAAAGTTTACCCCCTTTTCTGTTTCTAAGAGCAAACTGTAGTAGTTCACTGCTGTGGTATCTCAGAAAAGACACGGAGACATTTTCATATGTGCATATCCTGCCAGACGTCAGCAGAGGGAACCACTTATCCTGGCCAGTGCCATACTGGACAGTGGAGCTTTGAGCATCTGAGTTCAAGTGTATTTATTGATACAGAACTCCTCAGGTGTTCTACTGATATCACATGCAGATCATGACCATCAAACATCCCCCACATAAATCCAACACCTGCAGACAATATAAAATGCCAAGACCCAGGCATCCCTTTCCCAACAGTGCACCAAACAATTGTTTTATGCATAACTAAAAATAAACTTCCACAAGAACAAACTTTTGATTTTCTTGATTTTATTTTATATTTTCTATCCTCCTGTATTCATCTCAGCTCACACCTTTACTCTCTCTTACCCTCTACTAACGTTGAGATTAATTTGTTCATCTTTAAAGATCCTTAAGGTATAAAGTTAAGAGATTGATTTGAGATGTTTTTTACTGTTATTTTGACTCATAGACACTATTTTATTAGCAAGTCCAAAAAGAGATGAAAGGATTTAGAAAATGGATGATAATACACTTGACTCTCCCGATGATCTACTGTTAAGGGGTTTCCTGATCAACTTTGTATCAGAAATATCTTTTTTCTCTTGGGGAGGGGGGGTCTCATTTTGTAGCACTGGCTGGTCTGCAACACACTATGTAAACCAGGCTGGTGTCACACTTACAGAGATCTGCCTGTTTCTGCCTCCTGAGTACTGGAGAGCATGCACCACTGTGGCCTGTACTAGTAACTTCTTAGCACAGGTGAATGCTATTGGAAAATCAATGTCTTTGTGTATAGACTCTCACAAACAGTGCGATCGCCTCTGGTAATATAGCTTTAAGAACTTAAAAAATAAAAACAAATCAAACAAAAAGTAAGAACAACTATACCCTGTAGCTTGTATCACAAGAAACTTATACTTCAGCTTCATCACTTTTCTATTCTTTCAAAATATGTGTCCATTGTAGTTGTGATTTATCTTTTGTCTTGTTATTGTATAATATAAATTAGATATGTGTTTAAGAAGAAGTTAAGATATGTGTTAAGAAGTTGCTTGACAACTAGTGTAGAAATGCATGTGACTTAAGTCTTCATCTTCTTCCTTTCTAGGATTTTGGCTACTGTCCATAGATCCTGAGTTAGGAATGGGGTCTCATGAACCCCTTCCTACTCTATGCTAGAATGTAGGCTGACTTGGTTTCTTGTAGGTCTTGTGCAGGCAACTGCAGCCGCTTTGAGTGTGCGAGGGCAGCCTTCCTGTCATGTCCAAAGTGCACTGTTTTTCTCCGGTCCTCCCCAACCTCTAATTCTTACAATCTTTTCACTCCCTCTTCTATAATCATCCCTCAGCCTTGGGGAGGGGAATTTGGTAGGATTTACAAGGAAGAATTGGGGTGAATATGATCAAAATCCATTTTATAATATTTTCAAAAAATATAAGATCGTTTTAAAGTATTTTGCTAAATTTACAAGTTTGTGCATATGAAAATGGTTGTAAATCTACCAGACATGGCTGAGCACTATGAAATAGAAAAAAAACTAGGAAGGAAAAGACATCTGTGAGCTGATTGTGGAACAATTTTCAGGTGAACTTGTTAAGTGAAGGAAAGTTAAAGTGTCAAACAGCATAGTACAGTATACTACCTCTGTGATACAAGAAAGAAGGGAGATAAGAATACTCATAGATTAATTAGAGAGTAACAAGTTCAGTTATGTAGGAGAGTGTGGGTAAGAGCAACATGGAGGACCAACACTTCTCTGAGTATTGGGATGGGAAGAATAATAGAAATGACAAAACTAAAAACAAAATGAAAAAAAAAAACAAAGATGATTTTATTTCTGGAGAATATTGTGACACAATCAAGGGATAAAAAGGAAGCACCAACCAAAACCAACCAACCAAACAAAACAACACAGTACCTACAGCAGGGCAAGAACCACACAAATCCTCCTTTTAAAAATGTACTTTTCTTCTGTTATGCGGAAAGGACCATTTCAGAGCTATTTCAGCTGTAGCATATCACAGAGAACATAAGTAGATATACTGATGGTACTTCACAAAGTGTTCTCAGTGTGAAAGTAGGAACACACGATCAAGATGAGGATTGGCAGAAGGGAAAGAACACTATCAAAATATATTATCTGAAAAAACTTAAGTAAAAATTAAAGAGAGATGAAAAGTGATGGAAGAACCTCATGGGAACAGGTTAGAATAAAAAATACTATGAACTCAAAATTGTATCAGTGTGCACATGTATGAATATACATGTGTATGTGTGTATGTATACATGTGTGTGTGCATTTATTGTGTATGTACATACACATTTCTCAGCTTTTTTGGACCATTAAAAGGTCCTAGAAATAAAAATACTTCAGAAGCAATGAGCCTATCTGGATATTGGGTAATGAATGGTCTTTAATATTACAGGTGATTCAAGGATCCTCTCTTGTTAGGGGCAGATTGAAGGAGACCCCTGAGAAATCACCAGGACTCGAGATCGATGCAAAAGTAAGAGGTTTATTTCCAACGCTTTGGGGTCAACCCTCACAGGGTGACCCCTAGCATGCTCTAAGTATTGCTTATATAGAAATTTCAAAGGCAGAGCTTAGCAACAGGGTATTAGGCACAATTCTATTGGTTACATAGTGATGTAAGTATTGACCTTTAAACTGATTGGTGCTGGCATATAGCAAGGTCGCGGGCACTAGAAAATGTAAACTTAGGGTCTTAGTCAATGTGGGTGGGGGGAGATTCTTAGCCCAAGGCCATTAGTCAAGGGTCCATATCTTGTTTGTCTTAGAAATTGTTTTTCTTGCTCTAGTACTGGGAACTGTTCTGAGTCACCTTGCCCCTGACTTTGGCCTACACACAATTTTGGTGTTTTTAGAAGCCTGACTAAAGTTTGGCTGCTTTGGTTTTCACCCTTTCACTCTAAGAAATAAGTGACTTCAAAGTTTAGACAGGGTAGATTCAACAGAGCCTGGAAGAGTTTGTTATGCCAAAAATTCAGACCATCCTAAAATAAATATATAAGGATTACAAGAATTCATTTGTCAGCCCAAAGGGGCTTTCACTGCTCAGATCTGTTCATCTGAGTATCAAAATCATTAAAGAAAACAATGAATTCCAAAACACACACACACACACACACACACACACACACAAAAGGATTTCCAAGCTTATTTTGATAATGCACAGCTAACATTAAGAGAAATGCCTCTTGCTTCTAATTGGATGTCAATTGCAGACTGGTGAATGTGGGAGAATGTTGGAATTGAGTAATTGCCTCTTGGTAACTACCACAGTAAATATTGTTCAGGTGGGAATTATCAATAGATGCCAAATATGAATGGAAAATGTCATGGAAAACATTGTGTTGGCCTAAAAGCATCTTCTCCTAGTTTGCTTATTAGCCGTAGAAGGAAAAGCTCTGCTCATGTATTGACCAATACAGTGATCAGAACCAGCTCAGGTTACAAGGAGAGATGTCTTCGTGGAGTGTCTTCAGAGTCTGTATTCCCAAGGATAAAAATACTCTTCAGCATTATTACCTTTCTATTATTTATAAATCATGGTTGTGATATACTGAATACCAGCTTTGGCAGGTCAGGGTTCATGAGAGGATGGATGTGGAGTTGGCGAAAAATCACTCATGCACACTTCTTGAATCAAGATCTCAATCTCTTTTTTTTTTAAATTGTTGAATGTTCTTTTTCTCATTTGTTATGATTTTCACAAACCTTATATACCCTTATTGCATTTGGTTACTATGAAAACACCCACCTATGACTAAACATCTCCTGTATGTTTCATTTCTATAGTAACATTATACATTGTACATCAAAGGAGTAAATCTTTTGCTAGGAATTGACAAAATTTATGAGGGCCAAGTAGTTTTCTTGGCAGGGTACTATTTATAGTAACAATCAATTATTTTATTATTATATTTAATACAAGTCTAATATAATTTTATTAAGGTTGATTAAAGAATTACAAACAAGCATTTTTACTTTTTACACTGTCTTTATGTTCTTGGGGTGCATCAGAGAATTTATAATAATAATTGTAAAACAAGGAAAATCAAATTTAACCAAACTTAACAATGGGCACTGAAACTCACCTGTCATCATTAATCATTAATCACAGACCTGTGGGTCCTAGCATCTACGCTCCCTTTCTATTAGCTTCCTGATCTAGCAAGTCCTCAGCAGCTAAGAATATGTTTTGCTTTACCCACATAACTTTCTCCATAGCAGCTGGCAAGTCACACTGACCCAGTCTTTTTGACCATCTCCCAGTTATTCTTTCTGGAGTTTCAATTGAGTCATCAAATTAGCTCAGTGGTAATATTCCCTCAGAAAATCACCACTGTTGTTATGAATAGTAGTGAGGGACTGAAGATCCCATGGAATTTTTGTAGCACAAGAGAGATAAAGTGACTCTAATAGCAGTCAGCATGTCAGAGTCCAACAGCAGCAGCAGGGGCAGCAGCAGCAGAAGGGGCCATTCGGGAGACAACCCTCTGGAAATGGTGGGCTGTACACCTCAAGCCCTGACACTGGCTGTCTCCACTCACATGGCTCTCAGCAGTGATAGATATGTTTTTGTTGATATATGTCATCAATGAAGTTTGTGCTAAAAAAGAATATATGTCTTACATTGTGTTCTTCAGGGAATGCAGAATATGGAAAAAAATCACACAAAGACCAATTTAGTAGTGATCCATTTCCTTATCTTTAAAATTTGTCTCATTTTGTTCTTATGTGTATGAGGGTTTTGCCTTCATGTGTGTATACTATGTGTATGAGCACCTGGGTGGCGTTGGATCCCCTGGAACTAGATGTTAGCCTGACTTCTGGAAGAGCAGCCAGTGCTCTTAACCGCTGAGCCAAATTCCTAGCCTGTCTTCCATTTTCTTAAAGCGATGGCTCTGACCTTCAAAATGTGAATTTCATAAGCTTTACAAAGGGATGTTTTGGAGATGTTACAGGCTGGAGGATGCTAAAGCACTACGTACAGCTCTATTCAAACCTGCATCCTGCATCCTACATCTTGGTTTGAAGAAAGAAATGCTATAAATGCCACAACTGCGTCAACCAACAAACTTGAATGAAAGTGAAATATTAAAACAAGCAACCCCACCAAATAAAAGAAATTATGTTAAATTGATAATTATACCTTGGTTATAAATGAAATGCCTTTTTGGAAAATATGTCCTTAAGAGCAAAGGACCATGATATATATAACTTATTGCTTAACTGTTTTGTTTTTATTTTGGGCGCCAGGGTTGGGGTTGATTCAAAGAGAGATGGAGAGAATGAGAAAGGCAGAGCAAGCCAGAAAGTAAGGGCCAGTGGAGGAATGTAGGCGAAAGAACAAACTGGTAAATTCTGATAAAAAGTATGTGTGGTTTCCTTACCATTCTTATTCTTACACATCATAAGTTTGAAACTACTTTCAAGCATAAAGTTTAAAATGAAAAATTTAATGGGACTTTGAAAATAAGCAATACTGAAGCTTCTTTCAAGTAATTTAAAGAAGCTGCGATGTTTGTGTTGTTTCTGCAGTTAATATTATCTAGTATTGGGAAGCAAAACACTTTACCTGAATAAAATGAGAGGAAGGCGCAAATACAATCTCCCACAAACTTCGAGCCAGCAGTGAGGGGCAGACCAAAGCAGTCGTGCTGTGGTTGTGACTGGATAGGGTATGACAAATGGTAATTATTGTAGTTCGTGTGCTGGGTATTCTAATTAGCGAAGTTGCTTCCTCTAACGTTGTCTAGGAGTAACTACATCTTCGGACTAAGATTTGGAAAAGCATAATACACGAGCGACGAGGATGGGATTCGAACCCACGCGTGCAGAGCACAATGGATTAGCAGTCCATCGCCTTAACCACTCGGCCACCTCGTCCTCTACAAGGCGAGCGCTCTTTGCCTCTATCTTTAAGTCTTATTTTGGTGGTTGCCCTAAACACTGGTTTTGTGATCTGTATACGGTGGTACCAGCCTTCAACCAGCAGACTCCTTAAGGAGTTTTCATATGTAATAATTTCCTTCCTCCGAAAAGAAACCCTTCACATTTTGATGATCCTACCATAGTACCTGCAATACCCCAATCGTCATCAGTTCTCCGTACTTTGCTTGCTTTCCAATCTACAGCGAAAATCATTCCACCGTCCTCGAACGCTGTGTTCTCTTTACTAGACCCGCAATCTGTGTGCTAACCTTCCCCTACAGCCCCATTTACCTGCCTTAACTCTGGACTAACTACTGGGATCGCCTTAGGCCTCACAGCTTTTTTTTTTTTTTGCTGAGGATAAACATTTACAGTAATTACAAACTTGTGTTTTAGTTCTGCTTCTTCTGGTTTGTATTGCCTTTATTTTAAGGAGAGTGGACACTAAAAGACATAATTTTGATAAGTGATTTATTATATATGAAAAGGGAACTTGCGCTGAAAGCACATTCTTTACTAGAAAGATTGAGGGTAACTTTTTTCCTCACCAATTCATGCCTCTACTATGAAGATGTACTGAAAACTCAGTGGGAACTAACAGCAAACGGAATGGTCATATATGGTTATAAGTAAATCTAGATCTTACAAGAGGTGAATTTATTATGAAGATTCCCTAAATTTAGTAAATGATGGCGAGCAGATTTGTGGTTATATAAAGCACGATAAGGGAAACCAATATTTTAAACAAAAAAAATCAAAAATTTTACAAGTCTAAATAAGTAAAAAAAATCAAGATAATGAATTCCTACGACCTATGTGCGCTCCCCGTCGTTGAACGCGCGGTGTTTTTTATTTAAAGTAAATCAGCTTTTTTCCTCCTCGGTGAAATCTTTTAAAACAACTGCTGGCACGGAAGACTGCAGATACGCTATTTCCCGCTATTATTTTCTGTCTCAAAAATGCGTGGCCTGTGCAACATGAAACTAAATGTGAGGTGGCCTTGCAATCACGAACACACAGCATCTGTGTGTGGCTCCCTGAATGAGACCTGCTCTCGAGCGCACAAGCAGAGCCCAACTCGTTAAGAAGGTCAGTAGGAGTAGAAGGAGTAGAAGGGGGCAAAAGAGAATAATGCGAGGTGAACATGGTCACAGCACACAGTGTACAAGTATGAAATTGACAAGAAACAAACAACAAAAAAAAAACAACAAAAAACAAACCCAACAATAACATCAACAAAAACTTTAAAGAAAGATGTTGCGTGAAAAGCGAGGGTGACTTTGGAGACCGCTGGGGCAGATTCTGGTTGTGACTCTAGCTCTGGGCTCCAGCCTTCCTTGAGCTTGCCAAACGCTCCCGTGCTTTCTCACCCGTGCACTTTCGGGGAGCTGATGGCTCCCGAAGAAACATCAAATCCTGTGACGTCACAGCCATTCGTGTGGCACCATTCCCCTTCTCTGTTCACATGATTTCTACTAGTGAAAACTGGTCAAGCTTGGATCTCTCTCTACCACCGGTGACTATGTGCAACCGCGTCCTCCTGCATCATCTGTAATTCTTGCACCCAAGAGGTGGAGACGAGGACTAAATAGTTCCAGGGCATCCACGGCTATGTGAGACCTTGTCTCAAAGACAAGTTCAAAATAATCAAACAAAAATCCAAATCCAAACAAAGTTGAAGTTCCAGCCTTCAGTAGGCAGAGATAGGATTGTTGCTAGTCTGAGGTCACTCAGGAATAGAGTAAGATTTTGTGTCAAAAAATAACAGAGCAAAACAAAACCCACCAGACCCAACAAAATAGCTACCACTGCTCTCCAGACCCATCAATTAGATAAATTCCGTTTCCAGTTTTCATTACAATCTGGGACTGAGGCCCTTTCCAGTCGGTCTTCACCAATTGTGAGATCTCTCTAGAGAGAGTTCTAGCTTCCGTCTGCAATTCCTTCTTGGAAGTTTTTTCCTTTTTACCCCCTCTAAGAAATAAATTGTAAACAAGAATCAAGTCACTTAATTGATGAATAAAGGTATTTAACTCTATTGAAGTGAGATTATCAAGAATTGATTTCGGAATGTTGATTTAAGTGAAAAGAAATTATATGAAGATATTATTTAGGTCCCACCGAGATTTGAACTCGGATCGCTGGATTCAGAGTCCAGAGTGCTAACCATTACACCATGGAACCACCAGAACTACAGTCTCACCTCCAGTTCTCTCCAGTGGTTCTATTTGAACAGAAGAAAAAATTTCCTTTTCTTCATCTACTTTTCTTTTTCTTTGTCTTTCCTTCTTTTTTAAAAAAAAACCTTTTTATTCAGAAAGGATCGAGCTCTGTAGCCTAGGGTGGCTTCAAACTGGTGACAATCCTCCTACCTCAGTCTGCATGGGGCTTTTCATCTCATGACCTGCGTCCAACAACTGTTTTAACAGCAAATTCTGATTTCAAAGACCAGCTACCCTCCCCTACACCAGTCCATGCCCAAGGCTTCCTAAGTGGTTCAGGAATCAGAGCGCCAGGAAAACAGGTGACGTTGTTGAATAAGACAGAACGTCTTTAACATGTGGACCTTTGTGATATCCTCCGTGGTTGCCTCACTCAAGACTCAGGAACAGGTGAAAGTGGCATGAGCGTTAATCACAGGCGAGGAGCCTGAGTCTGAAGCCCAAGATCCATCTCTCAGTTTTGTGGCCAGATCTGATGTTTTTGAGAACACAACGGGGCGCGCGGGGGGTGGTGGGGGTTGGTTTTTTTTTTTTTTTTTTTTTTTTTTTTTTGTTGGCCAAGTTCACAGGGATGGACCGAGACGTAGGTGAGATTACCAGCCTCAAGGAGGATCCATGCAGCCCTGTCAGTGACGGGCTTAAAAGAGGGAGAGACCCCAGACGTGCCGAGAGACCGCTCCTGCCACAGGAATGCCCTCTGGAAGTCTCACCTAGAACTCCAAAGCTCTGAACATGAGCGCGCGTTCACGTACACTAGATTTCCCTGCTGGGTAGCAATGAATATCCTGCCCCTCCTGTTTGTATGCTACTGTCATCATTAAAACAGCCCGAGAGCAATAATCGTAACACAATTTTAGTAAAGAATCTCGAGCAATTTTGCTGTTCATCGGAGTTCAAAGATGCTTTCAAATGGTTCACCTGAGCTCGGTTCTCCTCAGTGAGAATTCGCCTGCAAGCCAAGACCTGATTTTAAGCGCTACACATGAGGGACAAATTTTAGGAGAGGACTTCACTGGGTATTGCTGGTGAAGTACAAACACTTCCAGGTTCCTTTCTGAGAGCAACACTGTTTTCTTGAATTCTAAACCCTATGTAGTAAACATGTCATCATCGTACAAATCTCACAGATGAAGAAATATTTGCCAGCGCTAATAAACGACAGAGGGAGGACACCTGGGCTGTCTGGTTCTGAGTGAACTAGGAACGTCGTGCTAGGAACGGGGAATACCGCCTCCCTCATTCTGCTTTAAGAGATGATGTTGGAAACAAATACTTCTAACTGTAAGCTTGGAGAAGTGTTGTTTTAGTTCCTGTTAAAAATGTCATTGCTGGGGCTGGGAGATGGCTCAGCAGTTAAGGTTGGCTCACAACCATCTGTAATTCCAGCTCCAGGGGGTGTCCTATTGCGGTCTCCCCAGGCACCCAAACACACACGGCATACACTCACATCCACACATACAGATAAATAAAAATTGTTTTTAAATGTCACTACTAAGCCAGGCATGATGGTACACTTCTGTAATCCCAGTACTGATGAGGTAAAACAGGAGTTCAAGGACAGTTTAAAACTATACAGTGAGTCTCAAAATGAATGAACGAATAAAAAAAAAACCAAAAGAATTACTAACAATAACTTTAACGAAGGGGAAAAGCTTGAGAATTTTAAACTACTTCACCTCTAACCAGGTCTCTCAGCAACCACCTGCCCTCTGCTAGAGGGTCCCTAAGGATTTCGTGGGGACCAAGCAGTTGTTGAGAGTCAGGGGACTATGACAACTGCTACACAATAGGCTCACCTGTTCTTTCTTTGTTCACAAAGAGATTTTTTTTTTTTTTTTTTTTTTTTTTTTTTGTAGTGCTGGGTTCTCCAGCACATTTTTTTTTAAACTAGGAAACAAAGTGATTGAGCCTTTTTTATGCTCTAAAATCAGCAATAGGGAAATCTGAACACCACACTAGAGGACACATCTCGGAGAATTTTTTTTTCCCAACAGTTGTCCAGAAATTTGGGGCTGCTTTCTAGGACACATTAAATATTTCTTCCATTTTTTCCTATCTGGGATTATCTGATCATAGGACATTTTGGGATCTCCATCTTGTAGGAACCAGAAAATGATGGGGTAGGATGATCTTTGTAAACAGAAACTTGTCAGTAGTCATCTCTGAAAGAATTGAGATGATGCACTTGGAATCTCTTGCTGGGAAGAGAAAATGATGTTGGGGGCCTGGTACCAGCTAGAAAAAAGAGCTTCCCTGAAAGAGATTTCACATAGTTCTGTGATCTTATCAGGACCAGGAGAGACTGGAGTCAGGGACAGTGATGGTGTTGGGTAGGAACACTCCTTAAACAGGACTGCTTAATTATACATACTTCATTGTTTTATTTGCAGTTCAGGGGTAAATGTGCTTAATTCAAACCCTGGGGCCTTACAAGGTGGAAGAGGAGAATTGATTGATAAAACTTGTTCTCTAACACCCACCATCACACACTAATAAATACATGAATGAAATAAAAATAAGTAAATGAACCTGAACCTCATGTCAGGACCTGGAATATGGACCTGGGGCTGGGAGAGAAGGAGGAATGGTTTACTAGATCTTTGTTACTCTTATAAATGAAGTCAAGTTGAATAAATATCCTTTTTTTTTTTAACTTTTCATTATTCATCTTAATTGATCCAGGCTGACTTGTTAGTGCTTCCAGGACTCAGGGCTCTGACCCTAGGAACTCTGTGACTGGCAGTGCTTGCAGGTAAAAACTAGTAGGCAGGCTAAGGTCTGAGAGTTGGAAGGGGTCGGTCAGAATAAATAGTTGCGCAGTAGCTGTAAAAGAAACAATGATTCTAAATCCTTATTTTTTTTAAAACAGCACAGTAAAGAGACATGACGACATGCGCACAGATAACGAATCTGACTACGGATCAGAAGGTTCTAGGTTAGTTCCTGGCTGCCTCGGGTATGTTATTTTAACTCAGCCATGAGAACATCTTTATTCAAATTTGACTCGTGATTTAATAGATACTGAAGAGAATTCTGAGGTCTTTCCATTACTAGGAAATGGAACCTCCACGTATCCTCCTCCTCCCCGCCCCGGGGAAAAATACGGTAGTTGCTTAACTGGCAAAAGACTTCAAAGGCATCCAAGGCAATCTAAGACATCTTAAATTTCAAACCACCTCGGATGAGGAGAGGACTTTATACGCACAGATGGTATTAGGTTTAAATAAAAGACGCTTTGAAGAAAATAAAAAGGGAGAAGGAAACAATGTGGATCTGTGGGTGTCTTTGATATTTTTCTCCTTAGGTAAAGACCCTGTGATACAACAAGATAAGAGCTGCGGCGGTGGCCCGAGGGGCCAGGCAGCCTGAGCTCCTTGGGTCAGACCAGGACAGCCTCCTACTCCCTTGCCCATGCTCCGCCCCAAGTGGCAACCTCCGAAGAAGACGACCTGTTAAGCAGTGCCTCCTGGAAGAGTCTGTTCTGGTGAGCCGAAGGCTGGAAAGAAGACCCAGACACAGGCTGTGATGCCCCTTTGAAGTAGAAGCTCAATCTTTCCTTGTATTTTACTTTCGGGATCCTTAAGACAGGACTAAACAAAGATCAAACAGGGGTGGCATGGGGAAACGCAAAATCAACGATTTAGAAACCAAACCTAAGCTCTTCATCCCATGACGGCTTATTGGGGTTTGTGGATGCGTTAGGTGATGAGTGCTAACCAATTACCCCTCAAAATCATTTTTCGCTCACCTTTTTGTTTACCTTTTGTCTCATCCCTGAACCCGAGGGCGAAAGGATGTGGAAAACTGGTTATGACTCAAGCAGCCGAATGGGATAACACTTTCTGCAATTCCATATGCTAAATACACTTAGAATGTGACCATCTAAGCTTTTGCATGATTCTTCAAATACGTACTCAGGAAACTAGACCATTATCTTTCAAGAGTTAGCAACTTTCATCTTTACCTCCACCAATTTCTCACTTATATTGCTTAGTTATTTTTGCGGATAAAATATCTGTATATCAAATTGCATGGGTCACTCAGGATACATGTCAGCTAACAAGCCTAGAACAGGTACAGAACAACTGAAAGTTGGATTCACCATAAATATTCTTAAAAGTATCTAGTTTTGTGTTTAGTTTTGCACCCAATACAGTTTAAATATATGGATAAAATCCCTTCCTTCCTTCCTTTCTTCATTGTTTTTCTTAAGTGTCTAATAACCTCTAACTTCCCTGCCATTGTGCTGCTGAATGTAACATTTTTAAAAATATGTATGGGTGTTTTGTCTCCATGTTTATCTGTGTACCATGTGGAGAGATGAAAGGCCACTCTCTAGTCTGTTAGCTCCTCTGTGAGCCAATAGTTCTGTGCAGTGTACACACCTCTTGTGACTGGTAAGGAATAAGATAGAGTACCCATAGAATTCCGGATTTGTTGTTCTTACTTTCCTTTGCCCACTCAACCCAGCTGTGTTTTGGAGACCTCTAAGTTCTTTTTTTTTTCTCTCCCAGGTAATATTCTCCCTCCTGGGACAAGAGATGGGGACAGATAGCTAGCTATGCAGGCAGAGCACTCCAAGTAGGAGCATTTCCTGCCTAATGAAAAACAGGGGGGGAGGGGGATATGATTAGAAAAGCTTTTAGATATTAAGTTTTCTTTCCAAATCAGTCCTGAAATCAACCTTCTTTCTCAAGTTGTGCTGACTGCAAAATAAAGAAAAGACATTCCTATGTGAGCCTTTGTTCTGAGGATTTCTCTGAGGGGTTAAAGACCAGCTGAGATTACTCAACCATGGAGAAACTAGCACTATGAACTCAGAGCACACTATTTATTATTATTGTTTTCTTGACAGGAGTTAGATCTGGATTTTTGTGAGTAATGGATGTGTGTCTGACTCAAAAGACCAATGCTATGGTGTTCCTTTGGACTTTTGTTGTTGTGTCTCTGCCTGTCTTGTATTATAATAATAAGAATAATACATAATAATTATGTCATATATAATTATATATGTATTATATATGATTATATAATATATACTATAACCATATATAATTATATATTATCATCATCATCATCATCATTTTAGTTTTTTGAGGCAGGGTTTCTCTGTTATAACTCTGTCTGTCCTGGAACTCACTCCGTAGACCAGGCTGGCCTTGAACTCACAGAGATCCTCCTGCCTCTGTCTCCTGAGTGCTGGAATTAAAGGGGTGTACTACCACCTCCCAGCTCTGTCTTTTGTATCTAATGCCAAACAGAGCATTTACAATAATATGGGCTTCATTCAATCCAGAAGAGCCTTCATCAAAAGCCCTTTTAGTGAGGATTAGTGTATTTATTTAATTGTATATTTGAGACTAAAACATAAAGACAAATATAAAATAATAAAAAAATTATATTCTAATAAAAAGTAAAATACCTGTAAACTGGGAAGAGAGAGCAAAGAAAAGAGGAGACAAACTGATGGGACATAAATAAGTCAAGTCAAGGATAAGTCAAGGATAAGTAAGTCAGGGATCACCAATAAAAATGTAAGAATTAAAAACGGGGAATCTCACCACCCGTGGAATGCTAGAACAATTTAAAACCTTCCTAACTATCAAGAAAGAATTTTAAATTCAATTATTTTAATAAAAGTTTTACTTTTTGACAATTTCATACATGTAAACAACAAATCTTAACTATCTTAACTTCCCTCTCCCACTCTACCCAAGCACACTGAGCACATCAGCCTCGCCCTTTCAAATCTCTTCCTATCTTTTTTTTTGGTTGTTGTTGTTAATACCACAATCCAATTAGTACTGCTTGTTGGAATGTTGACCGATCTTACTGACTTGACCTTATACAGGTCAATATTTGCAATGAGTTCATGGGTGCAATGGCCTTGCCATGTCTGTAAGTACATGTATCTATTTATTTATTATATTTGTCTATGTATGTGCCTGTGTTTGTGTATGCATTGTGCACAAATGAAAGTCAGAGGAAAGTTTTGGGAAGTGGGCTCTCTTTCTCTCGTATGTGCCCTAGATATTAAACTCAGGTTTTCAGGCTTGGCAGCAAGTGCCCTAACTCCTTAGCCACCTTTTCCACCCAAATAATTTTTTTTAATGAAAAAAGAAAACACATTATATTAAAAACTATAACAGCTAACCATGGTAGTTTGTGTGGACTCAGGAGGCTAAGGCAGAGGATTTTGAATTCCAAACTAGCCTTGGTTACATATTTGTTACATTGTCTTTAAAAAATTACAGCAAATATAATACATTTCGTATAGTTAACTTATGACAAATTTTAGAACAAAGACACCAATTACTTCACGACCTGTGAATGGCTTAACTCGTGTATTTAAATATTTTCAGTTTGTTTGAGCAATCAGAACACAACTTTACACAGAATATTCCACAAGCTTTTTTTTTTTTTTCCTTTTTCCACATAATAGCATATACCAGACATTGCTTTCTGGCGAGAGGAAGAATCAGGTATTGGAGGGTGGAGGAGTCAGGCTTATGTAAATTGTTGCCTATTTATGTACTATTTCTTCAAAAAAAATTCAAAGCATGCATTTAGTTTGTGTGTGGTGGGGCCCTGCATACCAGACATGCCTGTGAAGATCAGAGCACAAAGAGAAGGCATTGTAAATGTGTACATGTGTAAAAAAATTTTTTTTCTGGGCTGGCAAGAATGTTCAACAAGAAGCACTTGCCACCAAACCTGACAATCTGACTTCTATATAGGATCCACGTAGTCAAAGGAGAGAACCAGCTTCCAGAAATTGTCCACTGATCACCGTACATAGCCTGTGGTCCACATACATACACATTTACCACACTAACAAATAAATGTAATAAAAATAATCTTTTCCTAAAACAAAACAAAGAATTTGATTCTTCATATTTCTTTTTTACTAGTCATTAACTTGTCTTTTTTACATTAATTTTTCAGTTTAGCATTCAAAGTAATGAGCGTCATTATGGAATTCTTTATACATAAAACTGTTCTACTTCACTCTTATTCATCTGCTTCCCTCATTGCCCTCTGACCCCCTCCTTTCATTGCTCTCCCTTCTTCTCCATGGCACTTGTCTTTCTGCTTTCATATCACTCTATCCAGTCATCTGTCCTCTTCTCCTTC
Organism: Cricetomys ansorgei; assembly: GCA_026225945.1. Lineage (NCBI taxonomy): Eukaryota > Metazoa > Chordata > Mammalia > Rodentia > Nesomyidae > Cricetomys > Cricetomys ansorgei. Next base: position 1,271,493 of record JAMJFZ010001043.1, read on the forward strand.
CCTTAAAATCTCTTGGCTCTGTATTTTTCCCTTTCTTAAATATATATATTCCAAATTAATGAATTCCAAACAGAACTTAACAAAAACCAGAGCCCATACCCCTACCAGTGACTCTACCATGTTATTTTCTGTGGTGCTGGCAATGGACCAAGGATCTCTCCAAAACTAAGCTGGTACTGTAGCAAGGGACTCCATCCCCAGCCTTATGCTAGCTCTTCAGTAGAAGTATTTTGATAATTAAGCTATGGCTCAGGCATCTACATTTCATCCTTGGTTAGGTAAATTGGCAACAGTTATCTGTTGGAATCCACAACTTTGTCATTGTACTCTGAGTTACTCAACTAGCACCTGGCATCTCCCAATCTGCTATAGAAAATACTCACCAGAACACCATGAACAAATGATGTCCTTCCAAATTTCTGTAGGAAAATCCATAAAGTCTAAGCAACAAAACCCAATTCTCCCTCTTTTACGTTCCCCATCACTGAAATAGAACAAGTGGGTGGCTTTCCTTTGAGTGCAGCCTCTTCCATCACTGTCCCATGGCTGAGGACCTTGTGGGTGTGGGTGTGGTAGAGTGTGGTTCCTATTCCAGACACTGGGAGGAGTTAATTCCCATAGCCCAAATTGGAGGGAGGATGCTGGTTGGGATTGCTTCCTGTGCCAGCTTTTAAAATTTGAATTTCATTTCTTTTGTAAATAGGCACAATAGATTCCTGGGTCACTTGTCCATAATGTTTTCTATTATGTGTGTAGTAAATTACACTCCTCACAACACTGTATAAGGCTCTCTTTTCTCCACACCTTCAACAAACTTGCTTTTCTTGTACTTTTGGTAACAATGACCATCCCAACAGATGTGCATGCTACCTCCTCTGGTTTTGCTTTGCTTTCTCTGGTGACTAAGGACAGTGAGAATCATTTCATATACCTGTTGGCTACTCTTATGTTTAGTCTGGCTTTTGTCTATGATTGCATTATTTTTTGAGACAGGGATTTCACTATGTAGCCCAGGTTTTCAGTCAACTCACTATCCTTCTACCTCAGTTCCTGAGTGCTGGAATTACAGACAAGCTTCACCACACTCAGCTTTGCCCATTTTACTATTATTTTTGTTATTGAGTTATGGGAGTTCCTGATGTTTTGTATACTAGCCCCTTATCTGACACATGACTGGTATATGCTTTCTCTCAACCCCTGGACAGCCTTTTCATTTGGTGTTTCCTTTGCTATGCCGAAGTTTTTCAGTTGATATGGTTTCACTTAATTATTATTTTTTTTGTTTGAGATTTTTTAAAAATTTCTTTTAAAAAAGCTTTTGGTATGATATCCAAATTATCACTGCTAAGAGACTTATTTTAACATCCTCCAAGAGGCTGAGACCTCTCAAGAAGCTCTGAGAATGCCTGAAGGGAGAAGACAGACCAATATCAAACCCATCCAGATGTCAGACTGAAAAGAACTCTGCAGGAGACATTCAAAGACATATCCCATAGAGTAGGAGGGAAAACCCAAGTATGTGGATTCTACAGGAAGGGCATGATTCTCTCTTTTGAGAAGGCAGCATGACTCTCTTTAACAGACAATAAGCACACACCATATGTAAGGCCAGCATACATACTAAGTATCAGAGTGGAGGTGTGGCAGTTAAATCTGGTGAGGAACTGTGGTTAGTAGTCAATGAAGGATCCAGGTTAGCTCCAGCGAGCAGAACTAAGGTTAGCCCAAAGTGATAAACATCCTCTGGGCCTGAGCTTCCTTGAAATGAGGTTATACCTTTTCTTTTTAGCCCTCCCTCATTTCCCAACCTGCTCCTTACATGCTGTTACTCTCCCAGACTTGCTCCTTCCTACTACTGGTGGCAGCTGCTCAGAGCTGTGGTACAGCCTAAGAGGCTAGCATTGGTACTAACCCCCAAATTAAGGCTTAGAAAACCAGAATGATGAGCCAGATATTAGACTATGGGGAGAGGGAAGGAATAAAGGTTCTAAAAGGAAGACCAAAAGAGAGACAGAGAAAGGTAAGTGTTGTATAGCCATTTCTCCAAATTGAAACCATTTCTCCAAATTGAAACCATTTCTCCAAATTCAAACAGTAAGGAAACAGAAACAGACTGAATTAGTTCCCCTTCTTGCTATGACCAAATAATTGACAAGAAACAAACAAAAAACATTTAAGGAAGGAAGGGTTTGCTTTGACTTATAGTAGGGGGTACAGCTCATCATAGTGGCAGAAGTATGGTGGCAGGGCATGAGACAGCGGTCACATCATGTCCATAGTCAGGAAGCAGAGAGAAATGAAGGCTGGTGCTTGGCTTAGCTTTGTATTCAGTCTGGGACCTCAGGGAACAGGATGTTACTACCATTTCAGGTATGTCTTTCCTCTTCAGTATAACTTTGCTGGAAATGTCCTCAAAGACAGTTCAGAGCTGTGTTTCCACAGTGATTCTAAGTCCAGTTAACAATGAAGATGAACCACCACAGACTAAGACTCAGGAGACACAAGAGTCTGAATGTGGAGAGTGAAATGCACTAGTTGCTCAGTCCAGAGCCAACAGGGCAGAATTCAAGCCAGATTATCATCTGGGAGAAGAAGGCTCCATCATGGAGAGTCACATTACTCTGACATTTACTATTCAGAATACCAATACCCACAACACAGTAATCACCCACCTACATTTATACTGATCTGTGACAAAGCACTTCTAGTTGGCAACAAAGATGATTGGAAAACCATAATTAGAACAGGTATGAATCCCAAGTCTAGGAACTTCCTCCTTCCAAATTAGCTGCTTTCTCTTGTAAAGTGAAGAAATATGCCAAGATGCAGTTGCCATGATGGGACTGGTGAGGGGCTGGGTTTCGATTCCACATCAATTCTGGTTAGTTTTTACATCCTTGAGCCAGACTTGTAGCTGCTGGAAGATTCTCTGTTGAAAGGTGGAGAGCATTCTGGAAGTCAGAACTCAGTAATGGTAAAAGAAAGGTTATGCAAATAAGTATGTAAATGAGAATATAAAATACTTAGAGCTTTTTCCCTTACCTGACGCCCCAAGCGGAGGCTGGGAGAGTCTGAAGGCCTCATAGGGGCCATATCAAAGCAGTGGGAGGCAGTAGGAATTAGAAGGGCTGGCTCAGAGGGTCCCAAGTCCTGTGTTACACTCAGCACGTGCCAAGGGTCTATGTCCCCTGGAGAGAAAGGAAAGATAGTGTTGAGCTGGAGCTACAATGATGTTGCAGAGCCAGGTTCTGGTGGTACGCTCACCATTAACAAACAGTACTTGGGTTGCTCCGGGGGTCTGGCCACCATAATAGGAGTTTGTCTGGGCCACAGCCTGGGCAACAGATGCAGCTGAGAGACCAAACACTTGTTCACACAGATCTAGCTGGAAGGGCAGTGATGGGAGCTGAGAAAAAGGACACTGAGGACCCTCACAAGTGACATCTGTAGAAAGAGAGTACCTTTAAGTGTGAAGAATACATATAACCAGACTCCTGCTCTCTTTCAATAATCATTTATAGAACACCCCCCCCAACAAAGTGACTTCAATGAGCTCACAGTTCTGCCAGATAGACCCACCACATCCCAGATCATAACATTCCCAAGGGACTAGGGTTGTGATGGAAAGGACCAGGAGGCAGGGATTCTAGATAGAGCACAATGAGCTCAGGGAGAACATCCTGCAAGAAAAGGACTTGAGGAGTTAGGATGGGTGAGCCAATGAAAAGAAGAAATAACCAATAGGGAAAAGAGAAAGTGCAAAAGTTTAGAGGTAAGGGAGAATCTGGAATAACTGTTTCTCAAATTGGATCATGCCTCCTCTGCTTAAAATCTATAGCTCACAGTGTTCTGGGTAAATCTGACTCCTTGGCCTCACATGAATTCCTTCCTTCTGTTTGCTGACCAGATACAGTGTACTCAGACATATGTTGGGCAATACTGGGCAGAAAATGGCAACTAAAATAGTTCCATGCTCTGCTATTATAGCACTCAGAAGGGGAGGTGGGAATAAAAAATATGTATATGAATGGCAGAATAACAAAATCAAGCAATGGTTTTTTTGTCTTGAGAGATGATGGAAGATACTGGGGGAGGGTATTTTGTGGTGGGACTGAAAGATGAATGAACTACAAAAGGGAGTAATGGATCACTCTAGTACACTGAACGGATTTCAAATTCCTAAGTTGTAGGGTTTGGTGTATTGGGCAGCGCAAAATATGCAAGGCTGTGTAATAACGGCAGTAAAAGAGGTACTGTTATTATTCTCAGTCTGTAGATATGGAAACTGCACATAACAGTTAAGCACTTGACCAACTTTGCCCAAGAGCACACAAATAAAAAATGGAATTTGAACATTTTACTTCATGCCACTGCCTTCATTTGACTTCAGAAAGTGTAGAAAGGATTTAGAACTCCACTCTGTGTGAGCACAGTGGCATACACCTGTCATGTCAGCACTCAGAGGCTGAAGCAGGAGGACTGCTGTGAGTTTAAGATAAACCTGGGGTACATAGTAAGACTCTGTCCCCCAAAAGAAAAACAAAGAGTTAACTCTGAGGTGTGATGACCAGATCTGACAAATGATACAGGATACCTATATTCAGATACACAAAATCCTCACTACTTTTGTATATGTGGTTATGTGACATTTGAGTTTTTTATCTGACTTTTTTTTCTCTCTGCAGTTTAGATGTATTTGGTCTCCCTGTATTTTGTCTGGCAACTCCAACCTTGGGTCACTGAAGTTCAATCCCATATTTAGTAAGATTTCTCTAGCTATGGTGTGGAAGTCAGACTGCATAGGTGAAGTGCAAGCCTAGAGACCCAAAGAGGCTTGGGATCTAGGTAGCAGTGTGTGGGACATCTGCAGGCCCACAGAGTAAGAAGGGGAAGACTGAAAAAACTGTCCAGGTTACAGAGTGGGCAAGACTCAGTGCTTGACAGGACATTCGGACAATGGGAAGGTGTCAGGACAAGGTTTCTAGCCCACTAACTGAGCAAAGCTGGAGACATTCTGGGATACAATACAGGAAGCACAAGGAAGGAGGGAGGATGAAGAGGACACTCAGGTTGAGGCCCGAATGTGAGTGTTAGGAGACATGTCACCCTCTCCAGCCAGATACCTTTGGGGATAAACAAGGCCTAGGAGTCTGGTTAATTGTGACCATGAGTTCAGACCATTCATAAGATGCTTTAGTGTGGGTGTTAGGTGGGTCACTCACAGAAGCCAAACTCAGTGCATGTCTGGTACAACCACTGCCGTTCTCCCACGCCAGACACTTGAGGTTCAGTGGTTCTCAGCTGTGCCACTGTCTCAGTCCGAGAAAAGCTTAAACACCTCTGGCCCATGCTGCTCAAGACTATCTAGAGGACAATACATACGTGCATACATACGTGCATAATACAAGGACACATTCCTCCTCTCCTCCTAGCAAGCCCCGGCCCACAGGCCTATAGTAGAGCTAAAGGTCAAGAGTGAGGAGAAAGGTGAACTTTTCTTGGTGTCAGAAGTCAATAGGAGTCCACTAGAAGAGGTCCCTATAACTAATGTCCAAGGTCTTATTATGTGCAAGACCATGGTTTCCCATGGTTAATCGTTCTGTTTGTTCTTCTGTAAGTGGGGTAATAATGATGTCTATTTTCTGAGAAATTAATGAAATAAATTTTGAGGTATTCTTAAAGAACTTGGTCCAGAATTAGAACAGGAAAAGTGACGACGTAATTGTAACTGTAGAACAGGGTGTTGGGTGACCCCTAGAACTCTGATTCCAGAGCGCCCCCCACCCAAGTCTCAAATACTGTTGTGCACTTGCTGTGTGCCAGACTGCTGCGGCCAAGACCACATAACAAGATGGAAGAGATAATAATCATAGTCTCTTAACATGTATACTGTGTGTTTAGCACCTGCCTAATTTCTTAATAAGCTAATTTTACTATCAGCCGGGTGAGGCATGCAAGCCTTACTTTTATAGAGGAGTAATCTAAGGCTCAGAGTAGGGTTTCAGCTGTCTGAGCTCAGCCGTGGTGAAGCGCGGCTTTGGTTTTCTAGCCTCTGGCTTGGGCCCGCGTCAATGTGGTTTACCTGCACCGCCCGGCGAAGGCCGAGGTAGGCCGTGGAGTGACTGCGGTTGCCCCCGTCCCTGAGGAGGAGTCCGCAGAGCTGGCGCACGCTCAGGGGCGCTCCCGACTGCCCGTTGTACTGCACGGCGCCTCCCACCAGTGCCTGCAACTCCCCTAGCAGCTCCGCCTGGTCTTCAGACAGGGCCAGGGACCCGCAGGCGCCCAGCTCCTCCCTCAGCGCCGCCTGAGCCGAGGGGCCCGCGCGCAGCCGTCGCTTCACCTCGGCGAAGGCTGCGGAGGCAGCCGCCAGGCACTTCGGGAACCGAGCAATGACGTTAGCGGGGGCCTTTGATTTTCCCTTCCTAGGAGCTGCATCCCTTCCCAGGATCCGGCGTCACCTTCAGGTTCCTACTTTCGCTCAGGTAGACGGAGCTCGACAGAGGCCCCGCCCTCGGATGACTCCGCCTCCAGCCCACCACGCCCCGCTCCCGTCCCGCCTCTACTGCTTCTCGGTGGTCCACCACGCCCCTCCCCTCCGCTCTGGACCCTCCTCCCAACGCGGCGCCCATTCTCTAGACGCCTCGTCTAATCTTCAGTTCCAGAAGCTTTCAATACCCGAGGGTTTTCCCGAGCTTTTCCCATTCCCTCTCCTTCCTCCACACTCTAGGTTCCGCCTACCTCCAGCGATCCGCCAATCGCAGCCTGCGTCAGGCTTCTGGCCACTACCTGCGGCGGGCGGGAGGAACGTCGGGGAAGAGCTGGCCCTGGCGTCCCCTGGGGCGCCCTCCCTCCGCCTTACCTCGTTGTAGGCGGAGAAGTCCAGCACCGCGCTGAGCGGTGCGGAGGATGCGACCGCGGCAAAGATTAGGTGAGGGAACTACGAAAGGAGAGGCGTCAGCCTAGGACATGGGCGGGGTGGGGAGTCCCGCTCCAGCCCTGGTGAGACCGGTGGGTAGGGAGGGGCGTGGGAGTGCGCCTCACCACCCCTGGTCCGGACGCCGGAGGCCAACCTCCCCACCCCCGCCCACCCCAGGGGTTCCGGGGACCTTCAGCCGGGCCCAGGTCGCCAGAGAGCCAGCGTAGGAGCCTCCAAAGCAAACCCAGGGGCTGGAGGAGGACACGTTGAGGAGGCGGGAGAGCGCCTGGCGGGCGGAGGCCACATCAGCCAGCCTGCAAAGGAGCGGGAGTCTGACCCTGCCCACTGAGACCACTGTGCAGAACGGAACCAGGACCCAAGCTGGGCCCAAGGTTCCCTCCAATGATTGGCTGCCTAGTCTAAGGGAGAAGGCCCACCTACCTTCCTTCAATACTCATTTTAGGTGAGAATGGAAAAGTTTCCTAGCACGTTATATTAAAAACTTAACAAAAATAAAGAGAAGCCAGAGGCAGTCAAGGAGAGGAGCGATTCTAGGCTGGATGGGTTAATGAACTGGGGACTGAGAGGAACCCAAAGAGAAAGGAGAAAGATGCTGGGGTATAACGTCCTTTCTCTTCATCCGCTTTTCTGAGGTGTTTCTCAGTCAGTGCTGTGTGGCTGCCATTCGAAGCCCATTGAGCTTATAGAGACAAGTGAGATGGAGAGACACAGAGAGATGGAGACAAGACAAGGAACAGTCACGTAGACCGTGGTACCAAGTCGGAAAGAAAGAGATAACCCTGGTTGAGAACATTAAAGCAGGTGAGAGGTTGGGGAAAGAAATGTTGGGAATTAGTAAGAGAAATGAGGTGCATTAGGAGGAGAGAAATATCTGGGAGAAAGCCACTTCTTGCAGAGAGAAGAGTGCTAAAGCTTGAAACAGTGTATCTGTCAGTGTGTGCCAAGACCTGTAGTGTAGCTCAGCTACACTGTGAGGGTGAGAGTTAACTGGGAAACCTTGTGGCTCTTGTAAAGACTTTTCTTCTGAGCAGCAGGGGAGATGTAAAGAATGAGCTTGAGAGTCATGACTCAATTTATGCTCAGACAGGATTGCTGTTTTCTACATGGAAGTCAAGGGCAGAAACAGAAGATGTGGCTATAATGTTGCTAAGAAATTCTGGTGATCTAGAATAGTAGTCCACAATGAGAGCTTGGCGTTCTTTGGACAGGAAGGCAAAAATGGAGGACAAGAAACAGATAGAAACAGGGAGAGACAGAAGAAAGATTAAGAGACTATAAAAGACAGAGAAGAGCAGGGGAAACCAGAGACTCAGAGTGTAGTGGACAAAAGCAGAGAGACACCGCTGTGGAGACACTAACACAGCTTTCTAGTCCTAGCATTCCAAACACCTTCCTTGTCCCCACTCACGAGTGGCGGCTAGATAGATAGCGAAGCTGAGCCAAGTCCAGGCCTGCAGCAGGCATACTCAGGCCATAGAATCTGTGTTCCAGGCTTATCACCAGGGCCCCCCAGGCAGGGGCCAGTGCTGTGGGATGCCCTGTGAAGAGCACACAGTAGAGAGGTGGATGTGAGTTGAGGGTGAGGTGTAGAGCTTCTCAGGTCTCACAGCATCATCATCTACCAAACCTTGCTTCTTACCTGCCATCACTGAGCCAGGTCCAAGGCTACCCTCACCCCCTATGTGCAGAAATACTGGTGCATCGTGGCCAGCTCTGTGTTCATCATTCACCCAGTACCGCTAAGAGTGGAGATGAGGGAGAAGAAAGGACAGTGAGCATCCTGAATCCTTTCCCTTCACTCCAGCCTTTTCTTTAAGAATTCCCCCATCTACTAGTGGTGTCTTTGGGCCCTGGGGTGCAGAGGTGGGAACTCTAATGACTGTCCAGTTTGCTGTGCTTTTAAAGTATTTTTCCTTAAAAAAAAATAGATGCTTCTGTTTGTGTTTTTGTTCTTAAATCCTCAGGGCAGAGGGAACTGACTGGTGCATGGTGGGCATCTGCTATTTTGTGAAGCAGTAATTATAGAATGAGTAGTGACTGTAACTAGATTTAGGCATAATGGGGTAACCTTTGGAGACTATGTACAGGGGAGGCAATGGAAAAGGGTAAATTTGTTTATTCCTTGTGATTTTTGATGTCACTACTGATTTCAAAGCTAGTTTGGATTCCTGCTACATGTTAAAATCTGCTGTTTTTTCTTGAGACAGTCTTATGTCACCCACACTGGCTTCAAATTCACTATGCAGTCAAGGATGAATTCCTGATTTTCCTGCCTTCACCTCCCAAATTCTGGGATTACAGATATGCAGGGCAGTGATTAAAGTAGACAGACAAGAGAGTACAGTGGATGGTGGCCTCCTCTACTAGCCTCACCTGCAGGAAGGTTCGTCTGTCAGATGTGTTGAAGGGATCCAGTGGCTGCTCTAACCACCCTTGCTTGGGAACAGCCACACGACCCTGGCCCAGGCCAAAGATCGGGTGCAGGCTAGTGCTCTCCTGAAATTTCCGAATGTGTTCTCTCAGGCGCCTGAGAAGCAAGGCTGTGAAACAGGAAGCCATGGGAATTAGGCTGGGCTCTGTAGGTCTCCCTACTTGACCCTCCAGGTATGTCCCCTCTTACCTGGAGCTGATGGTCCCCAGAGGGAAACCAGAAGCAAGAAACTCAACCATGTAGCCTTGACTGCCATATTGTCCAGCACTGGGGTAAGAAAGGGTTCCAGGTGCTCTGCTTGCTCCCATCTCTGAAAACCTATAATATGTCCCCAGGGCTGGGCTTTGTTTTTCAGGAAAAGCTCATGTTTCCTTTGGGACACCTCTCTGGGCAGGATAGGCGTCTGTAGTAATCGCTAAAGCATAGCCAGACGCCAGAGTCTGTAGAGGCTGGCTGACATGGCAATACTCTCTGCACCGAGCTTTCTTTTCCTCTGACCCTTCCAGTCCTCTCATCCTGCTTCAGTTTCTCTTGTCACAGTCTTTTCCCTATTGATTTCACTTTCCCCATTCTCTGCTTTATAGTCTTCCAGTCTCTTCCTTTTCTACCTTAGCACCTCCTCTTGCACCCTCAGTTTCCCCCTCTTAGTCTTTCCTCTCTGCCTCTAAGCCCATCTTTGGTTGTCCCAACAGTCTCCCCTCTGTTCTTTGGTCCCAAATTTTTATCCTATCTGCTTTCCAGTCTTCCCATGTCACCTCTACTACTCTTTCCTTGTAACTCTTTACAGTTTATGAACACAGCAGGCCTATGCTGCCTCAGAATTCTTGGCCTAGTTTGTCCTCTCTGTGAGTTGCTATTCATAAATCTATGGAGTTTGCTCCTGTAATCTTGAATATTTAATTTTCAGAGAGATCTAAGGTCATTATCATTGTTTTTCAAAGTCACATGGCTGGAATGCAGTTCAGTGGGTTGAATGTTTGCCGAGTGTGCATGACATGCTGGGTTCAGTCTCCAGCACCAAATTAGCCAGGTGTGGTGATGCAAGACTGGGACACCTGTAATCCCATTGAAAAGACTCAACCAAGAAGCATCTCTGCTTCCTTGTCCTTGAAAGACAACCTCTCTGTGCAAACACCAGACATTCTTAGTTTTCCTGTCTCCTCACCCCTCCCTTGTGATATTGGTCACCAGGCCCGGTCAATACCTACCAGTCATTTTAGAGGTCAACTCCCTGAGGCCAATCCTGCATGTAAGTCCCTACTTGTGTTCTTTTCCTATATAAACTCAACTCCTATGAGAGAGGCTGCCGCTGCACCTGCTGTGTCGGGGAGGCGTTTGGCCTGGGCTCCAGTCTGAATTAAAGAGACCTCATGTGTTTTGCATCAGATCGGACTCCTTGGTGGTTATTGGGGATCTGAATGTGGGCACAACACCACTCAGGAGGTGGAGATGAGGATCAGAAATTCAGACATCTTCAGCTACACATAGCAAGTTTGAGAGCAGCCTGGCATACATGCGAAAAAATAATTTAATTGCCAAAGATAATTTTATCCCTTCTTTATCCCACTATCCAGCTTGATTTTGTATTCCTTTTCAAGGCACTATGAGAAGTATTTAGATTTTTTTAAAAAATTATGTATATGAATGCTTTGCCTGTTTGTATGTATGTACACTTACGTATGTGCCTAATGCCCAAGGAGGTCAGAAGAGGGTGTCAGATCCCCTAGAACTAGAGTTACAAATGGTTGTGAGCCACCATGTAGGTACTGAGAAGCTAACTTTGGTCTTCTCCAAGTACAAGTTTCTAAACTGCTGAGCAGTTCTATCAGGCACTAATTAACAGACATAGTATACATATTTTCAAATATATGAAATTTGCTGTCTCGTTGGACCCCACGGGCCCAAACCGGGACGCCACACCCCCACAGAGACTCACAGATGGGATATCGATGCAAATAGCAGGAGGATTTTTATCCCAGTATATTGAGACTGCTCTAATACGCAGGATAGAAGCGGTACCCAGGGGCAGAAAGCAAGCCTTTTTATTTACTGTCCAAGTGGTTGCTAGGGGCTGTACAGTTGCTAGGCACAGACCAAGTTGGTACAAGTTGATTGGTACCCAAATTGCTTTCCCATTTTGATAGGTAGGGGCCAGTTAACCTCTAAACTGATTGGCCCTAGCATATAGCAAGGTCGCGGGCTCCTAAAAAGAATACATGCTCAAGGTTTCCGGCAACTGGGTAGAGGAAACTCTTTTGCCCAAGGCCATGGGCGGTCTACGGGGGAAGAGGGAGCTCTCCAGCCCAAGGCCGTCTCGTTTTTCCAAGAAAAGGTTTTTTTCTTTAACTCTGGGAACTCTCCAGGGTCACGGTGCACCTGGCTTGGGCCTGTACAATTTTGGTGCTCTTAGAAGCCTGACTAAAGCTTGGCTGTTTTGGTCTTTTTTTTCTATACTAAGGACCTGAATCTTAGGCCCGGGGCGAGGGTCCCGACCCCCACACTCTAACTAGAAAGTCAGCTCCAGCTTGGTGTTAAAATTACTTTATGTCCAGACGTTGAAATTTCCAATGCTCTTTATTAATCACAAACCATGTCAAATCTCAGGGAATCCCATACCCCAGGAGGCTAAGCAGAGACTTCCTCTCTTTCCCAATCTCCCCCCTCTTCTCCTCAGCCCTTATTTAACTTTTTTCCCTAGCCCCCAGTCCACATCCAGGCCTTCATTACAATACAATAGTACCTTAGCATACTCGGCTAGGGGTGATCAGAGTCTTCTTTGATCACCTGCCTGCAGTTCTTTCATGTCATGGGTCACCTTCAACTGTAAACAGTTAGTTCTATCTGTGGAGATCCCATCAGGGCTAGCACAAGGGTGTGAATAGGTAGGAAGCAAGGCCTGCATCTGCTGCAAGGCATCTGGCTTCCCAGCTACAAGGGATCAAAGCCCTTTTGCAAACCAAAGCAGCACACAGGAGTAAAATATCCCACAACAGCTGGGATTCACCTCTCATCCTTTGCTAAACACTAAATTCCACCAACAATGTACATTGTAATTCCCATAGAGGGAATAGCATGTGGCAGAAAGAGGAGACCCTTTAAGAGGCCTCTTTGACAAGTCAGGGAAATGGTGGCTCAGAAGTAAGAGCACTGAAATGTAGGAGAAGTCACCAAATCCTTGATTCAGTTTTAAAGAAGATCTAGCAAAATTAATTGATGAATTATTATCATGAGTAATTACAGTTCCCTCTTTGGTTCAGGACACACTTCTGACTCCTCTTAAAGTAAAATCTAGAGCATTAAAGTGACCTTTGAAACTCAGAATAACTTGGCCCCTGTTACCTTCCTTCACAGTTTCATTTCTTATTCCATTGCTTTTTGGCCCACTGCTACAGCTACACTGAATTGGTTTGTATGTTACAAGTTTGTCAGCTTCACCCCTTAGAGTCCAAGCTTTCATGAGAGTGCTTTATCCCCAAACATTGGCAAGTGTGGAGGACTAGCTAAGTTCCCACACTACAGCTGAGATTTGCTTACTTCTGAGAAAAACATGTTGCTGTTTTTAGCTAACATCTGCAGAATTGTTTTGCTGAGTATATGACCTTGGATCAAGGTACAAGTTGTGTTACCATTCCAGAATAGAAAAAGATGTTGTTTAAGCTTGATGTTTGTGACAGATACATTATAAGCATTCCAATCAGATGTAGTAAGATGTAAACTTGTATTTCCTGAATAGAAGAGAGCTCTGGACGCTAGTTTGGGGCCAGTGTGTTTTAAGATTACTCATTGAGTCGTGCTTTTATCAATCCTCACTTCTCCCCTTGAGAAGACTGCGTTCCTTGTTGCTCCAGCAGACAAGTCTCACTTTCCATATTTTTTCTTTTTCACTATAATTTTTTTCCTTCGGTGCTGCAGATTTAACCCAGAGTCTTGAACATAAACACAAAAATAGGGAACGTAATAGGTAGTAAAGATTTGTTCTTTGTACTTTACAAAGAATGGGTTCTAGTCTAGTGCAGTAGTATAAAACTAGGTTAATTCTCCACCAAGCACTTGATGAAAAGTGTACACCAGGTTGCCTCAGACAATCACTTTCACAGCCATATAGATCCCCTCTTTATGTAGAGGCAGCCTATGACATGGAAAAAAATGTTTACTGGCTGTGCATCTCAAAGATTAGTATCTAAAATAAAGAGCTAAAAAATCTAAATACCAAGAAAACACATGACTCAATTAAAAACTGTGGTGTTGAACTATACACAATCCTCAAAAGAAGAAATACTGAAATGGCTGAGAAATATATTTTTTTTAGTGTTAAATATCCTTGGCCATCAGAGAAATATAAATTAAAACTACCTTGTGATTTCATCTAACTCTACTCAGAATGGCTAAATTTAAAAAGAAAAAATGACATCAAATTCAAGCCTTGTTATGTCTCAAACTCACAAACTGCTGGCTGAGATGCCTATTTAACATATCAAAGAGAACTTGGCCTCCAAATTCTCCCAACACCCTCCACTCCACTTGTTACAGGGTCCTTCTAGCTTGGATACCCCTGCACCCTACTCTGAATGCTCCAGTCCAAATATATAGGGCTCTTCCCTATATAATTCCAGCCATTTTGGTTATCTCTCTCTTGCTCTAGAGGTCTCTTGGCCCCCTCTTCAGTTTCCCCTTTTCTCTCTTTTCCCTCTCTCCCTTCCCCCTCTCCTCACATAGCCCTGCAGCTAAGTCTGGTCATGTCCACTCTGGACTCCCCAAGATGTCTCTGCCCTTGGCTATGCTCTCCCTCCTATCTACAATATTTTCCCTCATATATACAATAAACGTTCTCACCACCATACATAGGAGAAGTCATATTCTTTTACTTTTTACTTCTTTTTTCATTCAGGCATGAATGTATGGAAAGGAGTGTAAATTGGTACATCTACTATGGAAATCGGTTTGGAGGTTTCTAGAAAGCCTAAAAAGAGATCTATTCTTGGACAGATGCTCAGAGGACTCTACTCTCTACTACAGAGATACTTGTTCATCTGTTGCGGTTGTTCTTAGTCACACACGTGGATGGATTCCATAAAGAACTGAAAGCTACTTCAGGATGCAAACCTCGGATTCATGAGAGCAGAGAGAGCATTTTCTTGACCAACTGAACCCAGAACTCACTGATTTCATCCTTTATTGTGGGAAGGCGAAGTTAATTGATCTCCCCAAACAATACAAAGGCCCCCTTTTTTGCAAATGAACAGAACAATAGGCAGTCTGAGGTCTCCATGTTTTCCTTGAAGTCTCTTGTTGCTGATAGCTGCAGGGCCATAAGGTCCCTTTCATCAGCAATATCATAAAAAAATGCCTTTAGTATGTAAGAATTTAGGGGCAGTGTACTTTTGACACAATTGCCTCAGCCAGGGCTTACATGAGGTACTGGTTATGTCTTCAGGGAGAAGTCATTAATAGTTGCCTGCCGTTTACAGATCTTCCCCAAATATCAAGTTCACACATTTTAGAAAGTAGTCTCCCACATATTCCAGTGTCTTATGTCTACAATCTATATTTGTAGTGAATAAGAATAATGTAAATGAATATAGTGAATAAGAATAATATAATAATATATAGTGAATAAAAATAAGAATAATGGAATGTAATGGATAAGAATAATGTAGCAGCATAGTAATGTAAAATGTGATGACAAATAATATTGAAAAGCCAAATGTGAGTAAGCAATATTAAAGTCCAGAGAGTGGGCACTGGACACACCCGGAGGTACCCCTGTTTGCCTGTGTACTGATAAAATTGACCATGCCCATGCGCCCACAGTGTGATTGGCTGAATTTAGCTTAAAAACCCTAGTTTGGCCTCGCTCAGCACGCCACTCTCGAGTGCCTCCGGAGAGAGATGCTGCCGCTCTGGGGACCAACCGAGGCTGTGTCCTGCTAACTGAAGACTCCTCGCAGACCTCAGGACCAGTGCTCCAGTATTGCTGAACCAGAAAGAGGAAGTCGGCTGCGGAACACACAGCGCTGCTGGGCAGATTGCGATGCTTGCCTGAGTCTGAGGCCAGACTAGGAGAGGTATTGGCATGACTGTGTGAGTGAATGTGTGAGATAAGCATAGAATAAAAATCCTTTGTGGAACCAATACCGCCTCTGAGGCTTCTTCCCGCCTCATAAGAATTCGCTCAAGACAATATTCATTGTTGCTGTAGTCACAATAACCAGGAAATGGAAACAGCCTAGATGTCCATCAGCTGACGAATGGATAAGAAAACAGTGGTACATTTACACAAAGATATTTGTTAGGTTTGTGAAATACCTCGTGTAGACAGAGATATGTATGACCATGCAAAGCAATTTATTTTCTGTGGGTTACATACTGACGTAAGGGCTATCCAATTTAAAAAACAAAACAAAACATGACAGCACCAAATGTAGATGCACAGGGGTTTTTAAGTGAAACAGCAATCACTGCAGGATCTCTGCAATTGGTCAGGACCTGAGCATGAGTACTTACTGGATTGGCTCCATACATTTGGCAGGGAAGTGAGGGGTTCTGAGGAGAGTGAAGCTAGTGAAAGATGTCAGAAAGCTCTAATTGGCCAGCAGCTGGCTTGGGGCTTTCTAAGATTTACCACTGGGGACTTTCTAAGAGCCAAGGTCAGGGCCCGCCCATTACGAGGGGTACCCTGGTGGTCCTTTCAGTATTAAAATAATGAAATAACCCTAAAAAGAAAAGCCAGACCAGGCAAAAGTAAATATGCACAGAAGGGAGGGGAAGGGAGCATTCCTGACCACAGCTCGGACCTTCACCTAGGAGGAGTGAGCAGCCAGACCATGAAGTGAGATGGCGGGATCACTGCCATTTAAAGCTATGAATCCATTTTTAAGAAAGGGCCACACAGAGTATGAGACAGCAGGACCAGTGCAGTACAGAGTCTGGACATAACACTTGTCTTAAGTGAGCTCCAACCCCAGGGTTAAACTAGGGTCAAGTTCTCAAGAGAAGAAAGCTTGACCAGTTGTAGAAGTTTATTTTTAGTTATATATAAAATGATTATTTTATGTACTGTTGGGTGAGGGGCTCCCTAGGTCTTGGTGTTTTGTATTGTCTGCAGGTGTTGGAATCATGTGGGGGATGTTTGATTGCTAATTATCTGCATGTGCTATTGGTAGAACACCTAAGGAGTACTGGGTCAGTAAAAGTGCCTGTGTTAGGGCAAGCCGGGCGGGTTTCTAAGGAACCACGAGACACGGACCGCTGTAACATACATGAGGCATTTATTTGATACCGGCGCGCTCCGGGTCCCGCCTATCCCACGCAGGAGATGAGCATGGCTGGCCCCGATCCCCTCCCCACCAGCCCTTTTATCCGGTTCAGGGGTTAGGGGTCTGGGGATGGGGGCTCGTGCAGCTGATTGGCTCCAAGCTCTCGGGAGTTTCGCGCGCGCGCGCGGGATCCAGGGGCGGTGTGGTCAACCTGTGCCCTTGGAAGCCACCTTTGAGACAGGGTGGCGCCCATGGAGCCCGGGAAGGAAGAATCCCTGCTGATATGCAGGAGGGAGGAGGCTGGGGAAGAAGGAATCCTGTTGACAGGTGTTAAGCTCAATGGTCATCTTCCCTGTGGGTGGGGAGGAGACTGAAGAGTACTGTTAATGGCCGTACTTGGGAAGGCATTTCCCCCTATATGTGATTGCATTTCTATGTTTCATATTTCTTAAACCCTTTCACCTGAGCTCAGATGTTCAGGGTTTCACTGTCCAGGATGGCACTTGCCATGATAGTGGTTCCCTCTGCTGAGGTCTGGAAGGGTTGTACAAATGAGAATGCCTTGGTGAGCCCACACACAGTGGCTAACTTCTAAACTGACCCCTGGTCAGCAAGATGGGAGCCCTGGGAGCAAAGATGAGCTCCCATAGAGGAGAGACATTCTTAACCCTTACCCCTTCTTAAATGTAAGCCCACTCTTGCTCAGGATGTTCCCTGGAAATTGATCTTTATGACTCTTGCCCTAGATGATTGATCTTTATGTTCTCTACCCAAGATGTTTACTATGATTGATATATGACCCCAAACTACTTTTTTGTTGACACAGGTGTTTACTGGTCTTTGCTTAAATATCCAGTGAGCATTTCAACCAGGGTCGCAAATCTGAATTCAGCTTCAGATTGCATTCCTGGTTGCCAGCTTTTGCTTGAATTCAGAATAAACTTTTCCATTTCAAAGTTGTGTGTCAGGGTAGTGTGGAGAGCCCCCCTGACCTTGAACTCAAATTCTGCTGTGTGCCTTTGGCTATATGCCTTTATCTCATTTGAGACAGCTGTGGAGCAGGGCTAAGTCGTAAAAAAGACCTGCCTGCCGGGAGTTCGGGGAAGTCAAAGATTGCTTAAAGAAACCTTCCTTCTTAGTCTCACAAAACAGGATGATTGTTTTGTGGTTAATTATGGAACAATATGTTTTGCATATATAGTTTAACCTTGATTGATTGTAATCATGTGACTGTACCTACACCTTCTACCTTGTGATCATTAACCTTGTACTTGCATGCGAACCTGATTCACCCCGTGTGATCATTGCCTTGGAAACTGCATGTACATCTCTGATGAAGAGGGTATAAGAAACCATGAATAAAGCTTAATTGAATTTGGTTCCTATCTGAACTCCAAGATGCAATACATCTGTTCCATTTCCGGTTCAGTCTAACTCCCTATCCAGCACTGACTGATCTGGTAAGCAGGTCTTATCAGGGTAGTAGTTGGATTGTACATATATGTAACATATATCATTTAACTTAAAGAAAAATGCAATTATGAAACTCACTAATAAGTGGTTAAAGCAAGAAATAGTCATTTGGAAGTGAGGTAACACAGACCCAGAAAGGCAAACCTGTTTTGTCTCATGTGGATGCTAGATTGGAATCTTTAGATGCTGGATTAACCATAGAAGCCAGGAAACTAGAAGAGGCTATTGGGGGTGGGTCTCAAGGGAAAAGGGATAAAACACAAGTGGTATGAAGGGGGTTATAGAAATAAAGAACAGAAAAGGTTAAATGAAGTGGCGGCTGGGGGCGCAGGGTGGATAAAGGAGTATAGGGAAGGATAAAGACCCTAGAGAATGGCATATAGAAGCCTGCTACTGTATGAGTGTTTCTTAAAACTATATAAATATACAAATACATATATTAAAGGAGTTTAAGTGGAGATTCAGGGGAATCTGATGACCTTGGCTTCCAAGGCACCTGAACTCACATGTGGACATGCACACACACACACACACACACACACACACACACACACACACAATTAAAATAAAATAAAATAAATCTTTTAAAAAAGAAGACAAAATTTATCCTGCTTTAAATTTTTCACAATGATCATATCAAATTATTTAGAATTTATAATTGTTCAATAAATTCAAGATGATGCAGTAGTTTATTTTTTATAAGGATAAGTTTATATTTACAGTAAAGGGGAAGCCTAACTTGTAAGACAATCTTACAGGAGAACATACAGCATATTTTTATTTCCATGGAATGGAATCAAGGACTAAGACCAAAGCATATACACTAGAAATCAGCAAATGCTGGGGACAGAGTCTGAAAGGGCCAATGTGTTAAATTGATTTTCAATGTTTTAATAAGAGTCCATTGTTTAATTTTCCAATGCTCTTTATTAATTACAGGCCATGTCAAATCTCAGGGAATTCAATACCCGGGTGGCTAGGCAGAGACTTCATTCCATCATCCTTTCTTGCTTCTCTCTCTTCTATCCTCCTGCCTGCTTTCTGCCTTAGACCCTTTAAACTTTTCCCCAGCCCCCTCTCCATGGGTCCATACACAATGGTATCTTAGCATACTCGGCTGGGGGTGATCAGAGTCTTCTTGGATCACCCGGGCCTGCAGACCTTTGTGAAGATCTCAGCAGGGCTAGAACAAGGGTGTGAATAGGTAGGAAGCAAGGCCTGCGCCTGCTGCGAGGCATCTGGCTTCAGGCTACTAGGCATCAAAGCCCTTTTATAAACCAAAACAACACACAGGAGTAAAATATCCCAAAACAACAATGAAATGAATACGAATACTAAACACAGAAAACTTTTCACTGGGATCTGATGGATGGAGTCAGAAGAGTACTGAATTACACAGTTCCAGGACCCAGAGCAAAGAAAGTAGGGGTGGGAATCTACCATATGCAAGCTCAACATTAGGTAAATCCTTAGGGATATTTACATACAAACCAGATAGTTCTATTTCTTAGAAGTATACACATAAAGAAGATTTGATCATTATTTTCTGAATCTGTCTGCAGTATCGACATTATCAGAAATAGAAGAAACTCACTCAGATTCAGATTACATTCAGTAGCAGAATCTATCACCCAGACCTTCAGTACAAAACCTTTACCCCCATCTAGTCTCCCTCCCTGTCCTACCCCTCAATTAGCCACTACTGTCCCTTTAATGATAGCTACCCCTTTTCAGACTCTTATGCATGCAAATAAGATTGGTTTAAAACTTAAATGACACCAGAATGAAACACACCAAGGACTCTACAAGACTGTCCCCAGTTTCTTTTCATACCACAGACTTCAAAATTAATCTGTTTTGTTTTTGTTTTTGTTTTTGTTTTAAACTGAGAGCAACATCGAACTTTCAGAAACAACCCCAGAGGTTGGAGCAGGGCTGAGGAGCTGAGGTAGGATGGATCATCTGGAGATTCTGATTACTGCAACCTGGTCATCTTCAAAAGGTACAGCAGTTTAGATTCACAAAGGAAAGAATGGACCAGATGAGAGGCTGCTGGGCCGGGCATCCTCAAGGGTTAGGGTTGGACAAGACACAATATCTTCAGAAATCAGCTTGGCTGACTCTCCACATATACGGAAAAAGCTGCCAAGTTTGAGGGTTTTGGTTTTAAAATTCCTGGTGGGATAGGAAATTCCTGAAAGGAGTACAGTAAAACAACAATAACAACAACAAAAAGAACAGCACAACAACAACAACAACAAAAAAAAAAAAAACAGTAGTGGAAATGATGAAAGAGGGAGATAAAGTTTTAAACATTTTTGCAGGTCATAGCGACGAACTACGAAAACGAGAAAACCAAGAGTACAGTTTTTCCTGCCGTCCTGTCCCGCGGGGCTTAGAGGGTCTGAGCAAGCTGATTCTTCCTGGCTGGGACTCTTCAGGCTCGGGAGCTGTAGTCTGGGACCCCACAAAATCCTGAGAGAAGGCGGAGCACGCGCTGCTGGGGCACTGGCACAGCGGTGTTGCCGCGGCAGGAGTTGGTCTGTGCTTGGGCACTCTTATTGCTTTCCGTAGTGCACCGACTTGCTGTTTGGTATACTGTTAGCTTTACCTCCAGAGTAATCAGAATCACCCACCCCCTCTCTCTTGCAGCTCGAGGCCACGATGCCACACTACTGCGTGTTTTCCCTTTGTGTATACTACTGGATGTATTCCAGTCTAGGACTGGGGTCCAGGTTACTTTCTTTCCTGGTGTGATGGTAGAGAGCAAATGGTGAACGCTGTCTTCGTGTGGATCTCACATCGTCTTCGTTCCAGTGTACTCTGATGAGAGGTTTATCTGCCACTAACTGGAAGACTGATTGCTCTTGATAGTCCTCCACTTCGGTTGGCGCCACAATTATCATCTATTTCCTACCACTCACGTATGCACAAATACACACACACAACACAGGCGGTCGAGAATCAATCATTTCCTCACCCTTTTAAAAATATCACTAATAACAGTTCAAGGAAAAGCAATTATTGTTTGAACTTAGAATAAAAATAGATTAGTTATGAAAAGTGTGTGTAAAAACTACGAACTTTTTAAAAACCAGGGAGAACGATATGAAGCTTACGAGCTCAACTCAGTTAAGGGTAAAATGACTAAACTCAGTTTTGAATCTTTTGTTTTAATTTTGTTTCTACTGGAAACAGCCTCCGAGAAGAAATCAAAGTAAAGCATCCGGAATGAGCAGGAGAGGTACTACTCCTCTGCCCCTTCGCAAACAACAGCTTCAAAACAAAACAAACAAACACGGTTTGGGAATCGGGCGTGGTTATTCATACACCTAATGCTAGTACACCTAATGCTTGGGAAGCTGAGGCGGGAGGACTGCCGCTTTTAAGGCTCCCCTGGGCTACAGAATATATTCCAGGCCAGACTGCTTTGAGGGAGATGGCCCACAACAGAAGGAGTGGAGGCCGGAGAATAGAAACAACCTGAAAATGACCGGGGAAAACTCTGGAGAGCGCGCACTGTTCCTTAAAGAGTCGAGATCCATTTAACCCCCACTTGAAATGGCCTTTACCAAGGTGTCTGTCACCTTGTCTGGTCCGCCGCTGATGCTGACGCCGGCTGGTCCCCTGCAGCGTGCGCCTTGGAGCGGGTCAGCCTGGGCGCGTCGCCGGTTCTGGAACCGGTTCTGACAGTTCTGAACCCCCAAAGCCACAGCTGTCTGCGGAGCAGAGCGGCTCTCTTGGTATCAGAAGGAAAGAGGCCTCGCGCGGCAGAAAGCATCCTAGGGAGGCTAAGAAGGGAGCCGCAGACACGAACGCCCTGGTGGTTCTGGGGAGGCCAGGAGGCCTCTCAGATGTTGAGGACCCGCTGGGTTCCCTGCCCCGAAGGGAGAGGAGTCCTTAGGATCCAGAACTTCTTCACAACTGCCGTTGTACCTAAAACTCTAGCAACCTGCTTCTTCTTTCAGCTCCTCCCTAAGGTCTCCAGATCCTAGGTTGGAAGGAGACTTCTCTGGTAGATTTTGGAAGAGGCGAGTCTAAGAGGTGTTTTCTTCAGGACAGGAGAAGTTCATTTTTGCTGGAACCGCTGTACTCTCTTTATACTCTGCCCGGCTCCATGTAATAAAGAGACACATGAAGACTCTTAAAAGCAATGCTGATTGGCTGCAGTCAAGATCATCTGAACGAAAATCTCTTGGTAAATGAAGAAGAATTTTCTTTAAGTGCATGAACATGAACATTTTGTTCTTAAAGAACTTTTTAAAAAGTTGAAGCCGTATGTGATTGGTTAGATTGTGGTGCTAAGAATGCCAAGGTTGCAATTCTATCTCATGTACAGATCAGAGGTAGTGTCTACATACCTTTTCTCTCCTATAAAAATCTTGTTGCAGTTACTCCACACTGTAAATAAAGGTCTAAGACTGCAATTAAATATCGTTGTCATTTCTTAATTCTCAGCCCGAGCACCCACTCATTTTGTCATTTATCCCCTTTCCTTCCCTCTCTTCCCCCTTTCCCCTTCTCCCTTTCTTTTTGATTCTCCCTTTTCTTTCTTCTTTCTCTTTTCTATATTTTTCCTTTTCCACTATCAATTGACTTCCACCATAATTTCTGTTCATGATGACCGCCCCCACACACATACCAGCTTTGAACAGTTCTGAGGACAAAGTAAGACATTCAGTAAATATTTGTGAAAAGACGGTATGGAGATTGGCCATGGGTGTATTTTTAATAATCCTGTCTCCACAGGTGTGTGAAGGTCAGAGAAAAGCTTTGCAGAGTCTTCTCTCCTTCCATCATTCAGAACCCAGGGTTTGAGTTCTGGTCTTCAGGCTTGGCAGCAGGTGCCTTTAACTGTTGGGACATTTCATTGGCTCATTGGGTGCATTTTAAAAATATGTATATATTGTTTTTATTTGAAGTGTATTTATGTTTTGCTTGCCTGTGTATCTGTGTACTGTTTGCCTGGTGCCTGCCCAGGGCAAAAGAGGCCATCAGAACCTTTGGAGCTGGAATTACAGCCATTTGTGATCCTTTATGTGGATGCTGGGAATCAACCCATAGGCTTCTGGAACTCCTCATACCTTGGAATTCATCTCTTCAGCCCCTTGAGTGCATGCTTGAATATTGCATGTTTTTTGTTACATCTAATAATGAACATATATGTAAAGGAGCCAAAACTTTAAAGGTCATCACTTACTGCATAACACTGAGGATATACCATTTTATAGAATGCACACATTTACAGGTAAGAACAATAAATGACAAATATAATGCCAGAATAAAACAAATTTGAAACAGGAAAATTTTCCACCGTTATTCATCCCTAACTAAAGGTATTTAGCACATCTTGTTTTCATTCTTTTCCCTGTATAAAATATTTCCCATAATGGGGCATTCTGGCCCGTGCCTGTAGTTTTGTTACTCCAGAAGCAGAGACTGATGGGTATCTGTGAGTTCAAGGCCAGCCTGATCTTCATAGGGTTATACACAGTGAGACCCTGTCTCAGAAAATAAAAACAAAAATAAATAAACCCTGGCTGCTGGAGAGATGGGTTAGTGGTTAAGTGCACTGACTAATCTTTCAGAGGACCAGACTTCAATTCCCAGAACCCATATGGCACTCCATAACTTTATAGCTCTTGTTAGAGGGGGCAGGACACCCTCACACAGATATACATGTATGCAAACACCAATGTACATTAAACACACACACACACACACCCCAAAACCAACAAACAAACAAAAAAGAATCCCCTGAAATAAAAACCAACAAAAACCCAACCAGCCTAATGAAAAGATATGAACTCACAAATAAAAATCCAGTAATTCATTACAATAATGTGATTTCTTATATTAAATTATTATTTTTGACATTTATTATTTTTTAATCATATGTGTGTGTGTGTGTGTGTGCATATGTGAGTGCAGGAGCTATATGCTGTGGGTGCTGAGAATCAAACTCTCAACACATGGTCACTGCTGAGCCATTTCTCCAGTACTAATTTTTCCCTTTCTGTCTTTCTTTCTGTCTTTCTTTCTGTCTTTCTTTCTTTCTTTCTTTCTTTCTTTCTTTTTTTTTAAGAAAAACACTTTTTAAAATTAAGGATTGTAAAGCAGTAAGTATTGTTATGGAGACTGTCTCAAAAACACTGCCACCAATAATCAAAATGTATTGACTGATTTTATATCTACTTGACACAAGCTTAAGTCCTCAGAGAGGAAGGATCCTCAATTAAGAAAATGCCACATTAAGATCCAGCTGTAAGTTATTTTCTTAATTAATGATCAGTCGGGGAGGGCCCAGCCCACCGTGGGTGTTGTCATATCATGTTCTGATAAGAAAGCAGGCTGAGCAAGCCATGAAGAGCAAGCCTGTAAGCAGCACTCCTCCATGGCCTCTGCATCAGCTCCTGTCTCCAGGTTCCTGCCTTGCTTGAGTTCCTGTCCTGACTTTCTCTGGTGACAAACAGTATATAAAAGTGTAAGCCGAATAAATAAAACCTTACCTCCCCAACTTGCTTTTTGGTCATGATGCTTTGTTGTAGCAATAGAAACTTATGACACAAGGAAAGAAAACATGGGACTTGCCTCCTGTTTCCGCCCGGTTTCGAACCGGGGACCTTTCGCGTGTTAGGCGAACGTGATAACCACTACACTACGGAAACAATGCTCGAAGACTTCTTTTCTTTATTTAGTTAAAAAAGATATATATCTTTACCTTTCTTAATTACTTAAAAATGGATCTTATTGTCTATAGTTTTGGTTCTTAAATTTTATCAGTGGCAAAGCTCAAAGACTAACCACGGAACCGTTGCAATTCCTTCTACACGAGCTCCAGGCAGAGAAATCTCAGGTCGGCTCCTGGAATACTTTATTTAAAGGAATTTCCTTATGCGTTGTATGTTTGGGTGACCCTTTCTTATCTCCTAGCCTGAGGCTAAAATGCCAGGCTGAGTTTTCTTCCTAACACTTTCAGAAACTTTCAGTGATAGGCTTCTTGAGGATCGATTCAAAAGTCCAAGGTATTGTTTACAAGAGGATGTAAGAGATAAGTGACTTGGGTGTGTTTGAGAAGGTTTAAGTCAAGACAGGAAACTTTTATTCAGTAGGAGCAATTAGCAATGAATAAATAAATATCTGTGCTCTGGTAATAAATATATGCATTTATACCACCACCATTTTGCCACATCTCTGTTTCCTGGTGTTGAACAATTACATAGTAAAGCAGAGCAAAATCTAACTATAATGATGTCAAACCACTCAGACTAGATATTATAATCTGGTACAATTTAACAGGTAATAGTATTTCTATAACTGCAGTGGCTCAGTGGTTATGGTGTTGGACTTAATAGCCAGTAGATATGAGTCTGTGGGTTTGAACCCCACTCCCTGTAGGACCTCTTTATTCATCTTCCTTTTTGAGTGTTTGATATAAGCTGTATCAAGCAGGTACATGAATAAATGTCACAGTATGTTTAGGTTATAGGGATGGGTAATGGACAGTCTTGGAATCTGCAGACAATTAACTCCAGGAGAAAACTTTGTGGAAACTATTTTTAGTGCCGAGGCAGATGAAAGGGAATGAATCCCACCTATCTGTCCTCTTCTGGGATCAATGAGGAAAGAAATTTAGCTCTCCACTGGGATTAAGCTTCTCAGAGATCCTATGTAGGAGAGCTGACAGAGATTGGAGAATCCTCCCAGAGCAGGCTATCAGTCTTTACAGAAGATTTCTGCCAGAAAGCTTAGAAAGCATCAATCCACAAATAATGGAGTTTTCAATTTACTTAAATGAGTAGGAGACAGTCCAATAATCAAACATAATTCTTTAAAAAAAAAAAAAGTGTGGGGAGGAAATGAACCAAATGTCCTTGGGCTGGTTACAGTTCCAGAAGAGAAAGATTTAATTGGACCATCTCTGTATATAATGAGACTGTCCTTGGTCCTGGGTCTGTAGTTGGTTGCTATTTGGTTCCAGTCATTTTTATGATCTGTTCCTGTCCTTCTTCACAATGGCGTGGGTTCTTAATGTCCTGTTATCATCTTTGCATTACAGTTTTAAGAAGAAACTGCTTAGTTGTTTCCCAAAGCCACACACTAACAGTGAGTGTTTACATTCTTCCATATTCTCATGGACAGTTATCATTTTTAATTACCTTAAATATTCAGGCATTTTTAGTGGTTTTGATTATTATCTCCCTAAAGATTTAAGTGTCTTTTCTTTTGCTTATTTAGTACTTGTATGTATACTTTTGTGTGTGATAAAATATTTGCTCACTTTTATTTTTATTTTTGGAGACAGGGCCTCGGATGATCTTGAAATCCAGATCCTCCTCCCTTGACTCTCTAACTCTAGAATTACAGGTTATCATCACTGTGTCCATTAGGGGTAGTATTTTTATCACTGAGCTTTGAGAATTCTTTATATATTCTCCGTGCATCAATTACCTAATACTTGCTTTGCAAACACCTCTTCTAATTGTAGAATATGCCTGTCTGTCATTCATAGAAGTCCTAATTCATCAAGTTTTTTGAGAATCTTGCTAATCTATGTTAGAGAGCTTCTTCTCTTTCTCCTCCTCCTCCTCCTCCTCCTCCTCTTCCTCCTCCCCCTCCTCCTTCTCCTCCTCCCCCTCCTCCTCCTCCACAACTACTATATTTTCAGCAAGAATGTGAAAGCTTCTCTGAGTAGTTGATATTATGAATTCTATACTTTCCTTCTGCTCCATACTTAGATTCAGCAATTCAGTGTAAAATACAACACTGTATCTCATTGAAAAGTTTTTCCATCCTCTCTCCTGAGGAGCTCATCTTTATTTTATGAGTGTGGGTGAAATCACATATTCATAGGTTTTCTGCCTGGATATCTTCCCTTAGATTTCAGACTATTCTGATCACTAGGAGATCTCAGCTCATATGTGTTTTAAGAAATGAAAATTATGCACCTCTCATTATCTGCATTCTTTAAGTCAGGAGGGGCACTACCGTGTACGTGCATTGGATAATGAAGCATACAAAAATTGCAAGCCCAGCTTCATATTCAGTCTGTTGATAATCTTGTTGGATTTACAGACAGCTTAGTTTGGACACGGAGAGGGAGGCAAGGAAGGAATCACCCCGAAATATATAAAGTGCTTTGAGGAGGTCAGAGTAGCGACGCTATGAACAAAATATACCGTGGAACCTGTGGTTCTCCAACACGAGAAAAATCTGAAGCGCTCCAAACTCTTTTCGTTCTTTTCACTCCGTCGATCTCAATAGAGAGTGGATTAGACTCGGAGTGACTTCATTCTTTTAATCCCAGCACGGGTTGGAATTCAAACTATCCGATATGGATAAGCTTTTGCAAGAAAGACTGTGGTGCACATCACAATTTAAAGTTAAATTGATTTAATCTGAGTGCTTTCCCCGTTTCATTTTGACATCCTTTTCAAACACCACCCTCCCTTTTCCTGAAGCTTCGCATTCAGGAAAACTTTAGAAGGCAGATCCATCTGCTCAGACACTGCCCCAAATCTGAACTTCCGGGTCTTCCAATCTCCTCCGAACCTTAGTTTTATCTGAGATCGCTTTCAAACATAAACAGTTTCTCAGACCTTTCTTGAGTCAGCGTCTGTCCCTTCTCTTACCTCTCCGAGAGGTGCTCAGAGACAGAAGCTTAACCAAGGGTGGAGCCCGGCCCAGGGCGGGGATGGGGGTGAATGGAGCCCATAACTATCGATCAATTTTTAGTTTTTTCCCTGCTACCGTGATTTTCAAAAATTAAGATGCAATTCATGCTTAATAAAGCTAAACCTTTTAAAGTGTTGAATTCAGCGATTATACATATACTGAATTACAAAACTGTCATTGTTACCTGACTTCAAAATATTTCTACCTCCTGTCCCTGGCAATTGGAGACAAGTCCTAACTACAGATATAGTGGTTTGGATAACCGATTTCAATATCCACATGCATTATGTACCTCTCAAAACTGTGCTTGCGTTGTTACGGCACAAAATATTAGGTCGAGCCAGCCAGGAGTCGAACCTAGAATCTTCTGATCCGTAGTCAGACGCGTTATCCATTGCGCCACTGGCCCACCACAGTACTGGTTCCTAAACTACTTAGTACTAACCGCAACATTAATTAATACCCTGCTCTCTAGTTGTGTAAATTCAACAAATATTTGATTCGCGTAATTTACACTCCTTAAAAAATGTTTTACATTTACAAAGGGATTTTTGCTCTGGACAGTATTTGTGTTATAGAGGCTCGTTTTTCCATCCTTGTACACCTTTTCGTTTCCAGTGTTAATTGTGCAGTCGGTTCCTCTGATCATTTATGAAGCAAGCACTCCCCGCTGCGCCGTTGATTATATGAAAAAAATGAACAGAAACCCACTCTTTCCTCCTCTTCCTACTCTTCCGCTCTCCTCCTCCCACTTTTAGATATTTTGAAACAGTATCATTCTGTGGCCCTGACTGGCCTCAAATTGGCAATTCTCCTGAAATTCTGGGACTATGGGAGTGCATCATATCTTACGTTTAATAGCCTCAATTCAGTCAGGACTTTAGAAGCTCGGAGTTCAGTTGAAAATTAAGCTGCGCCAGACGTGGTGGCACAGGTCTTTACCTTGGATTTACCTAGGGAGTTTTTTTTAAAATATAAAAGAAAGTTTGGCTGAATATTATTTAAGTGTTCAAGGTAACCTAAAATGCTTAAAAATGTTCTTGTGAGAACGGAAAAAGCGTTTCCTGGAGCAGTTGGGGTCATCCTGTATGCTGAACGCCAGGCAATACCACTGTGCAGAGTCCAAGCCGCTTTGTGCATCGTCCCTTTACCTCATTCCCATTTTGGTTCTCAACAGTTCTTTTGTCTCTCTCTGTGTGGTTTGATTGTTTGTTTCTTTTCTTATTTTTAAATACCAAAGAACTGTTTAAAACCATTGGCCTGCCGGCTGCCTGCCTTCTTTCCTTTTCTCTTTTCCAGACAAAGTTTCTCTGTGTAGTCTTGGAACTAGTTCCGTAACTCAGGCTGGCTAGAGCGCTGGAATTAAATGCGTGCGCCACCATCTCCCAGGGGATATTTCTAAATATGAGCGGAGGAAGTTCTATTTCAATTTAAAATATAACATACTATGTTTTTAAATCTTGTCCACCTTTTATATGTGTAATATAGAGAGCAGACTTGAACCTGTGCTAGGGCAATCTACTGGAGTCCAGTGCCTTAACCACCCAACCACCACAGCTCCTCAGCCACGTCTCCCTTCTATTATTAATAGAATTTTGTTTGTATATTGAATAATTTAAAAAAGACAAGATTTTGGAGCATTGTAATGTCTTTCAATGCCAGATACTCCTGTCTATCGGGCAGTTTCCTTTCAGCTATACACAATAAGCAGTCACGTGGTCAAACCCTAATCAGATTTCTCTCCCAGGTTTACTCAACTTGACTAGCCCCACAGGTTCTTAGGTCCCAAACCACACTTGAAAAAAAAAAAAAGCAGTATTCCAGTCTACCAGAATCTCTGGTTTCAGCCGACTCCTCCACTTCCAATTTTCACAGATTATCGAGTTTTTCTTCATAGACGTGGAAGGGAATAAAGTTGGAGTTAGTTGTATGTACACCTACAATCTTGTTCAATCATGCTCTCCCCACACAACTGGAGAAGCACTGCTCCCGAGGGGGACAGTTTGGCAAGATCTATCCATACTCAAAATTCATGTGCCTTTTTGAGGTGGCATTTCCACAAATGTGCAAGATACATGTGCATATACTAGGGGCTTTGCTGGGGTCAAACTCATTCTCTTCTGTATTATATGAAATTGCAGGATTGAGAAAAACATCAGCGATATGAGTCTTTTAAAATAATTATCTTGTTAATATTAAATAATTTTAGAATAATTTAATTTAATAATTTAATATACATTTAAAGTAATTTAATCAGAATAATTTAACCAGGTATTTTATGGCACACACACACACACACACACAGTGAAGTCCTTATGCATGTTTAAGAGCTGGCTGTGGTTACATAGCTGTAATCCTAGTACTTGACACGTAGAGAAAGGAAGACCATAAATTCTAGGTGATCTTCCACTATATAGTAAGTTGGAGGCCAATATGTGCTACATAAGATGTGTCTCAAATAAATACATAAGAAAGAAAAAAAAGATAGAAAATGAGAATATATGTGTATGTGTATATGTACACATATGTAGTAGATATCTATGTGTGTATGTATATATGCACATCTATCCACAGTATAAAATCAAAGTGTGTAGAGTGCTACCATGGGAGACACATTAGTGTTATATTATCCATGTAGGTTTTTAACAAAGCATCACTCCAAGAGCTGGGAACCCAGGCACACACTTTTAATCCTAGCGCTTGGGAGGCAGAAGCAGACAGATCTCTGAGTTCAAGGACCTTGTCTACAACAGAGAGTTCTAGGACAACCAGGGGTATGGGGGAAAAAAAATCTCTACAAGAATATGTAATTAATGAACAGCCAACACAAGAAGGTTCCTTCAATGGCTTTGAAGATTTTTTTAGGTTCAACTGATAGTTTCAGCTTCTGTTTCACCTGCTTAATTGCTCAAAGTTTAACTTGGGGCAGGAACCTGCAGCAAGTTAAGCACATGAAAAATTAAAACGGTAAAGCTCACCCTGTATAAACTGTGATAACTTTTTACTTGAGGCTAGTCCCCATGCACTAGTTATTACTGGTTGCACGTTACTGTTATTAATGAGCTTCTCCTTTACTAAGCTCTGAGTACTTGGAGTAGATTCTTGCTGGGAGGAGTTGTCCGTCTATTACAGCATAATCAGCTTGAGCTGCTTTCCAGGATGCCACAATTTGGGAGGCTTACATAGCAGAAATGTATTTCCCCACAATTCTGGAGGCTAGAAGTCCAAGACGAAAGAGTTGTCAGGGTCAGTTACTGGTAAGGCTTTCCTGCTTTCTTTCTATGTTCTTGTGAGGTCTTTCCTCTGTATATACAGGAAGGGAGTTCTCCAATGTCTTTTTCTTGGTTTCATATGGACATGGGTTCCACTAGATTACAGATCCATTTTGTGATCTCATTTAACTTAACTTCACTTCAATCTAACTTAACTTCAATCACCCTCTAAAATTTCTGTCTCTCAATGCCATCATGCTGGAATGAATGTGGGCTTCAAAAGAATGTAGCTCCGGGAAGGCACAAGCAGCCCATAACAAGGTTCATCTTGTCTTTGGAATCTAGTGCCCGAATTTGGTCCCATTCCTCTCACTTCCACTTGTCTCACTTTACTTAGGCATGCAGTTCAGTGGTCACAGCGTTCATTATGATGTTGAGTAAGAGAAAAAGAGTCAGCACAGAGCAACATGCAGGCACATGGTGAAGGTCTTCTGGTCAAGGCCACCGTTCTCGAGGAGGTCCTATGTCTTATATAAATCGCATTTGCACATTTAAACTTCCTCAGCCTTGTAGATATTTTTACTCTATGGTATATTAAGGAAGAGCTGATACTTCAGTTTCATTTTGATGAATCATCCTAACTGTGACACATACATTAATCAGCCCGGAACACTTAAAACCATTCCCTTTCACTTGATCTGTAGCACCTGATCTGAATCAGATGTCTTTGCCTAACTAGCCCAATACCAATGAGTTTGATCTGACACAAAGTTTATAACTCTTTTCTCTTGATCCCACACCCTTAAAATTCATTCTCTTTTTGATTTAAGATTTGTCAGATTTCCATCAGTACACATTGTCAAATTTAAACTAGCATGGTGGCCTGTAATCCCAGTAGCCAGGAGGCAGGGAACGAGATTGGCACAAGTTCTGGACCAGCCTGGGCTGCAACATAAGGCCCTGTCTCCAACGAATGAATGAATGAATGAAGAATAAAATCACACTATTCTTCTGGTATGTATCACACCTTCTCAAAGGTCACACTTTGATTTTACCCTCAAGGGTCAGTGATACATCCTGAGGCAAATCAGGAGAGCCTCAGACACCTCCCCCAGACAGGATATTGTCCTGGTTCTCTGAGAGAGACACTAATATTCTCAGGCTGTGTAGAAGAGCTGCTATCAGCTGTCATTAGGACTTCAAAGCAGGAACTAAAGAATTATTTCAGTAAACACGGGTCAGGAAGATCACAGGTCCCAACACCCACTCTTACTTTGTTACAGATAAAAAATTTTAAATTTCATCAAAACTTCAACACAGACAAATATCTCCAACCTACTTAAGTTCCCTGTTTTTCATGTCCTGCCTGCTAGCTTACCACTAGACTCATGACTCGGTCTGTAAAAGAAAGGACAGACAGACAAGAGAAACATTATTAGTATTAAAACAAGATTTAAGCTGGGAGATAGTGGTGTATGCTTTAAATTCCAGCACTTGGGAGGCAGAGGCAGACAGATCTCTGAGTTCTAGGCTAGCTTTTTCTACAGGGTGAGTTCCAGGACAGCCAGACCCATACAAAGAAACCTTGTCTGGAAAAATCAAAACCAATTTGCTACCCCCAACCCCAATAAAAAAACCTCACCAAAGTTTATATGGACTGTGTTAGGGTGCATATCTGTAATGCAATCCTTAAAATAAGCAAGCAAGTAAGTAAGTAAATAACATTTTAAGGCCTTGCAGTTCCAAAGAAACAGGCGAACCTATCATGTTAGGTTTGATGAAGACAGGCTAACTATGTAGAATGACCATGAGGGCATATGATTGGATAAAAATCATCTAGCAATGATGATAAACTGGGGAGGGCATTTATCAAGGTTTGTACAGGTTAGTTTTTGTATACTTGCATCCTTTGCTTTGGGTAGTAAAGCAAAGAAACATGACACTATGTGGTTTTTAAAAGGCAGCATAAGAAGACACCTGTTTTCTTGAGGGTAAAGACCATACCTTTATCTGCATTCTGTTGTAGATGGTGTTGTCTTTTAAGGTTTCGTTTGTTTCTCCGAATTTTCCAGAAAACTGGTACAAGTGGCTACATCGAGTTGATTGCCTGCAAAGGAAATAACACTTACAGTTGCACACAGAGTGCGCACCTCGAATTCCCTAAGGGGAATTTTCTGTCATTAAGAATGAGCATCCTGATGCGTTGCTCATTCAGAAGTAAGCTGTGTAGGCAGCTTGCGGAGTCTGGCAATCCTCTTTTGCAGAATCGATCCTTTGCTTTGCTCGCTGGCTCCGACTTTGAAGAATTAGTGAGCTGGGCAGAGCCTTTGTTTGGTTACGCGTGATTATTTATAGATATAAAAGAGAGGGAGAAAATCCTATCATTTCTCAAAGGTAATGATTTGGAACCAGCCCATAAAGAACGCCCAAACTTGCTATGGAAGCTTTCTCACTTAACAATACATGGGTGTGGTCACAGAAGGAACATGCCACGTCCTGTTTCCGTAGTGTAGTGGTTATCACGTTCGCCTCACACGCGAAAGGTCCCCGGTTCGAAACCGGGCGGAAACAAAAGGTGTTTTTCTTTTCTCTTTCTTTTTCCTTGAAGCAACTCTTGTGAGATGCTTTCCATCCCTCTCAACATAGTGCCCTCTACAGCTGGGCAGCGGGCTCAGGCACAGGCTGAAGGCCACAGAAGTGTTGCAGGCAAATTCTGCCCTTGGGAGTTGGAAGCAGTCCTAGGGCGGGGTATCAGGCCCAAACTAACAAACCCAATCAACCATACAGCACCAAATATAAAATACAGAATCCTCCTAACAGGTACTAGTTTGTTTGTTTGTTTTTTAACGTAGTAAACACACACACAAGCAAACAAAAAATCAAAAACAAAAACAAAAAAGAGAGAAAGAAAAAAATAAAGAAAAAAGAGGTGTTTATTTGAAAATATTCTATTTGCTGTTCATTTACACAAATGCTATCGTTTAACATAAACAGGACTACTAGTATAAAAGTGGCTTAGTAATTAATGTAAAAGTAATTGAACATAGAATATATAAAATTTTCAATGTTTCTGTTTTCCTCTGATTAAGTTTTTAGGGACTCACGTAGTCTTGGATGTCCTGGAACTCATTATGCAGGGCAGACTGGCCTGGTATTCACAGACCTCCACCTGCTACCGCCTCTAGTGTACTGGGATTAAAGTATTAAAGTGGGGTTAAAGGTGTACATCAACATGCCCAGGTTTTTTGCTTTGCCCTTTTTTTTTCTTTAAGGCAAGTTTCACACTGTAGCTTAGGATGACCTGGAACTCTCTGTGTAGCCCAGTTCATCCTTAAATACTAAATAATCCTGCTTCAGCCTCTTGAGTGCTGGGATTAAAGGTGTGAATCATCATGCTCTGCTAAGAAATTATTTTAATTTTATTAAAATTTTGTAGATTCTATTATTAGTAAGGCACACAATGAATAATTTTAAAAAATGCTAACAGATACATCAGAACAGTTAACCTGGATACTGTACTTACTTATTTACATTTACTTATTTATGTATGTATTTATTTATTTAATTTTTCAAGACAGGGTTTCTGTGTGTAGCCTGGTTGTCCTGGAACTTGCTCTCTAGATCACTCTGGCTACAAACTCAGGGATCTGCCTGCCTCTGCCTACTGAGTGCTGGGATTAAAGGTGTGTGACATCACCCAGCATGGCTACTGTATTCAACAAAAAGAACACTGACATTTGTCTCATGATGTATTAAAATTTTTTTAACTAGTTTCCCCCCACATAAAAATTTCCTTCAAATTGAATGAAGGAATTAAGACAATTTTCCCTCCTTTTTTGGTGCTGGGGAATCAAAACCACAGCCTCACATATATTAGGGAAGCATCCCCTTTGGAAGCTTAATCCAGAGCCTCCTAAATGTCATGATAAACACAATTAGCACTGCCCTCCCCAAGGATATATCATCCTGGCTCCTGGTACCTATTTAATGTGATGAAACTACACAGACTCTGAGTGTCCTGGTTGTGTCTAGAAACTGCAGAACAAAAAAATGAACTAGCTGTGCTTGTTAATTTTATGTATCATCTTAACTGGGTTGTGGTATTCAGATACTGGGTCAAACATCATTCTAGTTCTGCTGGGGTGGTTTTTGGATGGGGCATATTAAAATTGATGGACTTTTGTTGGGGGAAAATTTATAGTTATGGCTAATATTCCTGTAAATTGTCCTTGTAGAACTTAAAGGATTCGCTTCCTACCTGTAAACAATGGAGTGGCCATCCAGTTCTCCATATGAATAGAACATTCCTTAATCTTAAGGCCAATGAAGGTTAGGCTCCATTCATCTGTATATTGGAGGGCTGGGTGGAGACAAGGAGGATTTGGAATGAAAAAGCACTAGGGCTGGAACAGAAAAGAGACACAAGAGAAGAAGCAGGAGGAGAAGCAGGAGGGAGAAACATGGAATAAAGTCTCTGCCTAGTCGCCCGGGTATTGAATCCCTGAGAACTGATATGGATTGTAATTAATAAAAAGCATTGAGAAAACTCAACGATGCACTCATATTAAAACATAGAACAACATAATTTAACAGACTTTTAGTAAAGAATATGTGTGTGGGCATCACATAATCAACAACTGGGGTGAAAATAAAGAAGAGATAAATTCTGGGCAACTGCATCCTTTCAGAAACTTTCTTTGGACTGAAATGCAACAATTAGTTGAGTCTGCAGGCTGCCAGCATCCTTCATCAGAATTTGGATTTGCCAAATCTTGTTTAAAATACTATCGAATGGCAGTTGTGGAACCAGGGTGAGAAAGACTATTCAGGAACACCACAATAGGTACAGAGACTGTTGAAATAGAGTCTTGATGTTTGGCAGATGGAGCACAACTCTATATAGCATAGGTCAGTGGGAGCATAGTGAGGAGCAGTATGAGGTTCATGGGGTAGTGGATAGAGTGTGGGGTTAATAGAGTGTGGGGTTAGTGGACAGTGTGGGGTCCTGGATGAGCACCATAATAAAAGTATTTCTTACTAAACTGACTTCATATGCTTCTGGCTGGTGACAAGCCAGGGAAAGCCAACATTCTGCAGGGGAGGGTGGGACATAAAGAACTCTATCAGATATTGAGGTGTCTCTTGGAGGACATTGACACTATCTTGATGAACTGACTTTGTAAAACATCTTTACTGGAAGTGGATTTTTCAAGGAGGTACACAAATGGGCCTGGGAGGAGGTTCAGGAGTTTGATTACAGTGTGGCTAAAGAATCTTTGCCAACCTTCACAACCATGTGAGCCAATTCCTTAATTCCTTAAAGCAAATGTCTTTCTGTGTATGTGCACATCCCATTGTTCTGTTCCTCTGGAATACTCTAGTCGAAACACTATTATTTTAAAAAATTCAACTCCTTAAAAACACACACACACACACTCACACACTCTCACACACACACACACACACACACACACACACACACTCACACACACTCACACACACATATGTAATGAGTAGCCATGCCACCAGCATGCTATCTTTTGTCTGTGAAAACCAAGTTTGTAATCAGAAGGAGGCCTTTGATCATATAGCAAGTTCAAGACCAGCCTTGGAAACAGGAGACTCAAAAAACCAACCCCAAACCAAAAAAAAAAAAAAAAAAAAAAAAAAGCAAATAGCCCCCACAAAAACTCCAAACTAACCAACCAAACAAATAAAAACAAAAAGTTTACAAGTTTCAATTGGAAAACTGGTGAATAAACACTACTTCCTTGAGGTCAGTCCCTTAGGATCTCCAGTTAAAATGATAAAAAAGAGCCTTTGTTCTCTGTCAACAAGACAATTGAAATTTTTATATTTACACAAGTTTGGAAAATGAGTACCAGTTGATGAATCACATGAACCTTTCGAAGAAGTACCGGTCCACACATCACCAGAGTCACCGTAGATTGAGGCAAGTCTTCGGGTTTGACCCTTTCCCAAGCTCCTCTTACAGAAGGCAGACAACGCCAAAACAGATGTCACTGCCGATACCTGGGTTCTTAGCTTTCTTTCTTAAAAGCATGACCTTTTTGGGCAAATAGTGGCTCGGGGTGCGCCTTCACTCGACCTCCCAAGGGCCGGACTCTGGTGCCACCGGGCGTCTTTGTGCGGTACTGCAGCTTGCGGCTGATTTCCGCGAGCCAAGTCTCAAGGTCCGGGGCTCAGCATCAGAGGTGTCGCTTGGGACCACGAGACCTCTCTAAGGGCTGGGAAGCGCGCGACTCCCAGGCTCCGACGCGCCAAGTCCTCGGAGGTTTTTCAGGTCAGAATCCGTAGTTTGAGAAATTCAGTTTCCCTCGGAAAAGCAGAGTTGTATCTGTGCAGGCGCCGAGGGAGGCTGCTTATTGCCTCTATTTGTCTTTCTTTTTAGACAACAGCACTATAAACTTCCTATCCTTTATGGTTAGACAAGGACAATGGCTACGTATCATTAATAGTATCTAAGAAAGTGGTGTTTCCAGGCCGTGGCCGGTTAGCTCAGTTGGTTAGAGCGTGGTGCTAATAACGCCGAGGTCGCGGGTTCGATCCCCGTACGGGCCAATACGGGAGCGTTTTATTCCGTTTAGTTAACACTGCGGCCCGCCAAATCCACATCCTCACTAACTGCAATGTTCAATGTTCATGTAGTTCAGTTTCTATAAATCAGAAGAGCGCGAACCTGTATAATACTGGTTCTCCCAGGTTCTTACATACCCTTTTTTTTTTTTTTTTGGTGAGGCTTTGAGGGCTTATGACAAAATTACTAAGGCTCTGAGGAAAGCATCAGAAAGAAAACTGTAGATGAAAAATATTTAATGGTTATGTCTATTTATTTATTTTCCAGACAAGCAAGATCTGATGTGATTTCATAAGAAATGAAGACAATAAGCTCAGTGTGGATGGTGGTGCAGGCTGATATCTCAGCTCTTAGGAGGTGAAATCAGGACGATCAGGAACCAGAAAGAAAGATAACACTACATTTTTCTGTGTCATACAAAATAATAAAGCCAACTCCAAACTCAACAGTTCTTAAAAAACGGAATGGTCAGGGACCTTGTTTTCAAAAGTAAAAATGAATCCTACTCCAAACCAAATGACATGGCTTATTAATTCTTTGTTTGGTATTGGTGACCAAAGACCATCATTTGACTGAAAACGCTGTCTGGTACAGGCTAAGAGAATTCAGACTGAATTTCCACAACAGAACTTGAAATATCACTCTATTGCAAGATAATTCTCATACAATGTATACACCCAGTCTTTCAATCATCTGCAAACCATTTGATAATTATTAACTGTAGACTCTTCATTTCCCCTTTCTCTCACTCTTTGGGAGCTTCTCTATAGTCAGAACAGTTCAATTCAGAGATTCTCCAAATTAAGAACAGTTCAGTACAGAATGTGACTACCCATAAATTCTTAGAAGTATGCTTTAGCGCCTTATCATCTTAGAGATGCGTTATTGAACAAAAACACAGCCGGAAGGCCCCGCTGGGATTCGAACCCAGGATCTCCTGTTTACTAGACAGGTGCTTTGACCAGCTAAGCCACAAGGCCCCTCTTGGACCTTGGCTCAATTATATCATATATATATAAAGCTTATGTGAAATACAACAATTTCACATTTATTTGACTTTGCACCAAAGGAAGTACATATTTATATTTCCAAGTATATAGATATATAAAAATAAATCCCAGCATTTAGGAAATATTTTCTTAAATTTAAGGTTTAAAATGATTTCAAGGTGACATGACTGAGAATTTTATTTCATGGTGCCTTGCGCCCCCTAGGGGAAATATTGGATATTTCATCCCATTCTAATAATTTCCTCATTTTTATTTGTTCACTAAAGTTGTTCTCCACTGGACTTCAGTTCCTACTTTTTCAGATATTGGAGATAAAACAATGCACAAAACAACAAAATTTATTTCATATAGAGTATAGAGTCAGCACTTTACAAGGAAATTAAAAGGTAAGTTTTAAAAAGGTAGCTACCCAGGCCCAGACAAAAATAAAGTAAAAACCCTTAAACAAACATGGGATATGAGAACTGATCTATTCTTAACCTGCCAAGTTACTATACCTGAGAAAACTCATCGTGCCCATTCCCTCCTGCTCTTTTTCCTTTCCCTCCCTCTCTTCTTTTTTTCTTTCTCTTCTTCCCTTTCCTTCCTTCCTTCCTTCCTTCCTTCCTTCCTTCCTTTCTTTCTTTCTTTCTTTCTTTCTTTCTTTCTTTCTTTCTTTCTTTCTTTCTTTCTTCCTTTCTTTCTTTCTCCTTCCTTCTCTTTCTTTCTTTCCTTCTTTTTTTCTCCTTCCTTCTCTTTCTTTCTTTCCTTCTTTCTTTTCTTTCTTTCTTTCTTTCTTTCTTTCTTTCTTTCTTTCTTTCTTTCTTTCTTTCTTTCTTTCTTTCTTTCTTTCTTTCTTTCTCTCTTTCTCTCTTTCTCTCTTTCTCCCTTTCTCTCTTTCTCCCTTTCATCTCAATGTGAAGCCTTGACTAGCCTGGAATTTGCTATGTAGGCCAGACTGGCCTTAAACTCAAGAGATCTGCCTGCACAAGTACTGGGATAAAGGTACTTTGACCAGCTCTGTAACTTTAATCTGGTGTGTGGTGAGCCCTTCAGACTCTGGACCTAGACCCTGCTGTGAACTTCTGGCTACAATCGCCTAGTTCCTGTATTGGGAGATCTTTTGAGCAAAATTGAGTCATGAAAATATTAATGACTGCCCGAGAGCAGCTTGTTTACAGGGAAGCCAAAGCCCCCTAAAGGTACTTCTTCTCTGGCTAAACATTTAACTTCATCCGGAGAAGCTATTGTCCTAAGCATCTAACTCCACTGGAGAGAGGCTGTCTCCCCTAGGTAAGCATCCCACCTCAGCAGGGAAGATGCTTTGTTCTGATACCTATCTGGGTTTCAGGATGTTTTTACCTATGCACTGTCTCACCCTGTAATTAACACCTTGGTTCTAATCCCTGTAGCTGCACGTAGCCCCCTGATGAAAGGGGTATAAGTTTGGAGAGAAGATTAAAATTTCAGCTCCATTCCATCTGAGCTCAATGATACTGTGTGTGTCTGGTCTATCTCTTTTCCCTTGCGTCTCTTTTTCCCTCTCCTCATAAAACCCTTCAGTCCCACTCTCCATCCAGGTACTGTCCGACTTGCCAGGCCGGCCCTGGCACTGGCGGAAGAAAGCAGGTCCAGATGAGGACTTTTGTAGGAGATCCAGGCTCTGAGATCCTGCTTGTTCTGTTCTGAGCCCCACCCCCTTTTTTTCAAAGCTACCTGACCTTGTCAATAGATCAACTGCTGGTGTCAGAAGCTCTGCACATCTCCCACAGTCTTGATGGCCCTTTGCCCCACGAGATTGAAACAGACTAATTTCCTGTCCTCCAAATTATAAACTAAATGGAGGATATGAAGAAATGAATAAAGAAATGGGGTAATGCTGTCAGAATCTATAACTTGGACAAGGTGATGGGGCATCAGAGCCGACACAAGGCCTCTCACCGCAGGTTCCATGTCAATTTGATGAATGTAGAAAGGTGGAGGCAAACTTAGAGGAAAGCAACTTAGCACGGTAGAAGAATGAAATCAATTTCCTTCCCCTCTTCTTCCCTTCCTCTTTCTCTGTCAATTTGAGACAGAGTCTCTAGGTAGTCTAGCTCTACCTGGAACTCTATGTATCCTTATCTGGCTTCAAACTTGCAACAATCATCCTATCTTTGCCTCCCTGAATGCTGGCTTCATAAGCATTTGCCACACCTGATGCTACTCAAAGTGTTCTTCGTGAAGAAGATTGAGGGCATCTGCATTCACAGAGCACTCCCAAATGCAAGACCTGAGGGATGAGACATCACTGAGGAGTTTACAATGCAGTGTCCTGTAGACCTTCTTTCCTGGAGTCACTCTCCAGTTCCGTGTGTCCTTTCTACAACAGGCCAGATGCCATCCGCTTTGTCCCCACACCCCGGTGCCATTCCTCTCCTCACATAAATATGTTCTTATCTTTTCTTTCTTTTTCTTTCTTTTTTTTTTTTTGTAGACAGATTTTTTTTTTCTTCTTTTCTGTGTAACAGCCCTGTCTATGCTGAAACTCACTCTATAGACCAGGATGGCCTCAAACTCACAGAGATCCACCTGCCTCTGCCTCCCCAGTGCTGGGATTAAAGGTGTGAGCCACCACTCCCTGCCAATAAGCAATTTTTTTTTTTAAATTTTCAAAGCTTATTTTAAATATCATTCCGATCATATGTATTTTGTACAAATACATTATAAATGTACATAAATAGTAGGTGTTTTGAAAAAAATTGACCTTAAGAACCACCGAAGTTACCCTGTGTACACCTAAATAATTTCTAATGGCTTCATAAAATCCACATCCTGCTCATCATCAGTCTCAGGATCGAACCTAGAGGTTGCTTCCACTGTCTCTCAGCTCCCTCTAGGCTCCTATGCAAGCATTACACTGTGATAACTAAAGCAGAATGGCCAGCTTACCGAGTTTGTTTTCAATCAGCTTAAATTCCCACCAGGACTTTGTACCGTCATTCCTATCAACTCTTAAACCTAGCCATCTACTATGAAATCTAGTACGTTTAGAGTGATCACACACACACACACACATCACTATACATAATGTATATATTTTAAAGGACTTAGGTCGTCTATTTTATGATTTTTTGCGGTGAAAGGACAAAGTCAGCACGTAACATTTCCACGCCAGAGGTTTATTTCGGTGGGGGAAGGGACGGTGGAGGGAGAAGGCGACGGAGAGAGGAAGAGGGAGGAGGACGGAGAGGGGGAGGGGAAGGAGAGAGGGACATAGGGATCATCTCAGAGAAAGAAAAGAGGAGTCAGCACCAAGATGGTCCAGCGACCTTTCTTTCAAGGGAGTGGGTACGAAGCATGCGCAAAAGCATGTCGCTTTGGCCATTAGAGATGACGCAGGACGTTGGCGTACAGCCTCATAGAAGGCGGGATAGAGGGTGGAGAATGGGCGGTTTTTTCGGTGTACACCACAGTCTACTTAAATGTTTAGGCACTTGAGTTCCATCTTTTTTTGTAGTGCCGGGGACTGCACTCAGGGCACCCTGCAGGCAAGGCAAGCACTCAGCCCTCTGAGCCAGGTTCCCACCCAGCCCTTTGGTCGTATCTTACGCATGAATTTTTCTTACTCTTTCTTTGTCCATGTTCTTTGTGAGGCTGACGCGTTCTCCAAGATGAGGCACAGAGGTTGTGTTTCGTATTCTAGTCTAGTGGACTATGGATTTCAGAACTGGTAATATTGTCTGCTGGCTACTAGTCTGTTGATTTTATCAACAGTGACCTTAACATCAGATCACTGGCTTTGTGATGATCAAATTCATTTTTTCTCTAGTTGGGTCCCTGCAGGTATCACTACTGGTGGGGAGCGAACGTGAAGTGAAGAGATAAAGATCAAAACTCTGGACAGTACCATCTTTGCCGACACAGGATCTAGACCTCCAGGGACTGAACTGCAGTTTATTTTCCTTACACATTTAAACATAGAACTTGTGACCTGTGACCTTTACAATAAGAATTAATTCTATTGGCTGATAAACAGAGCTCAGGGCTAGGGCCTAGAGAAGGGCCTGTGATAAGCATAAGGATAGATTTTTGGCAAAGTACATGGGGCGGCCTCTTTCATAGGGATATGTTCAATTCATGCTGCAGGATTAGGGCCTAAACAATGCCCAGGATATTGGGGGATTTAGGTAGGCTGGCTTATACAATAGCAAAAAGACCACCAGGTTGATTGACCACTTTTCACTCTGGCATTCCAGGTGACTTAAGTATCCTTCATTTCCTTCCATTGAAGAAAATAGTCCCACGTGAGAGAAAATCCTGGTTTCTTCAATTCTTATTCTAAGCTGTGCTTCCTACATTCTTTCTCATAGTTGTACCTTGAAGTTAAATAAAAGGATCTTTTCCTGTTGTGAGGTTAAAAACAAACAAACAAATGTTCTCTTCAAAAAAGAATGTCTAGATTTTATTTTCATTTTTAGGATACTGAGTCATACAGCCGTAGGTTCTTTTTTATATTAGAGAGAGGAAAAATAGCATCATGGGTTTTCCTTATTTTTTTCAATACATTTCCTGCTAGACAAAACTTTAGAAGAACAATAGAAAATGGCAAAATACCAACAGGACTCACACAGGGGCAAATGACACAAATAGTCACATTCTTAGTCTCTAAAGCCTGTTAGATAACAGTTCCTCTTTTCCTGAGCTAAGAATGTATTTCCCAAATTGACCCATTTAACCTAAACTGATGCCATGCTGAGTGTTGGATCACTGAGACTGCTGTTGTGGAGGAGGGTCAGCCACATCTTATGTCTTATTCAGTACCTTTCCAAAACTGCTAAACTAACACGTGAAAGCCCCACTGTAGCGTGGACAATAGGATTAGTTTACTGTTACTGCCTTATATCCTAATACCTTCACTGACTTGCTAAACTCAAGAATCCCTTCTTTAAACTCAGAGTCCTCCTCCTTCTAAAGTCCATAAATGTACAGAATTTCCTTTGTTCCATGGATTGCTGTTGGTTCTTTTCTAGCTTCTCGCTGCAAATGGCTGGTGTTATTAAAAAACCCAATATCTCTGAAACCCTTCTCAGCAGTGACACTCAGGTCACACAACTACTTGCAACTTGTGGCCTCTCAGGTCAACTTTATTGAACCTGGAATCTTCATTATTTAAATATATTAGTAATTCAGCTCTACTTTTTGATCAAATTGCAGAGCACATGTATTCTTTATGTTGACTACTCACCGGGTTCTGTAAGGTGCTTCTTGCCTTAGATTAAGGACTTTATCCCCTAACTACCAGATAGGCTTTGAGCAAGAGCCCCTGAATTCCTGTTATTCTGAGCAGTAAGGTTTTCGAAAATATTGTGGGGATTAAAAAAAAAAAATGAAGTTTAAAAAAATACAAAACCCAAAACTTTTGGGCCCACATCCACATAAAACCAGGCAGCGAGAAAAGCACACAAAAGAGGAAAGCAGGGGAGGAATGGAGCATGGATACATTATGTTGGAAGTTAGCAAACTCAGGAAAGTAGTGAAAATGAAACAGGTTATTTGTCACGTAATGGGCATACTTAAGTATCTCAATTACCGTGTCTTAAATTGGATTAAAAGTTCTTATTTCCAGAAAATGAAGTTTTAAGTTTCAGTGTACCAGCTTCTTTCTGGACGATGTGGGTGGCTCTGAAAAGAGCCTTTGATGGATACCTAAGTTGCTCACTTGGCCTTGTGGTGGCTCTCGGTCTTCTTGGGCAGCAGCACCGCCTGGATGTTGGGCAGGACGCCGCCCTGCGCGATGGTCACGCGGCCCAGCAGCTTGTTGAGCTCCTCGTCGTTGCGGATGGCCAGCTGCAGGTGGCGCGGGATGATGCGCGTCTTCTTGTTGTCGCGGGCCGCGTTGCCCGCCAGCTCCAGGATCTCGGCCGTCAGGTACTCCAGCACGGCCGCCAGGTACACCGGGGCGCCGGCGCCCACCCGCTCCGAGTAGTTGCCCTTGCGGAGCAGCCGGTGCACGCGGCCCACGGGGAACTGCAGCCCGGCGCGGGACGAGCGCGTCTTGGCCTTGGCGCGGGCCTTGCCGCCCTGCTTGCCGCGTCCAGACATGATGGGCACCTTGAGCAATTGCAGG
This sequence comes from Cricetomys ansorgei, assembly GCA_026225945.1. NCBI lineage: Eukaryota > Metazoa > Chordata > Mammalia > Rodentia > Nesomyidae > Cricetomys > Cricetomys ansorgei. Next base: position 1,316,173 of record JAMJFZ010001043.1, read on the forward strand.
CTATAGTACAAAAAGAGAACAAAAAAATTCCCGTCAAAACCTAGACAGAACCAATAAAAAAACCGAGAAAAAAACAAAGCAAACAAACAAAAAAAAACAAAACAAAGGAAGGCCGCACCTATTATAGTAAAGCTTGGGCGCGAAAAAGGAAACGCGTCATTGGCTAACATTTTAACCAATGAAAACACGGCTTTGGGATTTCTGTATTCTTATTGGGTAAAAAGACAGCCTTTTCTCTGAACGACCACTACCGAAACACAGACCACTTCACCCTATTTGCATGCGAAGCTGTAGATAAAGAATAGATATCTTGGTCTTTCAGTCTTTTAACTTTTTCGTCTTGTTCTGCGCGATGCCCGAGCCCTCGAAGTCGGCGCCCGCCCCGAAGAAGGGCTCCAAGAAGGCCGTGACCAAGGCGCAGAAGAAAGACGGCAAGAAGCGCAGGCGCAGCCGCAAGGAGAGCTACTCGGTGTATGTGTACAAGGTGCTGAAGCAGGTGCACCCCGACACGGGCATCTCGTCCAAGGCCATGGGCATCATGAACTCGTTCGTGAACGACATCTTCGAGCGCATCGCGGGCGAGGCGTCCCGCCTGGCGCACTACAACAAGCGCTCGACCATCACGTCCCGGGAGATCCAGACGGCCGTGCGCCTGCTGCTGCCGGGCGAGCTGGCCAAGCACGCCGTGTCCGAGGGCACCAAGGCCGTCACCAAGTACACTAGCGCCAAGTAAACGTCAAGTGACAGGGAATATCTAGCACAAAAGGCTCTTTTAAGAGCCACTAAATTGTCAGCATTAGAGCTGCAAATCGAATGTTGATCCTTAAGGTTTCTGAGAACACAACGGAGAACCCGGTATCCGGCGAAAATGAGCCTGAAAGTGTCCTATGTAAACACGAGGATAATGCCAAGAACTGCCAGTCCCAGTTAAGGTTAGGTTAAGTTTGGTTTCCTGGGAGGCCACAAAGACTTGGTAATATAGTGAACTTTGGGCGAAAAGAGTATTAATGAATTGTCTTTGTTCTAATTTGTTCAGAAGTAGAATCCTGAATTGAAGATATAAGTTCAGCTGGGAGAGGGGCGTGCAGGAAACCCTTATTTAGTCCAAGTACTGCATAAACCTGGTCTGGGGGGGACACATCTGTAATGCTTGTGTCCTGGTAAATAAATGAAGTAGAATCAGAATTTCAAGGTCAATGTGATGCTAGTCTCTTGTAATAAAAATGGAAACTAGTTTCAAAAGAAAAAATATTTAATTGCGTATTGATACGTGTACATTTTTGCCACTCGCTTTTCTAACCTTTGAGGATACAGCCAAGCACAGAATTGCTTTCTCGTGGATGTGTGCTACAGGTGAGCTGGATCAATCACTTCTACATGCAGAACGTGTTCTTTATTCATGCAAGTCTTACTAGAGACTTGCCTGTTGTGTTAATATTAAAAAAGAAAAATCAAAATTTTAACACAATACCCATTTTACCTTTACACAATCCGTAAGGTACATATTGCTATGTGTACTTTTTTTTTTTTTTAATGCTGGAAGCAATCTGGAAGGATATAAAGGAAATGATTTTTCAAAGAAAACCGCAAAGGCGGAGGTAATGGGGTAAGGGATCTATCAAGAAAATCGTGTATGGGGGATGGTATAATACAAATGAGCTTTTTGGTGTTTCTCAAGCAGTACAATTTTCTCTGATCTTCCCCTTCACTTTTAATGATAGCAAAGTCTTTATATCCCTTAGGCAGATCTAAATTAACTGATTGGATAAAACACAAGTGCACTACAACTGCCTATTTCAATTTCATAGAGAAGAGTAAGAAATATAAGAGAAATAACACTTGTATGTTTCTCCGGTAAGTATTCTAGGTTTCCACTACAGAGGGTTTTTTGTTTGCTTTGAGACAGGTTGTGCTCTGCAGCTCTGGCTGACCTGGGATTCATTGTGCAACTAACTTTGGGCTCCTGAGTCAGCTATTTGAGATGCAGGATTATAGAACGTGTGCCACCTCATTCAGCATCTGGATTTTTTAGGATGATGAATTCCACCTTCAGGTTTATTAGTTTTAGATTAAGCTTTTAACTTCTGATATTGGGATGCCCCTGTTACCAACTCCAGGTTGGTTAGCCAGATTTTGCAAATATATCATCTTGATTTTATAAAATTTATTTTGTTCTCTGAAATTCTGAAAATACATTGTTTTAATAGAACATCTGGGTGGAAGTAAGGCCTTAACTTTCACTGACACCACCTTTTTCTTCTTTCATGTGGCTCTCATTTTGTTCTATGGCAAAACAGAATCAACAAGTGGGATGAATCAGTTAAGATCAATGTTCTTTCATAAGCAGCAAAACCGATGCATAGTGCTTAAATAATTCGCTCAAAATTACAAAAGCCAGGACAAGATTCCAACACACCCTTCTTTCCCTTATGATATATGTGTCATTTCCTTCCTCTTTAGCCATATATATTAATTTCACTTAATTTAGGATAAAACAAGATTTTAATTGTGCTTTATAATCAAACTACTAAAAAGTAGAATTTGCTACACCAACACTCCCTAAAAGAATTCATTTTATAATGAGCAGTTTATGCTTTAGGACAATTGTGACTACGCTCCAGCTTCCTCAGGTAACATTTGCACAGTCTAGTCACTGTTTCAGTCCCATCCTGTGGAATGAGTCTCAGTTAATCGCCTCAGTGGTGACTGTTATAGAATTTTTGAAGCCATTTAAAATTTTGTTCCGCAAGGCTCTAAGGGGCCTTTCTCCCCCTTTCTCCTACCTCTGGCTCCTCTTTTCTTAGATAATGACATTATAGGGTGGGTCTGGAGATGGCTTGGCTAGGGTTACAGTTTGATAAAATGAAAGTAGGAGACACCACCATTGCTCCCGGGATTAGGACCCCTCTTTGTCAAATGACTCTTCTGGTGAGATTTCCTAGAAAAATGCAAACTTCATAACTAGGATGGGAGAAAGGTCTTCAGTAGAAGTTGCTAGGTTAAAATTCTCATATGATGAAGGGCTTCACTGCAGACTTTTTTTTTTTTTTGCCCTTCCCACATCCCTGTAACTCTCCATTTCTCCGTCCTGTCTCAACCTGTCTCAACCTGAGAGACGAGTAGAACAAAGACTTTGATCTTAACTTTAGGAATGTCTAAGTGGAGGAAAATGGACTTTGTTCATTCTCTCAGGATTTTCTATAAATTATTTCTATATTTGCATCTGAGAGCATAAACCCAGTTTGTTACTCTAAATTCATTGCTTAAGAGAGACGCAATATAAACATAGTTTCATTTAGTCAGCAGACATTTTTAACAAGATTAAAAAAGGTGATATTAATTTTAATATGTTCCATACGATCCACTATATAAAAAAAATGGTTTCAGTATGTAAACCATTCAAGTAGACCTTGAATTTTTTTTCAAGTGCTTGTGATCTAATGTCAATATTATACTTTTACAGTCCGTCAAATTTCTTGATATTTTGATTGTTTTGTCTTTTCTGAGACAAGTTTCGCTCTGTAATTTGCAATGGCTGGCCTTAGGAATTAGAGATCTGCTTGCCTCTGCCTCCTGAATGCTGGGATTAAAACTGAAAGCCCTGCTTGATCCCTTCTGAAGTCTTGATGTGGCTTGAACCCTGCATTTAGGAGGCAGATGCAGGTGGATCTCTGAATTCGAGGCCAGCCTGGTCTACCTACATAGAATTCCAGGACATTCAGACCTTGTCTCAAACAAAACAATCAACAGCAAAGAGCTATACATGACTAGTGTTATATGAGATTCAAAGAGACAGGATTCAAATTCCTTCTGAAACGACCAGCTACAGTAACCTAAAGGAGTGATTGGTCAGAAAAATGAGCTCGAACATGAAAAATGAGGCAGGAAAGGACATTTAAGGTGTCTCTTCTTTAACAAAACAAATAAACGTAACAAAAATGTCTTTTTCAGGTAGGCTCCGCAGAAACCTGAAAGATTAAGAAACAAACCCAAACCAAAGTAAGTTCAATTCTCAGTGATCGCCAATTGTTCCAAATTCTTCGTTCTACGGTGGTGATCCCGGTCCCTGCGATCCCAACTACTAAGGAGGCTGAAATAAAATCGCAAATTTGAGGTCAGCCTGAGAAATTTACTGAGTCTCAAAAATAAAGTGTGGGGGAAAGCTGCTTAACATGGAAGGCCTCTGGTCGAAGCCAGTACTGCCAACCCCGACCCCACTATAGAAAGCCAGTTGATACAGAATATAGCACACTTGTGGACTTGGTTGAGATGGCTATTAGTACTTTAGCATTTTAAATTGAGTACATCATAAGAAGCCTCTTAATTTAGATGAAAACAAGCACTCAGGCCTGCAGCTATTAACTATGAAATGTGAAATTTCACTCACTTGAATACAGTACTCCCTTTCCCACTCACTTCCTTCACAATATTAAGACCCTTATAAACTCTGGTAAATAGTAGAACCAACTCTGAAAAGCGCTGTAGCTCCCCTGTTGTATATTTGGTGGCCCTAAAAAGGGCCTTTATAGAAAGCAAAATGAAAACTTGAGCAGCTCAGCCGCCGAAGCCGTAGAGCGTGCGGCCCTGGCGCTTGAGCGCGTAGACCACGTCCATGGCGGTGACGGTCTTGCGCTTGGCGTGCTCCGTGTAGGTGACGGCGTCGCGGATCACGTTCTCCAGGAACACCTTCAGCACCCCGCGGGTCTCCTCGTAGATGAGGCCGGAGATGCGCTTGACCCCTCCGCGCCGGGCCAGGCGGCGGATGGCGGGCTTGGTGATGCCCTGGATGTTGTCGCGCAGGACCTTGCGGTGGCGCTTGGCGCCGCCCTTGCCCAGGCCCTTCCCGCCTTTGCCACGGCCAGACATGATAGACGATGAAATGACTGTTGAGACCACAGGGACTAATGGCTTCTCTGAGTAGTAGTTCCTTCTTATAGGGAATGTGCGGACCGGAGTGAGAACAACATGTGAGTTGGCGGGAAGTGCTTGGTGGGGGAGGGGCACTCAGCGCCGCAGGAACCCAGCTCTCATTCTGTGCTTCCTCTTCATTTAAGAGCTAAGTCCGTGTCCCACCCACTTTTAAAATGTGATTCCTGCCCCATCCTCAAAAACTTAACAGAATAGAATATAAAATGGAAAGAATTTCCCTTATCTCCCCACATTTACGTTTTTCCTTTAGCACTTGAAATACCTTTTATTCGATAAAATGAAAAGTCATTAATTGCCACGCAGCTAAAATGTTATAAAATATTTTAGCATGGGAACCATTTAAACTGCTGTCAATGCTTTTCACACTTTGAGTCTCCTTACTATCTCTGACGTGTGTAGTCACTGTGTAGACTAGGCTGGTCTCGAAATCAGGTGTCTGGTTGTCTTCAGAATGCTAGGACTAAAAGCTTGCAGCACATGGTTCAATACTTAAGTTTTGAAATAATTTAAGTAGGAAAACGAAACAAAATGATGTATTTTCGGTAACAAGAGACTTATGAACGCCGAAGGAATTCCAGACCTTTCAAGGAAACACGTTTTATAGTGTATTTATGTAACCTGAGGCGTACGTACCCTCTGATGTCCTCCAGAGGAGGTCGGAGTTCATTATGGAAAAAAGTGACTGAATTTGCCGAGGTGTACCTAAAACAAAGCAAAGATCTGCCTGCTACGTAAGGAAACCAAAGGTCTGACGGTAACGAGTCTCTGGTGACTTCCTAGGCAGACTGCCCAAGCCAGGGCAAAGGATGTGGCCTGCTGTCCGGATTCCCCGGATGTGACCCCTGCGGTGCTGTTGAGAATTAGTACCCTGTATGGAGCCAACTTCTTGTACTGCTCAGGGAGTCAAGGTGGCTTCAGCCTGACAAGTTTAAACTTTAGTCCTATTACTTGTGCCCAACTTGTTACCACGAAAGAAGTTATTGCTAAACATCTCTTAATAGGAACTGAAGTGAGAAAGCTAGTGTTGAGCTTGGCTTTTTAAAAACGGTTTCCTTCGGTTGGAAAAAATGTTAACTAGGCTCTTTGCTAGAAGACGTAGGTGGCCCTGAAAAGAGCCGTTGTTTTGATGGTATGGATTTCTGAAAGACCAGTCTACTTGCCCTTGGCCTTGTGGTGGCTCTCGGTCTTCTTGGGCAGCAGCACCGCCTGGATGTTGGGCAGGACGCCGCCCTGCGCGATGGTCACGCGGCCCAGCAGCTTGTTGAGCTCCTCGTCGTTGCGGATGGCCAGCTGCAGGTGGCGCGGGATGATGCGCGTCTTCTTGTTGTCGCGGGCCGCGTTGCCCGCCAGCTCCAGGATCTCGGCCGTCAGGTACTCCAGCACGGCCGCCAGGTACACCGGGGCGCCGGCGCCCACCCGCTCCGAGTAGTTGCCCTTGCGGAGCAGCCGGTGCACGCGGCCCACGGGGAACTGCAGCCCGGCGCGGGACGAGCGCGTCTTGGCCTTGGCGCGGGCCTTGCCGCCCTGCTTGCCGCGTCCAGACATGATGAACAGTAAACAGCCGTTAACTAACTGTCCGGACGAAAGAAGCAAAAGCTTGGCTCTTATACTTTCCTCTGGGTGTAAAAAGGAACCTTTGTGATTGGCCGTTATTTCAATTTCATTTAGACCAATGGGAACCGTTTGTGCAGGTGCAGTTTTCGATTGGACAAGCGTGTAGATGACGTCACCGAAATAGTTACCAATCAGAAGTGGGCTTTCCCCAAGCCTCATTTGAATAACTCCTTATAAAAAGGGAAGAGCCGGCCGATTTCATTTCAGAGCTCTTGTCTTTGCTTTATCGAGATGCCTGAGCCAACGAAGTCTGCGCCCGCCCCGAAGAAGGGCTCCAAGAAGGCCGTGACCAAAGTGCAGAAGAAGGACGGCAAGAAGCGCAAGCGCAGCCGCAAGGAGAGCTACTCGGTGTACGTGTACAAGGTGCTGAAGCAGGTGCACCCCGACACGGGCATCTCGTCCAAGGCCATGGGCATCATGAACTCGTTCGTGAACGACATCTTCGAGCGCATCGCGGGCGAGGCGTCCCGCCTGGCGCACTACAACAAGCGCTCGACCATCACGTCCCGGGAGATCCAGACGGCCGTGCGCCTGCTGCTGCCGGGCGAGCTGGCCAAGCACGCCGTGTCCGAGGGCACCAAGGCCGTCACCAAGTACACCAGCTCCAAGTGAGCGCGGGTCTCAACTCCTAACCAACCCAAAGGCTCTTTTCAGAGCCACTCACATTTTTAAGAGAGCTGCGGCTTTTGCTTACTGCTTGAAGTGAATCCTTTTTGCCTGCATGTCGGGGTCTAGTTTCTGAAAGGCTCCGGCGTTTGTTGTCAGTACGAGCGCTGCTTGTCTTGGAAGCTCTGGCCAGTTCCACACCTGCTATGTCGTCTCCTCTCCCCGTAGCAGGGTGCTGGGGCCTCCAGTGCAACTAAGGCTGCAGCTTGCTAGTGGTCCCATGATCTCTGCTGGGTCGCCAGCCCTGCCACAAGGTGCCGAGCCTCAGCGTCTCTGACCTTTTCAATCCATTGCAGCCGAGACTGCGTCTTCAGTAATGGCCTCTCCTTGCCTCTCAGTGCTAACCTTTCTTCCAGGTTCCCACAGCAGCCCATTAATCTAAACATTTAATGATGTCTCCAGTCGGAAGCTCTAAAATGTGTCCACAATCCTCAAACCATGGTCAAATCCATCATAGCAAAACTCGTGCCAGTTTTTACTCGTTTGGTTTTGGTTGATTTGATAAACACCATGACCCAAAGCAGCCTGAGGAGTTTATTTGGCTTATAGGTAACAGTCCATAATGTAGGGAAGTCGGGACAGAATTTAAGGCAGGAACTGAAGGAGAGACTGGAGGAATGCTGCTCGCTGGCTTGCTTGTGGTTTGGCTTCATTATAGAACCCAGAACCGATTTGGTGCCACCACAGTGGGCTGGGTTCACCTACCTCAATAAGCTGCTAGGAAAATGTCTCAGAGACACGCCTGCTTGCCAATCTGATGGAGGCAACTCCTTAGTTGAGGTTCCCCTGTCCCAGGCCTGTCAGGTTGAGGACTAAAGGTTCCACATGGCTACTTAGAGATCTAGATAAATGTGGATTTAAATGTATTTAGGAGGAATAGCAACCAAATGTCTACTGGATCCGAAAGAATCTACACTCTGGTGAAATCAGTGTAAAAAAAAAAATTAAGTAATTTGAGATTCTTTTTTTAAAGGTTCATAGTCAAGAACTGGTAATGTTTATGGCTATATCTGTTACATTTTTACAACATGACTGCTGTCAGTGTCTGGGGTGTCTTCAGACTCCATTTGACTCAGTGAGACAATTTGAGGAAGATGTCTGCTGTTGAAACATGTGTAACGGACACTTGGATACCATTCACACTTTTGCGTAAGTTATACTTCAATTTGTCTATCCCTCAGCCAGTCCTACCACTTTTAAGTGAAAGAAATGCAGTCTCAATGAACATAACTTTTCTTTTGGTCAGTAAGAGGTCATGCTAAGAGGAATAAATTTGTAAAGAGAAATTCTTTGTTAAATAACCACTCAATGTTCTAGGTTAAGTCCAGCAGTGTAGTCTCACATCTTGTAGCTCAATGTTTGGGAATCACAAGAAGAGAGGGGAGCTAGAAGTAACTGTTGGCCCTAGGGAGCAGTTGGCAGAGCTGGGTTCTTCCGCTTGAGTATTAGTTGAGAAGGTCTGTCTCCATCTTGTGGCCATTTAGGGTAACGTAGCTGGGGTCCATAGCGCTGGCTTGACAGCACATATGAGTCCAGTCTGTCCTGTTAGCAGCAGTCCCCAATGCCCCATTTCTCCCAGTTATTTGGGAGATAGAATATTTAAATTATTTAGGGTTTCCAGCTTTTATACAAAACTGTAGTCAGACTCTTCTGCACTAGGCTTCACCCTGACTGAAAAAGAAGACATGAACAGACATTGACAATATCACCCTGTTCAAGGCTACATCTGCAGCATAAGCCTAATGCCTTCACATGACTTCTTGGGAAAACTCAACCAGAGCTGTCAAAAGATGCAGCCTCTGATCCTGTCAACCCCTAAACTTATGGCCCGCAAGTCTCCCAGTTGGATAATGTAGGCCATTCCCCTCCCTAACGCTTCTCTTCCCATTACTTCTGTATAGGTCAGCACAGAGCTCAGCTCATTTCCTCACTCTCTGTAGTCTTTAAGATGTTTTCTGCTGGGGACAGGGCAGGGGAACAGCAGCCAGCACTGGAGCTTCAGAAAGACAGATTATTGTTTAGATGGCGACAGTAGGTTTTTACCTTGGCCTCCCAGGGGATTGTCTCCTGAATGCCCTTTGTTACTGCTGGGTTTTATCATGCTTGTTGCTACCATGGTCTCCTGTCTCTCTTGTGGTATGAAAGTTCTATGGTGTCTCTAACCCCTCACTGGGCAGTGTTGCTGGCACACTTAACAATGGCGATGATTTTCCCTAAAGCAATGCCACTTGGGCAAGGCAGCGCTGCCCAGTTGAATTGGTGATTCTATTGAAACTCCAGAAAGAATCACTAAAAACATGCGTAGTTAAAAACAGTAGATGTCTTTCACGTAGTTACAGGGTTAAATTAGGATGTTTGTCAGCTGCCTTAGAATCAGTAACTTAAGAAGAAAACATATTTTTGCTAGGGACTTGTTTGGTCAGGGCTAGGAAAGCTAGAACAAAGAAAGCTTACTTGCTAGGGCCCATGAGTTTCACTTATGAAAAACAGACCCATGATCAAGCAATAACAAATGAGCTTCAGTTCCCAAATAAAACTGACTCTTTCCTGGTCTCTATAATCAAGAGTTTACTGGGATATAGAGCTGTGCAGCAGAATTTCCTTTTACCTAAGTGTGGGGGAGTGTCTGGCAGTCACCTACGATAGGCCCCACATACACTCCACAGAAGATAACGGACTGGTGAATAGAAATATGAGAAACAAGCATAGACCCTTGTTTTCTTTTCTTGGGACAAAAATGGCATGCACACTCACACTTTAAGTGACATACCCAGACACACCTTTTGAAAGAAAAACACAAATACTTTTGAGAAAAATTGGTAATCATTCACTTATTGCCAGGGAGGAAGAATCCTCACTCTGGTAGAGTCCTCTCTCTCTGGAGCAATTCTTCTTCCCCAGAGGCAAGGTTCCCATAGCTTAAAAAGTGAACACGATGCTTTTTTAATTTTTTTACAGTTTGCAGGTGTTAAGCACATTACAACATAGGCAGGAATGTCCTTCACAGACTGAAGCTGTAAGCTCTAATCTTCAAGGTTATTTTTACTAAGAAAACGTCTAACACAATGGTTTCATTAATGAATAGTTGATTCTAGGTCTGTAGGCTTTCTATTGAAGAAAGGAGGCAGGCACTCATCTGTTTTTTCAACCTTGCTGACTTACTGTCTAGGCTCTTTGCTTCTTATCTAACTGAGGGCTCTGTGTCTATGTAGAGAGGTCAGCTTTTGGCTAGGAATAGTTTTTTTTATGATATTCTTGCAGTAAGCATGAGTACTTCTCACAGATGTCGGGACTTGAAGTTCAGTAAAATTGTCACAGTTACTTAGAGCTGAGATGGCAGTGTCCCTATTTCCAGTTAGCAATAGCCAGCTCAGGGATGGATTTGAGGTTTTACTAATAGGCTATGCAGACATTATTGATAAGAGACATTTTTGTCACTGTACAGTAAAAGGGAGAAGCAGGCAAAGTAGCTGGTGAGCCCCCATTCCTAGCAATGGGGGCCAGGAACTTTGTTGAACTGGCAGCATCTATTGCCTGGTCATTATGGGTCTTAACACCTAAGAACAACAAAAAGACTCCTGACTTAAAGTTTTTTAGTTATAATAAACTTGTTTCACTGTGTTAAATAAGAATTGTATATTTTAGGACACTATGACATGTACTTGTTCTCTAGCAACCTTCCAGCTACAATAGAACCTGACTGTGAAATTAGTTGGCTTGCTTAAACTTTGTTAATATGTAACAGAAAGCTTCTGCTTCTAGGATACAGATGTACTGTGGGAAAAATATATATGGAAAATGAGGTGTTTCAGGTATGCATTTTAAGATAAATTGTTTTAAGATAATTGTTAAGATAAAAAATAGGAAACTTGTAATCACTGAAATGTAAAACCTGTAGTCATTATGTAAAGTTTTAAGTTTATAATTAAGATGTGATTGTAACATAATCTTTCCCATGAGGGGCTTTGTTTCTCCCCCCCCTCTCCTTCTCCCTCTCTCCCTCTGTCCCTCTCTCCTCTCTCTCTCTCTCTCTATCTATATATATATATATATATATATATATATAAAAGATACCTGGGAAAACAAATAGATGGTGGGAGTAGAAGTAGGAACAGACAAGAGGAACAAGGAACAGTAGTGGGAATAGAGGAAGGAACAGAAGGAATAAAGAGAGAAGCTTGTCCCCACTCTGCTTCTCCCTCACGGGTCGCTGACCTCCTGCCAGGCAGGGCCCTGGCAACTTTCACTGTATTAATGGATGCTCAGCTGTGTTTATTTTTGGCATTCTTCAAAAAGTCAGGTTTATTGGTTTTTCATGTAGCCATCTACAATATGTAAAGACAAATAACAGCGCTTTCCTTTGCCTCCTTTGTGTATTCAAATGACTGAGGTTATACCTAGTCCTCCTGTGGTCTGTTCGCTTGTTACTTTTCTCAGCTTCTTGGTGCCCTTTCCTATTTATGAGTAATGTGGCCCAAACATCTTAGTAGTATCCCTATTCCCTGACCCAAGAAGGGACTTCACAGCAGTTGCATCTTCTATGAAGATAAGTCTGATTTTCATCTTTGAGAGGCAGGGCAGACATGGGTGGCTCCTGTGCCCAGGATCACCATGGAGGCAGCAAACAGTTAATCTCTTTCTGGTTGGGACTTCCGCTGTGTGGAAGGACTTCTGAGTCCTGACTCACAAACTCATCTTATGAGCAATGTCTTCTTTGACATCTTGTTATCTACATACCTCATTGGTATTGCACTTTCTGCCCTAAAAGGACAAGACCAAAGCAGCCAAACTTTAGTCAGCCTTCTAAAAAGCACTAAAACTGGGTAGACCCAAGTCAGGAGCAAAGTGACTCAGAACAGTTCCCAAAATTGAAGTAAGAGAAACAATTTCTGTAAGAGAAACAATTTCTAAGACAAACAAGATATGGACCACTGTCTAATGGCCTTGGGCTAAGGATCTCCCCCCACCCACGTTGACTAAGACCCTAAAGTTTACATTTTCAAGGAGCCCGCGACCTTGCTATATGCCAACACCAATCAGTTTAAAGGTTAATATTCACATCTGTTGCTAAGCTCTGCCTTTGAAAAACATATAAACCATACTTAGAATGTGTTAAATTGTCACTCTTACCTGCCTCGTTAGAGGAATCTGTGAAGGTGGACCCCAACTCGTTGGAAATAAACCTCTTGCTTTTGCATCGATCTCGAGTCCTGGTGATTTCTGAGGGGTCTCTTTCCATCTGCCCCTAACAACCCCAGGATCTGGGGTCTGGAGTACTGAGTCAGTCTTGTTCTTTTGGTTACTTCATTCCCACTCCTCCTACTAGAAGTCAAATACCTTGAGAGTTGGATTTGGAGGGTGGGTATATTTTGAAATGGGGGTAGGGCATATTTTGAGATAGAGGTAGGCCATAATTTGATCACTTAAGTTTCTTAGGTTCTAGAGCAGTGCCTGGCACTGAATATTTTTGCTGGCTAGCTTTATGTCAACTTGATACAAGCTAGAATCATCAGCAAGAAGGGAACCTCAACTGAGAATGTGTTCATAAGATTGGGCTGTAGGCAAACCTGTAGGGCATTTTCTTAATTAGTGATTGATGTGGGGAACTCAGCCCTTTGTGGGTGGGGCCACCATCAGTTGGTAGTTCTACAAAAAAGTAGGTTAAGCAAGCCTTGGGAAGCAAGCCAGTAAGCAGAATTCCTCCATGGCCTCTGTGTCAGCTCCTACCTCCAAGTTCCTGCCCTGACTTTCTTCAGTGATGGAAAATAATATGGAAGTGTAAGCCAAATAAACTCTTTCTTTCCCAACTTGGCTTTTGGTCATGGTGTTTTATTATCAAATAGTAATGCTAACTAAGACAGTATCTCTGGATAAAAGGGGCCCCAAGGAGCTCTTTTTATTTTAAATCGTTTCTTAATGTCTCTTCTTGAGCGCTTCTAATTCAGTGCTGATTTTTCTACCTGGCAAAATCAAAATAAGCTTCAATTTTGTGAAGACACAGATCCTTTTCACTAATGGGTATAGGCAATTATTTTCTTTTTCTATACCAAGAAAGGTAGTTACCACATTGTATATCTTATATTGCTCTGTGGCTTGAACTTAGAACTTTTAAAATATATTTAAACGTATTTATTTATAGACAAGGTCTTACGGTGTAGCTGGCCTGGAACTCACAAACATCTGCCCACCTCTGCCTCCAAAGTTCTGGGATTAAAGACATGCTGAATCATGCTGGCTATATTATGTTAATTATGTATGTGCATACATATGTTCACATGCATATGCATGTGAGTTCAGGACCTGTAGAGTCTATAAGAAGCTATCAGATCTGGAATTACAGGCCATTTTGAGAAGCTCAATGTGAGTGCTGGGAATTGAACTCAGGTCCTCTGCAAGAGCAGAAGTGCTTTTAATTGCTGAGTTATCTATTTGGCCCTAGAATTTAGAACTCTTTGATTAGGAAACACTGGTACATCATTCATTGGTGCTTACTCTGAGTATAGTTTTCTGGGTTTCAGTTTCTCGTGGAAGAGAATAGTAATCAGGCACAGGGAGGCTGAGGTAGGAAGATTACAAGTGTTAGGCCTGCCTGCGTTTGATAGCTAGTTCAAAGCAAGCCTGGGCGACTTAATGATGCCTTGTCTCAAACTAACAGAAGGGTTTGGGGTTTGCTCAATTCTTAGAGCACTTGCCTGAGCATATGGAAGGTTAAATCAGCAGTGCATTTGGTGGGGGTTGGGCGTGCCTCCTACAGTTTATAAGGACTTATTCATATGGCTCGCATGGCTTCCTTCACCCCTGTGCTTAGATTATGGAGACGGGTAAGCATTAATGCTTCAGAATTGGTGACAAGAAAATTTAAAGAAGTGATGAAAGGAAGCTGAGTTAATGGCTGCCTTTGTGGAGGAGGCGCCTTTGTCACTTCTTGTTTTATCTTCAGTGGCCAGGAAGGAACAACACCAGGAGAAACTGCATTAAATGGACCAACTGACCATTCACACCCTAGCAACAAGTTGCACCAACTCAACACGATGGTTAAACTCCAACAAAGCAAGCTTAGTAATATGTTGAAAGTTATGTTTAAACCAAGCTAGGAGCCTAGCAATGTTAGACTTGAGTTTGGCTATATATAACTCCCTACCTAGACTTGAATTTACAACTATAGATAGACCTTCTTTCTTAAACAAAATACCCAGACCGACGAGGATGGGATTCGAACCCACGCGTGCAGAGCACAATGGATTAGCAGTCCATCGCCTTAACCACTCGGCCACCTCGTCAGGAGATGCTAGGAGGGCCACGTGGCTCGGCCAGAATTTTCTAGCTCCTAGCGCCTGTCCGCACTGTACCCGGGGTACACATGGGTGAGGTGGGAAGGGCTTGTCCCTAGAGGAATGAACGAAAAAAATGAGAGGGACGAAAAAAAAAAAAACCCAACAACAACAAAAAAGAGCTCGGATGTGTGTGCGTTAGCAGCGCTCAGAAAAGCAGTCACTAGAATCCAGCAGGCGCATCCTGGGCGGTCCCTCCCAGCGGAGTTTGGAGGGCGTGGCCCTGTGGGAGCCGCGGTGGGCGTGACAAAGGGTGGGCGTGACAGAGTGGGCCAAACCTCGCGGGCCGACTGCGCCCCCTGGAGTCCTTGACGTGTCTGCATCCCACCCAGGTGTGTCTGCGGCCGACCTCTGAGCTGCTGGCTCCTAGGAGACTGGTGGCTGGATCAGAGTCGGCGGTACTCAGGGTCCTCTCTTTCTTCTGCCTAGTGGGACTTGATCCCTGGGCTCTTGTCGCAGGCCATCGGCCCTACAGGGACCCTGGTTTCTGGCTTGCCTAGCCCGCGTTTGATTTTTCCTAGGAACTTGGTGATTATGAGAGAGAGAGGAGAGAGAGGAAGGGAGGGAGAGAGAGGAGACTAGAGGGTCCCCGTGCGAAGAGGAGGAAATTACTATTTCAACTGTTTTTGTGTCTTTTTAGGAAATGAATAAGGAATAAAATAGAAATAAGTAAATAAGTAAAAAATGAATAGGGATTACTGACTGAGCAGAGACATCAATGTCCTCTTGAAAATGAATTAAAAGCAAAGCTATTTGTTATTATTTGCTTTGCTTTTTATTTTGTTGAAACAGGATGTTGAGACAGTCCTACCTAGTCTGGACTCAAACTTATGGCATCCTTCCTGCTTCAGGCTCTCCAGTGCTGGAATTACAGGCATGAGCCACAACTCCCTACTTAAATCTTCTCTTTCTTTTTTAAGATTTACTTCTATTTATGTATATGTGCGTGTCAATGTGGGGGTATATATGCGCGTGCGTGTGGGTACCTGAGGAGGCCAAAAAAGGGCATAGGATCCCCTGAAGCTGAAGTTACAGGCAGTTGAGCCTGAGTGTTGGTCCTCGAGGGTGGCAGGGGGTGGCGGGGCGGGGCGGGGCGGGGGGGGGGGGGGCGGGAGAGGGGGGTGGTGGCGGTGGGGAGGAGGAGCAAGAAGGCTCTTAACCACGGAACCATCTCTCTGCCCTCAGAAAGCAAGTTTTGTAGGAGGAGAGCGGAGATTTCAGAGGAAAGCACAGAGCAAAGGTGAACATGATGTTGAGGCAAGTTAGTAGCTGATCACCGCCATCTTTAACCCGGGGAACAGAAAGAAGGGGTCAGAGGATTTCTCCAGTGGTTCAGGAAAATCAGGCTCTGCTGAATATCAGAGTGGGAGGGAACAGGTGTCTAAGTGAGTTCAGTCAGAATTCTTTTCCATAAGGAAAACCAACGTCTTTGTGCTTGTCAAGAGTCACAAAGAATAATTATTTCCTTCTTTGAAGCGTCTTGTGTAGTCTTTGTTGTGTAACCTGCTTGGTCGGAGCAGTCCCACCTCAGCTCACAGCTTTCCACTCACAGCCTTGCTCTGTCCTCATTCTTATTCTGGTTTTTGCACCAAGAAGACTCTAGTCTTCACTCTCTTCCAAAGAGTAGTTTTCTTTGTGAAACATTCTTGACTATTCTTCCTTTAACTTAGCTGAATCCTTTATTTGTACTTCACTTTAGGCTAAAGCATTAATTTAAAAATTAAGATCAAAGCTAATCACATGTTTTAATGTGGCAGGAAATTAGTAAGCCTTTGTGCTTGGCTTCAGCATTAGACACGAAGAAATTGATTTTAGACATGTACTTAATCATTAGATATGAAGAAATTGCTTTTAGACATGCATAGGCTTTGAAGAAATCCATGTTAACCAATACTTGTTTTCTGTGTTTGATGGAGTTGTTTTTCTGAAGGGCTTCCAGCCCCTGTGTAACCCCACTCACAAGACATTCCTGGCACACCGGGAGGTCTTGCTCTGCTGAGCAAGTGCTCAACTGTACAGTGCTCAACAGAGGTACCATGGTTTGTGTGGGTTCTTTTGTTTTTCTAAGAGCATGTAATGTAGATCAAGGGTTTTGGTATGAGTAATTTTGCCCTGTCCTAAATTAGTTCTTGTATAACTGTCAATAAATATGCTTTGGAGAAGCAGCTCTGGTTCATTCTCACACAGAAGGCTGTGCTTCCCTGCTCTGCAGATGAAGCTCTGCATCCTGAAGCTGTTCTCTTGATTTGATCGTCCCTGTGACACTTGACACTGGCATTTTAAGGTTTCGATTTCTTCAAAATATAGTAAGCAAAACAATGGCTTTGTTTTCTTTCAATATTTCACTATTTGGTGTTAAAATAATTTATAGGCAGGGTCTTTCTGGCCTGCAACTTGTGTTCCTCCTGCTGGAAAGGGTTAGAGCTCAGGGATTGGTGGGTTTCTAGCTCAGTGACTGCTCAGTGATAGGTGAGTTTGAACTTGGACTTTTCACCCTAAACTGACCGCTTTTCTACCATTGGGGCTGAAAAAGGACCATTATGACAGCTCGAATAGTCTTGGGGAAGGGTCCTAGCCTTGAGTGCCTTGAGGGACTTACAAAGGCTAACTGTTAAATATATCTGTGTTTGTAATATCAATGAGAAGATCCCTGAGGAGATGATATCATGAGGATATCAACTTGCTCTGGATGTTAGTGGTCATAGACTTCATAAAAACTTGAGGGGCTTACAATCACAGCCATAGTAACCCCAACTAAGACACTTAGCAGATATTGGTGGTTGTCTCTTCTCAAGGGAGAAAAGCAGATGGGTACATTTTCCAGAGAAGAGATCAAGGAGGTCAAGCAGCCTTACAAAAACAGATGTCAGCAGCTTAGTTTAACTGTGTTATCTTAGGTTAGAGTTCCCCCTTCTGTTTTCTTTTTGGTTCCTATGTAATCAAATATTTCATAAGTAAGCTTCTTAGTAAATTCATCCTATTCTTACTTGGCTAAAAACATGTCATTTTCTCCTTATTAGTAATTGCAGATACTTATATGTGATGTAAGTTCTGAAACAGAATTCTTGTTCCTTAACACACCACAATGCCTCAGATCTATGACAAAGCCTTCCTTGTACAGGTCAAGCTTGGGATCAGTTCTGTCCTCTGGTCTGTGTGGGAATGTCGACAGTGTGTGCAAGTTCTAGTATTTACAAACAATTAACCTGTGTGTGCAAAAACTAGCAACTACCACAGCTTTCTCTTCCTGGATGTCTGTAAACAGACTGTCTACAGAGACTTCCTATTTCCCACAGAGTTTGCCTGGCTCCTGTGCTGTACATAAAAACACACTTAGGTTTTGGGTTGCTGTATAGTCAGTGCCACTCAGAGTGCTCACAACCCACCTAATCCCAGCTTCTCTGTATATGTGTGTGCCCTTCATTCCACTGATGCCTCTAGTCAGGTTTTCAGGACTAAGCTGTACAGGAGGTGACAGGAGAGGGTTTCAGATAATCTGGAATTGGAGTTACAGATATTTATTTGGGAGGTGCAATGTGGGTGCTGGGAATCAAACTCAGATCCTCTGCAAGAGCAGCCACTGCTCTTAGCCACTGAACACTGTCTCTAGCCTCTGCTATTAAACCTTAATAAAATATACGGTTTACAAATATATTCTTCCACCTGATAGGATTGATTTTTCATTTTCTTTCTTTTTATTATATTTTTATATTTTTTGAGACAAGGTCTTGTTAGGTAACTTAGGCTGGCCTCAAACTTATGACCTTTTTATCTTAGCCCCCAGGCGATACAAGTATATATTACCAAGCCCAGCTGTTTTGAAATATGAATACATTGTGGAATGGGCAACTTGAATTATTAATGTGTGCACTGTTTCATATACTTTTCTTTTTTTTTTCTGTAGTAAGAACACTTAAAATCTACTCAGCAATTGTCATGGGCTAGAACAATGGCTTAGTGGTGAAGAGCATTTACTGCTCTTGCAGAAAACGGACATTCAGTTTCCAGTGTCAGCTTTCAATCATCTGTAACTCCAGACCCACGGATGCAATGCTTCTTCTGACTTCTGTGGGCACCAGGCATGCACATGGAGCCCATGCATACATGCTGGTAAAACAATCGTACACATAATATATATAATATTGCATATATTATATATAGTATATGTCACACACATAATCATATATAATTTTTATTTATCTATATTGTTTAATAATATTTGTATTATATATCAATTATATCAAATTATATATTACTATATATATTACTATAACATATCAATCAATATAATTAGTAATTATAATAAATATTAGATACATTAAATATTTATATTACTTAATAATATATTAATTGCATAATATACAATACTAATATATTATATCTAATAAAATATAGATTACAAATAATATATATATTATACATACATATATATATTACATTGCTATTAATGATAGTAATCATAGCCACCATGTTGCTTAATTGAATGTATTCTTCTTGTCCAGCTAATTTTTTCCTTGTGCTTGGGTTTGGGCCCAGAGCCTTATGAATGTTAGGCAAGTGATGTACGTCTGACCCTTGAACCCAATCCTTTGACCAGTATCTCCCCAAACTTGTGAATCCCTGGTCTTGGTCCCATATCTTCTAAAGAATTAAAACCCTTATGTAATTGAAATCTTGCAGCATTTTCTGTGTCTGTCATATTGCACTGAGCATGCTGTCTTCCTGGTTCTTTATTTTGCTCCAGATGCCAGGATTATTGTCGTCACGTCTTCCTCCTCCTCCTCCTCCTCTTCTTCCTCCTTTTTAGTCTTTTAGGATCTGTTTTTTTATTTCTCTCCACCATCACCACCTTTATGGTGGTTGAGTGCTTTGCTTTTTATTCATGTTATAATTAATTTCCCTTTTTGGTGATGATTATTTTTTATTCATTTCTTTATCTAGTTCAACATTTTTATTCAGGATGCAAAAGAGTTGACATCATTATGACATTTTAATACCTGCTAGGTTTGGTTGATCCTCTCCCCATCTCCTCCTCTCCTACAGCTCATTTCTCATTCTTACCTTAACCCTTAGGATTTTTTTTAATGGCTGAATATTTCATTATGTATGTATGTACATACATCTCTCTCTCTATATATATATACACACACACATATATTAAAGTGTATATGTATAGTTAGTTTTATATATGTATAGTTATTTATAGTTATTAATCATATATATATATATATATATTTAGTTTACTTATCGATCTTTTGACAGACACTTAGGTTGAATCTGTGTGAATAGTGAATGCTTTTGTGACTAAACATGGGAGTGCAAGTGTCTCTAACATTCTGATTTCATTTCTTTTGGATGTATATGCAGTAGTGGGATTGTGGATCATAGGGAGGAAAACTACACTTATCTTAAATGTTGTCAGCGACTCTTAGAAACAGTGCATATCTACACCATCCCCTCGTGTTTGCAGGGAGCCAGAAACCCTTTCCCACGCCTCTCCTGTCGCCTCCTCGGCAGATGAGGGATTCCTCTCCTGAAAGACCCTACTCTGGCTCTTCCCCACCTTCTACCAGTTTGACATGTTATTTCTGTCAATGGGAGCATTAACCAGCATCATTCTTACATCACTTAGGTCTTCAACACAGTCACCAAAATAAATTTGAGCCAGGTATGTTGGTACATACCTCTAATCCCAGCTGTTGGAAAGCAGAGGCAGAAAGACCAGGAGTTCAAGGCCAGCCTTTGTCTTAAAGCAAGTTTGAGGCCAATTTAGGATACATGAGATTGTGTTTCAAAAATGAAAAGAAAAAAAAATAACCTTTAATAGCCAAAATGTTTATTTTTACTTTTAGTTATTTGTCTGTGTCTGTGCATATGAGCGCAGGTGCCTGAGAAGGCCAGAGGTGCCAGACCTGGACCTGGAGTTACATGCAATTGTGAACCACTGATGTACTGGGAGTCAAACATGGGTTCTCTGAAGGAGCAGTATTTTACTTCAGACGTATCTCTTCAGCTCCCTCATATGTTTTACAAATAAAAAAACCAGAAAGGTAAAATGAAGTACTTATTAAATTTCTGTTTACCTAGGTTTTCTCAAATGTAATAATTTTTATAGTTTTTTTACTCTTGCAGATGATGAAGAGAAAATCTAATTAATGATATTACTATATTCCATTATTTTCACATTTTTACTTTATTAAATTAAATTGAATATCATTTCATATCAATACATTTTGAGCTCATTCATTATTTCATAAATATAATGCCAAAATCTTTAAAAATTTTAAAGTTACATTTATTTGCAGGAGAAGAGCATGCATATGCCATGGCATATGTACAGAGCTCAGAGGACAACTTAAGAGAGTCAGTTTTCTTCTTACACTAGTGGTTCTGGGGGTCTAGCTCAGGTTGTCAGCTTAGTGGAAAGTGCCTTTTCTTGCTGAGCCACTTCTACCTGCCATAAAATTCTGTTGTAAACATGGGTACTTGGGCATATGTTTTGTGTTCTCTTTATTTTGGATCTGGACGTTGAGCTTCAGCCTTGTCCATAGAGGAAGTCACTCTGACACTGAGTTACATGCAGACCCAGCCCATGAATATTTTCAAGTAGCTAACAAATGCACATCTTGTTTGGTATTTAGGTACAGAGTTTGGAATGATGTATACTATTATTTGTTTTTCTTTTGTGAAAAAGTTCCTAGAAATGAGGTTCCTGAGTCAAAGGAAATCATTCACTTTAGTAATTTGTACAGATGCCAACACGTTGCTCGGATGATCTTCACTGCCTGAAGCTCAGTGGAGAAGGACCTCCATCTATCTGCGCACGGAGTTCACACAGAATGTCCAAGGATGATGGAGTAGAAATGAGAAGATCCCTGGGTCCCTCTAGCTTCCCAGGATCGCCGTGTCAGGTGTAGGCTGCTTGCCGTCAGCTAGCTGTACTATGTGTGAGAATCTCTTTACAAGCTTAAGCTTTCCTTACTTGGTTAAAAAATACATACAAAGCACAGAAAATACAGTCATTTCAGACCACTTTTTCTGAAGAAATCAAAGCATCAAGATTTCTCAAATCTTACTGAGCATGCCAACATACAGCCTGATGCCCACCCCTGTGCACTAGCATAAATGGGCTAAGAACTGCATAACCAACAGTCAGAAATTCTTGCAAATGCATTGTTAAGGAGTCATTCTTCAAAGAGAAAGTTAAATATCTGTCCAATAGAAGAAAAGGAAACAGAGCATCAGAAGGAGGACACTTTGAGCAGCTCTCAACTCAGGAGGAGTTCTGTAGAGAAGCTTGGAGTTCTGAAAGTAGAGGACACGCTGGTGGTGCCTGTGGAGAAGAAATACCATGTAGCCACTGGCCCCTCCCATGGCACCCTGAAACACTGCATCTCTCAGGACCATGAGGGGAAGAGCAATCCATTTTATTTTCTGACTTTCTAGCATAAAATAACAATAGTTGTCATCACTCGTAAGCTGTGATATATTGTGTCTTGTATTTGTGATGGAGTAGATTAGGTTCACACTGATTAAAGAATTGAGTATCCAAAAACCCAAAAAGAATGGAAGGATGTGCCAGGTAGACTTTGGTCTGAGCCTCCTCCATCCAGATGTGCTAGGATTGATGATGATGGCCTGGACCACAGTGAGGAGACTGCTGGTGCAGATGGAGAGGCCACGGGCCACCCTTGACAGGTAAAGTTTGATCTTACTACCTATGTCAGTAAGGAAGTTTTTCAAACCAAAAGCTACTATTGTCCTTAGCAATCCTTTTGCAAGAAGGATTAAGATGTTTGTAAAAGCCAAATGGATGAGAATAATATGGATGGGTTTCTTCTCAGGGCCTCCTCTCAAACTGAACATATAATTCATAGAAAACAGAAATGCTCCCCAGAGTGCCAAGCATAGTCATGGAGAAGAAAATTATTCTCTTAGTAAACTTAAAAATCAGTTTTTACGTCTGAGGTAGAAAAACTTGTTTTCAAGATGTAAACATATTTTCAAGAAAGTATTAGTAATCATAGATTTGTATCTGAAAAACACATCTTGCATAATAGCAATTTCAGGTGTGCAAGAGGCAGCGCTGGATGCATGCAGTGTTGCCCATTAGGTCCCTGAAGCTGCTCCTATTTTTCTCGTGGACTCTGGGCTATTGTGTGTACTCTGACAGGTGAGTCTGGAAATTTCTATTTAGATCTAAAGTTTTAAAGATTTTTTTTAGCTCTACACTAGCAAAATTGACTTGATCAAGTGTGTGTGTGTGTGTGTGTGTGTGTGTGTGTGTGTGTGTGTATGTGTGTGTTGTCCTTGTTATCTCTGAGCATAGCTAAACTGAGCTCCAAGTTTCTCCAATAAAAAATTCTTTCTGTTTCTTGTTTTATTTCTTAATATTTTCCCATCTAATTTCCAAAGCTTAAACTGTGTGTCTTCCCTATATCTCACACATGGACACTGGGAACCCCTGCTGGGTCAACACCTGTAACATTTCTCAAATTTAGTAACTTTACCTTCCATACTGTCTCCTGTTTTGTTCATTATTCATTTCCTATTTTAATCTTGATTAGTATAACAATTTCTAGCTTTGCATTTGGATTCAAAGCTTCTGACTTGAATTTCTACATCTTAATGTTTTAAAATTTGTTAAATTTATCATCTGTGATTTCATTCCATAAAAGCATTTGCTAGTTATTTTTTAAAGGTAGTCCTCATTGCCAAGTTAAGTTGAATAACCTTTCTAGATAAGGCCCGACAGTTAAAGCTGAATCAAGACATCCTGAAAAAGACTCTTGTCTGAAAGACTCATTTAACTACTAGGTTGTAGCCAAGGAGAGTGTCTAGAGAAACCCTGGGAGCCTCCTAGGACAGTGAGCAGCAGAGGGCTGTGACCCCAGGGAGTGACCTCAAGGCATGCAAGTGGATTGGAGCAGCTCGGGACCAGCTGCTGCTGATCAGGTGGGTGGGAGAAGGGGTAATGAGGTGCTCTGTGCTGCCACGAGATGAGTGCAGTCTATCGATCCTCACTATCAGGTGCATGTAGCACGGTAGGTTTGGCATACTGGTGTGAGTAAGGATTTCCTCATCTGAGAGTTCATGGTGCCATTTGCATCTGCAGGGCCTGTGAGCAGAGTTCTGCCGGTTTTCTTTGCAGCCTTTTTCTTTTTCCCCCTCCCGTTTCCTTTCCAATCTGTCTTTCAGGCAGACTGCTTTGCTCTACATCAGTCTAAGCTGATTTCAGAACCTAGACCTCGGTAGGATATCGTTCTTCATAGTCAGGAGCTCCGTCCTCATTTCTTAGGGATTTATGGTAAGCTTTGGGCACCTCTTCTAGAATAAGAAGAATCTGGGTAATTCAGTGGCTTTATTGGGTTTGTGTGTGCTAATCCTGTTAAACTCACAGGATTGCTTTAAATGTTTATGTCTTGATGATCTCATGCATGATCTGCAGGAACCTAACCTTGTTCTCAGGTTTGGGTCCAGGTGGCCTCACGATTCTAGAAATGTCAGTTATTGTGTTTCAACTGCTCCTCTGACAAAAGGGTAACTATCTCTTGTACTACCGCATCCTAGAAATCACAACACCATCCTAAATATCTGTATATAATTAAATATGCTCCAGATATTAATAGCAAGTTCATCAGCATTCATCAAGATATTTAGAATTAAGTGTTTAATCAGAGATTGGAATTTGTAAAAATCCCCACAATGAAATCAACCCACGTCCTGATGGAAAATATTAACATTTTTCTATTTGTTTAATGCTTGCTTTCCTGAGGATTGACTTTCCTACTCCTCTCTTCCCTTTTTCAAATTTTAAACCACATCTGAAACCAGATTCTGATCTTCTAATAAGTGATTTCTTTCTACTGAAGTGGACTGTCAGAGGAGGGAGAGGTGATTCATCTCCCATATTATCTTGGGAAATGCTTTAGGAATTTAAGGCAGGGCAGATTTAGATTGATGGATGATCCACGTCTGGGTCTCAACCCCTAGAGCCTGAGATAGGTTATATCCATCCTTCCTAGTTTTCCAAAAAAGATTCAAGCAAACAAAAACAAAAACAAATCATTGTTCTTTGCTGCTTAGTACTGGGATAAAAGTTAAGTTGAGCTGTTTCAGGACATACTAGTTCACAGCCTGGATCCTTTATAACAGGAATTCCCAAGATGGTAATGATAACTATTACTCTTAGTGATTTATACTTCTCCACATCTGCCAGGAACACAATAACTGAAGTTAAGATAAGTATGGATAATATTATGTGATAGAATTGAGAGACTTTAAGGATGGACATGGAAGGAAAACCTCCAAATTAGAAATTACAGTGCCAGTATAAAAGAAAATATGTGTCAAGATTTGAAAAGTGGAAATGCATCAATAGTGAAACTTACAAACTTTTCAAACACCCATGACACTATTGAAGTCACAATACTGGTAAACATCCAGTCTTAAAAACCAGAGGTTTTGTTGGGTTTTCTTTTATCTAGTTAGTTTTGAGGCAGAGTCTCCCTATATAAACCACAATAGCCTTGAACAACAATATCTTGCCTCAGTGTCTCTAGTGCTGACACTACAGGACTGTATCATGATTGCCTCAAATTTCTGATAAAATATTGTATATTCAAAGATCAAGGAGGAAACCCTTAGGCAAAGCCCCACCCAGAGCTCTGTCATGAAACTCCAGCATGAGGATGGAGAGCGATGCCTCAGCATGCCTGTTCTGCTTCTGTATCTCCAGAAATATATACAGAAATGTATCTCCTTGGAGCCAGGGACCAGCCTTGTCAGGACAGAAAAAGTGGAGGACCCAAGGTTCACAGAACTTTTCAACTACTTCCTGGCTTAGTCAGAGAAAGACTTCTGCATCAATGACATTCTCCATATCTGGGATTGTCACACAGCTAAGTGGGTCGTGGGTGCTTATGACTTCAGGCTTTTAGTCTGAGGAGCTGGTGGGAATGTGGCTCCTCTCCTCTGAGTCACTGACAGACCACAAACCACAGCAAAACTTCACTTCCTTCCATAGGCAGGCGTGTCGTCTGGCAGAGTCGCTTATCTAGAGTTACAACTAAACCCTTCCATATGAAGTCTATCCTCCTGCTCCCCAGGAAATGTCTAACGCACCCCAAAATGCAAATGGAGCTATTCTAGTATCCCTGTCTTAACCAATGGCCCCTGTCTGTGTGTACCAAAGATCCTTCCCTGTCTTTTTCCTATAAATGTAACCACCATTACACTGACCACAGGGAGTTAGGTCCCTGATAGACAGACAGCCCTTTTCACAACAGCACAAACCATTATTTTATACATAACTAAAAATAAACTTCCACAACACAGTAGCATATAGAAACACCCAATATGCATCGCAACTCCAGATCTATTCATACTTCAGACTGCTGGGACACAGTGGGAAGATTTAGATCATCAGAAATTTTAAGATCCAAAAGAGGGGTAATAGGCAAGAATTTGTCATGTAGTCTGTGGTTTCAGCTTTCTCTGAGGAGTGCCCCAGGACCGATGGTGACAGCCTGGACCACAGTGAGGTGAAAGGCAGAGCCAATGGAAAGGTTCAGAGACACCTTTTCTAGGTAAATCATGCTTTTATGAAGATTACTGAGAAATTTCTGAAAGAAAAAATTGTAGTGACACCCATGACTCCCTGAGTGCACAGAGCAGAGATAAGAATTGCATTCTCCTGAACAGGGATGTGTGGAGTGGGTGAGCAGTTGGTCACAGTGGACAAGGTTGTCCTCAGGTAGAGCAGTTCCAGGGATCAAGTGTGCACATGGGGACTGTGGTATATACTGTAGTGTGCACTGGGAATTCAGGTGCTTTCACGTTACCCACCAAGTGATAACGAAGGAGAAGATGTACATGTTAATGTATCCTCTCTGTGAGATTTCAGGTTTGTATCAATATATATTTATTGAAAATTAATTATGTCACTTTTATTGTTAACAATGTAGGAGAAATATAGCAAATAAATGGCTTTTGATAAGATGTTAGGTGAGGCACCGACCTCTCATTCTCACCAGCAGTAGCTACCCCATAAGAAGGACAGTGGATATGCCCTGTAAAAATTCTCAAGGTCTTTGGAGAGACAGTCCTCCTCACAGCCTTGTATCTACCTTGGAACATTCTGGAAAAGGTGGCTGTTTTAGTCAGGGACCTCTAGAGGAACAGAACCAAAAGGATGAATAATAAATGATTAATATAATATAATATAATATAATATAATATAATATAATATAATATAATATAATATAATATATGATAATATATGATAATATATGATAATATATGATAATATAATATATAAATATATTTCCAGAATTTACTTAGTTTTAAAATAGTCAAAATAGCTAAGTTACACCAGAGAAGCTGAGAGCCCTGTATTTTACTCAGTCTTTGAGGCTGAGTGCCTTACCAGTTAGGGTGGTCTCACCATAGTTAACTCTCACTGGGGGCCGTAACTGGTAGTCAGTCCAGACATTTCCTCCATCTTTTCTGTCCTACAAGCATGCTAACTGTCCAGATGCGAGGTGCCTCGGTAGTCCCAATCTGGCTCCAGAAGCCTGGAAGATTCCTAGAGCCACTGCTTCTTTTCTCAGCAAAGAATTCAGCCCCAGCAGCAGGAACAGAGCCAATCAAGTCAGAGTTAAGTGAAGGAAGGCCAAGCAAGCAAAAGGCAGGATGTTCATCCCTCTGACACACCCTTTCTAATCTGGGCTGTTACCATTAGGGACCATTTCTTTCGGGGTGGTATTCCCACATCAATCAAGTCAGAACATCAGGTGAGGCTTCCATTCAGGTGATTCTAATTTGGGACAAGTTGACATAGAAACTAACCATGATAGTGGTCTTTAAATTATCAAAACCTTAAGAACTAGTTTATCTCAGACAAGAGCAGTTTTCAGAGACCCACAGCCTGGCCTACCCCTTGCTTTACTCTGGAGAGTTTCAACTCTGGACCAGGGCAGGAGGTCAGGCGGCCTTGGCTCCCTGCCAGGCATGTCTTAGCTGTAGGAGAGCAGTTCAACCCCAGTCCCTGCAAGAACTCTTTGGGTCTTTCTATCTGTCCTGGGCAGGAACTGCAGTGAGCTGATGGCAGCTTTGCTGAACAGCCCTTTGTGGTCCCGCATCCCTCAGGAGTCACACTCACACAGCTCAGAGCCCGAGTAGCCTCCTGGGATAACTGAAGTGCACAGTGTCTTGAGGACTCAATGTTATGGTGATTTCTGGACTCTCTGGGTCCATGGTCAGCATCTAGGAACATAAACTCTTATCTGCTTAAGCTACTTTTCATGTTTTTTTCACAGAATGTAGCAGAAATTATTGTTCTTTCATATTTGATGAAAAAAAAATCAACGTAACAGACATTTTCTCCATCTTTTCTGTGCCACAAGCGTGCTAACTGTCTGGATGTCTACTTCAGTGAATCCACACAAATGAGCTGAGAATTATGTAACCAAAAATCACAAGTTCTTGAATATTTAACCTTATTAAATTATTCTGTATCAAGGTGTGTTTAAAAACTGAGAATAACAC
Organism: Cricetomys ansorgei; assembly: GCA_026225945.1. Lineage (NCBI taxonomy): Eukaryota > Metazoa > Chordata > Mammalia > Rodentia > Nesomyidae > Cricetomys > Cricetomys ansorgei. Next base: position 1,344,261 of record JAMJFZ010001043.1, read on the forward strand.
CATTTGTCAAATACAAGAAGCCAAGTCATCAGAAGCAGAACATTGAACAGCCCTCAGCTCGAGGAAATTTTATAGAGAATCTTGGGGTTCTGATGGCAGAGGACATCCTGGTGGGATTGTGGAGAAGACATACCATGTGGTCACTGGGCTTGCCCACGACACTCTGGGAAAGAACTTCACATAGGACCATGAGGATGAGAAAAATCCACTTAGTTTCCTGACTTTCTGACAGCAAATAGTGAGAGTGGTCACCCTTGGTAAGCTGTGATGGATTTTGCTGATGCTTGTGATGGAGTGGAATAAGTTCAGGCTAATCAAGGAATTAAGGAACCAAATTGAAGAACAAGAAAATGATGAGCCATAGAGTCTCGGCTTTGGCTTTCCCATCAGGAGTCTCTCGGAGTGACAGTGATAGCCGGGGCCACTGTTAGCAGACTGGTGCAGACTGAGAGTCCTAGGACATCCTCTGCATGTAAGCAATACTCTTACAGCCTAAATCAACCAAGAAATCTCTAAAACCAAAAAGTGCTTTTGTTTTGACATCTCTTTTTTAATAAATACCATGGTATGGGTAGGATTCTTGCTTAGCCATGTTCATTGTAGCTCCATTCACCATAGCTAGGAAATGAAAACATTAAAATTCTCCAATTGATAAATCAATAATAAAAATGTGTTTTTATACACCATAGAATTCTACACAGCTGTAAAGAAAATTGTAGTCATGGCCATATCTAACCTTAGGCCCCCACATCTTACAGGACTGAGCTTGGTGAGTCTTTCTGATCTTGGTTCCCTGTTCTTTCCCCAGTTATCACATCTAACCCAGATCCCACATTCAGCGGCCCAGCCCAGCCTGGTGAGCCCTGACCTCAAACCTCCTGTGTGGGCCAGAACATGCATCCTTCATGTAAACTCAGCCACCTGACTTCATCCATGTAACAGTACACTGCTGGATGGTTTAGCTAAGAAGACAAGGAAGCATGTTCATTGGTGAAATCCCTGCCAGATCTCAGCAGAGGGAACCACCATCCTGGCTAGCACCATATTGGACAGTGGAACTGTGACTGTTCCCTCTCAGGTGTGTTTATTGATTCAGAACTCCTGAGGTGTTTTACTGCTAACACATGGAGATCATACGTCCCCCACATAAATCCAACACCTGCAAAAAAAAAAAAAAAAACAAAAAAAACAAAAAGTGACAAGGCCTAGGCAGCCCTTCCCCCAAGAATGCACAAAAGAATTATTTTATACATAACTAAAAATAAACTTCTACAACAATTCCCCTTTTCTGTATAAGCCAATAAAAAATTGCATTATCTCTACAATGCAATTTAACACCACACTAGTAAAGCTATTTAAAAGAGGAACAATCATGAGGGTTGCGAATGCACAGGACCAAATGAAACCAAACATCTATCAAGCTTTCCAAAATGTCTTTGGACAGCAGAAAAACATCAATTTCCAATTATCTGGAATTCACTCGCAATTCTAAAGATCCCCCAAAGAGCTTGGGTCACTTCTCTGGCTCTGCCCTCTGCAGCACACACAGCTTGTCCTCCAGGTTCTGGCTGGGTCCACTTAACTGCTGCTGCTGTTTTTGGTGGTCCTCCCATGGTACTGGCACCTCCAAAACTGCTGGGGTCCCTTGGGGCAACTGGGCTGCACTTTCACCAATAGCCTCTCCTTGGCTCGCTTCATGGTGCCAAGCCTCACCTTCTTTGGATGATCCCTTCAGTCTGGGTCTTCAACTGCTACTGAGGCTGCACCTTCACCAATGGCCTCTCCTGGCCTCTCATAGTGTCAAGCCTGAGTTGCTCTCCATGACCCCTTCATGCCTTCAAAATCAGTACTTTGACTGGTGACTCTTGTACATTACCAAGTTTGACAACCAGCATGAGATAGAAACTTGGCCAGTTCTGGAAGGCAGTTTCTGTGTGCTGACCCTGAGGAAACACTTTTCAGATTTTAAGACAGAGTCTGCCTGGTTTGCAGAGAAAACAACTGGTAACCTTGTCTGTAGGAGGGTTCCCTTCTGGAGTGGAGTTCTCATTACCATAGCAGATCTGTCTTGTCAGGACTGCCTCCCCAGTATCTGGACCACTCGTCTTTCTCTTAGGTTTGCAGGAAAACAAGACAAGACAAAACAAAACACCCCAAAAAACCAAAACCAAAACCAAAACAAACCTGTTCAGTTTTTCAGCTCCAAGCTGCCGCCTCCCGCGACCCCCCCGCCCCCAGCCAGTCGGAAAAATCTTGGACCAAATAGTCTTGATAACATAACCTCCTCCATAGACCTTATATATAAGACTCACTTGAGCTTCACCTTCACACAAAACCACCAGGAAACTCAGTTTGTATAACAGTGTGCTCTGGCTCATGTTTACCGTGCTTCAGCTGCTGCTAGTGTTGGGTATAGCCAAGCCTTTTCCTCGCACTAGGATTGGCTCCATGACCAGGAAATAGCTCTCACCATGGAGCCTTTCCATTTACAACTCTCTCTTATAGAACTTGCCTTTTATTAATACCTAAATCTCTGTCCTCTGAGATCTATTCTGAGTGTATTTTATTGGACTCTGTGAAGTTTGAAGTTTCTTTCTCTTCTTCCTTGTCTCCATGGTTGATTTAGCTGGCATGATGTTGTGCCCCACTTTGGTATACCATTTATAACAGTTTGTTGCTGTGGCGGCTCAGAAGACATGGAGGCATATTCATACTTGTATACCCTGCCAGACCTTAGCAGAGGGAACCACCATCCTGGCCAGTGCCATATGGACAGTGGAACCTGAGTGTATCAGCTCATGTGTTTTTATTGATTCAGAACTACTCAGGTGTTATACTGATACATGCATATCAAGTATGATACATGATATGATATGATATGACATGATACATGTGCAATCAAATATCCCCCACATAAATCCAATACCAGGATATAATACAAAATGGCAACACATAGACAGCCCTTTTCCAAACAATGCACAAAGCAATTATTTTATATGTAACTAAAAATAAACTACAATGATTCCACACATGCTACATCTAATCTTCAGATCCAGCATGGCCTGCAAAGTTTGTGCTCTGTGCCAGCCTTCTGTGTCCACATCAGATACAAAACTAATGAAAGAAGTCCACATGCCCAAGTCTGGTTGCAAAAATACAATGTGAATGATCGCAAAAGTATATCTTCCCCCAATTCACCAATTCTATAGAAAAGTTCTTCAGTGAGAATTACCTGGGCCAACCTCAAGACATAGAACTTAACAAAGCAATCATAAACTTTCTAAAATACTCAAGGGCTTTAAAGAAACACGCACACACACGCACGCGTGAACACACACACAGCAACTCTGTCAGTGAATTTAAAGAGAATAAATTCCCCAAGAACATGCAAACATAAGGCTGAATGAAATGATGAATATCAGGATTTGAAAATGAAATTCAATAAAGAAAAAAATGCTAAAGATAACTCAAGCAGGAATGAAGTTATAAGTGAAAAAGTCAATAACCCAAGTAGAAAACTCAGGGGAGAGCCTCACAAATAGAATGGATCAAGTAGAGGATAGAATATTAGGACCCACAAATTAAGTACAGGATTAGATGAATCAAGTAAATAATATGAACATTTAAAAATTTTAAGAGAACACAGGAAAGCAACATGCAGATAATGCGGGATGTCTACGTAAAGAACGAATTTTAGAATTACTGGACTAGAAGAGGGAGAAGAATCCCGGATCAATGGCATAGACAAATCCTTCAACAAGATTGTAGACGAAAACTTCCTCAACCTAAAAACAAGACACGTCCATACAGATGTAAGAACACATAGAGCACCAAACAGACAAGATCAGAAAAGAAACTCCCCATGGCATTTCATACTTAAAACACTAAATATGCTGAACAAAGGAAGGGTATTGAAAGCTGCATGCTAAAAAAACACATCATGCATAAAGAAAAATCCACCACTATAACAGTTGATTTCTCAGGGAAAACTTTGAAAGCCAGAAAATCCTGGAGCAATGCACTCCAAGGTCCAAAAGACCACATTGCCAACCTAGACTACTTTACCTAGCAAAATTATCTCCCACAGTTGAAGGAGAAAGAAAAGTTTCCCATGTTGTAAATGGTCTACAATAATTATTGTCCAAGAAACAAAACCTGAGAGGATATTAGGAGCAATACATTCATCTGCAGAGACGAGTAAGCTTAGCCAAGAAACTGTAGAAAAAAAAGAATGATGCTATAATTACTGATATAATTATAATTATATATATGCATATATATATATATATAATTACACACAGTGCAACTAAGAACACAAACAGCAGCAGCAACAACAGAATGAGTGCAGTTAACACACACCTTTCAATAATAACTTTAAATATTAATGACTTCAACTCTCTAATCAAAAGACACAGGCTGGCTGAATGGATTAAGGAAAAAAAAAATCCATCTTTCTCCTATCTACAAGGAGCCTTTGTTAGCTTTAAAGGTAAGCACCATTTTAAAGTAAAAGGATGGGAAAGTATTCCGAACAAATGGGACCAGGAAACAAGGAGACATTGCTATCTTAGTATCTGATAAAATAGACTTCACACTACAACTAACCAGAAGAGACCAACACTATTTCAAAATCCCACAACCAGGGCTGTTTCATGAATTCGTTTTGAGTTTCTTGACCAGTGTGGATTTGGCTCCCCTATCAGGAGCTGTTCGGTTCTCCTTCAGGACTTTCCATTTCTCCTTAGGAAGGAACTGCAGGGAGATGTTGGACAGCTTTGGTGAACAGCCCTTTGTCACCTTGTGGCCCCAGGGCAGTGCACACTCAGCAAAGACAGGTGCTGCCCTGGGAAGCCTGCAGCACAGGGATCCCGAAAGCTGTGGGGTTGGAGCAGTTTTTGCACCCTCCATGTCCTCCTGGGCCAGAAGCTGTGGAGGTCTCAGAGCCTGAATGTCCTGTCACCTGACAAGGCTGTGATCTATGGGCTTTAGCAAGTAACTCTCCCCTGCACCTTCAGCAGCACGATCACTTTGTCCGCAGCTGGACTCCATGTGCCTGAACAGCAACTGTGAGGACGGAGCTCTATACTCTGGATGCATGGGTGGCATGCAGGGCAAGGAGACTGCAAATGCCACGTTTTCTGTGTAGATTCGAATGAATGGAAGTGGGAGCCAACAGCTCTGGTTAAATGTTCCCGAGCTTTTTACACAGCCCTGTTCTCAGGAGTAAGGCTCTCTAGAGCTTGTTTTCCAAATTGTGATGGTATTTTTCTGGAAAATGTTATTTCCTCTGTGCTTTCCTATATATTTTATGACCACATGTCAATGTCTTGAATGTGTTTGGAGTTGCCTCACAGTGTTAACCAGTTCTTTAGGGGGTGGTACCCAGCAAGACCAAGCATTTACTAGCTGCAGTGAATTAGTTTCTCTCGGTGGTCATGTCCGCAGTGTAAGCAACCTTAAGATAAAGGGTATTTCCTGACGTCCTTCTTCTTCACTTGTTCTCCTGCCCATTTGTTTTAGATTAGCCTCTGGCACATATTAAGTGCTTTGTAAGTAAGTATAGGAATTGGTGATCATGGAATTACATTAGAAGGAACAAGAAGACAGGAAATGTTTGAAGGTTCTTACAACAGTAAAACTCTAGCATGAATAAATATAAAATTCTAATTTCCGGTGACTGCATGTCCAGCTGCTTTGTCAGATGAAGGAAATAGTGGCTAAACTGCATGATAGGCATCGTGGAACTTGTGACAATAAGAATCCCTGCCAAAATTCCTAGAGCCTGAACCAATCTTCAAGTACCTAGCACCAGCTGACTGCAAAAATTTTTTAAATCTGTTATCTTAACCAATTCATTGTTGTAATACATTAGAATGGTAAAGCAAAGCCATTCCAGTGTATAGCGTTTCAGGTCATAAAGAACTGGGTGTGAAAAGATGTCGCTCCCTCCTTGACCAGCAAGTAAGACGCCACAACCGGATTCTTCTCAACACCTTTATTGTGAGGAGCACTTCATCATGATGCGGGAGGACCCCAAGCCCCAGGAGCAAGCTGCTTATATACACTGCAGGAATTGTGGTTTCTAATGATAGGCTACCTCTGCAACACATTTGTATATCCGCTTTTGTGGGTTTGTTACAAGTGTGTTACCAAGAGCCAAGCTGTTCTCAACTGTAGCGCATGCGCAAAGCTGTTGTTTACTACTAAGCCGTCCGGAAGCCGGCGCCATCTTAGCATTGTGCTGGATTGGCGTCCTACAAAAAGGAATTTCTTATTTCTCAGTGGACACAACAAGGGCTTAGCAGCATGGATGTCTCTCATGATCAGGCCAAAGGGGCTGATAACTAAGGACTAATAATACTTAGCATCGTGGCAACATGTGTCACTGTCAAACCTTGCAGAAGGATAAATGAAATCTGCCCAATAAACAAAAAGGAAACATATCATGAGAGTGAGGACACTAGCTCTGATTTCTGGCTTGCACTTATTTGAAAACCTGGAGCTATGAAGGCAGAGGACATGTATATGAAGTTTATACAAATGGAGAGCCATAGATCACTGCTCCAGCCCATGAGAGTCTGAAAACTGACATTACAAAAGGCCATGAGAGAAAGGAAAAGTCACTTCACCGTGTGCGTGGGTGGCAGCCTATAGCAATAACCAGTATACATCCCAACTTCAGGCCTGTTCATGCTGCTGCCTGTGATAGGGTGAACAAATTGGAGCTGATTGGAGAATTAAGGATCCAAAAGAGGAGGAGAAAGGGTAGAACCTGTCATGTAGTTTATGGTTTGGGCTTTCTCTAGCCCATGTTCCTGGTACTGACCGTGACAGCCTGGACCACACTGAGGAGACAGGTGGTGCAGATGGAAAGTTCCCACGCCATCCTTGCCAGATAAACCGCAGCTTTACAACCAATACCTCCTAAGAAGTTTCTGACATAAACTATCCTGCCAATGTTTCTGACCACTATGTAATAAAATAATGGTCGTGTTTACAAAAGTCAAGTGGATGAGAATAACATCTCTATCTTTTTTTCAGGACCCAAGATGAAAGTATACACAAGTCTGACAAATAAGGTGATGTTCCCAGAACTCCAAGTCCAGCAAATGAAATGAAAATAATTCTCTGGATGAGGTCACTCCAAATCACCTTCAGGCCCAGAACTAGGTGAACCCCTTTGAGAAACAGAAGGAGATAAGCATGATATAGGTCATGCCTGTGATTTTCGGTGTTTTTTAGTGAAAGAACAGTGTATTATGTAAACACACAGATTTCTCCCTTGTAGAAGCCAGATTTCTTTCTTGACTTTACTCTTATTGCTTCCACTGGCATGGAGATGTGATGACCACTGGACATGATCACCATGCTGATGCATTCACTGCCTTTACAGAAGATACTTCTTTATCTCCTTCATCTCTAGACTTCTTTTTATGAGAACATCTAAACGAATAACAGCATCACTCAGTTTCTAAGCCATGATATTGAGTATCACCTTAGATGCTTCCCTTCTCAGATCCTGTTTGTCACCCTGTACACACTCATCCCTCAAGTATATATTGAGCTAATAAAAATTGTAGCTTCTCCAAAGGACTGGAATACTTCCCCAAATGGTGTTGCTTCCCAGGGAAGGTCATGTGACTTTTCTTCATTTCTAACTTTGACTTTGGTAATAAATAGCATATAATTTAATTAGGTAGGGCAGTATGTAGTCCATCTCCTTGCTTTGAGAGTGTGATTAATTTTTACTCCCTATCATCTCACTACGAGATCATATTAAAGGTAACCTACACCCACAAATTATATAATTTTACTAAATGTTCACTAAGAATACTCTCCCAAAGAAACATCAAATATCAGATCTCAACCTAGGCATTGTTCCTTTGGATTCCAAACAAGGTCCATCCTACCATTTTGATTCCTTAGGTTTACCAAAACAGTAATTTTATTAGTCAGTAATGCTCGATACTATAAACAACAAGCACCCAAATGACATCACGTTGATTTGTATGATTTTACACATGGCATCCATTTTCTGTCTTCTCATTCTGTTTAAAGTTAAAATGAAGATTTGTTTTGCTTCCATTTTTACAAATCATAGTTTTATGTGGAGACCTTAAGTCTGTTTCTCCTACGTTTTTGTATTCACTCCTGCTCACCCAATTTATCTCCGAATTACTTTCAGCTTCTACTAAGCACGTGTATCACTGGCACTAACCCTGTCACAAGGGTACAAGTGATGTTCTCTTTCTGATCTCATTTCTGCCATCATCTTGCATAGCTAAATGCTGCCCACATGTCACAGATTAGTCTACTACAATTTCCTGAACCTTCTGGACTGTGCTGTCTGTTACTCTGCTCTTATCTACCCTCTGTACTAGGACTTGATAGGTGCTTTAGTGCATCAGTTATCTTGTATAGACTCTGTTATGGAATAAAAACTGTTTATGCATAAATCATTATCTGAGCATTATACATATTATATATAGTTGTAGTATTCTGTATAAATTAGAGAGATGAACTGAAAGGCTTTTCAGGAAAATGTCCTGGAATTTCTCTTTCCTTAAAGTCCTGGAGTGGTCAATCCAATTTGGAATAGTCATTCAGGAACGTTTGTGTTTTCTTGCATGCATAGGGGAGTACAATTTCCAAACTCTCACAGATCCAGTGAATATCATGCACTCTCTTTAAACACTTTTATCAAATATGGGTAATTTTTAGTTGCCTTATGTCCATAATGATCTTTACATGACTGTGGATTTTTAAAGATGCATCTCTTTGTTCTTTGAGATATCAATAGTACATACTGATGTAAGGCAGCTGCCTTTGTTTTCTGAATGGTGGCACTCCCGGACTAAGGAAATCATTCATATCTATTCAAGGAACTTTAGGAGTAATATTTATATTTTATATCAAAGCTTTTTAATTTTAATCATTTTTATGTCTATGCTTGCTTTGCCCACATGTATATATGGACACCACATGCGTGCCTGGTGTCTGCAGAGGCCAGAATAAGGCATCGGATCCCCGAAACTGGAGTTGCACATATGTGTGCTGAGAATTGAATCAGGGAACTCTGCAAAAGCAGTAAGTGCTCTTAACCACTGAACCAACTCTTCAGACCACATATGTACGTTTTTAATAAGCTTTCACAGTCTCCTTACATCTACCATGTTAGAGTCTGTCAATTCAATCTCTGTTCATCAAGTTAAATGAGGGATTTTGCAGCAAAAGGTATGGCAGAAGGTTATACATATTCCAGAAGCTTTAATAATACCACAACTTTAGAATTAGAAAGTTTAGGATTTATAAGAACAGGCTTTGTGATCAGCTATTGTGGATTAAAATTCTGGTTTTCCCAGTTCATATCTTCATCACTTGGATGCAGTGATTACTTGGATTCCTTAAAAACTATTTTCTCATGTGCAAATTATGTTTTGTGCAAAATAGTTGTATTCTGGGGAGTCAAAGAGCTGACATACACAGTGCTTGGGGAAGTGCCCAGCATGCTATGAAGATCCATTTTCTAACTCATTTGTTAGTGTTAGTATGTAGTCTCATGTCCACTTTATCCAGAATTCTCATATTCTATGTTTTACATTGGGTCTATGAAAAGAGAAATTCACAACGAATGAAATCATGATAAAGAAAGAAAGAGTGCGCCATCCGCAAAAGACTGAATTCTTCAGAAGTTATTAAGCTCAGATCAAATTTCCCAGTCCTCGGGAGGAATAATCACAGGAAGACTGTGCAGAAGCTCTGGGGTAAGGGCTTCCTACTCCAGTCTGCACTGCAGGTGCCTCGGTCTCCTACCCCTGCCTGCCCTGTTTCATGGGTAGCTCTGGCGCAGGGACCAGAGCTCAGAGGTCACACACTGACCTCGGGGACACTGAAACCATTCTGGATTGCAGTTTGGAAATGAAAGGCCACCTTCTCCCTGAATCTTGAGCGACAGGAACCTCTCACCTTTCTTAATCTACTTCAGTACCGGGGTCCAGCCCGGGGTGAGGACAGGGTTTGAAGCTATTGGATGCAAGAGAAGTGAGGATCCAGTCAGATGCGGGACACAGCTTAGTTTCAGGACAGCTTAGAGACAGACAGAGAGGAGGCGCATCTCGGTTTGGCTTCACCTACTCTGACAACCTGTGTCTCTCACAGATTTTATTTATATACAAAGTCACTTCATCAAATACTTTGATCATTGATTACTTAGCCATTTAGAATAATTTTTTCCTAAAGTCTTCCTTGATTAATAAGATAAAAGAGACAAAGCGAGCAAACAGCAAATTTCCTGAGAACTAAAAATTAACATAATGATCCTTAAGGTTGGCGTCATAAAGCCTTGCAGTTACAGAAATGCCAGACAGGATGACTCTATTTCAATTGATTCTGTTTGAGTTTGGCACAGAGTTAATAGATCAGAAGTTATTTCCTACTGCTTGTTACATCACACTTATCTTTCTACAGACCACCATCCTTTCTTTTGATTCTTGAAATATTATGCAGCCTTTTGTTTAAGGAAAGGCGGTCTGTATTTTGTCTTTCTATAATATCAGAAAGGCAATAATAATAAATCTAATAAATCTAATAAATCTGCTCAGAAAGGCAAGCAGCCCAAGTCACAAACTCTTGTCTCAATACAATTCCTATCATTATTATACTCCTGCAAAGGCTGGAGGGATATTAGGGCTCCTGAAACTGCTTACTTTGTCTTCAGGAAGATACCAAGCTTTGTCATTAACTATATGATCAAAGTCTCTTCCTGCCCAAACTGGTTCCTTGTTTCTAAAGCTGGACATGAAAATCTAACAACTCATTTACAATTTGTCAGCTCCTAAAATTTCCCTAGGTTTTTCTTCTTTAATTTTTCTCAGATCCTGTGTTTTATGCTTACTAATATCATTTATTAATAATCTAAATATGTATCTAAATAATAGGTTCTATGGAAGACTCAACTTTCTACATAGCTGTTTTTTTCCAGGGAACTACTATTAGTTTCATTCTTATTAACAGTGGTTTTTGTTACATTATCCCAGCTCTAGCTTTTGGTGGAAGGCCTTTAACAGTAAAGAATGTACAAGAGAAAGATGTGTAGCAAATTTCCATAAAGGGCAATGAAGGGTCAGACCAGGCCATCCAAGCACTGGAACTTTGTCAAACAGCATCTCCAGAACTCTTGGCATCGCCACTTCAGCAATCGACAGATTTCTTTCAATGTCAAAGGCAGCCCCAATACACCATGACAAGGCAGCATTCACCTGTGCTGTCCACACAGGGCTCAGGGATGATGCCCTCACAGCACCAGCCAGGCCCTGTTATCAACCTTGAGTCCTTGTGGTCAAGCAAAGTATTGGGATGTCTGCCAATGGCAATACAGGAGGAGCTGAGATCAGCATTGGAGACCAGGGAATACAGCTCACTAATTAGCAGAGCTATGATGAGTTTGCCTCATAGAGGCAAGACTCCGAGGACATGTTTCCCAAAGACCCCTTGCACTGATAGCCCTCACCCTGATTATTGCTGCTTTAATCAGCAAAATTGTTGATTGGTTGAATATTTTCAGGGGGTCTCTAATCCCCCACCGGGCAATGTAATCACCATATATAACAATAGTGATTTTCCAAAAAGCAATGTCACTCAGTTGAAGTAATGATTCAATTGAAACTCCTGAGAATAACTAAGAGACATGTCTAGTTAGGAAAATTATGTGTTTTTCATGTATAATTAATAGAATTAGATCAGAGTCTTTTGCCACTGCTTTGGAGCAAGTAACCTAGGAAAGAACAGAATAGTAAGAAAACACATTCTTGGTGGGTGGATGGTTGAGGGACCTGTGAGGATCAGGGAGCAAGAACAAAGGAACTTGGTTACTAAGACCCATGAGTTTTGCCTATGAGAAACAGACCTAACAAATGAGTTTTATTTCCCATTGTTAAGCTTGAACTTCTTTGGCCACAATTAAAGCGATTTTCCTAGTTTTTACAACTATAGAGTTGTTGATGAGCTTTGGTGTGCACCTTTAGGACATAGGACTATGTAGCATGTAGACTAGATAGATTTTCCTTCTACCTATGGAAAGTAAAGGACCCCCGACTTAATCTTTTCTAGTTATAGGAAACCTGTTTTATTGTGTTAGTTGAATAAGAATTGTGTTAATTTAGGATGGCATGATGTATACTTGCTTCCTTGTAACCACAAAACTGCTCCCTTTCAGTACAATACGAAGCTGGGTGTAAGAATACTTGGCTTGCTTAAACTCTGTTAATCTATAATAGAAAGAATATTGCTTTTGGGGTATAGGTATATTGTGGAAAGAAGTGGGTTTTAAGACAATTAAATTAATTTTAAGACAATTTTGTTTTTAAGAAATATAAAACTTGTAATCATTGAAGCATAAAACTTGTAATCACTTTTTGAAACAGAAATTTATAACTAAGATGTGATTGTAATAGTGATATGAATTTTTATTGCATGAGGGACTTTATTTAAAAAGTATATAAAGTACATGGGAAAAAACACAGTACAGGAAGAAAGGGGGAAGGCTGAATAAAGAGAGAAGTTTGGTCCCATCAATAAGAGGTCTGTGTGTTCTTACATTATCTGCTAACTCTGCCCCTCCCTCTTGGATTTCTAAAAACTCTGCTGGGACTGACCACCAGGAGTTGGCATTTGTCAGGGAAAAATGGTCCTCTGCGTGTCTCTGTCCCTGAGGCCAGCTCTGCCTTCTCCCTGGTGCTCTGTCGTTTGTGGACCCCAGAAACTTTCTGATCCTTATTATAATGCCTGTGATTGAAGAGAAAGATGATGAGCAGTGCCCGAGGGGTCCTGGCCTTTTGGATTTAACTCCAGTCTTACCTATTTCCCTCCATTTACTCCCTCAACCAGGAACTGCTTTGGGAGAAATTTCTGATAATCCAAAGTGATCATTTTTTGAATAGAAATCAATCATATTCTTCATTAATAATAAAAGATCATTGAGTACATAGCCAAAGGCTGACTGCAGTGTCTCTTTAAGACACAGAAATGAGGAGATGATGGGAGCTGCTGTGTTCTCAGCACTGCTCTGAGTTCCCTCTGCCCTCTTTTCAGTCGGTCCTGAGTTTTGTTTTTTTTTTTTTTTCTGATGCAATTTTCTTTTTCTTTTTCTTTTCTTTTCTTTTCTTTCTTTCTTCCTTTCTTTCTTTCTTTCTTTCTTCCTTCCTTTCTTTCTTTCTTTCTCTCTTTCTTTCTTTCTCTCTTTCTTTCTTTTGTTTTTCAGAGGCAAGGTTTCTCTGTTGTAACTCTGACTGTCCTGGAACTCACTCTGTAGACTAGACTGGCCTCAAACTCAAAGAGATCCCCCTGCTTCTGCCTCTCAAGTGCTGGGATTAAAGGCCTGTATCACCACCACCTGGCTAATTTTCTTTTCCTTATTAAGTTTTTTCACACAATACATTTTGATCATGTTATTTCCTTCTTCCTGCAACACCTCCCTCATCCTCCACACCCCTAACCCTAACCCCTACACCCTACTTTAAGCTCCCTCACTTATGTTCTCCCCGTAACATAACTAAACAAAAACTCAAAGAAATGAAAATCAAAACAAACAAAAAACCAAGAAGATAAAAACCAAACCAAACAAAAACAGAACAAAACACAAAGCATGGAGTTTGTTTTGTGGCCAATAGCTATTCATGGGTATGAGGCTTTCCCTGAAGTTTGGTTACATTTCCTTGGAAAAAAACTGCTTGTCCCCTTTCCAGCCATTATCAATTGCAAATAGCACCCTGGTTAGGGTGGGACCAGTATCCAATTCCCTCTTTCAGTTCTGGGACCTCATGTGACTTGAAATCTTGCAGGTTTTGTGTGTGCTGCCATAATCTCTGCGAGTTCCTATGTGTATCAGTCCTATTGTATTTGGAAGACACTATTTCCTTGGAGTCATTCATTACCTCTATCTATTCTAATCTTTCTGCTTCCACTTCTGAATAGATCCCTGAGTCTTGATGGAAGGACATAAGTGTTACAGCTCTGAGGGGAGAGGTATCCCCAGTGCAAATGTTAAAACTCTGAGGGGAAAGATAATCTGACAATCTGGAGCCAAGGAATACTACAAAGTCACACCACACAACAAACCTCAAAAAGAGATTTATTGGGAAAGACACAGAAGATGGCTGCTTCTTCTGGGGGTGGGGGTGGTACAGCAGAGAACTTTGCAAGAGTCAGGATATATATATATATATATATATATATATATATATATATATATATATATATGGTTTCTTGGGGCAGAGTTTGGTGGGGATTGGTGAGGTTTTGAGCTCAGGGATTGGTGATATTTTGAGCTATGGTGCAATTGTAATACACATCACCTACTTAGAATGCATTCAGTGCACCAAACAAAAAATCAATACCTATTAATCATTGTAAAGTACATTTATGATGCACCCAATGTTGGGAGCTGACCCTCTGGACATGCTGGCTTGACTCAAGGCACTCCATTTTGCCTAAAAGGCTCCGTTTTTCCATGATCCTAATGGTCAGAATTTGATGAAGTTCAGATAGCCTGAAGCCGCCCAGTTCTTGGAGACCACCGCTAAACCAACTCAATTTTATCTCTTCCTTATCCCCCAGGACTTTCTGCCCCTATGGATTAGATAAACAGCGCTGTTATGTTATCTCTAAAGTTCTCTGAGTCATGAGAAGAAGAGCTGATTTGTGAGGAGAAGCTTAATGTTTCCGACCTTGAGCACATTGCTTGCTTGCAAGGTCTTGGAGTAGTTGGTCGGCTGTTTGATCTGTTAACTTGTGGGAAAGTATGCCTAGGGCTCAGGGCTGGGACCTGAATGTTCCGTCTAGCCTTAGGAAAGGAGGGTCTCTAGATTCTAAGAATTGTGTGCAGAACTGTAGGTTCTGTTTCTCTAAGATCTGTTTCTCAGAGTTTACGTGTAGCCTCTCCTTGCCAAGGACGCTAACCTCCCCATTCCACCACCCTATAAAAGCTTGTAATTGATTTCAATAAACTGAGGCTTGATCAGATTTTTGTGTTGCTTCCAATCTCTCTCACGTCTCCTTGTTTCCCCCAATCCTCGCTCCGATTCCTAGAGCAATTGTTGCAGAAACCCACAGACCGGGGAAACCCAAAATGTTTACAAGGGTTCTAATCAGATATGATGGATAAGTTTTATAAAAACATAATACAAAGCCTACTTGGGATAATTCTACAATTTCATATTCAATGATTATATTAGTAAATATTTTTCAAAATGTGTCCATCAGATTCTTAGAACCACGTCAATATCTTATTGTATGGATCTAATTTAAGAAGTTAAAACACAAATTCTTCATTTAAATTAATGTAGCATCAGATCCTTTTGCAGCTCTTCGATGGCAAATAGTTGGATAGTGTTGTGGTGCACACCCGGGCCTTAAGGAAGTACAGCTGCAAACAAGCCATGGTCGACTTTCAAACACATTTACTGTGCTGGAGAGATGGCTCGGCTGTTAAAGGCTAGGCTCACAATCAATCAATTTATTTATTCATTTTGAAAAAAAGACAAATCTACATTTTTTTTTTTTACTCAGCATAGAAGCTATGAAGGTATAAAATGGATCTTTACTGTGTATTCCTTATCCAGTTTATCCTATATCTACAATCTTTCTTCTGGCTTTCAAAACAATAATAGCAATGAAATGTTCCAATCCATTTAAGTTCTGTGACTGGTGCATTGGGCTTCTATTGACTTAACTCACAGTACATGTCATTCTTTCACAATACTATAAAATCTTTTCTGCGGATGGATACTTATAGTTTGAAGTATCCAAAAATAGCCTCATGGTAGTAACATTTAGCAAGCACAATGTCAGGTACAAGATAAGGACATTTTTGGACAACATGCTTAAATTGCTATAAATTTTGATAAAATTTACCAGATTAATCTGCATGTTTCCAGTCCTAGTAGTAGTATAACAAGTTTTACAAATCCTTATTAAAGTGATTTTCTTAGGCTGGAGATGTTGTGGAAGTTTACTTTTAGTTATGTTTAAAATAATTGTTTTTGTGCACTGTTGGAAAAAGGAATGTATAGGACTTGCCATTTTGTATTGTCTGCAGATGTTGGATTTCTGTGGGGGATGTTTGATTGCTTATGATCTGCACATAGTATCAGTAGAACAGTTAAGGAGTTCTGAATCAATAAAACACCTGAGTACAGATGCTCAGGGTTCCACTGTCAAGTTGGTGCTTGCCAAGATGACAGTTCTCTCTGTTGAGATCTGGCAGGACTTCCACGGATGAAATACACCTCCTTGTCTTCTGTGCTGAGCCATCAAAGCAATGTACAAGTGATGCCTGCAATGTAAGGTCCAATGTCACACTCATCTAACGCGGAGACAAGGGAGAAGAGAAAAACTCCAGACCTCAGAGTTCGGTAAAGTACACTCAGGGAAGCTACCAGCCGATAGAAATTAAGGTGTTAATTGATGGCTCCTGCAGGAAGAAGGGAGAGAGAAAGAAACTAAGCCTCTATGAACAGAAAAGTCTCTGAAATTAATAAATAAATGAGGAAAAAAAGCTCTGAGGTGAGAGCCATAGAATGGAAGCCCTTAGAGATAAAGAATTCAGCTGGGAGCAGGAAAAGACAAGGTTCTTATTGCTTTTCCTGATCATCGAGTTGACATTCCCTCCCACCTCTGGTAGTAGCTTTCTGTTTCACAAACTGTTTTTTGATAGCTGTGCTGTGTGTGTGTGTGAAGCACAAGATGTTATGTTTGAGAAGGAAACATACCTATGGAAGGAAACATACGCCTATGTATGTTTCCCCGTAGCAGTGATGAAATAGAATGCCAAAGCACCAAAATGTTAAAACCTGAGATTCTTTCCATGTCCAGGACCCCCTGCTGTTGTGGAAGCTCCAGCTTGGAGCCAAAAGCTGCTTGGTTAAACTGACAAGTTTTTTTTTCCCTGCAAACCTAAGAGAAAGACAAGTGGTCCAGATATTGGTTATTGTCATGAGAACTCCATCCATGAGAGAACGCTTACTGCAGACAAGTGATCAGTTATTTTTCTAGCAAACCAGACTCTATCTTAAAACCTGGAAAGTGTTTTCTCAGGGTCAGCACACAGAAGCTGTATTCTAGAACTGGCGGAGGTTGTATCTCGTGCTGGTAGCCAAATTTGGTACTATAAGAGTTAACCCAGGTGGTGCTGGTTTTGAAGGCATGAAGGGGTCATGCAAAGCAACTGAGGCTTGGCACTATGAGAAACCAGGAAGGGTCATTAGTGAAGATGAAGCCTCAGTAGTAGTTGAAGGCCCAAAATGAAGGGGTCCTGTAAAAAAGTTTAGGCTTTGCACCTTGAAGAGAGCCTAGTAGAGGCCATTGGTGAAGGTGCAGCCCCAGTGGCAGTTGAAGGCCCAGACTGAAGTGGTCATACAGAGAGATTGAGGCTTGACACCATGAAAAGAGTCCAGGAAGGTATTGGTGAAAGTACAGCCCAGTTGTGGCAAGAGACCCCAGTATTCTGAAGATCCCAGTACCATGAGATGACCACCAAGTACAGCAGTAGCAGTGGAGGGAAGCCAGGATGAGCCTGGAGGACAAGCAGTGTGTGCTGCAGAGGGCAGAGCCAGAGAAGTGACCCCAGCCCTGTGGAGGTGCCAGAAGATCATCAGTGAATTTCAGAAAATTGGATATTGATAATGTTTTTCTGTTGTCCAAAGACATCGTGAAAAGCTTGATAGATGTTTAGTATCATTTGGTCCTGTGCATTAGAAGCTTGCATAATTGTTCCCCTTGTAAATGATTTTGCTGGTATAGTGTTAAATTGTGTTGTATAGGTAAAACAATTTGTTTTATACAGAAAAGGGGAATTGTTGTAGAAGTTTATTTTTAGTTGTGTTTAAAATAATTGTTTTTATGCACTGTTGGAAAAAGGAATGCATATGTTTTGGCATTTCATATTGTCCGCAGGTGTTGGATTTCTGTGGGGGATGTTTAATTGCTTTTAATCTGCACATTGTATCAGGAGAACACCAAAGGAGATCTGAATCAATAAAACACCTGAGTGCAGATGCTTAGGGTTCCATTGTCGAATTGGTGCTTGCCAGGATGGTGGTTCCCTCTGTTGAGATCTGGTAGGGCTTCAACTTATAGAAATGCCTCCATGTCATCCTTGCTAAGGTGTCCCAGAAGCAGCAAATTACGACATGGAGACATGGCTCAAAAGTTACAAACACTACCTGGTCCCCTGGAGGATCCAGGTTCAATTGCTAGCAACTATATCTTGGTTCAGAACCATCTGTCAAATCCAGTCACTTAAGGGTGTTTGATGGTCTCTTCCCACCTCTACAAGCCCCAGGCATGCATGTGATACACAGCCATAAAAGTAGGCAAATCATTAATATATACTAAATGGATGAAAATATAAAAATATTAAAAAAGTCCCTTAAAGGAGTGGTGGATGGAGAATGAGGTTTCTATGTCATTGTAACTTGCTAAGGTCTGCTTCTCTCTCCCATCTCAAGGCCATGAGTCACCAGGATTATTTATTGAAAAGATAAATGAGAAAGACATTTTTTCAGGCTGGCTGCTGTGTTCTACATCAATCCAAGCTGATTCCAGAACTTAGACCTCGGCAGGATGTTATTTGTCACATTGGGGAGCTCCATTCTCATTTCTCAGGGATTTATTTTAAGCTTTGGGCACCTTTTATGTGTGTGTTCTGAGGACTTGGAACGCTTCTGTTCCCTTTACTCCTTCCTGTTAAACTCACAGGATTGCTTTAAATATGTATGTCCTGATGAGCTTATGCGTGACCTTTATGAACCTAGACTTGTTCCCAGGTTTGTATTCAGGTGGCCTCATGACTCTGGAACTGTCATTTATTGCCTGTCCACTGCTCCTCTGACAAAGGGGTAATTAGTACCTGTATCAATGTACTCTAGAAAGCACAATATCATTCTAAATATCTGCACCTAATGAAATATGCTCTAGACATTAATAGCAAGCACATCAGCATTCATTAACAAATTTAGAATAAACATTAGTGTTTAGCTAGAGATTGGAATCTGTAAAAATCCTCACAATAAGTTCACTCTGAGTCCTGATGAAAAATATTAACATTTTTGTATTTGTTTAATGCTTGCTTTCCTGAGGATTCCTTCCTTTCTAACCTCTCTTCCCTTTTCCAAACTTTATGTATCAGGTTTGAGAACAACTTCTGAGACTTCTAATAAGTGATTCCTTTCTACTGACATGGATTCTCAGAAGAGGGATAGGTGATATACCTCTCAAATTATCTTTGGAAATGCTATAAGAAATTAATTTTAAAGATATTATGGGCTTGTGGTTGGATAGGTGGATGATATCATGTCTGGGTCTAACCTCTAAGAGCCTGAGTTGGTTAGATCCAACCATCCTGGTTTTCTAAAAAGAAACAGGCAAACAAATAAAAACAAAATCAGATTATTGCCCTTTTCTGCTTAGTACAGGGATAAAGTTAAGTTCAGATGTTTTGGGTGTTCTAGTTCGCAGCATAAATCCTTTATAGAAGTTCTCAAAATAGTAATAACTGTTACTCTTAGTAGTTTATACTTCTCCACATCTGCCAGGGATACAATGACTGAAGTTGAGATAAGCATGTCTAATATTATGTGATAGAATCGAGAGATTTTAAGGATGTATACTAAAGGGGGTACAAAATTATTGTAAAGAAAAACAGCATGCCAATATTTGAAAAGAGGAAATGCATCAAAAGGGAAGAGTACAAACTTTATAAGTACTAGTGACACCGCTGGGGTCACAACACTGGCAAACATGGAGTCTAAGGAACAAGAGTTTTTGTTTCCTTTTCTTTTGTCTAGTTATAGGCCGATGTCTGTGTCAGCGTGCCTGTGTGTAGTTGAGGCAGCCTCCCTATATAAACCGTGGTAGCCTTGAACAATAATTGTCTGCCTCAGTGTCTCTGGTGCTCATGTTATAGGACTGTACCATAATTACCTCAAAATTTTGACAGACATCTGAAAATGTTCTATATCAATTGATTCCTTTAAAAAAGCCAGGAGGAAACCTTAGGCCACCCCTCTTTCTCCAGAGCTCTGTCATGATACTCCAGCCTGAGGATGGAGAGAGATGCCTCAGCATGTCTGTTTTATCTTTATGTCTCCCAGAACTTTCCTTCTATCTTTCTGCAGCCAGGGACCAGCCTTGTCAGGGACAGAAGGAAAGAGAAGGACCCAAAGCTCAAAGAGCCTCTCAACTACTCCCTGGTTTAACCAGAGACAGACTTCTGCTTTAATGACACTTTCCATGTACAGGTGAGGGGATTGAAGGTCTTACCTCCATGTACTCTCCCAGACCTCTGTGGTGCAGACAGGCTGTGGATCGGTTCTGGGAAGGTGACACTTGCCAGGTCACATCTGTCCTGTCAGCGCTTGCAGAGCTGCTAGCAGGTATTCCAGACTTCAAGTGTCATGCTGTCACAGGGCCGTGGGGAAGGAAGCCTCTGCAGAGCTTCAGTCTCTGAAGTACAGCTTCCTCTCTCCACAATTACTACATTTGTTTTGCTCAGAAGTTATTTCAAGCTTAACTAGGGTATAATTATTTTTGGAGGAAGGATATGAGATGAGAAAATGAACAACTAATTAAGTTTCTGTGTACAGAGCTTCATGCATCTTTGGACTCATTTTCATCTTCCCCAAGTACCGAGCTGTGACCTGGATGGGGATCATCCTTTTTTGCTTTTCTTTCTCTTCCTTTTCTTTCTTAAATCTCTTCTTAGACAGGAGTTGAATAAATGATGCTCAGTCCCCTGGATTTTGTTTCCTAATGAATTCTCAAACATGGACCAGGAGAAGATTAGAGTCTCTTGTTCTACCTGTGACCATAAGTAGTGAAGTTCTTTGCCATAACTGATTGTTTAATTCCTGAACATTAAATATCATTTGGACTTGAGCTGTGAATGCATTCTTGGCCTTATTCCAAAAGCAATCCTTACTTATTGTAAAACTTCAAGGCTACTTCTAGATCTTATGTGTTCCCAAGAGTGGTCCTTCCATATATTTTTCATCCTAGTTCCTAGAAGACCCTTTCTATCTGGCATGCAAAATAATGTAAAAAAATGTATGTGCAAGGCTGATTAGATAGTTTGTTCTTGTGAAAGAAGGCACCACTGAGTTACCAAGGGGGATGAGTTCAAGGTCTCTTTTCTCCTGTGCCCTGTGTGATGGTGTCTCCTTACATGTAGGTCCAGCTGCTACATTTTAGAAGCTAAAAATGCTTGTGTTGTAAATGAAATCACAGCTATTGAGAAAAACAGGATTTCTATATAGCCATCTATTCAAAGAGGAAATCCAGGTGCAAAGCAACTAAATTGTCTGTTACATATGTCAGGGTAGATAGAAATTTTAAAATAAGAATTATTGGTCAAAGGAACCCAGTGGGAATCCCCAAACAACGTAGGCTGTTTCCAACATAATATTTGCTCCTCCCAAACTGACAGCAAGTCCTCAATGCTGAAGACAACAGCTACACAACTCATTAAAGATATAGAAGTTGAGTAGGTACCAAATAGAGCCTTCAAACCTACATTCCAGCCTCCTTGGTACAGGAATGTATTCTACACGTTCTCAAAAAAGAAACGTAAACACCAAGACAGCCACAAACCCTTTGTGTACAATGGTGTAGAAGATTTGCTAGGCAATTTTTGAGGTATGTTTGAACATGTCTCCAGATATTATACTCACTGAAGTTTCATTGCACTGATGGCCTGAAGCCTGGCAGAATGTGATTTCTATAGTTGAAACAGCCTTCTTTTTAATGTAAATAAGAGCTATTCTTTCCTAACTCAATGTAAATAGAGTTGCTGATAAAGAGGTCATTAGGATGCTCCACCAGACCAGAGGCAACATTAGGTATGGTCTGGTCTTTCCTATTTTTCTGTAGTTACCCCACTATAAAATGTGGACATAGCTCAAACAGGTGGGGCCTGGCCTCTTTTGTGTTGGTGGTACCTCACTATAAACATGGACACGCCCTTAAGATCAAAGGTTTGAGAAGAGTAAACCACTGTATCTCTTTGATCCTGCAAGTAGACTTCTAAGAGAGAGCTATAAGGGCTGTTAAGATAAGAATAAGCTGCTGGGACAACAGGAGGGAGTGGAGCTGGATGATGGCATGCTGTGTTCTTTTCTCAGGTTTGAACCTTTAAAAATGTGTCTTTATTAATATGTCACTGGATTTATTAATCAGTTATAGGCAATGGTCAAACAAAGCTTGTGTGAGTAACCAATCAATGGCTGATTTGATTTAAAGTCCACTCCATGGGATTGAACCCATATCTGACACTGCTTGGTTGACCAAGAACCTGAACCTAGATAGCCCAGGGACCTAGGGTAAAACCAAATAATACTGCTTAAAAAGAATAAAAAGAAAAACAAAACATCCTTATAAGATGACTGCTAATGATATTCTGCTATCCTCATAGACTAGTGCCTTGTCCAGCTATCAGCACAGACGCTTCCTCCTGAAGTAGATGGGGACAAATGCAGAGACCCACAGTCAAAGATGTTTGATCTCCAAGATCTGCATATGTTCTAAATAGTTGGAAAGCCAATCTAAGCTCTTCTCCTTCTACTTCCTAGCTATTATTACTTGTTTGCTTTCGAGTTGTTTGCCCTGAAGGTTTCTGGAAACCTGGACTATGAGAATACTGGCTTGTTCCTAGAACAAAATTGGCATCAGGTAGCACCTGATTTTAGTTACTGCCTTTCAACTTCTGCTTCCTCCATTGCATATGGAAAGATTAGACTCCAGAAATACACTAAAGGAAACAGTTTGCAATCCAAGGTGTCCAACATTTAATGAATTATGCTGTAATCTTCCATTAAAGCCTCAGGTGTGTTCATTAGTAAAGGTAGGCTACTGAATGGATACCTATTGAGTCAGAGATTGCTTAAAAGCTGGCTGGTCACTATGGGTTTGAGTCCAGGACAGTGCACATAGCCAGTTCTATCCCAGCCACGGTTACATAGTGAGATTCTGCCTCGAAAATAAATAAGCAAGCCATCAATGTACAACACAACAAAACAACTCCTCTGCTCCAAAAATCTTAGAGCTTGACAAAATGATTACAATTGCTATGTATGGTGTGCAAGCCTGTAATCCCAGCCCCATGGAGACGACAGCAAGAGGATTGTAAGTTAGAAGCTACATAGAGATAAACAGTAAGAACTTGTCTCAAGCCAACCAACCAACCAAAACGATTATCCCCAAATATCTGTAATTCATGATAGCCTTACTTAAAGGTCCTAGGATTTAACGTTTTCTCAGGACTTGCTTTGTCTTTCCAAAATTCCACAATTCTGATTCAGCTATAGGTTATACTTCTGAAACACGTAAGAAGTGGCTTTTTGTTTTTGTTCAAGTGGAATGAAATAAAGACTGTCAGGGTGAAGGTGACTGTTTTCTCAGACTGCCTTGGGAACACTGTAGTCAACCTTTTTTTTATTTTTTATTTTACTTTTTTTATTTTTAGAAGACAGGCTTTGCATTGGTATCAATGTGTAATGTTTCTCTAATTCTCGTGTCAAAGCAATTGAGCAGGAACACTCAGGCACCATAGGCTCACTTTTGTCAGTAAAAGTAGTGGGACTCTCGCCCCTGCCACCATCCTCCCATCTTTGTAGGGCGAGACCAAGCTCAGCTACTTCACTTTGTATTAGCCCACAGTCTGGCAAATCCAACAACGAGTTGTTTTTTCATAATTACTGACATTGCCTCTTAAAGGGACAGGATTCTAAATAATGATGTTGACTTACATGTGTGCCTGATACTGTGGATTGAAACAGGCAAAAGAACACTTTGCTGTCAAAGCAAGACACTATCTGGGCTTTAATAACGTAAAAAAAAAATGATGGCTGTGTTGAAAAGTATATTTTATGAACAAATTTATGAAAGGAGTCTTCCTGATCTCATCACAATACTGACAGGTGAAACTGGAAGCTGAAGAGAACAGAGACATTTCTTCCCCTTCTTTTTCTTTCCTTTCTATTTATTTATTCTTTCTATTTTTGGAGACAGTGTTTTTCTGTGTAGCCCTGGCTGTCATGGAAGTTGCTCTGTAATCAGGTTGGTCTCAAAGTTAGAAACCTTTCTGTCTCTGCCTCTCGAATGCTTCAGTGAAAGGTATGAGCCACAAGGCTCAGTTGTCAGTTTTTCTTAACACACTGAAAAGTACTTCCGTCACTCTAAGCATTTTAGAGACACAGGATGAAAACCTCAGGGGAAACCAAACCCAGGGAGGGCTCTGCGACGCTGACCTTGGAGACAGAGATGCTTCAGTGCGTGTGAGCTGACAGCTGGTGGACTGGTCCCCAATCTTTCTGGTATCAGAAGAGTTGAGATTCTAAGGCTCAAAGCCCCTCTGATGACCTCCAGTTCTTACTGAAAGAGAGATTAAATTGTAGCCTTTTAAAGAAAATCACATAGCACACAATAGTGAACTAAATGGGAGCGAGTTCTCCTCCTGTGGACCTGTGCTGAAGGTGAGTGCTGAGTCAGGTCTGTCAGGGTGAGGGATTCCGGGTCACATTTATACTTTTAGGAATCCTGTGGCTCCCAGCTCCCAGGAAGCACAGCAGAGACTTCAGTTGTCTCTGTCATCCTGTCAGGAAACTCTGCAGAGTTGTGGTCCCTGAAGTGCAGCTTGCCTTCTTCTTCCACAAGTATTTCACTTGATTGGCTGAGAAGTTATTCCAGCAGTCAAGTTTCTGTAACCAGTTTCCAGTTTCCTCAGTCCTGCCCACAGTTCCGAGCTATGAACCAGCTCAGGGACCTACTTCTGAGCCACAGAGTAGGTGGTCACTGTCTCTTCCTCCTCAAGTCTTTCTTTAAACACTGTCACATAACAAATGACAGTGATTACTGCAGATTCTGTCTTCTGAGTAAGTTCTAACTAGGGATCTTGATAGACCAGAGTCACCTTGCTGTATCTGCACCACAGGCCATTCAAGGTTATTGGTGCATTTAGTAGTTTTATTCCTTGTAAATTAAAATACAAATGGGACTTAAAATCTTGATTGGCATATGACCCGGATTAAAAAAGCCAATAGCCTCATAAAACTTTAAGAAAACCTGTTCAATTAATCTGTCTTACGGATAGTCCTCTCTGTTATGTACTGTCCCACTTAAGTGTGTCTTTCCTTACACCGTGCTGTGGTGGGACATGCCTTTAATGCCAGTATTCAGGAGACAGAGGCAGGTGGATATCCGAGTTAGAGACTGAGGCCAGCCTGGTCTATAAGGTGAGTTCCAGGACCACACACACACACACACACACACACACTCACAAATGGTCTTTCCAGTTTCTGATTCAAGTGACAGGAAATAACTGTGGGCACAGGGTTGGGAGTAGAGGGGAGAGGAGCATCCTTAATTCAGAAGTGAGAGCAGTGCTGAGCTGGCCCTGGGGGTGGCTTCTGCTTACTGATTCTGTCATCTCCTGGTCACTCTCTTGGCCTAGGAGGAGGCTCCTTGTCACTGTTTAACCCAGTATTTCTGATCTGAGTCAATCAGCATTAATATGTGATACACTTTGCACACAAAAAGGAGACTTGCCATACTGAAAGAATGAAGAACTCAGAGAGTCTACTGTCAGCCCTCCAAGTGGATGTGGATTGGGTTTGGAATTCAGCATCTAAAGATACTAAGAAAGCATTTTGGAAGAAGGTATGAAGAGAATGAATGAACAGAGGAGTAACGGAGTTTTGTTATAGGTCTATTTCCTTTAAGAGTGACACGGTCTGTCTTAGAGTTACCTTTGCTGTGATGTAACTCCATGAGCAGAGCATGTTGAGGAGGAGCACTGCTTCAGACGCTGTAGGACCTGACAGAAATGAACCAATAAATGAGGCAGACTAACGTTTCATGCAATAGCCAACTTTATTCAAGGCATCAGACAATTTATTCTCTGAAGGTAAGAAAATTCACATGAATTCAAGCTGTATACAATGACAAAGACAAATGGAGCATGATGGGAGCGTGTTTTTCCATAGAAGCACACAAAGCACAGTTTAAACATTTACCTGATTATGAATAACAAGCAGTAATAAGTAATCTGAAATAAATCCACTCCTTTCTGCTATACTGGAAGGGAACATGAAAACACATTCCATGTACATTTTTGTGTTTTGAAGTAACTGAGTCACAACATTTTTTGTTCTGTTTTCTTTGAGTGTTTCCACAAGCACTCAGAATTCTCAAATGACTCCGTTTCTTGGACTGTGGTCTGACATTTCCCACATTTCTGTGTTTTGATTGCAGGATATTCAGAGTGGTTTTGATTTAAGATGTAGTAGAGAAATCTAATTGTCTTTTGATGTTCGAGTATCTTATAAGTAAGCAAATTATAAACACAATGAATAAAATTAAACCAGAGAAAATGTATGTCATACTCTGCCACCAAGAATGAGGATCCAAACTACATGCAGTACTGTTAGCTACATTATTATAGTTATCAGCCTAGAGAATAGCTTGAAAAGAGACCTGGAAAGTGTAAGACTGTGTTTGCCCTTTTATAGGAATATAAATGTTATCATCTCCTTTGCAAATAGAAATTGATTCAAATCCCAAGGAAAAATTAAACTCAGTCTCTTCTTCAGATGAATAAATGAGTCTATTACGTTCCCAATGTCCAAGCATAAATGCAAAGCTATTCATAAAGACCAATAGACGTGTTCAGAGCACTCGCTGCAGATGCACAGGTCAAAGCTGCTAAATTCGCCAGGAAGAGATTCTCAGGTGACACAGGGCTCTGTGTTCTTTGTAAAATAACTTCTCCCTTGGTGCATAGGGCCTTAACTTGACCCCCAAGTGGGCAGACTTGACTTCTGATGATATAAGTCGATATCTTCTTTTGTCCTTTAGCTGGGGGGTTGCTGTCTTTCTGGCGAATCCCACTGGTGGCATGTGCCACTGCCGCCTGGCTCCTTTGCGCCTTGAGATAATATACAAGGATTGTCCAATGGCAAATTTCTATCTAGCGTTTTAAATAGGTTAGTTAGTGCATAATTATGTATTCTTAAAGTAGGGTGTAGCCAACTGATAGTCACTAATAATTTCTGAAGTCTTTAAGTATTTTTAAATTGTATAATGGACTTTTCTTTTTTTGTAGTTTAATAGTTGTTTTAGTAACTAGTTGTGCCAGATATTGCAGTGTCTGATCTTCGTGCCAATTCAGGTACAATATTAAGCCATTTTTATGTAGCGTATTCTGAGTCATGTCATATATGAACTATAGCTCTTTCTCTTTGGAGGTGGCTAACAAGGGATCAACCACATAAAGACTAATATAAGCCTGAGGGAAAGCCTGCCTCACAGGGTGAAAAACCTTTCCTACATGGTATTGACACAGCACAGGGAGTTTGTCATGCCTTGAGGTAACACAGATCCAGATATCGGATCTGAGGTTCTTTATGATTGAGTGAGGGCGCAGAAAAGGTGAAATTCACTTTATCATCAGGATCACTGTGTAAAAGCAATCTTTTGAATCCAAAACTGTTAAAGGCCAGTCTTTAGGAATAGTCGTGGGTGTGGGTAAACCAGGCTGTAAAGCTCCCATTGACCAAACAGTGGCATAAACATTGCATAAGTCAATAAACAATCTCCACTTAATAGATTTTTTTTAATTACAGGAAGAATTCCAGGAAGAAAAAGAATGTTCTATGTGCCCATTCTCCAACTGTTCTCTGACTAATTGGTGAAGAGCCTGTCATCTTCTCTAGAAAGGGAGCCATTGAGATGTCCAGGCAGGTCACTGAATTTCCATGTAATTGTTGCAGGTGGTATTTCCTCAGTGTTGTTTAACATCATTAGAACTCATAGTTCCTCAGCCTATCAGGTTTTGAATATACCTTCTAAGGGCCCTTCTTACATAGTTATAATAGAGACATCAGCTATGGAATCAATTCTAATAAATTCTGTGAAAGTTTTTCTTGTATTTTGGAATCCAATAATGGTTTATGATGTTCCTTTAATAATGTACTTAAAGCTACAGTTTTATCTGCACTACCAAATCCTCCCTTACGAAGTACATGTTTCTGTGAAGGGACTATACAAGGTAATATTAAAAACTGCCATTTTTTTCTCCTGGTTAAAATTGCCAATCAGTAGGCACTGTGATTATGACTTCAATTTCTTCTGTATAATCATCATCAATGACTCTCGCCATTTATCATTTCATAGATAAACTATTGCAACTGCTCCAGGCAGTATAATATCCCAATATCATGTGTGTAACTTAAAAGGACATTAAAAGGACATAAAAGGCGATATCTTTAGTAGGGCAAGGAATATCAATAAACACTTCCCTGAGTAGCAGATTGTAATGAAAGAGTAGATTGATTACAATCTTAAACTGGCACTAATGCTATTGTTTTTGAATTTAAACCTTCTAATTTTTCTGGCCTGAGGGGGGCCCTCAATCCACTTCCTGCCGCTGGTTGGTATTGCTATTGTTGCTAGGCAATGCATTGCTGTCTTTATCATATTTTCTTCAGCATTTCTTAGGCCAGTGATTTTCTTTCTTGAATGTAGTGCATAAGCCAAGAGCTACTTGATTTTGATCATTCATTTGTTGTAAAGGCGATTTACATTGTTTCTTTAAGTAGCCAGGTCACCTGCAATTGTTGAAACAATTTGCTAACGTTTGATTTTGAACAGCATAGATTCCTAAAGCAGCTGGTTTTGTTCTATGTTTGTAGGTCCCGGCATTTCTACAGAACTTCAGAAAGTCAGTAACATTTTCCCTCTTGGTCTGAGGCCTGATTAATCCTTGGCAATTGTCATCAGCGTTATCAAAAACCAGCTGTTTTAATAATAGCTCTTGAATTTGCTCCCCCTTTATGTGTTTTTCAATAGCATCTTTGAGTTTTCTAATGAAATTAGTATAAGGCTCAGAGGGACCTAGTCTACTTTCTTTTTCTTCTTTTTCAATTTTCTTTTTTCGAGACAGGGTTTCTCTGTTGTAACTCTGGCTGTAGACCAGAGTCACTGGTCACTTTGTAGTCACACTGTCACTCTGTAGACCAGGCTGGCCCTGAATTCACAGAGATCCATTTGCCTCTGCCTCCTGAGTGCTAGTGTTGGGTTCACAAAACAGCTCAAAAAGACCATGAGAGAAACGTGGCCATTTTAAAGCAGTTTATTTATTCTGATATGTCAGGGTTAACTAATTTAAAAAACATAGCAGCAGAGATAGCTGGCATGCAGGTCTTTTAGACCAAACAGGCAATGGCTAGGGGATCTTTGTGATTGGTTAGGATTTAGATACTGGATTGACTCATTAACAAGGAGCTTCTGGAAAAGTGAGGGCTTGACAGGTAAGTGAAGAGCCGACTTCAGTGTAGCCCACCACTAGGGGACGCTGATCCTCTCACTGGGATTAAAGGTGTGCACCACCACCCTGCTTCCTAGTGTAATTTTTATATAACTAGACTTGAGGTCAGATCTCATATCAATTTTGATCCAGGCAGCTATAGATTCATTCCTGACATGCGGAAGGACTGCAGTAGGTATATTGTATAATCTGTTGGTATCTATCTACCTGCACTTGTCAACATATGTGGCATTTCCAGGATCACCCCTCAGTCCAAGTTACTTCACCTTTTCATGGACTTCATCTGAGAGTCACATTTGCCATTGAAGAAATTGGGAAGGGCTAAGAAACATTTTAGCAATTATGTGAAAATCATATGGCAACCACTGTGCAGAATTGCTCCAACTAAAAATGTATTCATTGCAATATGGAGCAGTAGGCCCATGGGAAGAGCTAGCCTTTTAAAAATCTTTCACTGTATATGTGTCTAATCCCTGATAAACATTTTGATTTTGTTGAAATTGCACTGGAAATACAAGCACAGCTCAATTCTGGGAGGAACTGATAAACGAATTCCTTTCCTTTGCCGTGCCCTAGCTTGTTTTAGGTTTTAAACTTAGCTTTTTCTTTTCTTTTTCCGTTTCTTTTTTAAATCTATTTTTCTTTTCTTGTATAATACAACCCAACCCAAAACTTCCCTCCTCTCCTTCCAGCTCCTCTTTATCTTCCCTCTCCCGAAGATCCAACCCACCTCCACTTCCTCTCAGAAAGGAGCATGCCTCCCAGCGTTACCAATATAATAGGGCCTAACAAGATGGAACAAGGTTAGGCATAGCCCCTACATCAAGGGTGGATGGGGCAGCCCAATAGGAGGAAATAGGGCCTAAGGGCACGTAAAAGAGTCAGAGACCCCCACCCCTCCCCTCCAACTTTTAGGAGTTATACGAGAACACCAAGCCAGACAACCATAAGATATATGTAGGGAACCTAACATAACCACGCAGACTCCATGTCTGCTGTTTCAGTCTCTGTGAGTCCCTAAGAGTTCTGGTTAGTTGACTCTGCATGGTGTGTTTTCCTGGTGTTCTTGACCCCTCTAGTCCCTGCAATCCCTTCTTCCTCTCTTGATTGGAGTTCTGCCTGATGTTTGGCCCTGGGCCACTGTTGGGATTTAGCCCCACTCCTGGTTTAGCTTTCTGATCTGGGAGTTAAATGGAAGACTCCTTTTATGAACATGGGGCTCCTCCCATACACCTGACTTTACTTGAGAGTGTCTTCTGTTCTTATTTGGAAAAGACCCTGGCATAGAGCCTCTTGCAAACTCTATCTGACCATGGCACGGAGACATCTCAAACTCTAGGTGACCCTACACTTTCCTGCTCTGCCCTGTACGGTAATTAAGATATCTACAGTATAACCAATTAGGCCATGACCAGTTGTCTTAATGATCCCTTATATACTCTGACTCTGTAACAATAAAATGAGCAGTATACACTGATTACAGACTATGGACTCCCAGGACCTCTGTTTTTCCTATTGGCTTCTAGCCTCCAACCAAGACCTCTGAACCCAGTACTGGTCCCTGCTAGCATTCTCCTCCCTGAGGCTGAGGTGGTGGCCAATGGCTTGGCTATACCCTGAGGAAGGTTGGATTACAAAGGAACAAAGCCCACAGGCCACATCAGCTGTAGGAGGAAAACTTTCTGATGACAACTGGGCTAGGCACCATGCTATGAGTACAACAGAATATCATAATCATCTCTGGAGTATCCAGTTGTTGTTTATCAATCCTCCTGCCATGCGAGATTTCCCTGTCGTGGCTGCTCCTCCTGGAGCGTGGCACCCGAGGTCTCCATGCTGAAGTTGATTTTCGTGGAATCCTCCCAGCAAGTTCATTTCCAGTGGCGGCTCTACCCAGAGGAACCATGCGGAGACGCTGCGTAGTGAGCCATGGTTCATTGTGGCATCTCTCTTGTCTTGGGGGTATATGGTAAGCTGGCATGAGAACACACAGGAACTAGGGGAAAATGCATCAGAGGGCAGTATCCTTTAATGCAGGTTTCAGGGTGCCTTTTATGCAACACAGTCAGGGGAGTGGTCTGGCCACAAGAATGGGACTCCTTGGTCGAGACAGGGACACTTGGCACCACCTCCTCTGCATGTGAGGAGTTTGAGCTTCCCTGTTTCCAGCCTACAGGGCAGACAAAACATCTTTGCTTCACTGAAGTAGATATTATTTAATATCTAATACTATAGCTATGGTTGGGCCAGGACCAAGGTATGGAGCATCGAATGCCTGCTGTCCTCATCCCTTGGATGAGGTGGGGTTCAAAGCCACCTTCGACACACTCTTAGCCCTTGGACAGCCCCACATCCAGTTTGCAGTTCTTGGCCAGCTCTGCAGTGTCAGGCATTGGCTCCCTCCCTTGGTGCTCAGTTCTTCCCCTTCACTGGCCCAACAGAGTTTGCAGGCTGGATAGGTTATAGGTCAAATGCTTTGTGGCTGGATTGGTGTCCCAGTCCCATCTCTGGAAACCTTGCATGGTTACAGGAGATGGTCTGTTCAGTCTCCCTATCCCCTATTACTAGGAGTCCTTGCTAGGGTGAAGTTCATATTTTGTAGGGAATTTCCACGGCCTCAGGTCTTCATATAACCCCCTAAATGTCCCCTGATTCCAGTTGTCTCTCTGTCCATCTCTGTCTCCCACTTGATCTCTCCTGTTCCCATTCCCATCCTTTCCCAGCCAACCTATAAGGAAATAGAAGCAGTCATTAAAAGTATCTCAACCAAAAAAAAAAAAAAAGCCCAGACCTAGATTTTTTAGTTTTAGCCAGATTGTTTATCAGATACTCAAAGAAGAGTTAATGCTAATATTCCTCTAATTATTTCACAAAATAGAAACAGAAGGAATACTGTCAAACTTATTTTACAAGACCACAGTCACCCTGATATCCAAACTACACAAAGATTCAATAACGAAAGAAAGGTAAAGACCAATTTCTTTTATGACCATAGATGCAAAAATACTCAATAAAATACTTGCAAATTGAATCCAAAGACACACCCAAAAGATCATTCATCATGATCAGGTAAGCTTCATCCCAGAGATGCAGGGATGGTTCAACATATGAAAATTAGTTGATGCGATTGAATATATAAACTAAAACAAAACAAAACACATGATCATCTCACTAGATTCTGAAAAAGCTTTTGACGAAATCCAACATAACTTCATGATAAAAGTCTTGGAGAGATTAGGGATACAAGGGACATAAACATAATAAAGGCAATTTAAAGAAAACCTACTCCACCATCAAATTAAATGGAGAGAAACTCAAGGCAATTCCCACTAAAGACAAGGTTGTCCACTCTCTTCATACCTATTCAATATAGTACTTAGAGTTCTAGCTAGAACAACAAGAAGGAAGGAACAATATGGAAAAGAAGAAGTCAAAGTATGATTATTTGCAGATGGTATGATACCCATATATAAGCTACCCCAAAAATTCTACCAGGGAACTATTGTAGAAGTTTATTTTTAGTTATGTACAAAATAATTCTTTTATGTACTGTTGGGTGAGGGGGTCTCTAGGTCTTGGCGCTTTGTATTGTTTGCAGGTGTTGGATTTATATGGGGGATTTTTGTTTTCTCATGATGTGCATGTGCTATCAGTAGAACACTTGAGGAGTTCTTTATCAATAAAAGCACATGAATGATGCTTATGGTTCCTCTGTCCAGTGTGGTCCTTGCTAAGATGGTGGTTTCCTATGTTGAGGTCTGGAAGAGTTTGCACCAATGAATATGCCTCCTTGTTGACCTTACTGAGTCACCCAACAGTGACCTATTACTGGGAACTCCTACAACTGATAAACACACAGAATAAAGTGGCTGACTATAAGATCAACTTGAAACAATCAGTAGCCCTTCTAGATACAAATGACAATGAACCAAGAAAGAAATTCGGGAGACAACACTTTTCTCAATAGCCACAAATAACATAAAATATCTTTGGGCAACTCTAACCAAGATTCATATGAGAAAAACTTCAAATCTTTGAAGAAAGAAATTGAAGATCTCAGAGGATGGAAAAATCTCACATGCTTATGAATCAGCAAGATTAACATAGTAAAAATGCCAATACTATCAAAAATAATCTACAGATTCAATGCAATCCCCATCAAAATCCCAACACAATTCTTTATAGACCTTAAAAGAACAATACTCAACTTTATATGGAAAAACAAAAATCCTAGGATAGCTAAAACCATCCTGAACAATAACAGAACTTCTGTAGGGATTACAACGCCTGACTTCAAGCTATAGTACAGAGCTATAGTAATAAAAACTGTATGGCATTGGCATAAAAACAGATCTGTTAGTCAGTGGAATTGAATCAAAGACCCGGACATAAATCCACATACTTATGGATACCTGATTTTTGATAAAGAAGTCAGAAATAAACAATGGAAAAAGAGAACATCTTCAATATATGATGCTTGTTTAATTGGATGTCTGCAGGTAGAAGAATGCAAATAGTTTCATATTTATCACCCTGCACATGGATGGTACCACCCACAAAGGACTGGGAATTCCCCTATTAATTACTATTTAAGAAAATGCCTTAGTGCTCTGTGGTACCCTCCTGGATTTGATCACAGGGAAGCAGTGGGTCGAGAGCGCTTGGAACCCCAACCTAAAATGAGGAACTGGCAGGATCCCTGGTCCTTCCCCTTGCAGTCTCTGCACTGACCACAAGCCACAACAAAACTCCACCTCCTACAAGGGTGGGGAGGGGGGTAAGATTGGCAGAATTGCTTACCTAAGCACCTATCCCAGCATCCCTGTCTTAACCAATGGCATTACCCCTGAGTACCAAAGGATCCTCCTGCTAAACCCCACAAAATACCATGACCCTTGCATTAAACTTGAGGAGGTTCCACTGACAACTCTTGCAGAATTCCTTGCGTTCCCTGGACTCTTAGTTCCCCAACCTAGACCCACTTGGACGCTTCGAATCCATGCCCCATGCTTCCACCTGGGAGCTACGGGATACACAGCTGCTTGCTGTGGAGGGAAACGAGGCCCAGCGGGCGGAGGGAATGAGAGAAACAACCCAGCATTGCTGGACCTTATGGAGGAATTTTCTCAATTGAGGTTCCCTTTCCGATAATCTAACTTGTGTCAAGTTGACATAAAAATAGCACATGATCATTGGCCACCATAGAGCAGACTGACTGTATTTCCCACAGAATACCTTCGTCTACAGTAACATCAATGAAATAAGTGGAACAGTAGAAGGGCAGTAGGAGGACCGCTTTCCCCATGGTACTGGTAATATCTTGTGTTGTGTTTAGTTGATGTCCCCAGGAGGCCTGTGTTTTTTTTTTTTTTCCTGAAGGGAAAGGAAGGGGTAGTGGACCTGCAGAGAGGGGAAGAGGGAGAGAACTGGGAGTGGTGGAAGGGAAGGGAAAACCAAATAAATAAATTCTTCCACAATTTTAAAATTATTTTAAAGTTTATTTTGTGTGCTCACGAGAATGTTCATGTGTGTGTCACAGCATTCTTGTGGAGGTCAGAGAAAAACATGTGGGAGCCAGTTTTCTTCTTCAAGACCTATCAGGTTCCCTGGCTTTTTGGCAAGTGCCTTTACCACCGAGTCGTCACTCTAGCCCGCTCCTGTCTATTTGTAATGTTGACAATCTCTTCATGATTTAGATTTAACACATCTTTCTCCACTCCTTCTTCATGTTCTTACATCATTTCCTTGACAGGCTGATTTAGAAAGTGCTTGGTTTGTCTGGTCCATTGTCAGCTACTAGAAAAAGGCTTTAGCAAAGAACTATGAGGCCAAGATAAGCACTGACTGTTACCTACAAGCAAGCCACATTTACAAGAGGAAAGACAAAGAGCTAGAGGGATGGTTAAGACGCCTACCCCTTTCATAGAGGACCCTTGTTCCTTCCCAATAACCACATCATAGGACTCATGGGACTCCCTGTAGCTCTAGGTCCAGGGGCACAATGCCCTCTTCTGTCCTGAATGGCACCTGTAAAATGTGGCAAACACCCACACAGACACAAACACATAAGTAAAAATAAATCTTTATATTAGAAAAACAAGTTTATTAGTAAGCTATAGCATAATACAATACACATCACTCACTTGAATGTTTGTATATATACCACAACAAAGAAAAAAACCTATTCATCACTGTAAAACAGAATCCTGATACACCCAAAGTGTTACAAAGGTTTTAGTCAGATATAACAGACAAATTTTAAAACAATAAAGCACAAATGTACTTAAAACAATTCTATAATTTTATTTCCAATGATTATATCAATAAGTATTTTTGAGAATGTGTCCATCACATTTTTAGAAGCATGTCAATATCTTATTGTATGATTCTATGTTAAGAAATTAAGAAGTGAATCCTTCATCTAAATTAATGTAGATTCAGATCCCATTGAGGCTCTTTGATGACAAACATCTGGATAGTGTTGTGGAGCGCACCCAGGCCTTAACAAAGGGCAGCTGCAAACAAACCATAGTCTGCTTTCAATCACATTTATTTTAGTTTTGAAAAAAGACAAATCTACTTTTTAATATTCAACACAAAAACGAAAGCTAGATAGAAAACAAAACTTTACTATGTATTCTTTATGGAGCTTGTCCCATTTCTACAGTCTTTCTTCCTGTGAAAAGTCTTCATGAATATAACATCAATGAAATGTTTTAGTGCATTTAAGTTCTGTGACTGGTGCTTTGGGCTTCTTCTAACTGAAGCACAAGTACATGTCTTTCATTTACAATTCAGTAAAATCTTCTACAGAGGTAAACATGTGGACACTTTGAAGAAGCATAAATAGCCCCATGGTACTAACATTTAACAAGCACAGCGTCAGGAACAAGATATGGAATTTCTTGGACTAACATGATAAATCATTATGAAATTGATAACATTTACCCAATTCATTTGTATTTTTCAATTCATGGTAGTAGTAAAAGCAGTTTGCAAAACATATTTAAACTCACTTTCTCAGTGTTGGAGAGATAGCTCAGAAGTTCAGAGCACTGGCTGATCTTCCAGAGGATGTACGTTCAATTCCTTGCAACCATGTTTTACTTCAGAAGCACCTCTCTAACTTCAGTTACAGGACATTTGATGGTCTCTTCCATCCTCTACATGCACCAGTAGTGGATGTGCTACACAGACATGACGCAGGCAAGCTATTCATATACAATACATGAATACAAATCTAAAAAAGTCTTAAAAAATCCCTTCAACAGTGGTGAAATATAGAATGAGATTTCTCTATCACTGTAATTTGCTAAGGTATCTCTCCCTCTCTCAGCTCAAGGCTTGAGTCATCAGAATTACTGTCTGAGAGTAAGCACATGCTTAAAGTGCTTTGTGGGATTTTGTCTTACCCACAATATTGCAGAACTGAGAGTTCTTTTACATGCATTGAACAGATAAATGAGAAAAACATTTTATCAATTTCTCTCACTGAGCATGCCAACATTTAGCCTGAAATTCATCCCTGTGAATAAGCACAAGGGGACTAAAAGTTGCATAACCGAGGGTCAGAAATTCTCGAATATTTGCCATCAAGGAATTGTCCCTTAAAGAGAGACTTAAAAAAAAAGAAAAAGCACAATATGTCCAATAAAAAAACACAAAACAGAGCATCAGAAGGAGGACACTTTGAGCAGCTCTCAGCTCAGGCGGAGTTCTGTAGAGAAGCTTGGAGTTCTGAAGGTAGAGGACACGCTGGTGGTGCTTGTGGAGAAGAAATACCATGTAGCCACTGGCCCCTCCCATGGCACCCTGAAACACTGCATCTCTCAGAACCATGAGGGGAAGAGCAATCCATTTTATTTTCTGACTTTCTAGCATAAAATAACAATAGTTGTCATCACTCGTAAGCTGTGATATATTGTGCCTTGTACTTCTGATGGAGTAGATTAGGTTCACACTGATTAAAGAATTGAGTATCCAAAAGACCAAAAAGAATGGAAAGATGTGCCAGGCATACTTTGGTCTGCACCTCCTCCATCCAGATGTGCTAGGACTGATGATGATGGCCTGGACCACAGTGAGGAGACTGCTGGTGCAGACGGAGAGGCCACGGGCCACCCTTGACAGGTAAATGAGGATCTTACAGCCTATGTCATCTAGGAAGTTTCTAGAACCAAAAGCTGCTATTGTGGTTGGCAATCCTTTTGTAAGAAGGATTATAATATTTGTAAAAGCCAAGTGGATGAGAATAAAGTGTATGGGTTTCTTCTCAGGGCCTCCCCACAAGCTGAACATAAAATTCATAGAAACAGAAATGTTCCCCAGAGTGCCAAGCACAGTAATGGAGAGGAAAATTATTCCCTTAATAAACTTAAAAACCATTTTTATTTCCTACATATAATAACTTGTATTCAGGATGCAAAGACTTTTTCTAGAAAGCATCAGTAATCACAGACATTTATCTGAAAAACACATTTTGCATAGCAGCATTTTATGGAGTTCAAGAGCCAGTGATGGACACATGTAATGTCACAGATTAGGCCTGAAACTTTTTCTGTGGACTCCGGGTAATGTACTCTGACAGGTGAGTTTGGTTACTAGTATTCAAAACCTAAAGTTTTAAAGGAGATATATTTTAGCTCTACCCTAGCAAAATTGACACGTTCAAATGTGTGTGTGTTTTTGTTAGTCTGTCTGCATGCATGGATTATCCTCCTCAACTCTGAGCATACCTGAAGTAGGCTCCAATTTTCCCCAACCAAAATTTCTTCCTCTGTTTCTCATTCTATTTCATCATATTTCCTCATCCAAATCCCAAAGCCTGAGGGTCCTTACTTGCATCTAATTTCTAGATGTGCATTCGGCTTCAAAGATTCGTACCTTTAATTTCTACATCTTAATATTTTGAAAGTTTTTATATTGACCGTTCTGTGATTTCACTCCATATTTACTAGTTATCTTTTGAAGGTAGTCCTTAATGTCAAGTCAAATTGAATATCCTTTCCAGATAGGGCCGTACAGTTAAAAGTAAATCATCCAACAATATCCTGAATTCAATTCAAGTACGCACCAGATCACAGCCAGGAAGGTGCCTAGCAGAACCATGTAGTGTTTCCTAGGAGTAGCTGAGAGCTGTGATCCCAATGGATGAATTCAGGACATCTGTGACCCCAGAGAAGTGGCTTCAGGACATATATGGGAACACTGAGCAACTCTGAACCAGGGAGTGACGATGAGGTGGACAGAGAATGGGATTAATGAGGTATTATGTGCTGCCATGAGATGAGTACAGTTTTAGAGTTATGAGTGCTCAGCATCAACTGAATGCAGCACAGTGGCCTGGACCTTGTGGGGCGAGCAGTGTTTCCACTATCTCAGAGTTCATGGTGGAGACTGCTTCTGCAGGGCCTTGCGAGTAGCTGTTAAGTCAGTTTGCTTTGCAGCCTATTTTTCTGCAACTTTTAAAAATCAGGCAAGCTGCTTTTTCCTACAGAGTCTGAGACGATTCCAGAACTTAGATCTTGGTAGGGTGTTATTCTTCATGTTCAGGAGCTCCATTCTCATTTCTCAGGGAAATGGTAAGTTTTGGCACTTTATCTGGATTATGAGGAATCTGAACACTTCAGTAACTCCATTAAATTATGTGTGTTCTCTGTTTCTTTTGTTCCTTCCTGTTAAACTCACAAGATTGCTTTAATAGTCTTGGTCCTGATGATCTCAAATGTGTCCTGCATAAACCTAGCCTTATTCCCAGGTTGTGGTGCATGTGGCCTCATGATTCCAGGAATGTCAGTTATTGTCTTTCAACTGCTTCTCTGACAAAAGGGTAATTTTTGTCTCTATTAGTGCTTCCTAGAAATCACGATACCATCCTAAATATCTGCACATAATGAAATATGCTCTAAACATTAATAGAAAGCAATCAGCATTCATTAAGGTGTTTAGAATAAATATTAATAAGTATTGTAATCTGTAAAAATCCCTATCAATTGCTATCAATTCACTCCAAGTCCAAGTTCATATTAATATTTTTTTTTTTTTTGTTTAATGCTTGCTTTCCTGGGGATTCCTAGTTTTCCTACTCTGGAGTCCTCTTTTCTCTTTTCTAAACTTCTAATCACATTCGAGACCACCTTCTGTTCTTTAATATTTGACTCTTTTCTGATGAAGTGGACTGTCAGAGGAAGGAGAGATGTCTCATCTCCCACACTATCTTGGGAAATGCTATAGGAAATTAAAATAAAATACAGGACTGATTTGTGTTTAGGCAGACGGATGACCCCATGCATGGGTCTCACTCTCAAGAGCCTGAGATGGTTAAGTCCATCCATTCTGGTTTTCTAAAAAATATTCATGCAAACAAATACAAAAACAGATTATTGCTTTTTGCTGCTTACTGGGATAAAGTTAAGATGAGCTGTTTGGGATGTACTAGTTCACAGTCTGGGTCCTTTATGGCAGAAATTCTCAAGATGGTAATGATAACTAGTGATTTGTATTTCTCTACATCCACCAAGCATACAAAGAGTGAAGTAGACATAAGTACGTATGATATTATGTGATAGAATTGAGAGACTTTAAAGACAGATAGAGAAGGAAAACCTTCAAATTGGGAGTTATAAAGCTATTGTATAAGAAATCATGTGCCAAATATTTGCAAAGTGGAAATGCATCCAAAGCAAAAAGTATGAACTTCACAATTGCTGGTGACACTTTTGAAGACACAATGCTGGCAAATATGGAGGCTAAAAAAAGTTTTAGAATTGGTTTTTCTTTTGTCTTATTATTTTCGAGACATTCTCCCTATAGCAACCAAGGTAGCCTTGAACAATTATCTTGCCTCAGTGTGTCTAGTGCTGATGTTATAAGAGTTTATCATGATTATCTCAAATTTCTGAAAAATACTGTGTATTCAAAAATCAAGGAGGTAACCTTAGGCAAAGACTTCCCCAGAGTTCTGTCATGATACTCCAACCTGAGGATGGACATGCCTCAGCATGTCTGTTCTGTTTCTGCATCTCCAGGAACTAGTCTCCTTTGATCTTTCTGGAGTCAGGATCTAGCCTTGTCATGGACAGAAAAAAAGCTCACAGAGCCTCTTCACTACTCCCTGGCTTAGTCAGAGACAGACTTCTGCTTTAATGACACTCTTCATGCACACATGAGGGGATCGCAGGTCTTACCTCCATATACTCACCTGGACCTGTGTGGTGCAGACAGGATCTGGAGCAATTCTGAGAAGGTGACACTTACCAGGTCATATTTGTACCACCAGTATTTGTGGGGCTCTTGGCTGTTATCAGGTATTGCAGACTTCATGTGTCAAGCTGTCACAGTTTCGGGTGAAGGAAGGCCTCTGCAGACACTGAGTCCCTGAAGTACAGCTTCTCTTTCTCTCCACAATTAGTACATCTACTTTGCTCAGAAGTTATTTCAAATTTAATTACAGTTTAATTATTTTGAGAGGAAGGATGCGAGGTGAGAGAATGAGGAATTAACCAAGTTTCTGCATAGTAGTTAGCCACTGTGTGGGCTCAGAAAGGAAGAGCTGGTGGGATTTTCATAGGTGTAAGCCCTGCCAGACCTCAGTAAAGAGAACCAGCATCCTCACCAGCATCATACTGACAGTGGAACCTTGAGTGTCCAGCTCAGGTGTTTTTATTGATACAGAAATCCATAGGTATTCTACTGATAGCACATGCAGATCATCTGCAATCAAACATCTCTCATATAAATCCAACACCTGCAGAAAATACAAAACTCCAAAACCTAAGTAGCACCTCACCCAACAGTGCACAAAACCTTTTAAACACAATAAAAATAAACATCTACAACAATTCCCCTTTTCTGTATAAGCCAATCAAACAAAAAATTGCTTCATCTCTACAACATAAATTAGCACTACACAATCAAAACTATTTATAAGAGGTACAATCATGAGGGTTGCAAGTGCATAGGACCAAATGAAACAAAACAGCATGAAGCTTTTCACGGTATCTTTAGACAGCAGAAAAAAAATCAATGTTCAGTTATCTGGCATTCATTCATGATCTTCTGGGCTCCTCCAAAGGGCTTGGGTCACTTCTCTGGCTCTGCTCTGGCAGTACACACAGCTTGTCCTCCAGGCTCTGGCTGGTTCCCCTACATTGCTGCTACTCCCTTGGTGGTCATCCCATGGAACTGAGAATTTCAGAATACTGGGGCCCATTGCTGCAACTAGGCTGTACTCTCACCAATAGACTCTCTTGGGCTCTGTTCATGGTGCCATGCCTCAATTTCTCTGTATAACCCCTTCAGTTTGGGCCTTTGACTACTACTGAGGCTGGACTTTTACCAATGACCTCTCCTGGCCTCTCACAGTGCCAAGCCTCAGCTGCTCTCCATGACCCATTCATGCCTTCAAAGCCAGCACCACTTGGGTGACTCTTACAGTACCAAGTTCAGCTACCAGCCTGAGATACCACCTCAGCCAGTTCTGGAAGACAGCTTCTGTGTGGTGACCTTGAGGAAACACTTTCCAGGTTTAAAATAGATTCTGGTTTGCAGGAAAAACAACTAGTAGCTTGTCTGAGGAAGCGTTCCCTCATGGGGTGGAGTTCTGATCACCACAGGAGATGTGTCTTGCCAGGACCACCTCAGCCTACCAGGATCTGGACAGTTATGCAGAAAACAAAACCAAGCAAAAGGGACTCAGTAAGGTGTGGTGTTTCTCTCTTGTTCTTCCTTATCTGTTAAGTCCCACTTCTCAGATAGATAGGACGTGAGACTGAATCTGAAACAGAAACACTGTTATATTTGAGCTCAGTCAGGAACCGAAGCTCCTCTTTATTTTAGGTTTTTGTTCTTATACATTCTTCCTCAGAGCTGTACATGTAGTTAACAAGGTAATGATCATGAGTGACAAATCATATGTGCATGCAAGCAAGAGGTTACTGATCAAAAGGGAAAAGGCATAGGTACAATCACGAGGTTACAATCAACAAGGTTAAATACACGATATATATGCAAAACATATTGTTCTCTAGTTAAGCATAAAACAATCATCCTGCTTTGTGAGACTAAGAAGGAATGCTTTCTTAAGCGGTCTTTGACTTCCTCAAAACAAGCCATCTTCTGGCAGAGCCCTTTTTACGACCCAGCCTTGCTCAGCCGGTTTTCTAATTGATAAATAAGCATCTAACAAAAAGCACACAGCAGAATTTAGTCCCAAGGTCAGAGGGGCTCTCCACACTTATGAGCCACATTGGATGTGGCTGACGTGATGTCTTGCCCCACACTGGGCATTCTTTGTAGCAATACACCTACAGTTTAGGTTCAGCAAGAAAGATACAGAGGCATATTCAATGATGCGAACTGTGTCAGACCTCAGCAGAGTGAACACCATCATGGTAAGCACA
This sequence comes from Cricetomys ansorgei, assembly GCA_026225945.1. NCBI lineage: Eukaryota > Metazoa > Chordata > Mammalia > Rodentia > Nesomyidae > Cricetomys > Cricetomys ansorgei. The sequence continues at coordinate 1,387,032 of JAMJFZ010001043.1, forward strand.
ATACTCACAGTGGAGCCCTGACCGTCCCAGCTCAGGTGTTTTTATTGACACAGAACTCCTCAATGTTCTACTCACAGCACATGCAGATAATCAGCAATCAAAAATTTCCCAAATAAATCTCACACCTGCAGAGAACACAAAACACCAAGACCTAGGCAGCACCTCACCCAACAGTACACAAAACAATTATTTTAAACATGACTAAAAATAAACTTCTACAACATTTCTGTGTGTGAAGTTTTCCACAGCTGCAGACTGTGTTTCACCTTCCCAAAGTGTCAAGCTGTGACCTGGCAGGGATCTGGCTTCTGACACACAGACCGTGTCACCTGCTTCGTGTAGAGGCATAATTCTGTGTAAAGCTCGGAAGGGTCTGTATTCCAAGAGTCTATATATGAAGAAGTCTATATCCAGAGGCCTGTGTAATCCAATGGAATGTAGACACACTTTTAATCTAAGTATTCAGAAGCAGTGGCAGCAAACACCTTTACTCCCAGCATTCAGAAGGTAATGGTGCTCCCTATCTTTAATCTCTGAGACAGAAACAGAGTGTGGAAGCAGACACAGGAGTCAGAGCTCAGGAGATACTGTCACATAGAAAGTGATGTCTGAGATGAGTCAAAGTGAAGGACAGACAAAGTTAGAAATCAGAGGAAGAGTTATCAGAGTGAGACAGAGTGAGGACATGCCCAATTCTTATGATGAAAAGGCATGCTTTCGGCTCAGAGAAAGTCAGTTATACAAGAGTCAGTTATAGAGTTAGTTACAGAGACGGTATGAAGCAGTCAGTTACAGCAGGCAGTATGATGCCAACAATCAGACACAGGCAGTACGATGGAGTAGTGAGAGCTCAGGGAGAGACATAGAAGTCTGTATCAGATGGGAAGAGTGAGTCAGTGTGAAGTTGAGTTAGCCAATGAATAAAAAGCTTTCACCCTTAACCTACATCTACATCTGGAATCTATGGCTATAGCTTTTCTTCTTAAATCTCTAGATATAAGGGAGTAGAATGAATCATGTTCACACCCTGGGATTCTGCTTCCTGATCAAGTCCCAAACATGGACCATAAGAAGTTCAGAGTACCTGGTTCTACATGTGCCAGTTGGATTGAAGGTCTTTGCCTTATGGATTTTGTCATTCCTGCACATTAGATACATTAAATATCCCACAGGACTTGAAATATGACTGCCTTCACAACATTGGCCTTATTCTAAAAGCAATACTTTTTTATTATTAAGCTTCAGGGACACTTCTGAAACTTAGGTGTGCCCATGAGTGGTCTTTTCATACACTTTCCTTTTTAGTTCCTAAGAGTCCCTTTCTATACCAGGTGCAAAATGATGTAAGTAAATGTGGGTGTAGGGCTGAGATTTGAAGTGAAGGCATCATCATTTTGTTCATGGAGAGAAAGCACAACTGGGTTGCCTTGGGAGATGAGTTTGAGGTCACTGGTCTTCCTTTGTGCCCTACATGATGGTTTCTCCATATATGTAGATGCAGGCTGCCACATAGTAGAAGCTAAAATTGCTTCTTCTGTAAGGAAGTGACAACTTTTGAGGAAACCAGTATTTCCACATCCTCTATTGAATGGGGACTCCAGAAGTAGAGAAACTAAGGTTTCTCTATGTCTAGGTTTACATATGTAAACTAAGATTTACATATGTCAGAGCAGAGAGATATTTAAAATAAGAGTTGTTGGCCAAATGGGCCCAATAGAAATCCCCAAACAGTCCATGCTGTGGCTAATACAATATAGCTTGCTCCCCATCAAGTGGCAGCAAAGGTAGATTGCTGAAGACAATACTTACCTAACACATTAAAATGGAGTAGTCAAGTCAGTGCCTACTTAGGAGGCTCATCCCTTTGTTCCAACATCTTTGTACAGGAAGGTACTCGATACGCTCCCAAAAGAGAAACATGAACACCAAGCCAGACACACGTACGTTACCTACTGCCTATAAGATATGCTAGGGAATGGTGGCACATAGATTGTGGCAGTAACCAAGCAACAACTGATTTGACTTAAAGCCCACCCCATGAGATGCAACCCATACCTGACACTGCTTCGGTGACTAGAAAAGGCCCTCAAATCAGCGCAAGCGAAGCTCATATGACCTCATAGTGACTGAAGAAGCATGCACAGGGCCTGCACAGGCGTGTACCATGTTCTCTGTGTGTATGTTATAGCTTCCAGTTTCATGATTTTGTGATGGGATTCCCAGGTTTGCAGATGAGTTGGGCTCTGAATCTTATGCCTTTCCTTCGGTTCTTTGCCTTCTATTTGCTTGTCTTGTTCAACTTCAATGTGATACTTGGTCTTTTATTTTATATATATTTTTAAGAATGAATAAATAATGAATAAAAATCTGGCCAGTAGGGTAAAGATTTAATTGAACTGTCACTTATTCTTTCTCAGAAATGGAAAATCAGTCTTCTCCTAGAGAATGATACTGGGTATGTCAATCACTTCAGGGCAGGCCTCATGTTCAAGAAAAGCTGGCCAGCATATAATTGGAGTGCACAGTTCTTTTTTCCATGATTTATTTTGTTACATCTTGTTGTTTGTTTAATTTTTGGTTTTGGTTGTGCTTTTTTTTTTTTTTTCCTTGGTTTGCGAGGATTTTGTTGTTGTATTGAGTGGCTTTTTTGTTTTTTGTTTTTTGAGAATGAGTTTAAAGTTGGGTGGGTAGAGATGGGGCGACGATCTGAGAGCACATAGGGAGAGAAAGAATATAATAAAAATAGTTTCAAATTTAGATATGGCTTTAAATAAAAACACACCAACAACAGCAGTAACAACAACAATAATAAAGAAATTTAAAAATATTTATCTCTGGTTCAACAAGGAGCACTTCCCTCTGTAGTCGTTCTTATTTTATTTGGACAACTTCTAAATATCTCCTTTGTCTTTGAAATATGAAGAACATAAAACAGTTTGAAGCTTGTAGTGCTCTGATTAGGTTCTACTATCAAAGACTAGAGAACCTCTGAAAGAGAATTCTTCATGCAGCTTCCATCCAGGAGAAGTTCTGAAGAGAAAACTGGTCCCTGGTGACCTCCATTTTGTCCTGTAAGCTGACCTCATACAAAAGATATTCCCTCGTAATAGGGTGATACTTAACATTAATAAACCCTGGCTGGGGAGATTCCCAGTGATTAATGTGCTTTGCTTCCAAGTGAGAGTGCCACCTCACTTAAATGCCTGGTGTGCTGCAGCTTTCCTGTAATTCAGCTGCCAAAGCCAGAGACAAGCTATGTCTAGAGAAAGCTGGCTAGTGACATTAGCTGCTGTGGTGTTCTCTGTCTTTGACTGGAGGATCCTCACTCTATAAAGTAGAGGATGGAGGATGACTGTGTGTGCACAGCATCACACATAGGTGTGCTTCTCTGCTTACAAACACACACACACACACATACACACACACACACACACACACACACACACACACACACACACAGAAACTGCAAAGAATTTCATAAGGCCACTTCTTCCTTAAGGAAATTAGGAAACAAACTGATATAACAAATAGTTTTAGTTATGGTTTGGCTAAACCAGGGAGAGAAAGACTCTTCCTGTCTCCCCCATCTCTGTAACAATGTTACAGTTTTATAACAAAGAAAGAAAATTCAGAAAATGTGCATATGCCATCATAACTGTGTGAAAACTCTTGCTGGAGGCAAGTTCCTTCTCTGACAGTGCCAGGGCTTCAGCCTTTCCCCTCTCCAAGGGTGGGACTGACTCCTGTGCATATGTTAATTCTTTGGGTTTATTGTATCAATACTCTGATAGTGAAATGGTGAAATGGAGGGAACACATGTCTCTTTTTAGCGTATCTGCTCTCCTTCCAGGACAGTTATATCACAACATCTCTTTCCTTGTTTCCTTGTTTCCTTGTTTCCTCATGCTCATTGCTCCTGGAAGAGTCCATAACAAGTATGAAATGCTGGGTAACTTCTTTGACTTGATTGCCATTGAAGCTCATCTGGAGGGATATAAATATGGACGATCATTACTTGTTCTTTCTTTATTTGTAGTTCTAGATTCCAGTCTTTCCCCAAGTAAATAAGAGATCCAAGGCCACATGATGGCTCATTGGAGTGGGAGGTGGGTAAGAATCTGCCCAGCGTTTCTCCAGAGAAATGTTTCTTCCAATTGTATTACCTATTGAATAATGTAATGAATAAGAAATATATTTTGCGTTGCTATAAAATTTTTGAGATTAAGAACTTTGTGAAAATGTCTATTTGGATCACAAATTTTATGTCTGGAATATCCAAATAGTATAGCCCTATTATTCTAGTGAGGGAGTCCTGGATGCTTCACAATATAGTTAAGAAACAGAAAGAAATGACTACATACAGAAGAGGCTATGCAGGGGAACACTTGGAAGAAGTTTTTGTCATTTTGATTTCTTTAAAAATGTAAAATGGCATTTGGATTAGGCTTGTGTTCCCACTCTAGCTGTGGTAAAGTTTTTTTTTTTTTTTTTTTTTTTTTATCAGATGGGTTTGGAATGCTTGATGCAGGTGGCTATAATTTGGTCAGGTACAGTCGTTCTGGCACCTGTAGCTTGTTTTTGGGATTGTGTGCTGCAGAAGTTTATGGGAAATTTTGGCTTAGGGTATAAAAAGTCTGAAGCCCTTAGAGCCGGCATGGGCGTTCGTTGGTGGTTCATTGGTTGGGTTGCTGTTGTTAGTGTGATAATTCCTAAAAGCACAAAGGTGGGATAGATTGAGTTTACAGATTGTGAGCTGAGACGCTAGTCTGACTCACTGTCAGCTAGTCCTCTTCGAGCTTGGGACAGCCTAAAAAGAGGCTGTGAAGATTTCTACCTTTCTGTCTTTTCTATAAAGGCTGCTTGCAAAAGCAATGAAGATTTCTTTCTGGCTTTCCTTTCTCTTTCCATAGACCGAGGGTAACAGACTGAAGTGTAGTGCTGCAAGGCTAAGTGAGTGGTATGGTCTTGCCTTATGACAGCCCACTCTCATAGCATGACTTACTCCTAGACATCCCTGTTAAGCGCTTTGATATCAAGAGCCTCCTGATGAGATGATTCCATTCCAAATAAGGTTCTACCTCCTCAATACTTCAGGAGGGCATCACATTTCCAATCCACGGACCTCTGAGAGACACTTAAACTATACTGAAAATACAATTTGCTGAATATGTAAATAAAGTTTAGCATGTCTGAAACTTTATATGCCTTCTTTATCTTACCATACAATCCATTCCTACCAATCATTTCCATCTAAAGAATTATCATAGCCACTTACTCATGATTTCAAGTAAGACCTTCTGTCACACTTCACATCTTAGTCTTCAGTAAATATTTTTTAATCCTGAACTAATTTTTAGATCCATCATAACCACCAAAATTAATCCAAGAAGAAATCAACAACCAAAACAACCAATAACAAATGAGGGGATTAAAAATAATAATATAGAACTTTCTGACCAAAACAAAACAAAACCAAAACCAAAACCAAAACCAAAACCAAAATCACACAAACAAAAAAATGTCTGGTCCAGATGGATCAACAACAGACTTTTATCAGGTCTCCAAACTATAGCCAATAGTTCTTAAATTATGCAAAAAAATAGAAATAGAAGGAACACTTCCAAACTCATTCTACAAAACCAGTGTAACTCTAGTACCCAAACTAGGTTAAAACACAATAAGAGCAGAAAAGTAAAACTACAGACCAACATCCCTGATGGACATAATTTAAAAATTCGTCTTTAAAATTTGCCGGGAGCCCTGAACAGGAAAGGCCTCACCAGGAAAGAGATATGAAAAAACACTGGGCAATTGCTTAAGGCCAAACAGAAATTTCCTCTTTCCGCTTGCTCAAAAATTAACTACCTTTTGCAACTGCTAACTGCTATCTTGCGGGCCGTCTTGAGGTGGGGACTTTCTGGAGAAAGAACATTCCACAGATAGTTGCTATAGCAACTCATTTACGACACCTCCCACCCTTCCCCCTCTCATCCACCACATAAAGACTTGTCTGTGAACCAATAAACCGGACCTTGACAGGATTTGCTTGGTCTCCTTCTTTCACGTCTTCGTTTCTTTCCCATCTAGGTTCGTTCTCCTCGGAACCCTCTAATTTCCAGCCCCACAGGCCGGGGCGAAAATTCCTGCAAACTTTCCCCTCTCAACACTGGGACCCAGTCTGTCTTGAACCTGTACAGGACCGGTGTGTGCTGCCACAGTCTGTGAATTCGTACGTGTCTCAGTTGTGTTGTATCTGGAGGACACTGATTCCTTGAAATCAACCTTCACCACTGGCTTTATGGGCTCCCGTCTCTAAACTAGAAGCTATTTGCAATTGATACCCATTTGAAAAGGAAAAATTAGTTTTCTCCCATGGACTTCATTAGGTATATTAACCACACTTCAGGGCCTTCCCCATGTTCAGCAGTGGATAGGGGAACACAAAACAAATCAAGGATATTTCTGTAGGTTTTTTTTTTTGTTTCATAGTGCTTTGGTTGGCTATTTCTTCTTTTCTTTTCTTTTTTTTTTTTTTTATCTTACTGGTCTTTTGCCAATATATTATGGTTCCTATCATTTTGTTTGTATGATGTGAGTGTGTGTGTGTGTGTGTGTGAGTGTGTTTATTTTTAAAACTCTGGTTCATTGTTTCAGTTGCCTGTTGATTTCCTTTCTAAAGAGAAAGAAAAAGAAAGCTAGAAGAGTGAGTGGGTGGGGAGGTATAAAGAATTTGGGGGGAGTTGGAGGAGGGGAAACATCAGGATATACAACATGGAAAAATTTCTTTTTTCATTAAAAGAAGATCAAAGGGAAAAGTAAATACGATGAATTGGAAAAATTTACAATAAAACATTATAGGCTTTTATCTTTCTGTTGCAACATTTAAAAAGAAATTTTTAAATATTTTCTTTAATATACATTTTGTGTATTGATCTTAAAAAAATCCCTGCAAACTGAATAAAGGCATATTTCAAGGAGAATACCCACAATGATTAGTTTAGCATTGTCCTAGAATGTATGGATGGCTCAACATATTTAGGCCAATAATTGCAATCAAACATATAAACGGACAAAAATTACATGATCATCTCTGTTTTATTTTTCTGCATTAGATGTATTTTTTGCAATAGATGCAGAAAAATCCTTGTACAAACCCAACATGCCTTCACAATAAAAGCCCCAGAGAGAACAGACTGGAGGGACCATGCCTTAACATAATAGAGTCTATATATAATGAACATACAGCCAACATCATTGAATTTGAATCAGTTTCATCAAAATCAGATGAGGGATAAGTGCATAAAATATGTTCTATAATGTAAGTATAAAGCTTCAGAGCTTTGGTTCTGAATGTCTACTCTAACAATAAAGAAAAGCATCAAGTTGTATAGTCCTTGGTGCAGTTTAATTTTAGGGTGTGAATTTTTTCAATTGCAATTTTTATAATAAAATTTGACATAAAAATAAATGAAGAATTATGCAGGGCTTTCAGTGCTCCTTTCCAGTGTTTCGAGTACTAAGTGGAGCAATAAGGCAAGAAAAGGAAATCAAAGGAATTCACTAGGAAAAGAAGAAATAAAACTCTCACAATTTGCAGATAATATATGATACATGGGGGACTTCAAAAATTCCAATAGAAAACTTTTAGAAGCAAATAAATCATTTCATCAAAGCAGCAGGGTACAAACTCAATTTAAAAATCAATATCCTTTTTATATACCAACAACACAGACATTGAAAAAGATCATGGACACACTCTCATGCATGGTAGCCTCAAAGTAAAGAAAATATAAACCAAGGGGGTAAAAAAAAAACTGCAGTGAAAACTTCAGATCTCTGAAGAGAGAGATAGAGAAAAACACTTAAAAATGGAAAGTCTTCCCAAGCTCGTGGATTGGCAGAATTTATATTTTGAAAATGACCATTCTACCAAAAGCAATTTACAGACTTTATGCAATCCCAATCAAAATTGTCACATTTTCCCACAGAAATAGAAAAAAATCATCTTAAAATGCACATGAAAACAAAAGACTCCAGATAGGACCAACTGTGTAAACAGGCTACCCCTCCAGATGTAAAGATGCATTACAAAGCCATATTAATAAAAACTGTATGGTACTGGCACAAAAATAGACATGTAGACCAATGGAACAAAACAGAAGATCCAAATCTGAGTACATGTAACAGCCTTCTCACAATTGACAAAGAAGTCAAGAATACACACTGAAGACAAGATAGTATCTTCAACAAATGGTGCTGGGGAAAATCGATGTTCACATGTAGATGAATGAATTTGGACTTTTATCTACCATTGAAAGGATTTAAGAAATATAAAACCTAGGAATGCACCTGACTTGTTAGCAGTCACGTATGGGGGAAGGGGGATGTCTTCCCAGGAACAGCCTCCCCAGCTTCCTCCCCACCACCTATCAGCAGGGATTCTTCCTTCCCAGGCGCCACCCTGTCTCAAGGGTGGCTAGTCCAAGGGCACAGGTTGACCACGCCCCCCCCCCCCCCCCCCCCCCCCCCATCCTGCAAGCCCCGGTGCGGAACTCCAAAACCAATTAGTCTAACATAGAGAGCTCTGAGCCAATCAGCTGCACGAGACCCCATCCCCAGCCCCCTAACACCATCTTGCACAAAAATTGACTCCAAATAGAGCAAAAGCTTCAGTGTGAAATCCAAAATGCTGAACCTACTAGAAGAAAACATACGCAGTACCCGACAAGATGTAAGTGTAGCAAAAGGCTTTCTAAATAGGATGCTGGTTGCCCAGAAGTGAAGGCCAACAATTGGCAAATGGGAACTTATAAAACTAAAATGCTTTTGTACAGCAAAGGAAATAATAGCTGAGAGAAGGGAAAGTCCACAGGGTTGGAGAGACTCTTGGCCAGTCAGTCACACATAGGACAAAGGATAGAATACAAAAAGAACTCACAAAATTACTCCTGCCAGGGAACCAGGTAGGCTGATTGCATATATCCACCTCTCCCTCTGTTCCTCCAGATTTGAACTTCCAGACTCTGGAATAGGACAGCTCTGAAACAGGACACAAATTGAGGCTTTCTCTCTGCTCTGCCCCCATCTCCTGTGGATTCCACCGACCTTCCTTTCCTACCTCCCTCTTCCCACTTGTTACTTTACATAGGCCCCCAACTCCAGCAGGTACCCCTGCAAACCCACAGGCTACTCCTCCCAGCGAAGCAGGTAGGCTGACAGCAAACCTTCACCTTTCCTTTTGCTCCTCCAGATACAAACCTCTAGTCTCATACCCGGCTCTGTAACAGGGTACCTGCTGTGGTCTCCTTTCCTCTCTGACCCCACCTCAGCTTCCATCGACAGGGGACATTCACTAGGAGCACACCAGCTGAGCAGGCCAGGGAAACAGGTAAGCTAACTGAAGACTTTGACCACTCTTCCAAATCCAATCCCCCAAATCTCATCACTAGCTCTGTAACACAGCAGAAAACCTCTTGAGCCTTCCTCTCCTCTCCACCACATGCCCAAATCTCCTCTGGCTCCCACAGACCCTCCCTTCCTAAACTCCTTCCTGTTTGTTGCTGTATGGAAGTTCAAACAGTCCCCAACTCCAGCATGGATTCCCCGATAAACCACACATCACTTCTGCCAGGGGATCAGGTTGGCTGGCTGCAGATCTGTACCTCTTTTTCTGCTCCTTCAGATCCAGTTCCCCAATCTCATCACCAGCATTATAGCAGGCCTTCTGGGGTGACCTCTCTTCATTCCCTGCCCCCATTCGAATGAGAAAAGGTAAGCAGATCCTGGGAACCCTCTCAGATGCCTAGCTTATCCTCAGTCCTAATTTCACCTCCAATACCCAGAAACACATTGCACGTGGAACCTCCACTGGCCACACCTATAAGGTTGTGGTGGTTTGAATAAGATTCAATATTCATATATTTGATTATTATATATTCAAAATTCATATATTTGAATGCTTAGCAGGAAGTGGCACTCTTGAGAAGGATTAGGAGGTTTGGCCTGGTTGGTGTAGGTGTGGCCTAGATGGAGGAAGTGTGTCTCTAGGGGTGGGATTTGAGGTTCCAAAAGCCCAAGCTAAACCCAGTGGCTCTCTCTTCCTACTGTCTGCAGGAAGGGTATAACTCTCAGCTACCTCTCCAGCACCATGTCTACCTGTATGCCACCACACTTCTGTCATGATGAGAATGGACTAAATCTCTGAAACTGTAAGCAAGCCTCAATTAAACATTTTCTTTTATAGGAGTCACCATGGTTATGGTTATTAGGTTTATAAAACTAAGTATTTTTTTTTATCTTTGAAATATCAGGGAAAATAAAACAGTTTAAAGTTTTTAGTGCTCTGAATAGGTGATTCAATAAAAGACAAGAAAATCTCAGAAAGTCTCCTTCTTGCAGCTTCCATCCAGGAGGAGTTCTGTAGAGAAAATTGGCCACCCCAGACAGAGGACATGTTGGGAGTCACTGGTGACCTCCCTTTTGTCCTGCAAGCTGAATTCATATAAAAGATATTCCCTTGTAACAGGGTAACACTTAAAATTAATAAACTCTGGAAGACTGCTCAGTGATTAAAGCTCTTTGCTTCCAAGTGTGAATGCCACCTCACTTCAATGCTTGGTGGGTGGCAGCTTACCTGTAATTCTAGCCACAAAAGCCAGGCACAAGCTATCCCTAGAGGAAGCTGCACAGTGACATTAGCCATTTTTGTATGAAGATGATTCCTGACACCGACCTCAGTTTTATACATGCAGATGAGCACGAATGTGCATGCATACAACATAACACACAGGCATGACACCCCACAGATAATGAGGACACACACACACACACACACACACACACACAAACTGCAAAGAATTTCATAAGGTCACTGCTTCTTTAAGGAAATTAGGAAACAAACTCATAAACAAATGGTTTATTTATTGTTTATTTCAATCAGGGAGAAAAATACACTTCTTGTCTCTCCCCCTTCTCTGTAACAATGTTACAATTTTCTAACTAAGAAAGAAAATCCAGGAAAAGTCCATGTGTCATCATAACGGTGTGAAGCTTCTCTGCAGAGGCAAGTTCCTTTTCTGACAGTGCCAGGGCTTCAGACTTCCCACTCCCCAAGGGGAACTGGGAGGGGAGGGGAGGGTGGACAGACTCCTGGGCAAATGTTAATTGCTTAAGTTTAGTGTATCAATACTCTGATAGTGAAATGGATGGGACAAGTGTCTCTCTTTAGAATATTTACTCTCCTGGGAGGACAGTTATATCATGACATCTTTCCCAGTTCTCATACTCATTGCTCATGGGAGAGACCATGACAAATAGGAAGTGCTGAGCAAATTCCTGGACATGATAACCATGGAAGCCCATTGAGAAAATATAAATGTGAGCCATCATTAACTTTTCCTTCTTTATTTGTAGCTCAAGCTTCCTGACCATGAGGTCATCTCCATTCTTTTACCCAAGTAAACAACGGAACCAAAGCTTCATGATGGGCAACAGTAGGGTGGGAGGTGGGCGGTAAGACTCTGTCCTTCAAGCTTTCAAAACTCCTTAAGCAGACCTTAGATTTCTTAATACAGTGCAAATCTATTTTTAAAACTCTTTATGATTTGATATACTAGGACATTAAAGCACAACAATTTGCATATATATATGTATATATATCACACTTTTAGTTCCTGGAGCAATGAGCATAAACAGTAACTGACACATATTTCAGTGTTCCTTGTCATTTAGAAATACCAGCATCTCTGCTGATCAGGACAAAGAGCCTGAGACAGCAAAGCCAAGGTTTAGAAATATTTAACATTATTATAGAACCATGTATCAAGGTAGTGAAAGGTTTCAGGCTTAGTGTTCAGCAATGACACTGAGTTGGTTTATCTTTTGAAGGTAAGAAGTTTACTAGAAGAGTTACTAAATCTGGAGACAGGCAGTAGCATGCAGGGACCCTGAAGAGAAACCTGGATCCCAGGACACAGTGCAGGATCCTTCTTAGACTTGAGTGGGATGGAGATTAAATATTTTTTTTCCTATTTTTCTTTTTGTCTGAAGTTGGCTGTTGTTAGGGGTAAGCAGAGTCCACCATTGCTGGAATCCATATGGAGGAAGGAACACACAAGAATCTAGGAGAAAATGTTACTTTACTTAAAGAACATTACTTATGGGAACTGTCACAGTTTGACCACAATAGAAGAGTGTTACAAAATGGGATAACCATGGTCTACAGTTAGAACCCCTGTAAAAGAATAAATGAAGCCTACTCAAAAGATAAGGTAGCACACTTTGCAGCTCTCATTTCTGAACTGGGAATATTTACTACTCTATAGCTGTGACAGTAGATGACACAACTGTGATGTTAATACAGGCAGAGTAGCATTGACCCACTGCTCAAACCATGAGATTATGAAACATTACATTACAAAGAAAAAAGGAGAGAGAGATAGAGAGATAGAGAGATAGAGATAGAGATAGATAGATAGATAGACAGACAGAAAGTCACAGGAGAGAATAGAATAGAGCTAAAAGCGGAAAACCCTAATCTAGTGCCAGGACGGCATTGAGAACAGGGAGTTAGGTCCCTGATAGGCAGACAGATGGAGGGGCCAGTAATAGATAATAAACATGTCAAACATCCAGATGCACTGACCATAGACTAAAGGGCTAGCAGGCTTTCCCTCCTGCCAGGAGCCCCTCCCCACTTGCCTGTGGACTGTTCTCACAAGTTCATGGCCTGATCAGAATATGTTTATCTCCAAATTGCAGGCCTATCAGATTCCATGTCTTTGTTTAAACTGGTAAAGTTTAAATTCTTGGAGGAGGACCCCTCAAAGACCTTTAAAATGCCATCAAGCAGAAACTGGGCCTCTGCTTCCCAAGTTCCTCCTTTGCTGTGCAGAGGGTAATTCTCTGTGTGTGCCTCTCTCTGTGTGTGCCCTCATACCTAATAAAAGCCTTTCCTCATTCTGTCTGCAGAGTCTCTCCGCTGTGTCTGAGATATTTTTCTCTGTCCCTTAATTTTTTTAACTGGCAGAGAAAATGAACCTAATCAAGACCCCTAGAGAGTAACAGCAGCATATAGCAACACCCAGAAGACATTGCAGCTCCAGATCTGTTCATGCTACTGACTGCTGTGATATAATAGTGTGATCTGGGGCTTAAGAGAGAAGATCCAAAAGAGGAGTAAATAGGCAAGGGTTTGTCCTGTGTTCTGTGGTTTCAGCTTTCTCCAAGGGATGGAATTATAAATTATATAATGTATACATTATAAATTATATAATGTATATATATTATGTAATATATTATATAATGTATAATATAATGTATATGTTATATATTAATGTATTATAAATTATACATTATAAATCAAAGACACATGATCAATCATGCTTTTACAAATGTTACCTAGAAATTTATGAAAGAAAAACTGTAGTGACACCTCCGACTCCATGAGTACACAAAGTACAGAGCAGAATTGTGCTTCTGTTGGACAGGGATGTGTGGAGTAGGCCACAGTCCTCATCTAAAGTAATTCCATGGGTCTAGTTGCACGCATGACAACTGTGGCATACCCTGTAGTATACACTGGGAAGTCACTGAGAGTTCCTGAGTCTTCACTCTATCCACTAAATGCTACCTAAGGAGGAGATGGATATGTTGCTTTACTTTATCTGTGAGACTTAAGTGTGTATCAAAGCTATATCTATTGAAGGTGAATTATATACTGCTCTTATTTTTAATAATGCAAGAGGAAATCCGGAAAATAAAATGGCTTTGGGTAGAAATGCCAGGTGAAGGCACTGACTTCTCATTTTCACCCACATTGGTCACCCTATAAGAAAAATGGTGGGTGGGCCCTGTAAACACTCACAAGGTCTTTGGAGACAAAGAAATCCTCAGCCATGAATCTATCTTAGAATACTCTGGAAAAGGTGGCTGTTTTAGTCAGCGTTCTCTAGAGGAACCAAAAAACTGAAAAAAGATGATAAATGACATTACACACACACACACACACACACACACATACATACACGCACACATATATACATATATATACACATATATACATACATATATCCATATATATATATATATATATATATATATGTGGAGATCTATATATATAGATAAATATATAGACCTCAATCCAGAAGATCTATATCTATATCTCCAAAATTTATTAAGTCATCTTTAAAACAGCAAAACAGCTAAATCACAATGAGAAGCTTAGAATCCAATATTTTCCTCAGTTCTTGAGGTTGTAAGCCTCAACATTTAAATTAGTCTCATCATAGCTTTCTCTCACTGGTGGCCATTGCTGGTCCACAATGCAGGTGCCTCAGTAGACGAAATCTGGCTCGGGAAGGCCAGAAGTTTTTTAGAGAGCTGCTGCTTCTGCTCTCAGCAAAGGAATCAGCCCTGGCAGCAGGAACAGAGCAAAACAGCTCAGAGGTGAAAGGGAGCCAAGCAAGCACAAGGCAGGATGCTCTTCCCTCTGACACACCTTGCTAATCTGGGCTGTTGCCATTAGGAGCCACCTTCAATCACAGTGGATCTTTCCAGAATAATCAAGTCATCACGATTCTTCAGGTGAGGCTTCCACTCAGTCAATTCTAATCTGAAACAAATTGACATAGAAACTAAACCATAATAGTGGTGTTTATATTATCAAATCCTTAAGAACTAGTTTATCTTAGACAAGAGCAGTATTTCAGAGACCCACAGCCTGGCCTACCCCTTGCTTTACTCGGGAGAATTTCAACTCTGGACCAGGGCAGGAGGTCAGGCGGCCTTGGCTCCCTGCCAGGCACAGACCTCAGCTGCAGGAGAGCAGTTCAACCCCAGTCCCTGCAAGAACTGTTTGGGTCTTTCTATCTTTCCTGAGCAGGAACTACTGTGAGCTGATGGCAGCTTTGGAACAGCCCTTTGTGGTCCCGCATCCCTTCAGGAGTTACACTTACACAGCTCAGAGCAGAATGGGCCTCCCTGGGAAGACTGACTCACAGAATGTCTTGAGGACTAAGGGGTCAGGGTGCTTTCTGGACCTTCTGGATCCTGTTGGACCAGAGGCTGCTGAGGTCTAAGTGTCATCAATGTCCTTACATTTGGCAAGGCCATGCAACTTGGGTGGGTTCTACCAATGAAT
Source organism: Cricetomys ansorgei (assembly GCA_026225945.1). NCBI lineage: Eukaryota > Metazoa > Chordata > Mammalia > Rodentia > Nesomyidae > Cricetomys > Cricetomys ansorgei. The sequence goes on from JAMJFZ010001043.1 coordinate 1,402,171, forward strand.
CCACTCTGCACTCAGCACCATGGTTCACTTGTCCTTAGCTTAACAGGGGGTCCAGCATTTTTCCCAGTGTTGACAAGAAGCTGAAAATCACATGACAGGAATGGTGGAATGGGAAGATGGTGAGAATCCACCAGACTCCTAAAGAAATGGAAATCTAATATTATAGTACTTAATTTAATGGTGTCATACACTAGAACTTAAGGCAAATGTCATTTTGGTGGAAATGCTGTCATCCCACCATGTGGGATTCTGAGACAGCTCAAGCTCAGGCTGTGCTACATATTGACTGTCAGGTCAGCCTATGCTACATAGCAAACATTATGGCCCCTACCTCTAAAACTCATCATGGCAAAGCAGTTTACATTGTGAATACCTTTATCTCATGGAGAATAGCTGTAGAATATACTTTCTACACTTCTCAGTGAGCATGCGAAACATTAGGAACACGAACATTTCTGCTGATCAGAACATAGGGGCTGAAACCAGCATAACCAAGTTCTACAAATGTTTTAATATTTAGTAAAATAAAATCGTGTGCCACTGTGAAACCTGTGTAGAAGGAGAGAAGGAAATCTACCCAATAGAAGAAAAGGAATCAGGTCATAAGAATGAGAATACTCCATGTGGCTCTGATTTCTGGATGGAAATTGTTCACAAACCTGGAGCTGTAAAGGTAGAGGACACACTTGTGATGCTTGTACAGATGGAGAGCCATGGACACACTGCTCCAGCCCATCAGACTCTGAAAGATGACATCACGAAGAGTCATGAGAGAGAGGAACAGCCACTTGATTATACATCTGGATGGCCCCATATAGCAATGCCCAGTGAATGATCTGTTGAAGCCACTGCCTGCTTTGATGTAGCAGAGCAAGTTAGAACTTATGAGAATATTTACAATCCAAAAGAGGAGGAGAAAGGGCAGAACTCGGGATGGAGTCTGTGGTTTGAGCTTTCTCCCAAGGGTGGTCATGGGACTGATGATGACAGCCTGGACCACGCTGAGGAAACAGGTGGTACAGATGGAAAGGCCCCGTGTCATCCTTGCCAGATAAACCAGAGCTTTACAGCCAATATCTCCTAGGAAGTTTCTGAAATAAAACACTGTAGCTATGTCTCTCATCCCTGTGGTACAAATGATGATCATATTAGAAAATGCCAAATGGATGAGAATAAGGTCTATGGGCTTCTTCTCAGTCTCCAAGGCAGAAGTGTACACATGCCTCACAAACATTAGGCTATTTCCTACAATTCCAGGTCTAGCAAGAGAAAGGAAAATTAGTGTGTGAATAATGTTATTCCAGTTCATCTTCTGACTTTATGCACAGCAGTAGGGAAAATCATCTGAGAAACACAGGTAAGATTTTCTCTGTTTATTCTGATGAAAAGAATGGCCTTAAGTATCTAAACACATATGTTCTTTCCTCGAATACATCTGATTATATCTTGTTGTTGTTTATTTGTTTGTTTGTTTTGGTTTATTGTTCCGGGTTTGTCTTTTTTCCATTCCTATAGAGGTGAAAATAGCTATAACCAGGGCATAAACTTGATACTCTCCTGTATCTGGGATGGAGATATGCAGATGGAGCCCTTTCCCCTGGAGAAGCCAAACTCCTGCTGGTGACACCCCATCTTAACAGCAGCGAGAGCGTCTGTGAGCACAGGGCTGGAGGCAGGCTTCACAGCACATGGCCTGGCTGGTGCTTTGAGAACTAGGATCCTCCATCCCTACAGTTCACATGACCATCCTCTTCCCAGACAAAAACTAAATTAATGGCATCACTTTGGCAGTTTTTTAACCAACACAGTCCTGAGTATTAACCTGTCAAACCTCCTTGCCTCTCCCTCATCACTCAGCACAATCTCAGGCTACTGGACTGTGTTGGTGCTTCATTCTGATCCTCTTCACTGTCCCATAAGCAGCCATCACTTTATTGGTTGTTGAACTAATAAAAAGCTTGGAGCTTCTCAGAAAGTGGTGCTTGGTCAAGTGGACCAGTTTCTCACGTAGATTATATAGTATTTTTCTCTTCTCAAGACCTTTTGCCGTAACCCTAAAAGAAAAAAATATTCTCGGCAAAGTGGAGTGAAAAGGGAGCATTCTTTACTGTGGCTCAGATATTTACAGAGGAAAAGTAGAAAGCCAGATCTGAGAGGCAGCAGGAAGCGCAGTGGTCACAGGCCCTGGCATGCTCCCCTCTGGTGCTGTCTCAGGTGAGGTCATGAAAACATCCCCCAAGCCCCCTGAAAGCAACTGCCAACTGCCCCAGCCAGGGTCACACAAGGGTTGGAGGGAGTCCTGTGTGGACCATGCCTCAAGTCTCTGTTTTTTGAGAGTAGGAACAGAGGAGACACACAGGTTTTTTATAGGTGTGCTAGGAATCAAACTCAGGTCCTCATGCGTCTTCAGAAAGTAATTGAGCAGCTAAGCCATTTTCCCAGCTCCTTCTTAAATTTCTCAGAGCATTATCAGGGTTAAACTCCTGTTCATATGTCTGTTAATCATCTGCATGTCTTCTTTAGCAAACTCATCTTCCAGGCTCCTTGCCCATCTGTAACCAGGTTATATGATAATTAGGCAATAGACTTATATATATGTCTTATATGTGCTGATATTAAATGCTTACCAGGCATGTGGTTTGCAAATATTTACTTCATTTCATGGCTGATTTGTCATGGAGGTGATTACTTTCTTTGCTTACATAGCTTGATTTAGTCCCATGAAACAATTTCGCATTGCTCTCTTTCTTTTGCTGTCCAAATCTAAATGCTATTGGTAAGACCAGTATCAAGGAGCATTTCTCTCAATTCTGCCACTGAATTTTAATCCATTTTCACTAAGTTTTCAGTGTGATTTCAGATAAGAGTCCAAATTCTTCCCTGTTATATAAAGAAATCTACTTATGCCTGTACCATTTATTATAGAAATTAATGAAGAGAGTTCAGCATACCTGAGATCTTTTAGAGGTTTGCCAGAAATTAACCAGTTCATGAATTACTCTTCTTGAATTGACCAAATACCTTACTGTTAAATCTATGAATTCTACCCATATATATTTGGAATTCTATTTCTGGCAAAGAGGGGTGCCCAGAGTCCAGCTTCAGTGGGGTTGAGGTCCCAAAGAGGAGGTATGGAGTTGACAAGAGTGAAAGAGGTGGACACACATCTGAAGGTGATCAAATGGTCTCTCTCAATGTCCAGAAATTCTTTTTATTTATGCATATTTGGCAAGCATCAGAGTAAGTAGTACAATAACTATTACTGATTTCAAGACTTGATCTAATCATGTACAATACCCAAAACCATTTTCTCTTCCCTTTTGAGCATCTGGGGGAAGGGTAATCTGGAGAGGTCAATCTAATTTCTCATTAGGATAGCTTCTACCAAATACATCAGGAAGTAAAAGTTTACAGAGTCTAGTAGACAATAAAATCACAGAAACATGCTAGTTTTATGAACTATGTCTTTGTAAGCAGTACATGTGATTATTAGATGCATAGATAATGTCTCTTGAGCAGCAACTAAGTGCTTAGATAATGTCTCTATAGCAGAAATAAAAGTAGACTCTTTGCAGTACTTCTGAAAGTATTATCTACTTGTCTCAATATAACATTTTTTCTGTTCCTTAGTCCTACAGTATGGGCCAGCTCCTTCTGCACACTCCCAGAAAGTCAAATCCTCATACCTGACTCTCTTCTCATTCTTCCATACCATCCTCATCTATATACACTCCTGTGTAAGGCAGGGAGGCTCCATGTCCCTCTTCCACAGGCAGCACTTGAGGCCTGTTCCCTCAGATGGCTCTGATGGGGAAGATGTACTTACAACCTCCTGTGTCCATACCAACATTCTTAAGAGTTACATACTTTCGGGTATAAGGAAGACTCTTTGGTAAGTTAAGTCAGGAAACTCCCAACTCGACACAAGTAATTCCTGAAAATGAGAGAAAAATGCGGCATGAAGGCTTCAGCCCCCGCGGGGCCTTGCTGCAACTTTGTCAAGCAGTGGAAATTGCCACATGGCCTGCATCAGAGAGGAGTTAGGAGGCTGAGAGGTGGGGAGGGAGGGAAGGCTGGGGTTCGGATGAATTGTACAAGAGAAGAAAAATAAATAAAAGGACGAAAGATAAAAAACTAATCATCATTTAGCTTGGAGCCAAGACCATTTTTAGTTCTCCGAGACAGAGACTGGCAATAACGGGCAGTTCAACCCAAAAACAATTCATCAAAAAAAAGGGCACAAATTGTTTTCAAAGTCAGTATTTTGTTTACTTATAAATGCATGTGAATGGATTAATAATCCAGTGAACACTGGGTGGAAAATATGAAATTCATCTCCACGTGCTTCTATTATCTCAGGTTCTCTCAAACAAGGCCAATAGTCTTTCCATTCTTTTACATTCTTTCCATGGATCACATTGTGAGCTATGATATGCAATTAAATATTTTTCTATGGTATTTTAAGCAGAATTAGTCAGCATAGCTTTTTAGATGAATTATGATCATACCTTAGGTATCATAATATTGATTGAACTTGCCCATTCTTTCATATGTTCACTTAGAAAACTCTGGGGTGAATCTGTAAAGCAGCCTTTAAATACGATGCCGAAGGAATTAGACATTTGATTTTGAAAATAATGTTCGATGTATGAAGGTTTTTGTTGTATGTCTGATATAAATAGTTTGAGAAGACAGAAGGAACCCCAAGACTAAGATCAACCTATTCAGACAGTAAATCTCAAGTCAGACAGAATTACATACAAAGAGTCTGTCTCAAAAACTTTAATTAAGATGGAAACAAATTAAACATAAAGAATTATATCTGCTAGATGGAATCTAGAAGTGAAATTCTGGGTCAAGTTGTGAATATGCAAGCAATTATCATAGAATTTCCCAGTTGTTTGCTTATCAGAACCAAATGTAACATACTTATTTTCATTGTAATTGTTAACACATTAGTTGCATAACTTAATGGGATTACACACTGCCTCTTTCAGGCATTGATGGTGTGCTTTCACACATTGTTTTTTAACTACAAAAAGTGGTGATCATGAAAGATCCTTTATAGACACAAGAGAGCATTAGCTATTTCATGAAGAATGGTCAGATGGAGAAAAAGACAGTCGAGCCTTTGAACTTTCTACAGCCTCATTTTGGTGTATGAGAATTTATATGCTTGAAATATTCTTAGTAGATCTTGTATCACATGTACCAAAACAAAACTAACAAGTTTTCTATTTAACTTGCAGAAAGGATAAATGGACATCAGTAATGCCTGATTTCTCTTACTGAGCATGACAACATTTAGTTAAATGTCCATCTCTGTGAATCAGCATGAAGGGACTGAAAACTGCATAACCAAGAGTTAGGAATTCTGGAACATACAGTGTTGTGGAATAATTCTCTAGAGAGAAAGTAAAACATAAAGAAATAAAACAATCTGCCCAATAAAAGAAAAGAAAACACAGCATCAGGAGGAGAACACTTTGAGCAGCTCTCAGCTCCGGGGGACTTCTGTAGAGAAGCTGAGAGTTCTGAAGGTAGAGGACACGCTGGTGGTGCCTGTGGAGAAGAAATACCATGTAGCCACTGGCTCCTCCCATGGCACCCTGAAACACAGCATCTCTCAGGACCATGAGTGTAAGAAAGGTCCATCTTGTTATCCAGCTTTCTGGCAGAAAGTAGCAATAGTTGCCAATTTTATAAACCTGTGTTACATTCACACTGTTGACATTTTTAATATAAAATGGTAAGTTCATGCTGATCAAGGAATTGAGTATCCAAAAGAAGATCAGTGAGGAAAGAATGTGCTGTGGGGACTTTAGGTTGAGCCTCCGCCACATGGAGCGTCTGGGACTGATGATGATGGCCTGGACCACTGTGAGGAGACTGCTGGTGCAGATGGAGAGGCCCCGAGACACTCTTGCCAGGTAAACAACAACTTTACAACTGGTGTCATCTAAGAAGTTTCCAAAATTAAAGGCTTCTATTGTCTTAGGCACCCCCTTTGAGAGAACCATTATGATATTTATAAGTGCTAAGTGAGCAAGAATAAGATGTATAGGTTTCTTCTCAGTGCTTTGGAACATATGCACGTAATTGACAAAAACTAAGATGTTCCCCACGGTGCCAAGTCCAGTGAGAGTGAGACAGAGAAAGACTGTGCCGTTGACAAGGTTCACCACCATCCTTATATCTGAGGCAGAAAAACTTGATCCAACAAACACACTTTTGAAAAATTCATCAGTAGATCATGATAGGTGTCAGCAAAAAATATCTTTCAAATCCCCTCTCCTTTCTGTAACATGAGGTCATTATGTATATTATGATTCAGAATTATTGACAAAGAATTTTCTTCTGTGACACTCTTTCTGAGTTATGCTACATATAATCAAATGCTATCATGAAGACTTGTTTGCAAGGATCTAAGTTTTGAAGCTATATATTTAACTTATACTGTAAAATCTAATCTACTTGTTCAAATACTGATATATCTCAAATGTATTCTGTCTCAGCATGGCTGAATTAACCCCATGGCCCTGAACCAGAATTTCTCCAAGCATTTTGTGTTTCATTCTATGCCATTCCTGTTGTAATCCAACTCTGTAAACCATGTATTCATGCTAATCTGTCTGCCTGCATCATGAGCCAAATACAAACATCTGTGAAATTCTGTTGTTTTAACATATATGAATACCCTTCAAATTTAACCATATCTTGATATAAACCAATGCAGCTCCGGCCAAAACACACTGAGGAAAACAGCCTCAGACATTTTACCGCCCCCCCCCCACACCCACAAAGTGGAAGTGTGTTAAAGACCATGATGTAGGAACTAAGGCACAGGAAACGTTCAAGGGAAAGCAACCCAGGACATGGCATAGACACAATAAGATCCTCTCCCAGCCTGAACTAAAACAGCCTGCACTGCTCACAGCCTCAGCACCATGTTACCTGTGTTGGGAAAAGGCAGGAATAAAATAGCGACAAGGCCACCTGATAACACGGCTGCTCCTGATGCCATGAAGCAGCTGCCAAGTGCCTCCTTGAATGAACAGTCCAATAAACAGGCAAAACTTTCTGTAAGAAGCAGTAGAGATATTCAACAAACACGGGAACGATCCCCTCCCCTCCCCCCACCAAGAGTAAGCATCTTTCCTAAAAAAAAAAAAAAAAAAAAAAGCACATTATCAGCAGGCTGCCTTCTTCCATTGGGGGAGTCCTCTAGGAACCCTGGGATGCTGCCATGGAGCTGGTTCGGGAGAGGATTAGACTCCCAGTGAGTGGCCTTTGGGCCTCTAAGGGAGCATGGAGTAGTTTTATGTATGCTGAAGTTTATCATGTGGATTAGAAGCTTCATTAGCTATAATGTTATAAAACAAAGACATTTTTATAGGTAGCCCGATAAATAAAATACAGAGAATCTGGCGCCCTCTCCTGGGAGATGGGCAGGAGGCATGAACTACAGGGCTCTTGAGTTCTGTCAAAGCACATGCTCAGATCTTTAAAAAAATAAAATGAATATTTGAAAAATAATTGGTTGGAATATCCCTGGTGTGGTTCAGTCATTCACGCGGAGTGTCGAGTGCCCTCGCAGCTGCTGTGTAGCTTCAGGAGCAGCCGTGCTATCAGGTGACATCAGAATGGCGAGGCTGTGAGCAGTGCAGGCTGGTTTTAGACGTCAGGCTGGGATAGGCTCTCACTGTTCTAACTCTAGGAGCCTCAGGCTCCTTACTAGGAATTCACGTCAAGCTACGGGTACTTTCCACAGAGTAAGAGAGATCAGGATACTTGATTCACGCTTTGGGATTTGTGTGTATTTTATATTCTTAGAAGGCATTTCTGCAAGCCTTCTGCCTTTCCTTCATACTAAATATTAAAGATTGCTGTAGATCTGTGCCCTGATGGTCTCTGACAGCATGAACTGAGTAGCCTGGGCTTGTACCAGGTACATACAGGCAGCGGCAACCCTCTAGGAATATTGGTTACTGCCTTTTGTTTCTCTGAAGTATGGATTGATTTGTAGCTGTGTCATTGCATTACAGAAAGCAGAACACTACTGTAATTCTTAGCATATAATGAAATATGCTTTAGCTTTATGGCAATCACAATGAACAAATGAACAAACCTGGAATAAAAATCAGGGATTTTTAATCAGGGATTAGAATGCACTAAAAGTGTTGATACTCAACACTCTCAACATCCTGGTGAACTTGTCAGTTCTATTCAAAGCTTTTCTGTCTGCCTGTCTGGGACTGCCTAGTTCTCTCCAGTCCTCATTCCTTTCCACAAACTTTGTGATCATATTTGGGATATTTAAGAAGGGATTTTCTTCTCACTGAAGTGAATATTGTCATAGGAGGAAGGCACCCTACTATTACAGAATTGGAAAGCTTTTTTTAAAAAAAAAGAAACTATTTTTAAAAATAGACTACCAGGAGGACCACAGAGAAGAGGAAGAAGGATAAGAGAGGTTAGCAGGGACGAATATAGGAAAATACAATGACACATGCCTGAAAATGTCATAATAGTACTGACTTTCACACAGGAAAAAAAAGGAAAAACAGCAGCAGCAGCAGCAAGAGGGAAAGCTTTGCATTCTGATAGTGTCACATCTGGATTGGCTTCCAACTCAGCTCAGGCAGGCCCAGCTTTCTCAAATTAAAAATAGGTTATTGCTCCTTGATTCACAATGCTAGGTGATATCATCTGGGGGCATAGTAACCCAACATCTGGCAAGTTCATGACTAAATTTTTTAACTATTTTGTTGTTGTTTCGAGATGCATGGGTCTTATCTAACTGGCCTTGACTTCACAAAGGTCCACCTGTCTTTTCCTCCATAGTGCCAGGATTAAAGGCATTACTATCATTCCTGGCTAGTTTTGTCATCTTTGCAGTTCTTAACAGTCTTCGTCATCATTTAGGAACACAATGATGATATTGACTCACAAGTTCAGTACAATGTCACGTGTCAGAATGATGGCTTCTAGGATGGATGCACAAAGGAAAGATTCAAATTAAACAGTACCATGCCTGGGGAGTTAGCAGGCAAAATATAACAGAAGTTTCTGGCACTGGAAATGTAGAAATTCACCAAAAACTAAATGGATAGATTAGGACATCCTAATAAAGTAAGTGATCTTTGAGGTTAGAGAAAATAGACTTTTTCCACAGAATTTTAAAGGACTTTTATTTATTTCTAGTTATTGGAAGAAAGCAGGGAACCTATCATGCAAAGATTCGCCCCCAAACTTTCTTATGATAGCAGACCCTAAACACAGGGGATGAAGCACCTGTGTTTTCCTGGGATATTATCTCCTAGAACTGGCCCCAGTTATTTTAAGTGTCAGAAGAAGAGTGGATGTGATCAGACTCAGCCTCTCTCCTCTACTCCTTGTCTTATTCAAAGAGAGTATGGTATGTGCCTCTAAGGGCAGAGCACATGTGAGTAAAGGAAACTGAGAAGTCTACTCACCACGGTGATGAGGGCAGAGAGGATCTGGGTCCTCCCGGCAAGTGAGCCTTCCCAGGACATACTTGTACCTTCAGTGTTTGTAGAGCACTTGTCACCATAAAGTACCCTTAAGGCTTTAACACATCACCTTGTCATGAAGAATGAAGCCCTCTGAAGAACCTCGGTCCCTGAAGTATGACTTTCCCTCTCCCTCCTCAATTACTACATTCATTTGCCTCAAAAGTTACCTCTGGATTAATTGGGTTTTGGCTATATTGTAGAGACATGTGGAGTGAGAAAGTGAACAACAACCAGGCTTCTATGTCTAGAGGTTCCTATGTTCCTGGTCCCCTCTTTACCTTTCTAAACTAAATCTGTGAACCAGAGTAGAGACCTGCTTCTGACACATGAAAAGGCAGCTCCCCTTATCAAGTCCTTCATTTTGTAATGACATAATAAATAACACTCAACACTGTACAATCTATTTTCTGGGCACATCCCAACCACACACCGGAGCAGAACAAGATGTCTTTGCTACATCTGGACACATTCTAGGTCCCAGTCTGCCATGAGCGATGGTTTTATTTATTCTTCACTAAATAAATGGTATCCCCAAACCAGATGGACTACCCTTTGCCAACTCCAATTCTGTCCTAAAACCACTGTTACTTTGTAACACAAAGGCACTCCTGATGCCCATGCATGATAAAAATTCTTGGCCTGTAAATGAAGGAATGCCCTTTACTTCCTTCATCCTCGCATTTGAATGGGAAAATTGAATCCTAGATTGCTCAAATAATCCCATCACATTTTTCAGGGTAAACACAAATATAAAAATGAAAACCTTAATTTTCCCTGATGCAAAAGGGGTGAGATTATTCTTCATTCTTCTTTTAAAACATTTTCATCATACATTGTGTATAATTTTTTCTTCAACATCTTTGGGTTGTTTGCAAAGTTTTGGTTATCAGAACAATAACTGTCTATTCTCTTACTGAACCTGGAATCATATATGTACCTTTTTGCCCACTGGTGCTGACAAGTATACAGACTTAATTCTCTCCCACTTCACTTTTTGAAGCACAATAATTTTTAGCATGGAGAGACTAACTGCAGAGAGAGACAGAGATTTTTTTTATTTTTTAACTAGTGGAGAGACATATTCATTGGAATTTGGAGATACAAAATACAGAGGCTTCTGCCCTTGACTGTTCCAAACATGTGACTACAAGGCTTCTTTCAGGGTGAATCCCCATAGAGGCACCAGAGAGGCAAGAAATGCTGGAAACCCATTCTTCTGTGTCTGCCCAAGGATCAGGATCTCCTAGCTCAAGCTATTCTTTGCCCATTGCCATAATATACCATTTGGAGCCTCCAGGGCTTTTCTCCTGCTTGACATCCTGCTGGAGGAAGAAAAATCTCCCCTTTACCCACCATTGCCTCACATCAAACACTAGAGTCCATGCTTTCTTATTAGAAATGTAAAGTTGAGTACTTCTGACTCCCATCTGGCTCTCATCCTCTACTCCTTCCTGTCACACACCAGTGCCTTTCCTACCTCACACCTCTCCTTTCAGTAAGAGCGTCTGATGAGCCACTCCATACTCATGAAGACACCAGCAAGAGACGAGTGTTTCTAATCTGCCGTCTTCCCCAGAATCACTATTGCTGTCATAATCAGCAAAGACTTCGCTGTCATAGCGTCACAGAGATGGTATTACATCCAACATGCTGAGAAGGAGTGGAAACAGAGGCAGTGTTTTCTTGAGTCTCCCACAGTTCCTTACCTACTGATGCTTTTCTGGCATGGTGGTTGGAGAAACAATCAGCGTTTGGGGTTCCTCCAGTGTTGCAGTGGAGTCATCTGAGAAAATCTGACTGAAGGTGAAATGAAAGAAAAGAATGTTTTCAGTAGTAGGTGAGCTCTTTTCAGTGTGATATTGACAGCTCCATTGCTCTCTAGGACCGGCTACCACTGGAGTGTTCCACTTATTTCATGATGTCAGGACAGAGTATTCTGTAGCCCATCATAGTAATTCTGCTTCAAGAAGATAAATGGTCTGTGCTGGAAAGACAGCTCAGTTGTTAAGAGCACTGGCTGCACCTGGGATTGGTTCCTAGCAGCCACATGATAGCTCACAATCATCTGTAATTCCATTTCCAGGGAATCAGACCCTCTCTTCTGGCTTGTTTGGGCACTGCATGCATGTGGTACACATATGTACACCTGGGTGCACACACACAAACATAAAATAAACAAATGAAAGAATCTTTTAAGAAACACGATAAATGGTTGTGTCATTTATGGAGGAAATAGCTTCACAATACCCATGATGAACTGAGAAAGCAAACATCGTCTTGTAAATCATCTAAGCCTTCTTCAGAAGACTTCAAGGTAGTTAGGCCTGGAAGGATTGTATGGTGGATACTAGGTCTCAGTCAGCAGAAGTTATAGTTACGTATGTCATTAAGTGTGGGTCACTTAGAATATCTGCCTCTAAAATGACTAAGAAATCAAGTGTATTAAGAGAGTGACAGCTCAAATGGTAGCTTGAGTGTGATTCCAGCAGGTGGGTGGACACAAGAGTTCACTTTCTCCTCTGTCTCCTGATGTTTGCTTGCAGCTCTTAACATGAGTAGCAAACTAAAAAGCAGGGACTTAATGAGACTTGGCTGTGTCCCATTCTCAGTTCCCCTTACTGTGCTAAACAGTTGCTTTCAGATTGTGCATTGCCCCTGAAAAGACTCTGTTTTTAACATCACATTTGGCTCCATGTAGGTGTAAATGCAGAGGCGTCTCTGTATCTCACTGTGCATGTGGACAGCACTGCCCACCAGCATCATCGTAATGGTCTTAAAACCAAAAAGGCCCTATCTATATATTAAAGAAGATTAAGACCATATGACCACACGAACCTACTAAAACCATTCAGAAAAACATGTGGAGAGCCGTTGAACACAACAAATCAAGGAAGGGTGGAAACCCCTTACCTGGACCCTGTAAGAGGAGGACAGTGAGCACTGTGGTGACATTGGCCCCCACCAGCCTGTCACCTACAACTTGGTGCTTGTCTTAAGGGACCTACAGGTAGAAAACTCCTCACTAACTCAGCTCAGCTTGGTCCCGGCTGTGGGTGTAGCCCCCCAGCCCCTTGCCTCTTTATCCCCTCAGGTTCTAGACCTTGCCTCCTTAGCGCAGTTTGACCCTGAGGTTTCTTGTGACCCTGAAGCTCCTCTAGCCTGGCTTTCAATTCCCAGCCGCTCTCCTTACCATTTTACCTCAACACTACAGGGACTCTCATCTGTGTCATTTCACCTCTGCCTTCATTAATTTCTCTTTAAGTTCCTTGAACTCTTGAGAACTTTTATACCTTTTGTAGCTATTCTGGAACACACACACTCACACACACACACACACACACACACACACACACACACACGTAATTGCGTAAGATACGATTACTGTGTGCTTTAATGTGCTGAGAGTTAATAGTTAGCAATTAAGTTTGAATAAAAGAATCCATGTTTGCCAATGGCCAACTAGCAAGAGAAAGCAGGACTATCTTCAAACTGCAACCAACAAAATTGAAATATCTTATGAATTCATTATTTTAACATAAATTTCCCAATTTTCAGAAAAATATATTGGCAAATTTCTCATCTGCAAAAGTGGCCTTTGTTTATTTTAAGGCATTCAAGGAATAGGGAAGGTGGTTCAAAGAACTGGTTTCATTTAACATCCTTTCTACAATATTTTTTAAAAAACGGTATAAATGGAAATCACTGCCTGGTTAATTAGTCACAAGGCTGATTAAGTTCATAAAGCAGTTACAATGAGCTAATAGATTTATCAATGATACTGGAAAATTCACACAGGTTAGGTACAGGTCAGCTAGTGACTCTGAGTCACAAGGTTCCATCTTCAAGAATGTGAATGTTGCCATCTGCATAAAGCCAACAGATCTTTCTTTTTCTTAAGATTACAAAAAGTTTTTTTCTCAACCTAAGCATATATTAAAATATGTATCTTGACTGCTACTTTCTGTAGTGGTTTGAATGAGAGCGCCCCTCTTCCAGGCTCATATATTTGAATGTCTGGTTCCCAGTTTGTGGACTGTTTAGAAAGGATTAGGAGGTGTGACTTTGTTGGAAGTGATGTGTCACTGGAAGTGGTCTTTGAAGTTTTAAAAGCCCACAGCAGCCCCAGTGCCCCCCCCCCTTCTGCCTTACTTACTGATCTGTTCATGATCTCAGCCACTTCTCTAGCTCCATGCCTGCCTCCATGTCTCCATGTTCCCCACCATGATGATCATGGACTCACTCTATGAACTTATGAGCAGGTCCCCAATCACAGACGTTTTTTAATGAGTTGCCTTAGTCCTGATGTCTCTTCATAGCAATACAACAGTAACCAAGAAACTTTGTAACTGCTTCCTTCAAAAAACTCTGAAGTGATCTTTGGATACTTTACCATTTTAAACAAAAAGAAACATTAAAAAGAGATAGACCAAGTGACTAAACAAGTGATCCTTACCAAATGAGTTGATAAATAAACATCTAATTTCTTTGAAAAATTCTTTATTTTTAGTCTTTTGTTCTTTATTTACTTAATGTTTTTTCTTTTTTATTTTTTTCTTTCCTACAGTACATTCTGATGCCCTCCTTCCCTCCCTCCTCTCTTCCCACCTCCCTCCAGTTCCCCTCTTCCCCAGTTCTACCTCGCCCCTACCATCCCACCCACACCACCCCATCCCACTCCGCTTCTCCCCAGAAAAGAGTAGTTCTCCTAGGGTTATTTCTTAAAAAGGGTATAACAAAATGAAACAGGGCCAGGTACTAATCTCTACTCAAAGGTGTGCTTGGCAACCCATCAGGAAAGAAAGGGTCCCAAGTGCAACAGCATCAGAGATTCCCAGACTCCAGCCTGTAGGAGTTTCGTAAGAGCACCAAGCCAGAAAACCATAAGTTATATTTAGGGAACCCTCCAGATTCTGTGTCTGCCACATCAGTATCTATGTGTCCCTAAGAGTGCTGGTCAGTTGACTCCATGGGGTGTTTTCTTCTGGTGTCCTTGACCCCTCCTGTCCCTGCAATCCCTCCTCCCTCTCTTCTGTAGGGTCCCCTAGTCCTGCATTATGTTCCTCCCTGGGCCTCTGCATCTGCTCCCATCAGTTGCCAGAGACAGCTTCTCTGATGAAGAATGGGCTAGGTACAGATCTATGAGTAGAGTAGACTATCATTAGAAATCGTCTCCTGGTTATCCAGTTTCTAGTTCCTGGCCTGTTCCAAGTATCAGGCATGGGTTCCCTCCCTTGGTTCTGCCCTTCCATTGTCTTGGCAGAACCCATAGGAAGGATAGGTTATATATACGTCAAAAGTTTTGCGGTGTGATGGTGTTCCAGTCCCACCACTGGAGCCTTGCCTGGTTGCAGGAGACGGCCTGTTCAGGCTCTCCTCCCCCATTCCTACAGGTCTTTACCAGGGTCTCTCTCCTAGATTCAAGTCAGTTTCCACTGCCCTAGGTCTCCTGATCCTCTCTAAATGTCCACCAATTCCAGTCATCTCTCTATGTATCTGCATTTCCCAGATAGCTAAGGATGTCAAACACTTCTTTGTTTCTGGGCCACTTGAGATTCTTCTTTTGAGAATTCTTTGTTTAGATCCACACCCCATTTTTAAATTGGATTATTTGTTTTGTTGATGTCTAGTTTCTTGAGTTCTTTATATATTTTGGATATTAACCCTCTATCTGAAGTGGAGTTGGTGAAAATCTTTTCCCATTCTGTAGGCTGCCATTTTGTCTTATTGACTGGGTCCTTTGCCTTACAGAAGCTTTTCAGTTTCATGAGATCTCATTTATTAAACATTGATCTTAGTGCCTGTGCTATTTTTGTTCTATTCAGCAAGTTGTGTCCTGTGCTAATGTGTTCAAGGCTATTCCCCATTTTCTTTTCCATTAGGTTCAGTGTATCTGGTTTTATGTTGAGGTCTTTGATCCACTTGGACTTGAGTTTTGAAAATGGTAATAAATATGAATCTATTTGCATTCTTCTACATATAGACATCCAATTAGAGCAGCACCATTTGTTGAAGATGCTTTCTTTGTTCCATTATATATTTATGCCTTATTTATCAATGTCCAAATGTCCATAAAGTTGTAAATTTATGTCTGGATCTTTGATTCAGTTCCAACACCAACATATCTGCTTTAATGCCAATACCATGCAGTTTTTATTACTATAGCTCTGTAGTACAGTTTGAAATTAGGAATGGTGATACCTCCAGATGTTCTTTTATTTTTCAGGATTATTTTATCTATCCTGGGCTTTTTGTTTTTCCCCTATGAAGTTGAATATTGCCCTTTAAAGGTCTATAAAGAATTGCATTGGGATTTTGATAGGGACTGCATTGTATCTGCAGATTGATTCTGGTAAGATGGACATCTTTACTATATTAATGCTACCAATTCAGGAGCATGGGAGATATTTCCATCTTCTGAGATCTTTTCCAATTTCTTTCTTCAGAGACTATAGTTTTTTATCATACAACTCTTTCCTTGCTTGGATAAAGTCACCCCAAGGTATTTTATGTTACTGGTGACTATTGTGAAAGGTTTTGTTTACCTGATTTCTTTCTCAGTCCATTCGTCATTTGTATATAGGAGAGCTACTAATTTGTTTTTGCATTGATCTTATAGCTAGCCATTTCACTGAAGTTTGTTTATGAGCTGTAGGAGTACTTTGTACAATTTTTGGGATCCCATTTTTGGGATTTTATATATATATATAAATATATATATTTATTATTATATATATTTTATATATATTATATATATATATTATCATCTGCAAATAGGGATACTTTGATTTCTTCCTTTCCAATTTATATCCAATTGATCTCTTTCAGTTGCCTCATTGTTCTAGCTAGAATTTCAAATATTATCTTGAATAAGTATGTTGTGGGATATTTTACTCCTGTGTGCTGTTTTGGTTTGCAAAAGGGCTTTGATCCCTAATGCTTTATAAACAGAAGGGGAAAATAAAGACCCCCTAGAGACAGATTACATAATGCTTTACCGACTTTAGACTTTTTGAATGTCAGTGAGACAGGCACAACAGCTGCTGAGAGACACTGGATTATAGAGAAAACTGCTGAACTAGATCAGCCTGTATACTTTAAAGATGTATTAACCTCAGAATGGAAACCAGGGAAAGTACTACGTTGGGGGAGGGGTTTCGCCTTTGTTTCCACAGGAAAAGAAAAACTGTGGGTACCAACAAAATTCATAAAAATTCGATCTGAGTAAGAACCTTCAAAATATGTCCTGCTAACAAAAATTCAGCCAACTGGTCCTGGTCCTCCAGGGAATTGGTATTTGGTTTTATTTGATTGACAAAAAAAAGATTTATTTTACCTGTATTTGGAAGTTTGTTTATGGTTAATGTTTGAAAAAAGTTCCAAACTTCCCGGATTTGTCATGGACTACAAAACCCATAAGGCATTGCAGTGGCTAGCTGTTTCTGTTATCAGCCACAGCTACAACTCCCAAGGCTGGCATGTTAAATGAATGTCCAGCAAGAAAAGGACAAATTATTGGATTTTAAAATTATACATGATAAATAAAACTTCAGCTAAAATTTAAAAAAGAAAGGGGTATAGGATATATCTATAATTGGCTATTTAACCTCAAATTTAAAAAAAAATTAATTTCAAAAGATAATGTTTAAGCATTTTGCTCTAATTATAATAGCCTGGAGTGTGAAGACTCCACCCCATGTCGGGGAAAGCTTGTGCTTTTGTCTTTTCAGAAATGAAACATCCAATTGAGAGTATCCAGAGACTACTCGACTGAAGAGAGACATCAGAGTGTGCGGGTTACTGTCCAGCCTTCAACCTAAAAATGGATCGTTGAAGGCCTTCCTAGCTGCCTTGCTCCTGTGCTGCATATAAACCAGAGGCCATGGATTACAAAAAAATTGAATTCCCCAGCTAAATACAGAGGCTGGCAGTCAGAGACGGGATTGAGAATTATGACATGAATTTCCCCAAGACAGAGTGCTGATCATGCTATCAGTAACTCGGACAGGTAATTTTCATTGTTCATTAATTCTCTCCTAAGACAGTCGCAGTCATCTTGAAAAGGGGAAATTTGGGAAGCTACTGGGTTCATATCTTCTCCTCTGAAATCATCTTGGAGATGACTCTGCAGCTGACAGGGAGCCTGTTTTGAATATTTGAGGCAGCTTTCATAGTGCTCAGCTGTGATAGAGATGCAAATACCTGCCTGCAGGGAGTCTGTTTTGCCAACCAGTGGAAATTGAGGCAGCTTTCACAGTGCTCAACTGTGATGATGCAGATGCAGATTCCTGCTGATTCTTACCGCATTGTCTTCAGCTACCTCTGATTCTCTTCAAAGATATTTGAACTGCACAAGCATTTTGCTAAACATTGAACTTTTATGAACAATTGGTGAACTTTTATGAACAGTTGGTGAACTCTTATGAACAGTTGGTAAACTTTTATGGACAATTGGTGAACTTTTATTAACAATTGGTAAACTTTGGACTTGATACTTGGTGTTATGGGACACTTACATTTGAACTCCATGAGCAGTCTGCTGAAATTTGGACTCGATATTTGACAGACAGAACTTTATATCTTAGTTTCATTTGATTGAGTCAGTATTGTTCTTATTGTAAGTAAAAAGGGTGAGATGTTGTGGGATATTTTACTCCTGTGTGCTGCTTTGGTTTGCAAAAGGGCTTTGATCCCTTGTAGCTGGGAAGCCAGTTGCCTTGCAGCAGATGCAGGCCTTGCTTCCTATCTATTCACACCCTTGTGCTAGCCCTGATGGGATCTCCACAGATAGAACTAACTGTTTACAGTTGAAGGTGACCCATGACATGAAAGAACTGCAGGCAGGCGATCAAAGAAGACTCTGATCACCCCTAGCCGAGTATGCTAAGGTACTATTGTATTGTAATGAAGGCCTGGATGTGGAGAGGGGGCTAGGGAAAAAAGTTAAATAAGGGCTGAGGAGAAGCAGGAGAAAAGGGGAAAAAGAAATGAAGTCTCTGCTTAGCCTCCTGGGTATGGGATTCCCTGAGATTTGACATGGTTTGTGATTAATAAAGAGCATTGGAAATTTCAACGACTGGACTCTCCGTTTAAGCAACATAACTTTATTTTAACATAGGTATGAAGAGAATGGACAACTTTTTCTCGTTCCTGATTTTAATGGAATTACTTTGATTTTTCTCTCCATTTAATTTGATGTTGCTGAAAACTGTCTTTATTATGTTTAGGTATGGCCCTTGTACCCATAATCTCTGTTATACTTTTATGATAAAGGGCTATTGGATTTTGCCATAAAGCTTTCTCATCATCTAGTGAGATGATCAGTTGGTCTTTTTCTTTTAGTGTTTTTTACATGGTAGATTACGTGGACTGATTTTCATATTTGAACCATCTCTGCATCTCTGGGATGAAGACCACTTGATCCTGGTGGATGATCTTCTTGATGTGTTCTTGGATTTGGTTTGTGAGTATTTTAAAGAGTATTTTTGCATCAGTGTTCATGAAGGAAATTGGTATGTAATTCTCTTTCTCTGTTGAATCTTTTTCTGGTTTTGGTATCAGCATGACCGTGGCCTCACAAAATGAGTTTGGCAATGTTCCTTCTGCTTCTGTTTTGTGAAATAATTTGAGAAATATTAGTATTGACTCTTCTTTGAATGTCTGATAGAATTATGCACTAACATCATCTGTCCCTGTTTACCTGTGGGTTTTTTGTTTTGTTTTGTTTTTTGTTTTTTGTTTTTTTTTTTTTTTTTGGTTGGGAGATTTTTAATGACTCTTCTATTTCCTAAGGGGTTTTATAGGTCTGTTTAATTTTTTTTATCAGATCTTGATTTAACTTTGGTATGTGGTATCTATCAAGAAAATTGTCCATTTCTCTTAGATTTTCCAATTTTGTGGAGTGCAGGTATTTAGAGTGTGACCTGATGGTTCATCGGGTTTCCTCGGTGTCTGTATTTATGTCCCCTTTTCATTTCTGGTTTTCTTAATTTTGATATTCTCTAATTAGTTTGGGTAATGGTTTGTCTATCTGATTGATTTTCTCAAAAAACCAACGCTTTGTTTTATTGATATTTGTATTGTTCACTTTGTTTCTATTCATTGATTTCAGCCCTCAGTTTGAATATTTCTAACCATCTATTCCTCTTGGGTCTGATTACTTTTTCTTGTTCTAGAGTTTTCAGATATGCAGTTTTAATTTGCTATTATATGATCTCTTATTCTTTTTGGTAGGCACTTTGTGCTCTTAGCACCATTTTCATTGTTTCCCATAAGTTTGGGTATGCTGTGGATTCATTTTCATTGAATTCTAGAAAGTCTTTAATTTCTTTCTTTATTTCTGTCTTGACCTAGAAGTCATTCGGTAGAGAGTTGTTCAGTTTCCACGAATTTGGAGATATTTTGCTGCTGATGCTGTTGAATCCAGCTTCAATCTGTGGTGGTCTGATAGGATGCAGGGGGTTATTTTAATTTTCCTGTATCTGTTAAGATATGCTTTGTGGCTGAGTATGGGATCAAGTTTGGAGAAGGTTCCATGAGGTGTTGAGAAAGAGGTATGTTCTTGTGTGTGTGTGTGTGTGTGTGTGTGTGTGTGTGTGTGTGTATGTAATGTTCTATAGGTATCCATTAGGTCCATTTGGTCTATAACATCTGTTAGCTCCAGTATTTCTCTGTTTAGTTTTTGTCTGGATGACCTGTCAGTTGGTGAAAGTAGGTTATTGAAGTCTCCCTGTATCAATGTGTGTGGGTCAATGTGTGTTTTAAGCTTTAGCAATGTTTCTTTTACAAAAGTGGGAGCCTTTTCATTGGGGTCATAGATATTAAGTATTAAAATGTCGTCTTGGTGGAGTTTTCCTTTGATGAGTATGAAGTGTCTTTTTTATTAATTTTGATTAATTTTGATTTGATTTTGATTAATATTGAATAATTTTTGTTTGAGGTCTATTTTGTTAGATATTAGAATGGCTACACTGGCTTGCTTCTTGGGTCTATTGCCTTGGAAAATCTTTTCCAAACTCTTTTCTCTGAGATAATGGTTATCTTTGATATGAAGGTGTGTTTCTTGTATGCAGCCTGAGGATGGACCTGTTCTCACATGTATTCTGTTAGTGTGTGTTTTTTCACTGGGGAATTGAGTCCATTGATGTTGAGAGATATCAATGACATGACTGTTATGACCTGTTATTTTGTAGTTGCTGTTGGTTGTGTTTGTGTGTGTGTGTGTTTTGTGTGTGTCCCTTCTTTTAATTTTGATGGAGTGAGATTATTTATTCCCTGTGTTTTCATGTGCCTAGTTAACCTGCTTGGTTGGAGTTTTCCTTCTAGTACCTTCTGTAGAGCTGGACTTGTAGATAGATATTGTTTAAATTTGACTTCATCATGGAATATCTTATTTTCTCCATCTATGATAATTGAAAATTTTGATGGATATAGTAGTCTGGGCTGGCATCTGCAGCACATCTGTCCAAGCCCTTCTAGTTTTTAGAGTCTTCACTGAGAAGTCGGTTGTATTTCTAAAAGGTTTGCCTTTATAAGTTACTTATTCTTTTTCTCTTGCAGATGTTATTTCTCTTTTCTGTTCTGTATGTTTAGTGTTTTGATTATAATGTATTGAGGGGGCTTTTGTTTCTGGTCCAGTCTGTTCAGTGTTCTGTGTGCTTCTAGTACCTTTATAGGGATCTCCTTCTTTAGGTTTGAGACGTTTCCTTCTATGATTTTGTTGAAGATATTTTCTTGACCTTTGAGGTGGGCTTCTTCTTCTTCCTCTAATCCTATTATTCTTAAGGTTTGGTCTTTTCATAGTGTCCCAGATTTCCTGGATGTTTTGTATCAGGATTTTTTGGATTTAACATTTTCTTTTACTGATGTATCTATTTCTTTTATAGCATCTGCAACTCCTGAGATTCTCTCTTCCATTTCTTGTATTCTGCTTCTGTAACTTGCTTCTGTAGTTCCTGATCACTTTTCTAATTTTTCATTTCCATTATTGCCTCAGTTTGTGTTTTCTTTATGGATCCTACTTCTATTTTCAAATCTTGAACAGTTTTGTTTATTTTCTTTAATTGTTTGTTTTTTCTTGGCTTTCTTTAAGGGATTTATTCATTTTTAGTTGTGTTTTCCTGGATTTATTTAATGAATTTACTCAATTCTTCCCATTGTTTGCCTGTCTTTTCATCGATTTCCTTGAGGGACTTATTTATTATTATTATTATTTATACTTATTTATTATTATCTTTAAGGGCTTCTACTATCTTCATAATTTTAGTTTTGAGATCTTCTTTTCTTCTGCTTTGGCTGTGTCAATGTGTTCAGGGCTTGTTGCAGTAGGACAGTTGGGCTTTGGTGGTGACATATTGCCCTGGTTGATGTCAAATGTGTTCTTGTGCTGGCATTTAGGCATCTGGGTTTGGTGTGATTACAGGTTCAAGTGATAAATTTCTGGGTTTGTCTTTATTGGATGAGTGTTTTGTTCCTTTTTTTCTTCTTATTGTTAATGTTTTCTTCTTGTGTCTTCTGTTCTTTTAGGCCTTTTGTAGAACAGAGGGTCTCTGCCTGAGTTGGGGGCTGGAACTCTGTTGGCTGACTTGGCCTCTGGTCCAGCAGGAAGGCTCTGACTTAATTGGGACTGGGAGTTGGTGACTATTCTTCTGGCCTGGTGGAGTGGCAGAGGATGGCTCAAGAGGGGTGGGCTGTGAGAACAGAAACAAGTGTTCTGCAGTCATTTTGTCTACCTGGTTCTTCGGCTGACTTGAGCTGTGTGGCACTGGAGTAGGAGGCTTGGTGGTGGGACTGGAAGACAAGGAGAAAGGGCTAAGAGGAATAGGGTATGAGAATAGAACCAGGTATTCTGCAGGTGGGGTGCAGTGTGGGAAGAGAACCAAGTATTCTTCAGGTGGGGTGCCTACCTCATTCTTATGCTGGCTATAGTATAATGAAGCTGAGGATTGTCAACACCTAATTTTAGTGTTACATTAAAGCAAGATGCCCTGCAATGCACACACCTCTACCCCCACATGCCCTGGGAGACAGGATACCATCTTCCTCAATGAATACAAGTCAAAAAGGATTTTGAGGGCTTAACAAAATTATTCCTGGGTTGTCAACCAGCAAGAGCATTGCTTGGCTTTCAGATCTATTTCCATTTATCTGAAAAATATAAGAAAAAATTGGTTACATAATTTCTAAAGAAAACAACTTTAGAAGAAATGGAGACTTAATCACACGTTTGGAAAAATGTGTAATTTTTTAAAAGTTCTATTTGTATTTATCCTTGAAAGTGTGATTGAGAAACTTATGTAAATCTGCCTGGATTTCCTCAAACAAAATTAGGTATGAAGATGGTACAACACAGGCATGTTTTGCATATTTTATTTTTGAGAAGACTTTCTATGGAACAAGGATGTAGTGTTTGAGGACAGGAGTATCTTTTAAAGGGGAAGCCTTTCTGGTTTGGGATCCCATTAACTTTGTGGAATGATGAGTCAGACTGTCTACAAAAATGTGCCTACATTCAGCAATACCTTGTCCTGCTCAGGTGTGGATGTGTTCAGAAGCAGAATGCCTAGTGTTTGTTGTGTCCCCAGATGTAATGAAGGACTACAAAAAGAAGAGTGTGACTTGTTCTGTCATAGAAGCATGTCTCTGATTTGCTGCTTTGGAATTTTAGAAAGGTGAACAGACAGCCAAAGGACCCCCTAGGCATAAAAACTTGTTCACGTTCCCACAGCACTTCCTTTTGTTAAAATAATTAAAACACAGAGTCCACTAACCTGCTTACCAATCAGTGCACAATTTACTGAATGGCTCTTGGACATCTGGATAGTCCAGGATACCTGGTAGTCCAGGAAGAAACCCCAAGAGCCAGTATGTATCTGTGCCCATCTATTAGCCTTCCATCCACTTTGCTGGTATAGAACTGACAGACCTTGAACTTCAGGTAGGAAGCCCTGATCCAGTCTACCTGTCCAGCAGACACCCTACTCTATAGTCAAGGCTGGCTTGTCAATAGCATCTTGTATCTCTGACTCTGGATAAGGAACCCCAGCCTGGCCTACATCTCACTGACCTCCAATTATAGATGGTGCTCTGCCCCCACAAGCACTACCCACACCCAGTGTGACCCAAGACCCCACCACCCCCACTCACTAGAATCCAGTGAGCCCTCCATAGACTTCTGAACATTGCCAGCAAGACTCTTCTACACCTATAAAAAGTTTACTTCTAGACTCAGTCAAAAGTTACACTTGCCATAGCTTAGCTGAGACCACTCCTGACACCCCACTCACACATCGATTTCAAGTGGCCCCAAGACTGAAATCTAGTCACTATTCAGCTGGCCCATGACCTGACAAGTGGAGGTAACAGCAAACAAAGATCTACACACACACTCAATAGAAAGATGAGACCAGATACCTATACCAAGAAATGTCACCAATGACCTAAATCCAGATGCCCATGTCCCATGCCAAAATTACAAACATGAATAACCAAGACATGTCACCTCCAGAAATCAGTGATTAGCCATGATTCCAGCACGTGGTCATCTTTTATGGTCAGTGTTAACTGCACTTCTCAAAAATTCAGAAATTGATCCATTGGGTTCTTCAATACTTCTTTCCCAAGAGTTCCTGGCTTTGATGGTAAAGGAGGGGAAGACAAATGTGGAGCAAAGTTGGAAAAACCAGCACTCTCAGGGCGCTGCTCATCCTCGCTTCCCACCTCATTATCCATGGGCTCTGTAATCATAATCATAATGAATTTGGATCAGCAAGTGACAGAGAACCAGAGAGAGAGCTGGCCTCAGGGAAGGAGATGTGCAGAAGGAGCCGTTTTCCCCTGGTGAAACCAAGCTCCTGACATCAGTGAAAGTTGCTGTGAACACAGGAACTAGGGATTGATAAACAGGGCCTGGCTTGTGCCTTGAGGACACCCACCCTGAGCCCGGCACAGAGTGCACAGGTGAGTGCTGTCGTGTTACTGTGGACTGAGGCTGCCTTTGACTTTGGAAGGGGAGCTGTGAGGCAGGCTGGCTCTAGGTGTAAAAAAGGTTCTCAGTTCATCTGTCACTGTGTCAAAGGAAGGTGGTGGGACCCAGGGAGAAAAGAGTTCATCGTTTTCCAGCTACCATCCAGAACCTTGTTTATGGAGCAGGTGTAGCAGTTGTGGTGCACTGTGCCAGAGTTGCTCATCGCGTAGACCAGAAAGGGACAGTGCACAGGGGCCTGGTAACCTTCTGTCTGGGTGTTAGAAAGCTCTTACTCTCTCCACAATCTTGTACATTTTACCTCCCAATGAAACAGAGATTTTATCTGAGCTGTGCATCTTATTTTTAATGTTCTTCAGTCTTTGGAAGACAGGACACTCAGCATTCTGACTCGGATGTCATGTTTTGAACTTTCTAAACTCTGACACAGTTTATAACTGAACAGAATTGGGGGAAGTGGACACAAGAACATATAGGAGTAAAGATGATTTTGTTTTTTAGAAAAAGTATTCAGCTTCTGGTACTTGACACCTCACAGTATGCTTGCATGGGACCAAGCACCATCCCTAGGTTATAGATGATAACACTGGAAGTGAGAGAGCCAAATAAGACGATCAATGTGATACACGCAGAAATTGAGAGAGCTGGGTTTGAGGCCAGGATGGCAGATTGCAAAGAACACTCTTGTGCATACTGAACTTGATGCTTGTGTGTGTGTTTAGTGTGTGTGGGGGTGCGGGGCACCAGAGGTCCAGTATCTGAAGCTCACTGCTTCTCCTAGGCTGTCTGTCCAGAGAGTCCCAGAGTTCTTCCTGTCTCTGCATCCCGAGTGGTGGGATTAATAGCATTGTACCGCACCCAGATTTTTTGGGGGGATCTTGAATGTGGAACTTGTGTCCTCGTGCTTCTGCTCCAAGTATTTTATCAACTGAGGCATGTACTCAGCACCCTGAACTTTATACTTCTAAAGTATGAGACATTTCTCAAACATTTGGTATATTGGTAACCCACTCTCATGTCATTTGATACAGAAAACTTTGACCTCACTAGATTTATACAGATTAAATTTATTGTCATATGCTGGAGGTGAGAAGTGTGTGAAAGCTTATTAAAATGTGCAAATGGCAGCTCTGCAGTAGATATGCACTAGTGGTTCTTCCAGTCCACGTTGCAGCACTTTTAAGGAATGGAAGGGCTATCTAATTACTAAGAACTGTGTTACTGATGTCTCCAAACACACAGAGGTATATCTGAAAACTTCACCAAATCATAAAATGATTAATACAGAGATATTACAAGTCAAAATAAATCACCAAAAGTTTCAGGAATGATAATCAATGTCTTTCACTAGGTTGGTGGAAGCCTGAAAGTTCATTTACTAGATGTCACCCAAACTAAATTGACTTCTTCAGGTCATGCAAGTTTAAATATCATAAAGAAAGAGACCTGCTAGAGCGCTCCTCCAAGTTGGCTCATCAGCTTCCTGCAGCGTTTGGTGCGCAGTTTTAAATGAAGAGCCTCATTTGATAACTTATTCATAAACTATTTTTGAGTGTGCATTAGCAGCAATGCTAAATCACTAAAATTCTACAAATAAAAGCAGTGTCTGAGGCATGCTCACTGCTCAGTGCAGAAAGGAACAGATACACTGATAATTCAGGGAAAGCACAGGAGATGAAACTCCCAGCTGATTTGTGAAAGATGGATTATAAGTAGCCATGAAGCATAACTGGGAAAAGTTCAGTAAATATATTATGCATTGTTCTGTGACAAGGTAAGCACCAGTGTTACATTTGAGAAGGGTGAAGGTAATTCAGAATAATTTTTATAAAGACAGGGTACTAAATTATGAAGAACAAAGATAATTAAGGTTGTCTGTAAATCCTGTGTGCTTT
The DNA here is from genome assembly GCA_026225945.1 of Cricetomys ansorgei. Lineage (NCBI taxonomy): Eukaryota > Metazoa > Chordata > Mammalia > Rodentia > Nesomyidae > Cricetomys > Cricetomys ansorgei. The sequence goes on from JAMJFZ010001043.1 coordinate 1,428,582, forward strand.
GTAAGAGATGAAACAAACAGAAACCCTTCTGCTCCAAAAGCATTTTGTGTGTTGTGTGTACATGCTGAAGGGGGTTTACATGTATCCATGTGCAGTGGAGCTAGCACAAGTGTATTGGCAAGTGGAAGCCTGAGATCAGCATTGGCTGTTTGTTCAGTTGCTCTCCACCTTAATTTTTCAACAAGGGTCTCTCTCTGAACATAGAGCTCATTAATCATTCTAGGATAGCTGGCCAGTGACTGCAGTACCTACCTCTCTCCACCAAACCCCTTTTCACCAGCACAGGCTTCAGGTCACAGCCATGCACTTTTTTGGGCCGCTGGGGATTAGAACACGGGTACTCATGCTTGTACAGTAAGCCCTTTACCGACTTTTACCAGCTTCTAAAGGAATAATTTGACTAAAATGTATAAAAAGAAACATTAAAGAAGATACTATTATAAAGTGTTTAGACATTAGTGTGGAACATTAGAAAGAAATGATTCATAGGTTGGGACATTTCTGACTGGGAAATCATTAGACTCAATAAACCTTAAAACATATAATCAGCTACATGAATCTTTGGTTAGAGTCCATAAGGTCAGTGCCTGAGCTAGGAAATGTTTTCCTGGTGTTTTGTTAAAGAGAATTCCCAGCAGAAATAGTCAGTAATAGCAAGGTAGGTGGGAGAAAAAGAAAATCACCTTCAATAAAGTTTGCAATACGTAGAAAATTGGGAGCACCAATTCTATCAGACTTAGTCCCACCTTAATGTGAGAATACTGGACTTTTGTTTCCAATCTCCCACAAAATACAAACTTCTGTGCCACTTATGGCAAATGGACATGGGAAGTGAAGTGTACCATCGTATCATCTTCTCTGAGAAACTGGTCCATTTAGCCAAGAAAATTTTCTGGAGACGCTGCAGCTTTTTATCAGTTCAGTAACCAAAATAGTGATGGCTGCACATGCTGCAGTGAAGAGGACTGGAAAGGAAAGAAGCGCCAGCACAGTCCCGAAGCTCAGGTCTCATGCAGGAAAAGAAAGCAGGCTAACACTCAGGACTGTGTTGATTTGAAAACAGCTAAAGTGATGCCATGCCTTTACTTTTTGTCTGAGAAGAGCAGGGTCATATGAACTGGAGGGATGAAGAACCTTCACGAAAGGCAGGAAGCTAACAAGTTTATGCCCTGAATGTAGCTATCATTCCATGGAAATGTAAAAAGGCAAACATAAAACAAAAACAAAAATAAAACAAGGAGTATGATCAGGTATTATCAAGGAAAGCACCGTATGTGTTTACATACTTGAGACCATGTATTTCATCAGAATAAACAGAGAAAACTCTAACCTGTGTTTCTCAAATGATTTTTCCTAGTGCTGTGCATGAAGTCAGAAGATGAACTGGAATGAAATTATTCACACACTAATCTTTCTTACACTTTCTGGACCTGGAATTGTGGGGAATATCCTAATGTTTGTGAGACATGTGTATGCGTCTGCCTTGGGGACTGAGAAAAAGGCTGTCAAACTTATTCTCATCCACTTGGCGTTTTCTAATATGATCATTATCTGTAGCATAGGGATCAGAGACATAGCTACAGTGTTTTATTTCAGAAACTTCCTAGGAGATATTGGCTGTAAAGCTGTGGTTTATCTGGCAAGGATGGCACGGGGCCTTTCCATCTGTACCACCTGTCTCCTCAGCGTGGTCCAGGCTGTCACCATCAGTCCCATGACCACCCTTGGGAGAAAGTTCAAACCACAGAACTCATGTCAAGTTCTAACCTATGTCTTCATCTTTTGGATTTTTAATGCTCTCACAAGTTCAAACTTGTTGTACTATATAAGAGCAGAGAATGGTATAAATAGATCTGGAGTGGCAGGTTATATTGGATATTGCTATATGCTGCCGTCCAAGTACACAGTCAAGTGGCTTTTCCTCTCTCTCATGGCTCTTCGTGATCTCACCTTTCAGAGTCTCATGGGCTGGAGCAGTGGATACATTTCTTTTCGCCTGTATAAGCATCACAAACGTGTCCTCTACCTTTATAGCTGCAGCTCTGTAAATCGTTTCAGTCCAGAGATCAGAGCTGCACAAAGTGTTCTCGTTCTCATGTCCTGTTTCCTCTTCTTCTATTGGGCAGATTTCATTTTCTCCTTTTACACAGGTTCCACAGTGACACATGATTCCATTATACTAAATATTAAAACATGTCTAGTACTTGGCTATGCTGTTCTCAGCCCCTTTGTCCTGATGGGCAGAGATGTCCCTGTTGCTAAATCCTTGAGTTCTCACTAAGAAATGCTAGAATTACACTCTATACTTTTCCTCTGTGAGCTCATGAGCTTGAGATAAACACACTGTCGTTTCTTTGCCTTAATATTTTAGAAGGTACAATGGGGGTATAGAGCTGTGCTATGAGCATCGCCTGTCCTGGACGCCACTTTGTAACTCAGGCTTTGACCTGGTAATTCACCTGGCATCTGCCACCACTCCACACTTTTCCATAGTATTCTAATATATCCAAATATTACATCAATTAAACATTTTACCAGTTTACTTTAAAAAAAAAAAAAGTCCAGTACAAGTCCACTTAAGAGTTCAGGGTTTTTAGCAGGTGGAAGATTGATTCTTCTCATCTTTCCATTCCACCATCCCTGTCATGTGACCTTTAACTTCTCATTAACACTGGGAAAGATACTGGAGGGAATGTTTCTGTTTTATTTCACCCCAAAGCCAGAGGACAAGAGCAAGATAGAGTGGGTGGAGGTGAGGCTATGACCCTCTCCTGGGGTGGCTTTGCCCGGCAGATCAAAGAGGGTGTCACCACAGCACAGCATACTGATCAACAGCTGTGACTTTGACAACTTGCAAAACAGTTGGGGAACTAGAGATGATGCTGTGGGACAATTCTAACCATGTTAGTTCATAAAGAATCACCACAAGAAGGCCTGGCAAATGTACTCTCTCATATGATGCCATGGCTTGTCTGTAGACCATGCTCAGGCCAGACCATGCTCTTGGCACAGTGATGTGTAAATACCTCACTAACAGATTATTAACACTGGATTTTCTACCTCTCACTCCATGTCACTCTCAATTTTGTACAATGAATATCTAATGTTTGCTAAACCACTTTGCCTATAATCCCAAACACAATTTTCCTGACGCTGCACAGGCACATGCTGCTGAGCTGTGGACTAGACCAGGGAACTGAGGGTTCACTGGAGGTCAGCTTGGTGAAGGTCAAGGGACACAGCATTGCCACACAAAAGGACATTGGTGGCTCTGAGAACTCCACAGCCTCTGACCCAAGAGGACAAGGAGGGTCCAGAATGTGCCCCAACCCCATGTCCTTCAGGCTCCCTGTACTGCAGGCTTCCCCTGGAGGCTTCTGCCTACACAGTATGTGCACTGGCTGGAGAGCCTCAAGGCTGGTTAAGACTGTTTGCCAAAGCTGTCCATCAACTTACTGCAGATCATACCGGAGAAGAAACAGAAACACCTGAACAGTTCCTGCGGAAAGTGGGGCCCAACCCTCACTATCTGTAGCCGAATAACAAGCAAGCACCTGGCAGGAAGGAAGAACATTCCTTCCCTGTTCCCTCTCAGGTCTGGAGAGTTAAAACTCTCCAGAACAAAGCAAAAGAAAACCTAGGCTGTGGTCTGAAATACTTCTCTTTGTTAAGATAAAGTAGATTTTTCATAAGGCTACCTAGGTTAATTAAAGACAACTTTCAGAGTATTACAGTGTAGATGCGTGGCTACATAGGAGGGCTGTTTCCTCCATGATGTTTGTATTTTCAGGACATATCCAGTCTTTCCGGTGAGTGGAAAGTACATACAGGAATGAGAGATAACTTCCTTACCTAGCCTATCTATCTAGATCTGTATATTGCCCATATTTTCTAATATATCTTCAAAAGTAAAAGTGATGCATAATTAAACTTCAATAAATATAGCTTTGATACGTAATGTGAAATGCTTCTTGTAGAAAAAAAATTTACTTATCCATTTCCTCCTTAGTTATTTGGTGGGTATAGTGAGAGCACTTTAAATTTCTCTTAGCAGATTCCCAGTAGAAACATTTATCCCCATGCTGAGCAATAGGTCTCTTTAGACAAATAAGGAACAACTAACAACTGTGCACATTTGTATCCACCCAATAGGTGTCAGTAGTTATCATGTCAAGGAAGTTACCCAACACTTTGTACTTGTTATGAGCTCTCTCAGGAGAATCGAGCATGAGATCAACAGGGAAAGAGGTGGCATGATTCTAAAGAGAGACACTTGTCCCCTTAATTTCACTATCAGATTATTGATACAATAAACCCAAAGATTTAACAGATGCCCAGGAGTCAGTCCCACCTTTGGGGAGGGGAAAGGCTGAAACTCTGGCACTGAGAAGGAACTTGCCTCCCCAGAGAGGCTTCACAAAGTTCTAAAGACACATGGACCTTTCCTGAATTTTTTCTTACTTATAAATTAGCAACATTGTTACAGAGAAGGGGGAGATACAGGAAGAGTCTTTCTCTCCTTGGTTTATCCAAACCATAAATAAATCCATTTGCTTTGTAGGTTTGTTTCCTAATTTCCTTAAGGAAGCAGTGGCTTTGTGAAATTCTTTGCAGTTCCCACTTTTCATGCATGTGTATGTTTTGAATGTGTGTGCATGTTTGCAAGTGGGTGCCACATGTGTGTGAGGTGTGCTCACTGCATGCATGAAACTGAGGTTGATATCAGGAATAAACCTCCATCTTCCACTTTATTGAGTCAGGATCTTTCAGTCAAACACAGGGCACACCAAAGTGTGCTCAGGACCCAGCTTCTTCTGGGGATAGCTTTTACCTGGCTTCTGTGGCTGGACTTACAAGTAAGCTTCGACCCCTTTAGGCAAAGTGCTAAAAGAGAAAAACAGGTAAGAATAAATGAAATAAGATAAATCCAGACACACTAGAGACCTTGGCATGTGCTAATTACTTAGGAGGGGCTTGGTTGTAGCTGCCATGGAGCACAGAACCAGCAAGAGTGCCTCCTGCCCACCTCCCTACACTCCAGAAACTTGTCAGGCAGTTGGTTCCAACCCAGATTTGGATCTTGGCAAAAGACAACAATGTCAAGAGGTTTATGACAGCTATCAAAAAAGTGTACAAAGGGAAAAAGTAGATGACCATTGGTGACAAATATCTGTGGGTCTTCAAGTACATCCTTTTGATGATGTCAAAGATAAAAATGCAAACAAGAATGAGAAGTAAGGATGTGAAGTGTTGCTTGAAGACTGCTATGAAGAAAAGCTCTTCCCCAGGGATGGTAGACAAGGACAGTGTGGTCACCAAGCAGAGCTGCACAACAGACATCTCTCCTATCAAACATAGCAGCAGTGACTCAGGCCTTGCCCAGTGCTGAGTGCAGTGAGATCCCAGGATGGTGCTGATACCAAAGGAGACGCAGAGGGAGTGCCTCACAGCTGCAGACACTTCTGGGAAACAGAACTCTTAACATTCCAAAGAAAACTTGATGGACAGCTCAGGAAAAGCAGATCTGCAGATATGGGGGAGGCAGCAGAGATTTTGGAGAGCTCTAAGGAGTGCATCTTCTAAACAGATGACACAGTCAGATGCATAAATCAGAAGGATTGTCTCCGTTCTGTACACTGTCTCTTTACTGGATTAAATATTTTCTTTGAGCTACAGAGGTTTTGAGCTTTTTGGGGTCCCTTCTATCAATCGTTTGTTTATTTACTGAGCAACTGGAGTCCTCCTGACAATGTTCTTGTCTATATCTTGGAGTTTGTGGGTTTTTTAAAACTTTTTTGCATTAAATAAAAAAATTACAAATGTTATATATTTTCTCAAACAGTTTCTTAATTCATTATCTCACATTAAGGTTTTTAATCCACTTAGATTTCCCTGAAGGGTCTAGCTGCATCTTCTACATGTGTGCAGGTTCCCCAGCACCATTTGTCCTCTTCTGTGGACCAAGCATGCTGTATTACCAATCAGTGTATTGACACACAAGACACGCTCACTCTTACAATAAAGGCGTGACTGGTAGAGAGGCAATCAGAGCCTTTCTGATTGGATTTAAAAACCCAATACACAGGAAGAAATTTACGTCAGAAACCATAAACCTGGTCTAAAGCCTGTAGTGGGGGTGGAATGTTCACAGCCCAAGTGGAGAGGCTTCAGTTGTTATTTGCCAAGTGGACATGTTGGGCCTGTCAAATAGCATTCTAAATACCTGAGATTACACCCACTTGTGCTGCCATAGGCTTTAGTCACAGACACTTCTTTTTACAGTGGGCAGTGGTTACTGCAAAAACTTGTACCTAGACATATTGCTGAGGATAAGTTTTAGTATCATCAATATTTTACTAGTCATATGTCTTATATGTTTTGAGAGGTTCATTATGGTAAAATAGCGCTAACTTAAAATAAAATGCACTTTGCCTTGAGGTCTTTAGTTTGTATAATATTAGAATTAAGATTTTACATACTTTTATATTTATGTTTTCTATAAATTATCAATTTTCATTTAATTCATTTATTTAATTATAAAAATATTCATATATTTTATGTAATATTGTCATATTATCTTATTTTATTAACACAAATACAGTATTATTATAGTCAAAAATGTAATAATCATCTTTTTTTACACATGATTTGACTCAAAGTGCTGTCTGCTACAGACTGAGGCCCAGGAATCCCTCAGCATGTAACCTGCAATCCTACAGCCTTTTTAAAAGGTGGTAGTGCTTGAGACATCCTTTTGGAAAAGGAGATGAAATCTTCAGAAGTCACATATTTGAAAAATGTTGTATATATTCCTTCTTAGGGCTCCCCAGTGAATTTGTAACCCACGAAAACACAAATGCTCACCACCGTGCCATGTTCTGTTAGAAAATGACCACTTCTCTGACAAAGTTATAAACATTTTCACTTTTGAAGAAGAAAAACGTTAACAGCTTTCTGAAGAAAACAAAAGTAATCATAATACATATTAGCAAAAAAAAGGTTTTATTTCATAGAAAATTTATGGAGTATAAGGTTCAGTCATGGTGAATGCAATTATGCAGATATTTCACAAAGGATTCTATTTTTTATTCTGTGGAATCTTCTGTGAGCCATTCTGGAGTTTTTTATTCTTTCTAGATGGGTGCTATTCAAAAATCTATTTTTGTTTCAATTCAGAATGAGCTTCACGCTAACAAGACCAATGTATTCATCCATTATACAAATGATGATGGCAACTGTGTCATTGACTACAAGCTAAATAAACTTTGTTTCTTTCTTAAGCCAGCTTCTCTCAGGTGTTGTCATAATAAAAGCAGCCTAATAAACACCACGACCGTAGATGTACTCTCAGGCACATTGCTTTTCTTTTATGGCTACCCTCTATGTTTGTTGCCCAAATTGACAAACACTTGAGTAAGTAAGAATGAGGAGGTTAAAAATAATAGTCACTAAGTGTCTCTGTTTAAAAGGAATTAATGCTTCAGCAAGATAGGGACGTAAAAGTGAAAAAGTAAAAACTGCTGGTGTTTTGTTTTTTTCTTTATATACCTCAAAGAAAAAGGAGAAATTCAGAAACTCCTCATACAAAATAAGACAACAGAGGTAAGTGCTCTTTGTTAGACCAAAGGTAATTATTTTATTTTTCAATTTCTATCTACCTTGACATATGTAAGGTACAACTGACTTTCTATGTGCCTGCATTTCACCATTCAATTGAGAGTGTGGGAATCCTAGTTTTCTCAAGAGCTGTCGTTTTATTTATAGAAGAAGAATTTGAAGTTACTATTATGTGTCAGTTATACCCACATGCATGGAGACACCATCGCACAGAGACCAGTGACCGAGAACTCATCTCCCAAGACAACCTAGTAGTGTTTTCTCTTCAAGAATGAACTGATGATGTCAACGCTTCTAATATCATCCCTGCATCCACATTTATTTACATTGCTTTGCATCTGGGATAGGAAGGGGCTCCTTGGCACTAGAACGAAAAGCATGTGGAAGGACTACTCCTGGGCAAACGTAATTTTACAAGTGTTTTTGAAGTTTTATAATAAGTAAAGATTGCCTTTAGAATAAGGCCAGAGCATTTATATTTCAAGTTCCATATGATATATAATGTACAAGTTGAAACAGTTAGTAATAGAAAAGGCTTTCACTGTCAACATGCACAGGTAGAACAAGTAACTCTAACCTTGTCCTGTTCTGTGGGGTTTGAGACCCTTGACACTAGGCCCAAGTTGCAGGCAGAAGCTTAAAAACAATTTCTGTAAGAGAACACTTTCTAAGACAAACAAGGTGGCCTTGGGCTAGAGAGTCCCGTCCCGTTTCCCCCCCACCCCATCCCCATAGACGGCCCATGGCCTTGGGCTAAAGAGTTTCCCCCACCCACGTTGACTAGAACCTTGAGCTTGTATTCTTTTTAGGAGCCCTCGACCTTGCTATATGTCAACACCAATCAGTTTAAAGGTTAACTGGCCCCAACCTATCAGGATAAAGAATAGCTCGGGGACCAATCAACTCGTACCAACTCGGTTTGTGCCTAGCAACTGTTTGAACTGTAAATAAAAAAGGCTCGCTTTTTGCTGGGGGGGGGGGGGCGCCCTTCCTGCAAGTTAGGACGGCCTCAGCGTGCTGGTTCAGTAAATCCTCTTGCTGTTTGCATCAATTCCCGACTGCGAGTATCTGTGGGGTTGCGGCAACCCCGCTAGGACCTTCCGGTCCAACAGTTCCATGTTTAGAACTTGTTCAGGAAGCAGAATCCCCAAAACTGAACATCATTTATTCTACTTCTATCTAAGGACAGATTTAAGAAAGAGATGCAGGTGACTTGGTCTCTGTGATAAGAGCCAGTTTCCTGCCAGGTCACAGCTTGGCACTTTGGGAAGGTAAAATAAATAAATTAATTAAACAAACAAACAAACAAATAAAACAGTCTCGAGCTTTGGAACGCTCTGTGCACAGAAACTTGGTTAATTGTAGCTTTTAATGGACACCCTGGGGGGCACTCCTAGCTACTGCCTGGAACCTCTGGCCCTGCCCACCCCACTGCTGCCCGGGAGAAGAACCTGCCAGACGAAATCAAGAGATCAGATTCTGGGAGATACGTGGACAAGCAAATTCCCTTTGTTCAGGACAAATAGCACATTTTATACCCCCTATGGCCCCTCAGCGCCCCCCATCCCGCTCCCATTCGTCTCTTGAAATGTCCTTTGCTGGTTGGTGATGTCATCTGTTCCTGGGTATTAGCTTTCACATCTGTGCCACCACTGCCCCTGTTTTAACTCCTGGCAGTCGGTTCTTAGGGAGGCCTTACTTCCTCCTACAGTTAGTTGTTCATTTTCTCAACTCACTTCCTTTCTCTCAAAATAATTAAACCCTAATTAAGCATAAAATAACTTTGAGCAAATGGACGTCATAATTATAAAAAGAGGGGGAAGCTGTACTTCAGGGACTGAGGCTCTGCAGAAGCCTTCCTTCCACCTGACACTGTGACAGCCCAAGTCTGCAATACCTGCTGTCAGCCAAGAGCTCCACAAATGGTGACAGTACAAATATGACCTGGCAAGTGTCACCTTCTCAGAGCTGCTCCAGATCTTGTCTGCCCAGGACCAGGTAAGTCTATCCCTTCACATGTGCATGGAGGGTGTCATTGATGCAGAAGTCTCTCTCTGACTAGGGAGTAGTTGATAGGTTCTGTTAGCCTTGGTTCCTCCACTCTCCTGCCCCTGATGAGGCTAGTCCCTGGCTCCAGAAAGATCGAAGGAGACTAGTTCCTGGAAATGCAATTCCAGAAATACTGAGGCATTTTTGTCTCTCTGTTAGTAATGGAATATCATCACAGAGCTCTGGGTGCCTCTTTGCCTAAGTTTACCACCTTGGTTTTCTAAGGAATTAGTAAAATAACAGTAAAATTTCACGAGTCTATTAAAATATTGAGAGAGGGGCTAAGGAAATGACTTAATGGTTAAGAGAACTTGATGTTCTTCTACCAAACACAAGTTTGTCCCAGCACTGACCTGGGAACTCACCACCATCTGAAATATAGCTCTAGGGGATCTGATGACTTCTTCTGGCCTCCACAGGCACCAGGAATGCATGCGGTATACAGATACACATGCCAATAAAATACCCAAACACACAAAACTTACAAGACAAACAAACAACCCTTTGGGACAGGCAGGTTGGTACAATCCTGTGATACCAGTGCAAGGGAAATGAGATGGGAAGATTGCATGCTGAAGGACAGCCTTTATGAGACCTTGTCTCACAAACAAGAGAAAATCAAAGCAAACCATTGCTGATTTTGAGTTTCCAAATTCACCAGCTTTATGACTCTGACATATTATTGTTATTGGTGCTTATAAAATTTGTACTTTTCCTAGTTTGTGCATTTGGTCCCTTTCAAATATTGGCAAGTGTATTCTTTTGCAATGTGTTGGTAAGTCCTAAACACAGTTATGATTAACTTGAAGGTTTTTATCAAAGTTTCCTGATTCTATCACATAATACTGTACATTTTGTAAGACAACTTTAATCATTGTATGCCTGGTGGATAAGGAGACCACTAAGGCTAACAGCTGTCACTACCTTCTTGAGAATTTCTGCTGTGAAAGACCTAGGGTGTGAACTAGTACATCCTGAACCAGCTTTTCCTAATTTTATCCCACTACTAAGCAAAAGGAACAATAATCTTATTTTTTAATTTGTATAGAAGAAATAACCAGTAACCCCAAGATCCAGGGGTTAGACACAGACGTGGTATTCTTTGTCTGTGTAAATAGAAATAATGTCTCTTAAACAAGTGTTCTAAAGAATTTCACAAGATAATCTAGGACTTGCGTCCTAGAATCTACCTCCCTGTGATTCTTTGCATCAGTTAGAAAAGAAAAATCACTTATGAGATGTCCCAGAAGCAGGCCTCAAATAGGACTCAGAGTTTTAAAGTCTGGAGAAAAGAAAAGAGAGTTAGAAATGTGGGAATCCCCAGGATAGCAAAACATCCATTAAAGAAACAGAAAAATTCAACATTGTCTGTCACAACAATGGTTGTAGGGAGATTTTAAGTAAATATTTGATGTTTATTCCAATAGTAGTAATAAATGCAGTGATACCAATCTGCTTGCTAGTAATGTCTGGTGCACTGTCATTATGTGCAGACTCTAGGATATCGTAGTGCTTTCTAGGATGCACTGGTACAGGCAATACTTTCCCATTAGTCAGAGGAGTGTTTGAAAGGCAATAACTGACATTTCTAGAGTCATGAGACCACCTGAACCCAAGCCAGGGGACATGGCTAGGATCATGCAGGTCACCTGTGAGATGATCCTGATAAGACATGGAAAGGTATCCCATGTGTCAAACAGGAAGAAGCAAGGGGAATAGAGGCACTCCAAGTAATCAGAACACACACAAACCCATGAGGGTCACTCAAATATCCAGATTCTTATTCTAGAAGAAGAACACAAAGCTTACCATAAATCCCTGAGAAATGAGAATGGTGCTGCTGAATGTGAAGAATAATGCTCTGTCAATGTCTAAGTTCTAGAATCTTACTGGATCATTATAGAACAAAATAGTTCTTCCTGATAAATAAGTTAGAAAAGAAACAGGAGCAAAAGCAGGCTCCAAAGCAAACAGACATAATTGCTGTGCACAAGGCCCTGTAGAGGCAAGTGCCATCATGACCTCTTACACCATGACCGCTTAGATGGGGGAACCTGCTCACACCAGTATGCCCTTATCCGCTGTGCTGAATGCAGGTGATATTGAGGATCCGTAACTCATAAACTGCATGTCATAAACTCATGGCAGCACATAACATCTCATTATCCCCTTCTCCCATCTACCTGATCAGCAGCAGCTGGTCCAGGTCTTCTCCAAACCCCCTTAGGTGCTGTGAGGTCACTCACTGGAGCCACAGATGCCCTGAAGTAGTCCACTGGGATAGTAGCTCTCTGCTGCCCACTCTCCTAGGAAGCACCATAGGATTCTACTAGACAGCCCCACTGTTTGCAACTAGGTAATTACATGATTTTTTTAGACAAGAGTCTTTTTCAGGATATTTTTTATGACTCAGCATTAACCTCGCCTGGGAGAGTTATTAAATTTGACTTAACACTGAGGACAATTTTTTTAAAAATTAGTAAAGAATAATATGTGAAATCACAGAGTGGTTAATTTTAAAAACTTAAATATTAATATGTAGAAATTGAAACTATAAAGCTTTCAGGGCAATGCAAACATAGATATCGTTATAGTAACCAACAAGCTGATAAGAAAGGAATATCGAAAAAAGGGGACAGAGTGGAAGGTAAAGTTACTCTGTCTGAGAGGTGTTACAGGTGTTGACCCAGTAAGGCTTCCCAGAGCCTGTGCATGATGTGGGCAAGGCGGACAGGTTAAGCATGAGCCTCAGACTTTGGGAATTGGATGGGGAAATATGATGAAGCAGAGTGAGAAACAAAGGAAGATATTTTGATTGGAGGAACTTAAGAATTCAATTCAGCTATGCTGAGAGTTGATAAGGATAATCCATACGTGTTCTCTCTCTCTCTCTCTCTCTCTCTCTCTCTCTCTCTCTCTCTCTTTTCTCTCTCTCTCTCTCTCTCACACACACACACACACACACACACACTGGAACAACAAGTCAATTTTGTTAGTGTAGAGCTAAAAGTAAAAATCTCCTTTAAAACTTTAGAGTTTGAATACCAGTCATCAAACTCAACTCTCAGAGTAGACACAAATAACCCAGAGTTCGCTGGGTAAAAAGAGAGGAGTTTCAGGGACCGAATCTGCAACATCACACATGTCTATCACCATGTCTTTCACACCAGAAAATTGCTATTATTCCAAAGCGTTTTTCAGATGCATGTCTGTTAACTGATGCTTTCTTGAAAATTCTTCGCAACCTAGATACATGTTTTTCTAACTAGCAAGGAAGAAATGGTCTTGAAATTTATTAAGGAAACAATAAATAATTTTCCTCTTCATTACTGGTCTTGGAACTCTGGGGAATGTTTCTGTTTCTGTGAATTATATGGTCAGTTTGAGGGGAAGCCCTGAGAAGAAGCTCATACACCTTATTCTCATCCACTTGGCCTTTACAAACATCTTACTCCTTCTTGCAAAAGAGTTGCCAAAGACAATAGAAGCATCTGGTTTGAGAAACTTCCTAGATGACATTGGCTGTAAGATCCTCATTTACCTGAAAGGGTGGCCCGTGGCCTCTCCATCTGCACCAGCAGTCTCCTCACTGTGGCCCATCATCATCATCAGACAGAGCATCTGGGCAGAGGATCTGGCACATTCTTCCATTATTTTTATTCTTTTGGATATTTGATGCTTTAATAAGTGTGAACCTAATCCTTTCCATCAGAAGTACAAGGTTGAATATATCACAGCTTAAGAATGGTGACAGCTATTATTACTTCATGCTAGAAAGTCAGAAAGTAAAATGGATTGTTCTTCCCCTCCTGGTTCTAAGAGATGTGGCATTTCAGGGTGCCATGGGAGGGGCCAGTGGCTACATGGTATTTCCTGTCCACAAGCACCACCAGCGTATCCTCTACCTTCAGAACTCCAAGCTTCTCTACAGAGCTTCGCCTGAGCTGAGAGCTGCTCAAAGTGTCTTCCTTCTGATGCTCTGTTTTGTTTTCTTCTATTGGACAGATTATGCTTTTTATCTATTTTTTAAGCCTCTATTTAGGGAACAATTCTGAGATGGTAATTATTTGGTTATGCAATCTCCAGCCCTCTTGTGCTCATTCACAGGGACGGACTTCTGGTTCAGTGCTGGCCTATTCAGTAGAAGAAATTGAGAAAATGTCTCTCTTGTTCATGTGTTCAATTGTTCTGCAATATTGTGGGTTAGACAAAATCCCACCAAGCACTTTAAACATGTGCTTATTCTTAATCAGTAATTCTGGCTTACAGCCTTGACCTGAGAGAAATATTAGCAAGTTACAGTCATATAGAAATCTTTCTTGAGCTTGGAACCCTAGAGAAGTGCATTCATTTGCAGATTGAGAAACTGATCTTCTCAGTACTGCAATTTCAGAAGTAGGATGTGTGAGGACAAATTTGATAAATTTTATTTAAAAAATAGTATATCTTTCTTTTTTGCCAGGAGTTCCTTATCCTAGGATACGTAGCTACAGGTAGTGGTTGTGCCGTGATGTCAGAGTCACAGTGGAAGGCTTTCTGACAAATCTCCAGACTCCTGCAATTCTGTCAAGTGGCATTTAGCTAGTGGTATGACATGGAGCTGGACACTTGTGACATTTTAACTCGGCATCCTGTTCTTTCTGTTCTCTTCCTTGGTGTTCTTAACAGTTTTTTTCTGTAAAATTAAATTCTAATGAAATGCTGTTTGGTAGTGGAGATAGAACTGCTGAACTGAGTGAGGAAGCTATAAGGAAGTTATAGCTTAAGACTATGGGGTTAATGAGACGCGGATAGAGAAACTGGCTAAGGACCTAATGGGATGTGCAGACTGTGTTAGCAATTCAGTGGAAGAGCTTTGACAGGCAATCATGGCTAGGGAATTGCTTATGAATAACAATTATATACTCACTGGGAAAAATCTTCTGGTAGCTAACAGACCCACCAGAGATGTCACAAGGAAAGAAGACTGTATAACAGAAAACAAGAAAGAATTAGCAAAAGTAGCTTAGTCCAGACAATCTATATTTCTCATGAGTTCTGTCTCTCACTTTTTGCATATAATACTGACCTTGATTTTGCTTCTGATACTGCAAGACTTGGCACTCAGTAATTCTGAGAATAAGTAACTACTATCTGGACTTAAGCGAAGCATTCCCTTAACTGATGTAACAATATTAATCATTCACTGTGTTATATGGAAAGCAAAAGTTATGTACTTTTCTAAGAATATTGTTTCTTTTGACCTTATGCAAATGTTGAAACTTATGAACCCTGTGTATCCTGATCTGCCCTACTGATAATGAAACTCGTCTGTGTGTAAAAACAAAAGACTGGGTCAGCGAGATAGAGACACTGAGATGATGAGAGAAGTCTGTTGCTGTTTCCACTGGCTGTCAGCTTGCAGCAGCACTGACCCCAGACTTCTAGATTGCAGCTCCCAAGCACACCTCTTGAGTACAGGGGATCCTACCTCACTCTGAGGCTAGACCCCCATGAGGTAGACTTGTTCTTTGAGAGTTTCATCCGGAAAAATGTTATCTATTATAAGGTTATTATTTCCTAAGTACAATAGCATAGGAACAAAGAGACTATTTTCTTTTTTGCTGCTTGAAAGCATATAAATTATCTATCTAAACAAAGAATTTTAAGAAATTATGAAAACATGGTGAAGAATTAACACATTTTCATCTGGATTGACATGGAGAGAGCAATTTCGGTCAATAAAAAGCATTGTCACCAATCTCAGAACTTAAATGCACAAAAACATTTAAGGCATGAAGATTCTCTGCAAGAAACTAGTCTATTGACTGTGGCATAAACAGGTAATGAGTGCACAGTAAAGTTCCATTTTATATCCTTCTATAATTGTTGTGTTAGTAAAAATGCAGATTCGTCTTTTTCCAGTATGGATAAATAAATGTGTTTGAATGCAGACAGGGCTTGCTTTTTTGGTATTCTGGTTCTCGCCATACCACTATCCTTTTCTCTGTCCCTAAATGACTGCAAAAGGATCTGATTCTACTTTACATTAACTGAAAAATTCACTTCCTAATTTCTAAAATTGGAGCTACACCATAAGGTATTAGGTAAAGAATATGGTTATCACTATCAGACATTCTGAAAAATACTTACTGATATTTGACTTGTCATACAATCTGTGGATATAAAACTCTAGAATTGTTAGAGATATAACCCTGGTTTAAAATAACATTTCTATCACATCTGGCTAGAACCCCTGTAAACATTTAAGCAGATCATGGTTCTAATTTACAGTGGTGAATACAGATTTATTTATTTTTTATTGTAAAAAATGTTATCAATTTGAGTTATAATCTTATGCTATTGTTCCTTAAGTAGTTTGGTTTTCTAATATAAATATGACCTTGCAATATGAATGTAAAAATATTGCTTATCTTAATGCCACAGCTTTTGTTAAAGGCTTTAAAATGTATCGAACATAAAGGACCAGACCAAACAAGTACTTTCTAAGTCAGTCCTTAAGATTTGTTTCAAAAGGAAGTGATATCAGAACCTAGGGATTGGGTAAAGAACTGTTAAGTCTGAAACAGGAGCGATTACTGGGCATTTAGATAGGAGATGCGTGAGCATTGATACAGCGTGAGAAAGGACAGATGGAATTTGAGTTGCTTAAATTGGTGCTATTCAGGGCTTATATCTGGAAAAGCAGAACTGAGTCAAAATTAGAGTGAATCGAAAGTTATATGCAGAAAATAAAACTAAGGAAATTATAAGTTAAAGCTGTTGTAAAACAAATGAGTGGGAGTGAGGAACAGAATTTGAAATTATGGAATTTACAGTAGTATCATCAGCTGAGTTTTACCTGTCTTCTCTTCACAGACTTGTTGCCAGTAAAATAAAAATATGAACACAAATCCTACAGTGATTTTTGTCTACAAAACTTTTCACAATATTTGAACAAATGTTGACTGAGAACTATTTGAAATTTGGTACATGAACCTTCAGATTAAGGTGTTTTGCCAGATGTGGATGTGCATGCCTGTAATGCTAGGACTGAGGGGCTTTAAAAAAGGAGGGGGGGGGGAAGCAGGAGGATAAAGGAAGGAGGAGAAATAGTCAGAGAAGGAGAGGAAGACAAATCCATCAGTAATGTGCCTTCTGTGCATGCCTGGGAACCTGAGTTCAGAACCCTAGGACCCATGTGAAATAAAATAAATCAAGTGTAGTGATCTGTGTAATCCTAACGCTGAAAAGGTGCAGAGAAACAGACCCTGGCAGCTCACTGGCCAGCCAGTCTACCCAGTCTGTGAGCTCTGAGAGAGTCCCTGTCTGAAAGGATAAAATGTAGAGGGCAGGTGAGATGCTTCACCAGGTAAGGGTGCTTGCCACCAAGTCTGATGACTGAGTTCAATCCTTGTGACCCACATAGTGTACGGAGAGAACTGACTCCCATAAGTCTTCCTCTGACCTCCATGTGCGTGTCATAATACACACAAATATAAAATAAAAACAGTGATAAGGTAGGGAGCAATAACTGAAGATGACACCTGATATTAACCTCCATATTCACATGTGACAGAGAGAGGAGAGGGAGCATGCAAGCCTTCAGCAGGAAACTAATAAGTTCCCACCCAGGTATAGCATAAATTGCTAAAAAGTAAAACAATAAATAACATTTTTGAAAGTGTCCTGGGAGAAACAAGACACTGTTTATAGGAACTGTGGCTTCTCAAATAATCCTGGAGTTTTCACAAGGCACTGTGAATTTTATAAAAAAATTTGCATTGATCACCTTTCCTTATGAAACGTTTACATGGTGGAGCATGGTGACATTTTAAACCTCTAAAAACTAGTGTCAAGGGTTAGAGAGATGTCTTAGCGGTTAAGAGAACTGAATGCTCTTCCAGAGGACCCCTTTTCAATTCCCTGTACACACATGGCAGCTCACAACTGTGTGCAACTCCATTCCTAGGGGGTCTGATGACCACTCGACTGTCACAGACACTGCATGCATGTGGTATACAGTTCTACATGCAGGCAAATATTCATAATATATCCACAAAATATCCATAAAATAAAAATAAAATCTAAAAAATAAAATTTAAAAACTAGTATCAGTATCGTCTTGTGTCCTATCAAATCTGAAAAATCTAAGTTTCATTTCTCACCACAAAATAACCTGCAAAATGAGTGCAGCTGCCTTGTGCAGGCTAGGGAGACTGACTGACAGCACGTATTTGTGGCAGCATCTACGGAAGAGAACCTGGCTTCGTACTCTTTGTAGGGGCTTTGAGACTGAACACTGACTCAAACCTGGGAACTCACTGATGAGCAGTTCTAGCCTTTCAAGTCACATTAATCTAGATCTGGTGATTTCCCCTTATATTTAACAGGTACAGTTCTGGTACAGTTCTAGGCCACTTGAGTTTTACATTATCTGTCGCCACTATCAGCCAATCAATAGAAAAGTCTTGTATATGCACTGAGCTCTTTGATCACTGTTATTTTCATAGTCACAACAACCTTCCTATGGTGAATAAGTTTCACTGCTTGTTCTCTGTCCCCTTGGAATCAGCTCATAAAAATCTGACTAGAGATTTCAGGTCAACTGGGGAGCCCCAACACAGAGCTCATCAGAATGCCAGGCGTGTTAATTTTCATTAAATGAGTTTTCGCAACCACAGTGCAAGGCTGTGGACCACTAAGATTATGCAGTACAAAGTGATATTCCAACACACACACACACACACACACACATGACACACGTGCCCCCACATAGGCAAGCATGTTGTGAATTGTTAAAAATAACTGGTCAACATGTTTACAAGTACATTACCTCTTTCATTGCTTATTTTCAAATTGATAACTACTGTGTGTGTAAACCAGATGCAGAATCTGTGAATCTCTCCAAATCTTTCTCTCTGCTCTTCATACATTTACAATCTTCTTAAGTTGCTCTTAGACGGATTCCATGTAGATTATGTGATTCCATTGAAATGAAAAGCCTTATTAAGAAATCTGTTAAATATCAGAACAATGGATTAGTTGAGGTAAAATTCAGAAATATCTGGGAAATTTTCCTTTGTCATATGAAAAATTAGTATGATCATTTGAAGAATACACTTTGGCTAAGAATTAAACACAAGGGAAGGGTGATGGAGGGTAATACAAAGGAAAAAGAAGGGAGGAGAGATAAATGACACTAAGGGTATTTGAAAAGGCTATAGGGAAACATTACTTTATAAGATATATATATATCTGTGTGTGCCTATCTATCTTTACAAATATATGCATCCACACATATATATGCACATACACCACACACACACACACACACACACACACACACACACACACAGAGGGAGAAGAAGAGGGAGAGACAGAGAGAGAGACAGAGACAGAGAGAGAAAGAGCTTGAATAGAAAATAATAATAATACTTCTTGAAACCATGGAGTAACAGAAACCCTACTGCATAACAAGGGACACTGCTCTTTGAGTTATGGGTCAAGGGTGTTCAAAGTCCTCCAGAACAATAAAGGCTTTAGCCATTGTCCTTGGTTACCTCCCAGAACTTGTTGGAAAGATAATATTGCTGAAGATATCACAAACTTCAGATACAGGACTTGGGGGAATTGAGCTGTTTATTAATCTAGAAACCCCTTCCCTGAATTTTTAGCTCTTACTTGTATTGTAAGATGGTGTACAATCTGTCAAGGGAGAAAAGCAAGCAGAAGTACTCAGCTGTAAAACCTGAGAATCACAATGACTGGCCTGATAAGAAATCTCTAATGGTTCAACAGTGGCACATATATCTCGGAGATAACCAACAATTGTCTAATTAGATTGGAGGGGTGCTCAACATGGGAGAACTCATGCCTGGTCCTAAAAACGTAGCCAAGATCCCATGGCTTGAGAGGTCTTAAACTGTAAAGGAGAAATTACTACTGCTACTTTCCAAAATCAATATAGACTTTGATTGTGTTCCAAATAGTTATGCTTATACCCACAGATAAGTGTAGCTCTCACTGCTTGTGGTGGTTTGAATGAAAATGACCCCCATAGGCTCATAGAGAGTGACATTGTTTGAAAGTATTAGGACATGTGGTCTTGTTAGAGTAGGTGTGGCCCTGTTGGGGGAAAGTATATCATGGTGGGTGGTCTTTGAGATTTCAGAAGCTCAAGCCAAATCCATTGTCACTCTTTCTTCCTGCTGCCTACCGATCTGAGTGTAGAACTCTCAGCTACATTTCCAGCATCATGTCTGCTTGTGTGTGGCCGTGCTTCTCACCATGGCCATAAGGGACTAAACTTCTGAACTGTAAGACAGCTTCAGTTAAATGCTTTCCTTTATAAGAGTTGCCATGGTCATAGAGTGTCTTCACAACACTAAAAACCCAAGACACCCTTGTTGTGGAAGTTTATTTTTAGTTATGTACAAAATAATTGTTTTGTGCACTGTTGGGGGAGGGGCTGCCTAGGTCTTGGCATTTGTATTATCGGCAGGTGTTGGATTTATGTGGGGGACGTTTGCTCAGTCATAATCTGAATGTGCTATCAGTAGAACATCGGAAGAATTCTGAGTCAATAAAAAAATAAAACAAAACATGAGCTCAGACATTTGGGGTTCCACTGTTCAGTATGGCACTTGTCATGAGAGTTGTTCCCTCTGTTGAGGTCTGGCAGATGTGTACTCATGAATGTGCCTCCTTGTCATCAGTGCTAAGCTGCCCTGTAGGCATACTGCCACAAATGGCACCTGCAACCAGGGGCACCACATCACACTCGCTGACATCCAACCTAGAGACAAGGAAGAAGAGAAAGAAGCCCAGACCTCATAGAGTAAGTGGTGGTGGAAAACAAGACCAAACCAACAAGATATTTCAGCCAGAGATTCTTCCCACTGGCCAAGGACCACTGTTGTCTTAGAGCCAAAAAGCTGCTTAGTTAAACAGAAGAAAATTTTTTTTTTCCCTGCAAACCTGACTATAAACAGTCTGGGTCCTGGTGATAGAGTTGAGAACTCTGCCCACAAGGAAACCGTTTCTGTAGACAAGGACTAGTTGTTTTTCGTGCAAATCAGATTCTAAAAAACTGGAAAGGACCTTCAGGGTCAGCACACAGAAACTGTCTTCCAGAACTTGTGGAGGTTGTATATCATGCTGGTAGCTGAACTTGGTATTATAAGAGTCACCCAGGTGGTACTGATTTTGAAGGCATGAAAGGGTCATGGAGAGAAAGTGAGGCTTGGTACTGTGAGAGGCCAGGAGAGGCCACTGGTAAAAGTGAAGCCTTGGTAGCAGTTGAAGGCCCAGATTGAAGGGGTCATGCATAGAAGTTGAGGCTTGGCACCAAGAAGAGAGCCTATGAGAGGCACTTTGTGAAAGTGCAGCTCAGTTGCAGCAGAAGACACCAGTGTTCTGAAAATTCCGGTACCATGGGATGACCACCAAGAACAGCAACAGCAGTGGAATGGAGCCAGCTAGAGCCTGGAGGACAAGCTGTGTGTGCTGCAGAGGGCAGAGCTGAGAAGTGATCCAAGCCCTTTGGAGAAGCCCAGAAGATCATGAGTAAATTCCAGATAAGTGGATACTGATAATGTTTTTCTGCTGTCCAACGACATTGTGAAAAGCTTGATAGATGTTTGGTTTCATTTGATCCTGTGCATTAGCAACCCTCATAATTGTTCCTCTTGTAAATAGTTTTGCTGGTATAGCATTAAATTGTGTTGTAGAGATAAAGCGTTTTTGGTTTTTTTTTGTTTTTTAATTTGGTATACAGAAAGGAGGAAAACGTTATGGAAGTTTGTTTTTAGTTATATAGAAAATAATTGTTTTGTGTACTGTTGGGTGAGAGGCTGCGTAGGTCTTGGAGTTTTGTAATGTCTGCAGGTGTTGGATTTATGTGGGGGATGTTTGATATCTCATGATCTGCCCATGCTATCAGTAGAACACCTGAGGAGTTCTGAATCAATAAAAACACCTGAGCTCAGATGCTTGGGGTTCCACTGTCCAGTATGGTGCTTGCCATGATGGTGTTTCCCTCTGCTGAGGTGTGACAGGGATTACATCTATGAGAATGCCTCCTTGTCATCCTTGAGAGAGTTCCAGAATAGCTGTACAACTACACACCCCTCGCCAAAATAAACCTTCCTTTGCAGCAGACAGAGGTCACTCCAGAGATCTACAACCATAATAAGAGACAATGGGGTGTCCGGCTGCAATGTGTACATCCACACACTTCTTCATTGGGTAGGGGAATCTGGTGTGTTGAACTCTGGATCTGGTCAGAATCCTGGACTTGAGCTGGCTCATTTCCTTCTTAGATTCCACCTACTGGCAGTTTCATGTTACAGGCCCTTTCAGAACTGGGAGGAGGGGTGACATGCTCCACCCTTAGGTGCAGTGCTATCTACTGAAGGACAGCTGAAAGATGCTTTACCTGTAAATTTGTTCAACTCCCTCACAGCCTGTTCTTGACTGTGAAAGTGCGAATATATCTACAAATAGGGCCCCCTCTGACCCTGTCGTTCCAAGGGGAGCAACTCCTTCCCCAGGCTCTTACACCTCTGAGACATGATCAGCTTCCCAGCCTTATCGCAGCGCTCCCTGTACTTCACACACCTCATCTGTCTGACGTGTCCTGCCTCTATCAGATCCTAGTCCATGTAACATCTGGATGAGGAGGCCCACATACCCTTCTGCATAGACCTAGAGAAATGGGAAATTCTAGTTATAGAAACTTCAGTTATTGTTTGCTTTCTCATTTCACATACTGCTATGAACACAATTACACCCTAATGAGTACTGAGGCAATTTTAGAGACAATTAATGAAGTAACTGTGGCGGGAGAAGGGAGGTTGGACTTCAGGGACAGATTCGCAGAGATTTCCTTCTCTATGACAGCAATTGCAACTGTGAAAATTGAAATCTCAGAGACATTTTATGACAGCCAAGGCTTCATAAAATCTAAAGGTACAAGTTCAACTCAGGAAGGCTCACCTTGCAGGACTAACTCAGAACTTGACTGAACTATAGCTGCCAAGGTGAGTAGACCTGGGGCTCCCTAGTTTACTTACAGTTGCCACGTAAATTCCTTTTGAAGTGTAAATATTAATCTCTTTTTAAGTATATCAGGGAGTCAACAGAGACTGAAAGACTTAAGACTTTCCCTCTACTGCCTATAACTATTCTTATGTGGCTGAGTGAAGACAATGAAGGCGCCCATTTCTGGTCCCTGTCACTCCATCATCGTTTGAGCATCTCTGTCTGAGCCCAAGATTGCTCATCACTGGAGAAAGCTGGGTGTTGTCATAGGTTCTCATTGCATGCTCTTTTGGAAACTAGAAAAAAATGTTTCTGGGTTCTACCTAGAATTGCTTGCTTGGGCCTTAATTTTTATCTATATCATGATTCTGTTGCCAGCATTAGTTACATATATTTCTTCACCTGATTTTTGGTGTATCACCGTATTTTGAATTGACCATTTTTCTCTTTTTATTACATTCCTAAGACTCATGTGCCTTGTGTTTAATTTGAAGGTGTTATTTGTGCATCTATCTTTAACATCTCCTTATCTCCGTGCATATTATTGCACATAAGTAAATCAATTTCACTTGTTACGTGCCTGGTTTTTTTTTTTTTTTTTTTTGACAGATCTGTCGTCAAGTTGTTCTTTTGAGAATTCTTACTGTTTTAGCAGGTTGGGTTTTTTTTTTTGGTTTTTTTTTTTTTTTTTTTATCACTTGAGGAAAATTCACTTACATTTACCCTGGTGTTGTGTCACAATAAGCACTAATTTCACATTCATTTGGGCTACAGAGCCTCACCTATCTGCCTACGCAGCCGCGTGTTGTCTGGGTGTATAGTATAGATCGATCTGAAAGCGTTGCTTCTCTTCTAAAACAGTTTGCTGTAGTGCTCCAAAAGCAATTTGAAGAGAGGGGCCTATAGCTCAGAGGTAGGGCATTTTTCTTGGGTGTATGAGCCCTGAGATTCAATGCCAGCGCTGCCAAAAAGCAAAGAAATGAAGAAAGCATTTAGGATACTATTTTCCCCTCCCTCCTCTGAAAGACTTAAATTATTCTGTTGCAATGAAAAAGTAACTTCTTAGATATCTCAAGTGAATAATAAATCTTATTCTGAGCTATAGACTGTTGGTAAGATGAGAGAGACTGAAAATATAGTAACCCCTAAAAAGTCAGAAACACACACACACACACACATTAGTACTTGATGACTCTTTAAGGACATTAAGATATATGGAGTGACAAAAAAATCATTTCATATTCCAGAGTTGTGCTAGGTAAAGCTGGTCACAGCCTGCATTACAGGACAGATTTAGGGTTGGATAGGCCTTCGTAGTGCACTGGTGCCAGCTTTAATCTCCCCATTGGTCAGAAGAAACAAAGATCAGAAGGCAGCAATTGATATGCAGAAGCCACAGGGACTCCCAACACCAAGCCTGAGAAGCAGCTGTGTTGGCAGAAACTTCCAGGATAGAGAAGTCTGCTGCAGTCTGTAACAATGTGAAGGTAGCAAAGGCCAGGAAGAACAAGGCAAAACAAGATGACTTGTAGAATCTCATTCTTAAAATATAGAATGCAAGCAAAGTGATCTTTTATTAAGTAGGAAAAATGAAGGTGGCTGCTTCTAGTTATATGGAAACAGAAAAGAAAAAAAATATTGCAGGTATACTTTTAACAAGGACAAGCAGGGAGAACCAGTGACGAGCTATAATTGGGTGTGCTAATTAGTGTATCCGATGGGGATTTCTAATTGCTGATCTTTGTCAGGCTGAGGAAGGGGCCTTGGTGTTCAGTCTCAGAACTGAGTTAATGGCCAAATAAGGGAATTGACCTTGGTGGCTAGTTTTAGAGTGTGATCTAATGGTTTACTAAGGGAGGAAGAAGGAGGAAGGATAGGACCTGCCAGCACCATGTTTGGACTTCTCTCAGCCCTTTCTTTCCAGGGAGCAGATGCCATGTTTGCCAGGCTAGGGTCTGTCAGAGCCCTACAGTCACCTATGCTAGGGTGGGCCTCAGTTATGCTGGCTGTCTTTGAGACATCCTGTAAGTATCCCATCACCCACTTCCCCTTGTAATTAACCCCAAGAAAACTCATTGGTTCGCCATACTGTTGTCTGTATTGATCTATATTGGGATCCCTATCTGGGGTGAGTAAACGTGTGTGTTGTATCTCCCCAGGAAAAAGTTTGATCACACAACAGTGAGACACCAGATTGATACTCACAGATATGGAAACAATAAAACCCTCAACTAGGCATATGCAGTAAATCTAAGCACTTGGAATGTAGAGGCAGGATGATTTGGAATTCAAATTCATCCTCACCCATATACCAAGTTCAAGACCAGCCTGGTCTAACTGAAACCCTACCTGTAAAGGAATGAATCTCTAAGATTTAAGTCTGAAAGTCAGCTTGCACTGATAAGGATAAAAACTGTCCCACAGTTAACCAGTTTGTGAACAAAGACACAAGCAAATCAGACTTCAAGTTTAACTAAAAACATAGTTTCTACCAAATTTATTCAGCACTATCAAAATTCCATCAAGATCCCTGTCTGGTGATCACATCTAGCAATGAAACCTAAATCTGCTTTGATTTAAGAAAGATTATTGGGGATCTCTGACTCATGAATTGCTCTTATTTCCTAACAGCCAATAACATCATACTGATCTTTTTCTTAGTCCAATTTGATCAACACAACTCACTCTGAATTGCTCCAGGGTCCTTAGAGGTCCTCAATGTCACTCCATAAGAATTCAGACCCCTCCTGAAGACACTCCTATATAGCAACCCAGGGTTCCTTGGAGCACCCTTCCTGGTCATAGTCTTGATTATTTTAACTTTCAGGCTAGAGACCTCTAGAATGTTTTAACTGACTTAGGCTAAAACTGTCCTATCTGCAAAAGTTAGACATTTTAACTCAATACTGAAGACTAAGATACAACTGAATATTTATAAATAGTAAAATCACATAGTCAACTTGCAAGTTAGAAATAAATCTCTGGGAAGCAATGTTATAGGTTATCAGAGATAAAACTGACTACAACTCTGGAAGTTATGTTTACCTAAATGTAAGATTAAAAGGAAAACTGAGCAAAGTAAGAGGATGATGAGGAATTTGAAATGTGGTTAAATCTGTGAGATGTTGAAATTGAAGCAGCAGGGTTTCTCAACTGTCTCTGTGTGTGCTATAGAGAAAGCAGACAGGTGAAGCATGTACCCAGTTATTTCTAACTGGATAATGATAGGGTGAAATGAAAAAATGAAAGCGACATTCTGGTTGGCAGAATTTGAGTTCAATTCAGCCATGCTAATATTGATCATAGGTGAGATGTACAAAGGTTTCCACAATTATATTGGTTTTGCTACTATGAGGAAAACACAACAGTAGCAGCAACAACAATAATAATACAAAAAACCAACAGTGGATCCAACATTGAGACTTTTGCTTACTAGACCTCACCAGACTTGAGGACAGAATGTGGAACTAGAGCAAGAATTTGGGAGTGACCCACAAGAATGCAATCAAAGCAGGAATTTCAGACTAAGTATTTCTGACCTAGAAGAAAAATCAGGAGTTCAAAGTTCATTCCCATTAGAGGAACTGTCTGATCATCTCAACAGAGCTGGGTACTGCGGCAAACATCTCTGTGATTTATGCTTGATTTGGTGAAGGTGTGGAAGAGAAGCCTGTCTGGCTTATTCACATCCACTCATCTTTGACAAATATAACAATGCTCTTTTCAACTTCATAGACGACATAGGCTATAAGATTGTTACTGTTTTAAGATTTATTTATTTTTCTTTTATATGAATGTTTGCCTGCATGTATGTCTGTCTACCACCAGTTCACAGTACCCAAGAAAACCAGAAGAGCGTATCAGATCAGTGAGAAGTAAAATTACAGATGGTTATTAGCCATCATGTAGGTGCTGAGAACTGAACCAGGGTCCTTTGCAAGAGCCAAAGGGCTTTAAATTGCTGATGCATCTCTCCAGCCCTCATAGGACTGTTATTTACACTGCCAATGAAACTAGGAGCCGTTCTGTCTGCACCAGCATACACCTCACAGTGGTGCAGGCTGTCACCATCTGGTCCTGGAGCATCTAGTTCTGGGAGGCTCAAACTTAGACCTTCAAGGCATGAAATTCTCTCGCTGCTCTTCTTTTGGAAGGATTTTCAAATTCAGTGTCAGCATGAACCCCTTCACTCCACATCAGAAATGCCAGAAGGAACACATAATACATTAGCAAAACTAACAACCTTTGAAACTCTTTTCCACAACCCTATAAAATAAACATCATTTTTCTCATGCTCATAATATTGAGAGCTTCAGTGTTTTTGTGTGTTGTGGGCAAGTCCACCAGCTGCATGGTATTTCATGAAGGTATCTTCTACCTTCAAAGACACTCAAAAAACATCTCCATCTAGTTTTTTGTTTTCTTCTCATAGATTGTGGCATTTTCTCTATTTTTAAGTTACTGCCTAGAGAATAACTTCATAATATTAAGTATGTAAGAAAATTCAATTCCTGCTTACTTAATTCTTATCCCTTTCCTGATGATTCTCAGAAATGGACATGTGACTGAATTCGAGAATACTCTGTAGGAAGCAGACTTTGCGATGACTGTTTCATTCATCTCTTGGTGAGTTAGTAGCAACTATTAGTTCTGTCATGCTGTGTGGAAAGGAAAAGCACTTCACAGTAGATTCAGTTCTCAGCCAACAGTCCGGATGAACTGACACAGAGGTAAGAGAAAAACAAGCAGATACAAAAATCTCATTCTAAACTCCTGCACTGGAATTAAATTAATTCCAGTGTTTGTGAAACTGTTCTTTCATTATCATAATTCAAGTAGTAGGGAACAGGACAAGGACTTGGCAAACTAGAAAACTCTCTTAAAATGACTGTCATGTTTATCTTCTGTCCTAAGAGTTTCATTCTCAGAACCTCACTTGGCAGATGCACTTGCTATTTGAAAGCTGCAATAGGAAAAATTTATATTAGTAGCTCATTATTTCATTGATACAACTAAAGTGCCAGCATTAGCTAATTTTTGACTATTTAAAATATGTGTAAGTATTTATCTTCATTAAGGAATTTATGAATGATGAGTTCAAAACATTCATAAGGATGATAAACAAGGTGTAGTTTAAATCAATAGAAGAACAAGACAAGAATAATAGATTTAAGAGCTGAAGTGACACCATGAATTTGATTCTGAAACCCTACTGTGTTTTAGTTATTTTTCTATTGTTAAGATAAAACACCATGACCAAAAGCAACTTGGGGAGGAAAGGGTTTGTTTGATCTTACAACTTGTAGTTTGTCATCTAGGGAAGTCAGGGTAGGAATGCAAGACAGGAACCTGGACATAGGAACCAAAGCAGAGGCTATGGATGCGTGCTATTTATTCATTTACTCCCTCCGTCTTGCTCAATCTGCTTTTTTATAGCACCCACAGCCACTGTCCCAAGGGTGGCATTGCTCACAATGAACTGAACCCTTCCACGTCAACCATCAAACAAGAAGATGCACCACAGGCTTGCCCCAGGCCAATCTTCCTCAGTTGAGGTTCCTACTTCCTGGATAACACTCCTGCTAGTGTCAAGTTGACATAAAACTAGTTGGTGCACATGGTCAGGTGGATCTATCCTCTATAAGGTAGCTGAGAAAACAAGGGCTGTAAACCACTAAGCAGTGTTCCTCCACGGCCTCTGCTTCAGTTCCCACCTCCAGGTACATACTTGAGTTCCGCTCTGATTTCCCTCCATGATGAACAGTGATGTGGAAGTGTAAGCCAAATAAACCCTTTCCTCCCAATATTATTTTTGATCAGTGTTTTATCACAGCAACAGAAAAGCAAACTAGTACAGTGGGTTAATCCCAAACTAAGAACATATATATAAAGCTTTGAAACCTACTATATGGTAACTAATTGGAAAATATAACTCCATTTTGCAAAATAAACATTTTGGAAAAGGTACAACTTATCAAAAATGATTCAGGGAGGGCTTAAATATAAGATGTAAGAAAGGACTGAAGAAGCACTAAAACACCCTAAAACAACCCAGTAGCATATAGTCATTTATTTGGGCTGTCTCTGGACACTATTCTGGGAGACATGTGAGAGATAAACAAATGTCTACTTATCCAGAGAGCGAACCAAGGACAGACCAAAGCACAGATGCCACTAAAATCCAACTTAGTGAACCAACAATTTTATTACGGCTACTTACAGAATACGGGTAAGGAGTTACTTATAGAGAAGAGATGACTCAAAAACAAGTGCTCCACCAAAACCCACGTTAGCAAGAATGACAGCTCAAAAAAAAAGCTAGAAACCTAGAATATACTGCAAATAAATGCACGTGTTGGAGGGTGTCTTTTCCAAAACAGATCTGAGACTGCTTTGGCAGCTTGGCTGATCGCTGCTTCTTTCAGGCAGCTAGGCTCGTCAGAAAGTATTTTTCAGCAATCCTAGTTACACACATTTTGGAGGAAAGGGGGTCTAGTGATCTGGCCAGCTTCAGGACTTGCTGAAGCTATTGACTTGTTTACCTCTAGAGTTTAATGAGCTTCCTTCACTGTAGGGCGAAACGTTTCACTTCACCCCTTTAGAACATCTTGTTTTACTCCCTTTTAACATTGTGTTTTAAGGAACTTCCCTCCAAAAAGGAACGTCTTTTTTTTTTTTTTTTTTTTTTTTTTGAGTTGTTTGTTTGATTTTGTTTTTCAAGACAGGATTTCTCTGTTGTAACTCTGGCTGTCCTGGAACTCACTCTGTAGATCAGGCTGGCCTTGAACTCACAGAGATCCACCTGCCTCTGCCTCCTGAGTGCTGGGATTAAAGGTATGTGACACCACCTTTATATTTTTTTTAAGAAGGAAAGAAGGAACATCTTCATCTTGGAGGAAACTGCTACCCAACAGGTCTGAAGAGAGAGAGAAAAAAAGGGACATCTTAAACTAATAAGACAGATCACATTGGTTTTGAAACTGAGTGTGCAATGCTGCCCATATTTAGTTGTTTTTTTTTTTTGAAAGAAATGATCATGTAAATTTTAGAGTTGAGGGACACAAAGAAAGATTTGTTTAGAAAAGCAAGAAGATAGAATGACAGGGGATTTATGTCTAAAACATTGCTCTTATCACCCATGTTGGTGAAAATAAGAAAATGAAAAAGAAAAGCAAAGAATATAACCATGTGCCTGTTAGAAAAGAACCATGAACATTTTCATCTTTCAGAAACTTCTCCTCGAACATAGAGGCAATCCAGAGAGACGAAGTACGTAAGCCTCACTCATCTGTGCTTCTCAAAATGCGCTTCCCAAGTTCTTACCATGAATCAAAAGATGATTTGGAGTGACCTCACCAAGCAAATAGTCTTCCTTCCTCTTATTGGACTTGGGATTTTAGGAAACATCCTTATATTTGCGAGAGTTGTGCATAAGTTTATCAAGGGTTCTGAGAGAAAACCTATAGATCTTATCTTCGCTCATCTGACATTTTCAAATATAATCATTATCTGTACTTCAGGGGTCAGATATATAGCCACAGAACTTCATTTCAAAAACATTCTAGGTGATACGGGCTGTAAAACTGTGGTATACCTGGGAAGGGTTGCCCGTGGCCTCACCATCTGTACTACCTGTCTCCTCACTGTGGTCCAGGCTGTCACCATCAGTCCCAGGACCACATTTTGGAGAAAGCTCAAACCACAGATGGCAAGGCAAGTGTTTCCCTTTCTCCTCCTCCTTTGGATCTTTAACGCTCTCATAAGCTCTAACTTGCTTCATTATATCGCAGCAGGTGGCAGTTCAAATAGATCTAGATCTGGGAAATATGATGGGTACTGCTACATGCTGCCATCTAGGCACACGGTTAAGTGGCTTTTCCTCTCTCTCATGGCTCTTCGTGATATAATCTTTCAGGGTCTCATGGGCTGGAGCAGTGGGTACATGGTTTTCCACCTATATAGACATCACAAGCATGTCCTCTATCTTTACAGCTCCAAGCTTGCAAATAATGCCAGCCCAGAAATCAGAGCTACATGGAGTGTTCTCATTCTAATGGCCTGTTTCCTCTTCTATTACTCAGGAGATTTCATTTTCTCCTTCTACATTGGTTCTGTCTTGACACAGGATTTCACAATACTATATACTAAAATGTTTCTAGGAGTTGGCTATGCTGCTCTCAGCCCCTTTGTCCTGGTTATAAAGGATTTCCACTTGGCTAGTTGCTGGCACATTCGTCTAGGAGTGGGAAGAATAGCTTTCTGTAATTTCCCCTGCAGTAACTAAAGGCTTATCATTTACTTAGACTTTAAAGACCTAGAAAAAAGTCTTTTCCAGCATAAGTGCTACTTTTTTTTTTTTTTCCTGAGAGTAGGATGCTGTACTGGGTGCTTTGGAAGCAAACACCAATAAATTAGTGTTATCTGGAGAAAGTCTTGTGAGAAAAAATAAAGTGGAAGAATCACCATACACTACACATGGCCATCTGAGCAAAGGGCAGAAGGAAGATTAAAGAATAACCCAGGATCTCTTGTAGTGCACATGGAGTTAAACACAGCATCCTTCCACTTTACTCACTTAAAACAAAACAAAACCAAACAAAAAGGCCTAGTGTGGTGGTGTATCCCTTTAATTCCAGCGCTCAGGAGGCAGAGAATGTTGGGCATACCAAAATCTACCCATTCCCAACCATTACCCTGCCATCAGTGAGTCAGCACACTAATATCCTGCATCATCTCTAATGGCCAAGGCGACATGCTCCTTGCTCCATACCTACCCCTCATTACCACGGTTAGCCTGGTGCCATCTCCATCTTTTTTCCTTCTCTTGGGCAGCCGCTTTGTATCCTTTGCCATCTCTATCCCCTTAATAAATCTCTAGCATGGGATTCTGCTGCATGGTGACTTTGTGGTGTTCCTTGGACCACTTTTATTAGGATGTCCTTCTGCTGGAAAAACTCTTTCAGAGGCATGTGAATCTCTATGAATTAAAAGCTAACATGATTTACATAGCAAGTTCCAGGCCAGCCAGGGTAGCCAAAAGAAAGAAAAGGAAAGAAAGAAGGAAGGAAGGAAGGAAGGAAGGAAGGAAGGAAGGAAGGAAGGAAGGAGGGAGGGAGGGAGGGAGGGAGGGAGGGAGGGAGGGAGGGAGGGAGGGAGGAGGGAGGAAAGGAAGGAGAAAGAAAGAATAAAAAGAAAGAAAATAAGTTCAAAAGGCACCATTCGATTTCATTCCAATTCCAAATAATGGAAACACAAGGGTCTCTGAACAGGAAGTGAGGTTGAACAAATTAGGGTACATCAAGTAGTGAATGCCACAGAGTTTTAAAGTCTGTGAAGTTCCACCAATCTCTAGAAGATATTGTCAAATCTAAAAAGCAAGGAAAATAAGCACTGCCTAGCTGGTACTGAAGAATAATGTGAATTTCAGATTTCTAAAGAAGAAAAGAAGTGTGTGGTAGCATGAGCTAAACTGGGACCTGAAGAAATGCACAAAAGCAAGGAAGAATCATAAGCAAGAAATGAATCAGCTAATATGTCCCACGGCATATGAAGGAATCGAAAATATGTATATACACACACAATGAAGCTTCATTTAGACATAAAGAAAATGCAACTATGACATTTGCAAGAAAATAGATGTAACTAGAAAGTATTACGGTAAGCAAAATAATCCACATTCAGAAAGACAAACACTGCATATTTCTCTCATAAATGAATCCTAGATTTTAACTTATATATTTGTATATCTATGGGGGGGTTCATGAAATTAGAGAGCATGCCATGAGAAGAGAAAAAGAGGTCTTAAGAGAGGGAGATGTAGGCATGGATCTAATAATTGATTTAATTAATTATTCTCATGGGTTCATGACAGAGGACAGTTTATTCTTTGTTAATTCAATCCCCAGTCCTAGAGGGTTTCATCCTTCATATAATCTAATCTGTAAATCTAAACATGGAATGTTTCAGTCTGTTTCTGACTCTCTACTTTCTCTCTGCTTATTCTGGACTGGTTCTGCTCTTCTCAGCTTCCACTCTGCTTTCACACTCTGCTTCTACTCTGCTTTTCTCTCCGAGTTCTGCTTCTATTTTCTGAGCTCTGCTTCTACACTCTGAGATCTGCCTCTCTCTGAACTAACTCCCACTCCTTTGAACTGAGAACCTCATTTTATATCCTGAGAAGTGGGATTGAAGGATTGTACTACTATTACCTTCTGAGTTGGAATTAAAGGCAAGTATGGGATTAAAGACATGTACTAAGTTGCATTAACCACAGAAATCTCTTTCACCCAGCATTAGCACAAACAGAGGAGAGGATTAGTCTGACTAACATTCTTTTCTACATTCCATCCAGATCACTGGATGGATCATCCAAGCCCCTGAATGTGATCCCTTCATACAGGGCCTTGGATGTGATTCCTTCCTAGCTATCACACAGGCCTTTCAATGTGATCCTTTGCTACAGAAGTCATGCTGCTGGATTAAAAGATTAAATGTTCCTCCACACAGAGAACAGACACATATAATGTTGGGGAAGATAACACAAATCCTGGGCAGTCAATGTAGAGCATGTTTCCAATGGTGAAAAAGGCCTGGGTGACTCTTAAAGCAATGACTTCTGGGGTCCTCCTGATATTTACTTTTCCTAGTAGGGAAGGATCCATATTAGCGCTGAGTCTGTCATATGGGCCACTTGCTTGGCACTGGTGTTGACGAGCGATGAACTGCAGAGATGAGGACTGAAGACAAGCATATGTAGATGAGCAAAACCTCTGAGGTCCATTCAATAATGGCACTGGTGCACAGGGGAACATTGGTATTTGTGTAGTGAATACCACTGAATGACAGTGAAAAGTTAGTGAGCCAAGTGTAAGCACAGTTCCAGCAGCTCTGGGGTTGGGAGAGACTATCTCCCCATGGTCTGAGCTGATATGCAGAGTATAGGCACATGCAGCCAGGGCTTGGCTTCAGGCCTGCAGTGTGAAGGTGCATGCTACAGTGGGTCCCCCAGGGTGGACATAGTGTAGTTACACAGTCTGCTCTGGAGACTGGAGATGCACAGGCAGTGGTGGCTCCAGTTTGAGAACGTGGCTGCTTTGGGAAAGAAGCAGGTCCTCTCCTAAAGTCCTCAACAATGACAGCTTCTTGTCAGGAAAAATGTGCATCCACGTCACACTGTCTGGGGTCCCCAGTGGGATTAACTACTGGTTCCACCAATGTTAAAAGGTACCAGTGTCCTCTGTGGAATAAACTCTGTGTTCCCTAGTAGCTCTAGACAGAAAGCCTCTGTCTTTCTTTCTTGTTCCCAGGATGGTTCCCATACATCTCCTGTCCAATTAGGGATTCTAATCCTGCCAACATTCTTCTCTGTGGAGAATCTTCAATTTTTTTCTCCTTTTAGCTGCTTTAGATTCTTTAATGGGCCTCTGAGCACCTTTGATCTAATGTGGGTTGTAAACATAGCTCCTCATATACTCTTCCACCATCAGCACCATGCAGAGAGACTCATTTATTTCTTCCTTCTAAAGTCTAGAGTATTGACTTACTAAAAATTAAATATTCCTCATGTAATCACAATACTGCTGCAAAAGTCAGGACGTTAAACATTAATTACCATACTATTATTCACTCAACAGAACATACTCAGACCTCAACAACTGTCCCAATGGTAGTATTATGAGGAACAGCTAGCTTCATAATGGATATATCTCTGTGCTTCTTTGGGAATGTCCTGTTTTTTTGACAGGATCAGATGTTACAGGCTCACCTTGATCTTTACCATGCTCACTTAGTCTGTAGTAGCCCTGTAATAAATCCAAAGGGCTTTGGTTTAATGCACCAGAAAATGGCACTTGGAACTGTGATCTGGGCAGTAGATGAATTTGCAGCAGACAATATCCTTTCCTGACTTAATATCAAAGACAACTTCCTAAGCAACAGGACCCAAAATGATGATGTCACCTTAATATTAGGGTCATGTCCAGTGTCCTAATTACCAAAGTGCCCATACTAGTTTTCACTGTGCAAAGAGCTTTATGCTTATACCTACACCTTAAAGTTGGATAGATCCATTGTACTTAGCAGTCAGGATTTTTTGTAGGAATTGAACTGTAGAAGAAAATTCTGAACGTGGGTGGGAATCCTGAACCTATAATTTAGTTGCATACTGGGCAGTCAGTCTTTCAGCACTGTGGGTTATACAACATGTAGCCTGCTCTTCCCACCTCAGATGCTCTACAAATTGGGCCTAGGGTAGGGAGTGGAGTGGGGAGAGGAATAGTTTTAGCATAAACTGCATGCTAATCAATTAACAGAAAAATCATTAGCAAAAGCCTTTTCTACAAAAGTGATTTTTGTTAGGGTGATTTTTCCTTGCAAAAGGAAAAATGGAATAGAGGTGATCACGGTGTTGCTTGAACATCATTTTTACACAAGAGAAAGGAAAGTGTAAATGGAAACATTTATCTACTCAGCTAATTACAGGCCTGGTTAACTTCACAGGGCATCTGTAAGGCTTTCACAGGTTTACCAAGTGCACAGGGAAACCCACACAGGTTGCAACCACCCAGATATGCTCTGGGAATCAAAGAGAAATGCTGAGTCACACAGCTCCATCTTCAGAGAGTAAGGATGTGGTCATCTATAAAAGCCACTGTCTCATGCTCTGACTTTACCTTAAGCAGGCATCACTGATATTTATTTATTTATTTATTCATTCTTTATTTGTTCACTCCTCATTTTCCTTCTCTTCCTTCTATTAATTGACAATGGAGGGAACTGAACTTAGGGACTCATACATGCCAGAAAGCACTCTGCCATTGAGTTATATCCACAGCCCTCAATTTAACTTTTATTTTGACAAAGAGTATCACTCAGAAGTTGCCTACTCTGGCCTTGAACTATCTCTGTAGACTAGATTGCCATTGACAGGAAACTGTAGAGAAAGGAGCCATGGTTGCCTGTTGGAATCTACCCTTGGATAGATTCTCCAGGTTTGTTTCTTGATTTCTATTGTCCAGGTGTACTGAAGAAAGAAAATTAAAAATAAAATGTCTTGCTAACCCACAACCTTTGTATAAATGAGAAAAATCCCATCAGTTTCACTATTGAGAAACATTACATCAGAAAATAATATAAGTAAAAAAATTCATTAAAGTTGGGCTGGAGAATTAACTCAGTACTACTTGGATAATCACTGTAAGAGCCTGAGTTCAGTTCATAAACACTGTAACAAAAACAACGACATATACACACACATACACACAAACACACACACACACATACACACACACACACATACACACAAACACACACACACAAAACACACACACATATACACACGCACACACACACAAACACATACACACACAAAAACATACAGACACAAACACACACACACACACACACACAAACACACACACATATACACACACACACACACAAACACATACACACACACAAAAACATACAGACACAAACACACACACACAAACACACACATACACACACACACACACACACACACACATACACACACACACACACACACACATAACACACACACACACACATACACACACACACACACACACACACACACACACACACACACACACATACACACACACACACATACACACACACACACATACACACACACTGAAGTCACTACATAAGAATAAAAGAGAAAGGAAGAAAACATATCTTTCTCACAGGACATTTTTTATTATATTTATGCACAGAAAACTCAGCCATGTACAGTAAACTGAGGTTGATAGTGAGTTTTTGACTTTTGCCTTTTTTAGCATAGTAATTTGAACAACGAATTTTGGACCCGGAACATTGCCTCTACAGTGGCCATGGATCTCCTCATATCTGGCATTGGCTCTGATCACTTCTACCAGCTTAGCCAGAGCTTCTTTGTCTTCTTAGTTAACAGGGATACATTACATATGTCCTATGGACTAACCATCCTGGCATAGTCTTCCCTTTGATGATACAGTATGGGACCCCATCTTGAAACATATGGAATATAGGAAGATCACCAGCTTTATGGAGTCTGTGTCATACATGATCTTCATCAACTGTACATTCTTATTCTCCACCAAGTAGTGACGGTATTGACCTGCTTGAAGGACAGGCAGTCATTAGCAGGAATATACTAAGCCAGATAGTGTGTGTTTCCAAGATAACTCAATTTCAAGTAAGGGGCATGTCATTTTGTACGACAGTTTATCCTAAATTCTCCTGGTAATTTGGCTCCCTGTGTAAATTTACTGCCTCCAGCAGTAAATCAGTCCATAATTATCTTCTGACAGTTGTTATAGGACAGGATTAGTCATTTACATGGATTTCCTTTGGGTTTGGGGGTCCTAGTTGCTATTTAATGGACAAAGAATAAAACAGTCTCTTATGGAAGACCGTGAACCATCAAGGTGCCTGCTGCAAAGAGAATCTCTCTCTCACAACTGTGTGGCTAAGACTTTCTAAGAAAGTGGAATATCTGGAGATGGATGGCATTTGTCATACCCTAATGTATATAACAGGCCAAGGGAAAGAGCAGGATGTTGCTTTTTCTGTGCCTATGAAGCATGTTCCTTTCTGATTCATAGCTTCAGAATTTTATGAAGATGAAGAAAGGACTGGAGACAGACAACTGGAGACACAGAACGTAGCTGCTCTTCACCTCCTCACTGCTATGTCCTTTTGTTAAAGTAACTAAATTCAAGACTATAATTTCAGGGATCATTTCTATCGCTTTTACAAAAAGTAATTAACTTCTAATTAAGTCTGAAACAGCTTCTAAAACAAACTATGTAATACTTTTGTTGGGAGAGAAAGACTTGTACCCCAGAGAGTAAGTCCGCAGAGGGCTTTCTTCTCCCCATGCATTGAGAACTGTGAAAACTGAAGCCCAGTGACAGTTTACTGAAAACAAGAACTCTACAAATCCAAAAGGTTCAAATACAGCCTTGGAAGGCTCACTTGGCCAGAGGACTAACACAGGGCTGGTCTTCTACTGCAATTGCTGTAGTGAGCACTCCTGACCACTCTTTACTGTTCCTTCCTGAGGCTGTAGACTTTCCCTCAGAAGTGCATTCGCTGGTTTTTCTTTGACTGTGAGGTCTAGGGCTTGGTGAGCTTGATCTCCACAGGTATGTACCTCAGCCTGGAAAGCTGGCTGAGCACCAGGCTTTTGTGCTTAGGAGCCAGTGCCTTTAGGGAGCCCAGGAACAGTCTTTGCATGTCTTCCCACTTTCCTTTGGGGGTCATCAGAATGATAGAAAAACTTTTCTGGTTTCTGGGAGGAAACAAACAAAAAGCTCTGGTCTTTCCTAAACCTCTGCTTTTATCTGTATCATCAGTTTCACAAAATCTTCTCTGCATATTTGCCTCTTACATATAGATGAACTTTATCTTTACACATTGAATTCTTATTTCCTCCAATCCCCCCTCTCATGTATAAATAACAAACCATACCTCTGTATCAACTTCAACATTATGTACTAGACTGATGGAAAAAACTATTAATAATTAGTATTGAAAATTATAGTCGTTCTTTACTTTGGCCAGGTAATGAGGTAATGTAATCCATTGTAAATCAGACTTAGTTTTGAAGCATCAAGCACTGGTGTCATTTTTAGTTGAGAAAACTATGTCTGAAATGGGCACAGCCTGCCTGAGTTGTCACATAGCT
The DNA here is from genome assembly GCA_026225945.1 of Cricetomys ansorgei. Lineage (NCBI taxonomy): Eukaryota > Metazoa > Chordata > Mammalia > Rodentia > Nesomyidae > Cricetomys > Cricetomys ansorgei. Next base: position 1,466,965 of record JAMJFZ010001043.1, read on the forward strand.
CAATGTAAAGCATGGCCTTTTAAATAGTTTCCAAAAGATATTTGGAAGGTAATTAACTCCCTTATCTGCTGATAATGTTCAAATTGAGGGCTTTGTGTCCTTGGTGACATTGAGAAGGGATGGAAAGATGGGAAACCCAAGACCAAAATCAGAAAAAAATGTAAAAGTGTTTCCTAATGAGACAATGGTATGGGGGAATATTCTGGACTTTCTTTCTTTTTACAGATTCTATATCTCTGACTAAATTTTTAATCAACTTTATTTCAATTAAATTAGAGCTATTGTTGCTGATATGCCTGATGGTTTATTGCACTATGGGCTGTAAATTTCAGATCACAAAATAGTCTGTTTAATACACAGCTACAGATTTTAATCTCTCATTTTGCAGTCAAAGAAACTGAGGTTGAAAGGCAATACCTTATGTTTTCACTGGTGAGGCTGCATCATCCCAGACTTGGGTACAAGCCAATATCCACAGATTTTTCTTCCAGTGATCTTGAAGATAAAGGGCATGGTGGCACACACCTGCAACCCCCATACTCCTGCTCCAGAATTAAAAACTGGAGGATCAGAGCTTCAAAGCAATCTCAATTACAAAGAGAGTTTGAGGTCAGCCTAAATTACATGAGACCCTTTCCTACAACAAACCAAAAAGAAAGAAGCAAACAGAGAAAGGCAAAGACAAGTTTAACACCCTCCTTTATGTTTGATAGGGAGCAGAAGAAGAGACGAGGGATATAAAGCATTCCATGTACAGGCAACCTGAGACAGTCCTGGTCTTTAGTTCTGGGAAAATTGTGTGAGGGTTAATCTTCATTGTCAACCTGACTGGATTTAGAATCACGGAGCAGACACAGTGTGTTTAACTGTGGTGGGAAGATCTACCCTGGATGTGGGTAGCACCATTCTATGCGCTGGGGGCCTAGAATAAATGGGAAAAGGAAACTGAGCATCAGCATTGTCTCTTCTTCCTGTCTGCTGATGAATGTGACCAATCTCCCCACTCTCCTGCAGCTCTGTTCCCTGACAAGCAGGAGTGACTTCAAACTGTGAGTTAGAATAATCCCTTTCTCCCTCCTATTTGTCTTGACAATGGTTTAGTGTGGTAATAAGAACTAATTATACATCATGTGCAGTTTAATATATATCCTAAAAATGTTATATATAGTATATTATATATTATTATATATGACATATATCATATGTCATATATAATTATTATATATAACTGATATTGGAGAGGTTAACTGTGGAAGAGCACAATCTATCCCCTCCAAAACCGGGTAAAACTGATTATGCAAATGCAGAACTGTGAATCCGAAGGCAGGGAATGCCATGACTGTAAGTAGAGGGAAGTCAGCAGGGGCCCAAGGGCCGAAGGGAAGGACAGTCAAAGAAAGCAATGCTAGTGTCCCTCAGCTCGGCAGGCGGCAGTCATTCACAATAACAGCCACATTCTATGAAGAGCTTGAAAAGAGCCCGCAGACGGATAAGAAGGTTAAAATCACAATGATGGCTGTACCCTTAGGTGTTCTTAGCCTCACCCAGGACCCTGTGGCAGTAATTACTCTAATTTGATCAGTAAACAATGTACGTGTGTTGAGATATCACACTGCACTCCACAAATGTATTATCATTGCACATTAATTAAAATTTGGGAAGAATTATTACTACTTACCAAAAGTGATAAGAAGAAAATTAGCCAAGACTGACAGAGACCGAAGCAGCTCTGTTGTGTTAACAGGCTGAGACAACAGACCTGGGAAAGTCTAGCTGCAGTGACAATGGGGTTCTGGTTACATATCAGCTGCAGCACTGTAATAACTGGTGGAAGGGTTAGCGTCTCATTTAGCCTTGGAGCCCCAGTGCACTGAGTAGGCACTGGGAGGAATTCCTAATTCATAAAGTGCATTCACCCCAAGGAGCACACAATACTTGGGAAGTCTTCTTCTCTCCTTGATAAACAGCAGTTCATCCAGATCCATTCCAGGTTCCCTTGGAGGTACTGAGATCACTCCATGGGAAGGCAGTCCTCTCCTGAAACCTCTGGACAGCATTCTGTGGTTTCTCTAGGGCACAGACTGGCAGCATCCAGTCAATGTATCTGCTTTGTTCAGCCCGCAGGCCTAGTTAAGCATTATCAGCTGTAGTCCAATAGTGAAGTGCTGTGCAGGTGAGTTTGATGTTATGATACAAGATAACTCCCAGGAAAGTTTGTAAGCAGTGAAATGAACAGAATAGTTTGGATTTTAAAAGGACAACTCTGGAGCATAAAGATATATAAATCAAAGGTATAGTAACTAGAGATGGGACATAAAGCAGGAATTTGCTATATTCATTTTAAAAGAAAAATTCATAGGAAACAAAATAAATGGCATCATAGAAGAAGAAAAGTCTCTCTCTCTCTCTCTCTCTCTGAAATATACTGCTGATTCAATAAGATTGGGTTGTTTTGTGTTGATTTTTGTTTTGCTTTTGGGGTGTTGTAGGTTTTTCTTGGGGGTAGGGGTTCAGACAGGGTCTTGTTATGGCTGACCTGAAACTTACTGTATAGCCCAGATTGGTAATGAATTCATAGTCATCTTCCTGCCTCACCTTTCTTCAAGTGCAGATATCATCAGCCAGAAGTCTGTATACTAGGTGTGTAAGAGGTAGGCTAAGGAAAGGTTCAGGTTTGGGGAATGTGTTGATGGGAGTGTTAACAAAATTAAATGGAAAATGCAAGGAGACATTCAGGTTGGTGAACTTTCGAGTTTATTTCAACACATGCTGAGATTCAAAATAAGAGGAATAGGAAAATATTTGAACATGAGATTTAATTTTGCTAACATGGAAGTCAGGGGAATAAATCCATTCTGTAATTTCAAACATTTTTATCTTCTCCCACAGATACAACTTAAGGTACAAGATATCCTGTAAAGACTAACAAGGGAAAAAAATTTGGATTAAAAAAGAAAATCTGTTCCATTGCACATGTCAGGGCAGTCTTTCTATACCAGAAACACACTATGATGTAAAATATACTTTACATATACATATTATTTCTGCTGCTTTCCTCAAACTCAACTTGCAAGATCCCAAGTTTTCTCCCCATAAAGTTAGAAATGGTTTTGAATATTAGTGGAATAACAATATTCCTTCTTCTAACTGGACTTGGCACTGTGGCAAATGTTTCTGTTTTTGTGAATTATATATGCACTTTTATGGGTACTGGGAAGAAAGCTATACATATTATTCTCATCCACTTGTCTTTTACAAATATTATAATGCTTTTTTCCAAGGGAATACCAACAGCAATAGCAGCTTTCAGATTGGTACACTTCTTTGGCGATGTAGGCTGTTACATTATTGTTTATCTAGAAAGGATGGCCCGCGGCCTCTCCATCTGCACCAGCAATCTCCTCACGGTGGTCCAAGCCATCATCATAAGCCCTAGAGCCTCCTGCTGGGGGAGGCTCAGACTGAGATCTCTGAGGTGTATGCTTCTCTCACTGTTCTTCCTTTGGATTCTCAATTCCTTGATCAGCATGAACCTCCTCTATTCTTTCAGAAACAGAGGTGTAAACACATTACAACTGAGTAAGAAAAAGGAATATTGTTATTTCAAAAAAGAAAGCCAGAAAATGAATAGCATTTTCCTCACCCTCATGGTCCTGAGAGATGCTGTGTTTCAGGGTGCCATGGGAGGGGCTAGTATCTACATGGTATTACTTCTCCACAGGCACCACCAGCACGTTCTCTACCTTCAGAACTCCAAGCTTCTCTACAGAACTCCGCCCGAGCTGAGAGCTGCTCAAAGTATCCTCCTTCTGATGCTCTGTTTTGTGTTCTTCTATTGGACAGATTGTGTTATTTCTTTATATTTAAGTTTTTCTTTGAAGAATGACTCCTTAACAATGCATTTGCAAGAATTTCTGACTCTTGGTTATGCAGTTCTTAGCCTATTTATGCTGATGCACAGGGATGGACATTTGCCTGTACATTGGCATGCTCAGTAAGATTTGAGAAACCTTGATGCTTTGATTTCTTCAGAAAAAGTGGTCTGAAATGACTGTTTGTATTTTTTGTGCTTTGTATGTATTTTTTAACCAAGTAAGGAAAGCTTAAGCTTGTAAAGAGATTCTCACACGTAGTACAGCTAGCTGGCGGCAAGCAGCCTACACCTGACACGGCGATCCTGGGAAGCTAGAGGGACCTTCTCATTTCTACTCCATCATCCTTCGACATTCTGCATGAACTCCGTGCACAGATAGATGGAGGTCCTTCTCCACTGAGCTTCAGGCAGTGAAGATCATGAGAGCAAAGGGTCAACATCCACGCAAATTACTAAAGCGAATCCCTTTGACTCAGTAGCCCCATTTTTAGGAACTAATCCTTCAGACACATATAAAATTAAAAAATAGTATACATCATTACAAATGCAGTTTCTAAATATCAAACAAGATGTACATTTGTTAGCTATTTGAAAATATTCAGGAACTAGGGCTGTAACTCAGTGTCAGAGTGATTTCCTTTATGGACAAGACCCAGGCTCAACCTCCAGACCCAAAACAAAACATATCCCCAAGTATCCACATTTACAACAGAATTGTATGACAGTTAAAATTGGTGAGGTGGCTCATCAAGAAAAGGCACTTACCACCATGCCTGACAACCTAAGCTTGATACCCAGGACCCAGTGGTAGTAGATCAAGAAAACTGACTCTCTTAAGCTAACCCTGACTCAGTGACCCACATAAAAAGTATACAGCCATGACCTTGCTATGATATGACTAATTACTTTTTTTGACTTCTGTAAATTTATAATGCAGATACCTAAAGACTGTTCTGAATAGCCTTAACCAATACAAACTTGGCAGAACAGACCAATTTTTTTTTTTGCATCTATATTGAAAGTCTTCTTGTGGTTTTCTCCTTTAAAAATTCTCTTCTCTGTATCCCTCCTTGACTACATACCTGAGATTCAGCTTTAAAGATGTTGTCCTGCTAGCAGCTGATCAATAAATCTTTTCATTATAATTGGATTGAGTCTATGGTCTTTTCTCAGTGGTCACTGTGGTGAGCCCCCCAGACTCTGGGCCTAGATTCTGCTGTGAGCCTCTGACTAATATTGCCTATTCCATTATTGGGAGATCTTCTGAGGAAAACTGAGTGACAAAATATTCTAACTGCCTGAGAGAGGCTGGTTTCGGGGAAGTCAAGGTTATCTAAAGGAGTGTCCCTTCTCTGGCTGAACATTTAGCTTCATCACATGAGGCTATTGTCCTAGACAAGCATCTAACTCCACCCAGAGAAGCTACTTCCCTGGGTAAACATTTAGCTTCCCTGAGACAGACTATCTCCCAAGATAAATATCCTGCCCCCGCAGAAAAAGGGAAGTTTCAAGGTTTAGGATTAACTAGAGAATGAGATGTTTTACTCATGTATTGTTTTACCCAGCGACTGATAAGCTGAGTTCTTTGTGATCATTAACTTTGTAACTACTGCAGCTGCACGTAGACCCTTGAGGAAAGGTGTATAAAAACTGAGACAAAAATTAAACTCTAGCTCCATTCCATCTGAGTTCAATGCTGCTGTGTGTGTCTGGTCTATTCCCTTCCCTTTTTGTCTCTTTTCCCCTCTCCTCATAAGGCCCTTCAGTCCCACCCCTCCCCCCCATTCAGATACTTTCTGACTTGTCAGGCCAGCCCTGACAGGTCACAAACTCCACGATGTGACAATAGCAAACATTATGTTCCCCACCTCTAAAGTTCACCTTGGCAAAGCAGTTTACAATGTACATGCATGTAGCTTATAGGGAATAGACGTAGCATGTAATTTCTCCATTTCTCGATGAGTATGCAATACATTAAGATTACGGATATCTCTACTGATCAGAACATAGGGACTGAAACCAGCATAACCAAGTTATAAAAATATTTTAATGTTTAATAAAACCAAATTATGCATCACTGTTTGAAATTCCAACTGTTTGGAATGAGAAAAGTAAATTTACCCAATAGAAGAAAAGGAGAAAAGGTCATAAGAATGAAACATTCCATTTGTAAGTCTTATAGTAGGTCTGATTTCTGGAGGAAATTGTTTGCAAACCTGGTGCTCTGAAGGTAGAGAACACTCTGGTAGTGCTTACACAGATGGAGGAGAGTCATGGATCCGCTGCTCCAGCCCATCAGACTCTGAAAGATGACACCACCGAATCATGAATGGATAAAAAAGCCTCTTGATTATATGCACAAAGTCAGCCTTGTCTAGCTGCCTTGAGAGGCATGCATCATAAGTTTTTCAGGTTAGAGTCTGTGGTTCTGTGAGGCCGGAGACCCTCGGCCCTGGCTTTCTCTACTCAATACAATAATTATTGAGTACTTTCCAGAACTCCCTGTTCCAAGAACTAGCCTACCCCAGAAACCAAAAAACAATTATTGTCAGGCTTAATTCAAGAGCACTGTGACCCAGCCCAAATTCCTAAAATGAGCGGTGGCTACAGCCGCCGCCTAATAGCCTTGGGCAAGGGACTTTACCCTAAGTGTACATTTCCTGGTGCCCGTGACCTTGCTATAATCAATTTAAAGGTTAACTGGCCCCTACCTATCAAAATGAGAAAACAATTTGGGAACCAATCAACTTGTACCAATTCGGTTTATGCCCAACAACTGTATAAAAAGCTTCACCATTTGCTCCTTGGGGCCGATTCTATCCTGCATGTTAGAACGGTCCCAGTGCACTGGAATAAATCCTCTTGCTATTTGCATCGATATCCCGTCTATGAGTCTCTGTGGGGGTGCAGCGTCCCGGTTTGGACCCTGGGGGTCCCAGTTTGGATCTCTGAAGTCCAACAGTTCCTAGGACTCTTTGTGCCTCCCAGTTCCTGAGAATCCAGGCACTCCTTCAGATAGTGAGGCATTCAGACTGCCTGTGATTCTCTGCCTTCCCTAGAAGTTAGTAAAGCATATAGAGTTGACAAGACAACTTAGACATTAGTCTTGTGTACTCTGTATAGCTTGAAAATATCATTGTATCCTGGCAACTACAACTGCATTAATCCCAGCAACTGCCACTATATGCTATTTCTGATAAGGAGATAAGTCTGATTGCAATAAACTTGTCATAGCCTCTGTCTTTCTGTGATCCCTTCAACCTGACCTTGTTAAGATTCATTTCTTTTTGGCAATATCAGGCAACCTTGGCCCAGTAAGTAAACACTAGCACTTGAAATTGTATGTCTAAATACTCCATAAAGCAATGCCAAATAACAGACGTCCCCAGCCTACTGTGATGTAGCAGAGCAAGTTAGAGCTCATGAGACCATTAACAATCCAAAAGAGGAGTAAGACATGATGTCTGTGGTCTGAACTTTCTCCAAAGGGTGGTCATGTGACTGATGGGGACAGCCTTGACCACACTAAGGAGACAGGTGGTGCAGATGGCAAGGTCCCATGCCATCCTTGGCAGAAAAACCACAGCTTTGCAGCCAATATCTTCTGGAAGTTTCTGAAATAAAACAGTGTGGCTATGTCCCTGATCCCTGTGCTACATATAATGATCATATTATAGAATGCCAAGTGGATGAGAATAAGGTCCAGGCTTCTTCTCAGTCCCCAAGGCAGTGTACATGTCTCACAAGCATTAATATTTCCAAAAATTCCAGGTCCAGGAAGAGAAAGGAAGACTATTGTGTGAATAGTATTATTCCAGTTTATCTTATCACTTCATGCACGGCACCAGGAAGAGCCATCTGAAAAACACACATAATATTTTCTCTGTTTATCTTGATGAAATCAATAGTCTCAAGCATGTAAACACATACAGTTCTATCCTTGACAATGCCTGATCATATTTTGTTGTTGTTGTTTGTTTGTGTGTGTAGTTTCATTATTTTTTTAGAATTTAATTTTTCTATCATATGGAAATTATCACAGCTGCAACCAGGGCATTAACTTGGTAGTTTATATAAAATAATTGTTCTATGCATTGTTGAGTGAGGGGCTGTATAGGGCATTTTGTATTTTTTGCAGGTATTGGATTTCTGTGGGGGTTAATTGCTAATGATCTGCATGTGCTATCAATAGAATACCTGAGGAGTTCTAAAAGAATAAAACACCTGAGTTGAGATGCTCAGGGTTCTACTGTGAGTATGGCACTAGCCATGACTGTGGCTCCCTCTGGTGAGGTCTGGCAGGGCTTCCACATGTGAAAATGCCTCGGTGTCATCCATGGTGAGCCACACAGCAATGAACTATTACAAGGCACTAGCACTTGAAATTTGTGATTGTGATATCTCCATGAGTTCTTTTATTATTCAGGATTGTTTTCAGCTATCCTGGATTATTTATACTTCCATATGAATTTGAGGATTGTTGTTTACAAATCCAGGTAATAACTTGTTGGAATTTGGGGGGAGATTGTATTCAATCTGTAAGTTGCTTTTAGCAGAATGCTCATTTTTCGTAATGTGTGATCCCACACATCCATGGGTGTAAGTGAGTCTTTCCATTTTCTGGAGTTTTCTTCAGTTTTTTCTTCAATACCTTAAAGTTTTTATTATATAAATGTGCATTTACTTATAATTATCACAAGATATTTTTTAGTATGTTTTGAAAGGTACTGTTTCACTGATTTCTTTTTCGGTATGTTTGTCTTTTACATATAGGAAGGCTATTGATTTTTGTGTTAGGATTGGATCCTGCTACTTTTCTGAACGTGTTTATCAGCACTAGAAGTTTCCTGGGAGCATTTTTACAGTCTTTTATGTATATAATCAAACCATATGCAGATAAATACACTTTGATTTCTTTCTTTTCTATTTATATTGTCTTGACCTCCTTTGGTTGTGCTGTTACTCTAGCTAGAAGAGAGCAAACATCATTGTCTTGTTCCTGATTTTAGTGAAAATGCTTTGAGTTTTCTTCATTTAGGATGATGTTGGCTGTGTGTTGCTGTAAACACATTTATTATGTTGAATTATGTCCCTTGTCTCCCTAGTATCTCCAAGACTTTTATCATGAAGAGGATGTTGGATTTTCTCAAAGGTTGTTTCTGCAGCTAAAGAGATTATGTGGTTTTCCTTTTTTTTTTTAGGGGTGGGTTGTTTGTTTTTGTGTGTGTCTTTTGGTTTGTTTCTATGGTTTTTATTGATTTGCATATGTTAAACCATATGTGTGACTCTAGAATAAAGCCATCTTGATTATGGTGGATAATGTTTGATGTATTCTTGAATTTTGTTTGCAAATATTTTATTAGAATGTTTGCATCTTGACTGGGTGGTGGTGGCCACACGTTTGATCCCAGCAATCTGGACACAGAGGCAGGTGGATCTCTGTGAGTTCAAGGCCAGTCTGGTCTACAGAATGAGTTCCAGGACAGCCAGAGTTATAACAGAGAAAGCTTGTCTTGAAATACAAAAACAAAACACAAAACAAAACAAAATAAAAAAGAATGTTTGAATCTGTATTCATAAGGGATATTGATCTATAATTTCCATTTTGGGAGTATCTTCATCTGGTTTTGGCATCAGAGTAATTGTAGCTTTATAAAAAAATTAACACATTTTTATTCATTTTCTATTTTGTGGAATACTAAAGAAGTTTTGGCTTTAGTTCTCTTTATGTGTAGAAGAATTTTTCATTGAATCCTCTAGTCTGGGTTTGTTTGTTTGTTTCTCTGTTTTTTGTTGGGAGTGTTCTAATTACTGCTTCTATTTAATTAGGGCTTATAGGTCTGTTTAAATCATTAATTTGCTCTTGACTATGATAAGTCATATACATCAAGAATTTCAACCATTTCTAGGTTTTCCAATTTGGCAGAATACACATTTTTATAACGTGTCCTCCTAATTCTCTGGATTTTGTAGGTATCTTTCTTAATGGCTCTGATTTCACATCTAATTTTAATTTGGATATTCTCTTTTCATCTTTTGGTTAATTTAGCTAACGGTTGGTCAATTTTGTTGATTTTTTCAAAGAACCAACTTTTGTTTAATGAATTTTTAAATATTTTTGTTTGTTCCTATGTCATTGATTTCTGCAGAGAGTGATTATTTCTTGCTGTCTACTCTTTTGGGGTGTTATTTCTTCTTATTCTAAAGCTGTGGTTCTCAACCTTCCCAATGCTGCAACCCTTTGGTACAGTTCCTCATGTTGTAGTTACCTCCAACAATATTTTTATTGCTACATCATAATTCTAATTCTGCTGCGGTTATGAATTGTAATGTAATTATTTGGTATACAGGTGGTCTTGGGTGACCCATGTGAAAAATACCTTTGACTTCCAAAGGGGTTGCAACCCACACATTGAGAACCACTGTTAGAGAGCTTCAGATGTATCACCAAGTTACTACTATGTGTTCTCCTCAGACTTAAGTATTCCTTTCAATATTCTCTGTAGAGCTTGCTTAGTGTTAATAATAGAATTGAATCTGTTTTTATTACGGAAGGCTTCCCTTTCTTCTTCAATTATGATTGATAGTGATAGTTGTGTGTAGTTGTCTGTGCTGGTATCTGTGTTCTTTCAAAACTTGCATAACATTGGTCCAAATCCTTTTGACTTTCACTATACACAGCTAAACTATCTGCTTCAATTATGATTGATAGTTTAGTTGTGCATAGTTATAGTATAGTTGTGTATTTCACTCAGTATTTGGGGCTGGGTGACTTAACATTATGAGTAATCTCACCATAGCAGACTCTCACTGGGGCCCACAGCTGCTAGTTATTCCAGAACACAGGTGCCTCAGTAGTCCTGATATGGCTTTGAAAGCCTGTAAAGTTCCTAGAGACCCACTGTTTCTGTTTTCAGAAAGGAATCAGCTCTAGCAGCAGCAACAGAGCAAATTAAGTCAGAGGTAAGAGGGAAGGCTAAACAAGCACAAGGCACGATGATCTTCCCTCTGACGCACCGTTTCTAATCTGGGCTGTTACCTACAATCGAGGGCATGTCTTTCCACATCAATCAAGTTCAAACAATTCTTCAGGTGAGGTTCCCTACTCAGATGATTCTAATTTGTGATGAGTTAACATAGAAACACTATCCATAATAGTGGTCATGAATCTATATTATCAAAACATTAAGAACCTAGTTTATCTTAGCAAAGAGAAGTATTTCAGAGACCCTCAGTCTGGCTTACCTCTGGAGAATTTCAACTCTTGGACCAGGGCAGGAATACAGGCAGCCTTGGCTTCCTGCCAGGCAGTCCTTAGTCACAGGAGAGCAGCTCAAACCCAATCCCTGCAAGAACTGTTTGTGTCTTTCTATCTATCCTGGGGCAGGAACTTCAGTGAGCTGATGGAGAGCTTTGGTGAACAGCCCTTTGTGGTCCTGCACCCCTTCAGGAATTATAGTCACACCACTCAGAGTAGACAGGAACCTCCCTGGGATGACTGCAGTGCAGCAGTGTCTTGAGGACACGGTGTCAGGGCAATTTCTGGACTCTCTTGGGCCTGAGGCTGTGATGTTCTCAAGCCCCCAATCTACTGTAATATGCCAAGGCCAAAGCACCTGGATTCTTAGGTCCTTGCTTTCCAGTCCCCTCCCCATGGGATAGCCAAGCTGTTACACACTGGTTTAGCCTTGAGGAAGAAAGCACAAGCAGGGACCCATCCTGGGTTTGAAGGTCTTGAGCAGAGGCTGAGAAACAGACTTCCCAGGAGGCAGTGTCAGTGTGAACAGCTCCATTTATCGAAGCAAGGGCAGTGACGTACATAAGATAGAGAGGAAGAGGTTATTCCTTATGTGGTGGAAAGCCACTGGCTAAGTCAATGACAGCAGGAGAGCTCTGTTTGCATGTAGCTCACAACCAGATGTGGGAAGTTGGTCATTATTGGCTGGCACCAAAAGTCTCGAGGAAGCCTCCTTTACATAAGCTGGGGTCTCACAGTGGTCAGGGGAAGAGATCTTATAAGGTCATATAGGGAAAGAGGAATTCCAGCCCTGAGTCCTCCAGCTGAACTGATCAGATAAACATTAACCCGATCACATACCTTGGAGCGGCAGGGTTTCCTCAGGTGCTGCATGTCATAAGATGGCAGCACTGTTAGACATTGCTAACTGTTAGAGTAAGAAAAAGGGGAGCAGCCAAACACCTTCCACTCTCAGGGTGAGAAAGTCTGAGGTTCAAAGCAGGCTTTAACCCCCTGTGAGCTCTAGGCCGGCCCCACACGTTCCACCAAGCTGATCCTCTCTGTGTCTTCAGCACTGCAGTCCCATTGCCTGCAGCTTAATAGGGGACACCCCTGCAGCCTCAGGGACGATAGAATCTGGAATCCGGGGGTGGGGGTGGGGGACCTAAAGAACACTGGAATGCTCATGATAGGTCCTAGAGCGTGACCGGAAGTAATAGGTGGAAGTTCCAGTGTTAGCAATCTTTCTCTGAGGTATTTATTTACTCATCAGTGTGTCAGCGAGGCCCTGGCTTGGAGCAAGGTCTCCAGACCTGCAGGGCATCATTTGACAGAGCCTGTTTACCAGAGCTTTTTGTGCTGGTGCTTTAAATTCTAACCTGGTAATAACTGTTCGATGGCATTGACACTGCTTATCTTAGCAGTTTTAGAATTTAGCAAGTAAAACAACTGTTGCCAAAATATAGTGGCTAGGTGATTTCACCTGTCTCACCGACATCTTCATTGTCTGCCCTGCAAGCTCATCTCAAATAAGGATCATCTCCTCCACTTCTGCTCTCTTTCTCTCTTGCTCTCCTGTTCTGGCTTTTTTTTTGGGGGGGTGGGGGGCAACAACAACAATAACAATAAAACAAAAACAAACAAACAAACAAAAAAACCCTGAAGTACCAATTTCTAACAATAACTTTACCTCCAGTATTTTTCCCAGTGCTAATTAGAGGCCAAAATCACATGACAGGAAATGGTGGAATAGAAAGATACTATAAATCCACTCTCCACCTGCCTAGAAACCCTGAACTAGTCTTAAGATTAAGAAGTGCAAGACATCTTGAAAAATGAAATCTATGATCATAGCATTTAATTTGATGTTGTCATACATTAGAACATCAAGGAAAATGGCAGTTTCAAGGAAAATGAGGTAATGGCAGCATTTGAGATGCCATGGCAGCTGAAGATCAACCTGAGCTGCATTCTGAAACCCAGGTCAGGCTATGCTACAAAACAAACATTATGGTCGCACTTCTAAAATTCATCATGGCAAAGAAATGTACGATGTACATACATTTAGATTATAGGACTGATGGCCAAACACAGCTTTCCAGACTTTTACTCTGATATCTCCAACAACAGTGGCAACTGTAGATGTCTCATATCTGGTCTTCATTATACATACCTATCTCTGTCTATTCCTACTTTTCTTAATATCCTTATCACTTAAATGTATTCAATATTTAAAATAATTTTTCTGTGTCAATTGAGATAGTTACATGGGTTTCCTGACATATATGTGAGCACCTGGCATTCCACAGGAACCCAGACATCAAGCAGATACCAGATCTCTCACAGGCACCTGGCCATTCCTCAGGCACCCAGGCATTCCACAGGTACCAGGACAGCACACAAGCACCCAATTATCACACAGTCATCTGGACACCACAGAGACACCTGGACATCCCACAGGTACCTGGTTATCATACAGTCACTGAGTTATCACACAGGCACCCAGACATCCAAAAAAGTCAACAAACAATCCAAATAAAGGAAAAAATTCATGCCATGTAAACATAACCTAAAACATAATATAATCCATAAGAATGTGTTTCTATAAGTGGATTTTTGCATTAATAAATAAGCAACAAATTTTAACAGAATATTGTGAAACAATCATGTAAATGGTCTCCACTCCAGGAGGTAGACCATCATTCCTTACTTTGTTAAATGAGGACTGAACCGAGCCAACAATTTCAAAAATATAAAGAAAATCTAAAATATAGTAACTCTGTATAAAAAGAGGGAAATCTGACAAACACTGTTTTGTTATTAATGATCAGGTTTAAAATCACCAGTGGTATGTTGTATTAACAGGGTCCACCCACCATGATGCCTCTACCTCTACCCTCAAGGCCAACCTAATCCAACTATCTCATAAATGTTATCCTTCAAAGTAACATCTTGGTGCAGGTTAGAATTTCAACATATGGATTCTGGGAAAGAAACATACAGTCTATAAGAGAAGAGCTGATAAGGGCGCTTCATCTCTCTTTCATTGCCTCCCTAAACTCATGATCCCAGTTTATTTATAAACTAAATAAAAGACAAGACCTAAATCTCAGATGTCTCCAAAAGGCATCTCAAAATGACCAAAGCACAAAACATGGAAATGCTTAAGGACATTTTAGATTCACTAAAGCAATCATATTTCCACAGTTGGTTGGTGAAAACCAGCTGTTTTTACATGATTGGAGGAAGTGCACTGGGAGGGTGGAGACAGCTGTTTGGGTTATTTCTTATCACCTTTGACCTTAAGGACATTTTACTACTTGATTTCCAGGATACTGGTTCTGCTTCAGGTTCTCTCAGGTCCCAGGAGTGTTGAGTGAGATGGAGAACCCTATTCAGCTTTTAAGTTTCCCCAGTTTGTGTCATGAGACCTTTATGTAATCTTGAAAATGTGAAACATGTATTTCTAGAGAGCAGCATCATTCCCTAGGAGCACCAAGGATCTGCCACTTGCCTTCAGTCATCGGCCCTTTGAGATTCCTTTTTGGATTGTCTGTCTCATTTTCTCCTTACAACACTAGAATATTTTAAGGAAAACCCAGTGTATTTTTTCATCTCAATGTTCAAAACTTCAGGAAATAATAAAGAATGGCAAATAATGACAAGTATGGAATACCACACATTATAATAATTATTATTACTTATTAAAGTATGACTTCTAGCAATTTTCTCACAGTATTTTTTCAGTTATCAACTTTTCAGCTATATATTTTCATTAATTCGCCTTAATTTATTTGACTAAGACTCCAATAAAGTCGAACACTGTGCTACCTTCACTGTGCTACCTTGGTGGAGCATGGTACCACTCCCATCACTCAGAAGGCAGATCTTTGTGAATTCCAGGCCTGTCAAGGCTACAGATACCCTTTCCAAGTTATCATTGTAACTTCAGCAAGATGAGCAGCACCAACACCTAAACTTAGCGATGGATCTTCTCCATTGACATGGAAGCCCTCGTCACATTGAGATAATCTGTCTGAGGAAACAAGGGCTTGATCGACATTGACAGGTGGGTGTGGTTATAGTGACAGACAGTGGTAACAGTAGCTTAGCTCACAACAATCTTTGAAATTGACTGGTTGATCACAAAACTGAAGCATGGGAGAGTCTGTGTTGGTTGTTTTTTGTTATTTGACAAAAAACTGATATATCTTGGAAGAGTGATTCTTAAATAAGAAAATGCTTCCATAAGATGGGCATACAGGCAAGTCTGTAGGATATTGTCTTGATTAATGATTGATATGAGAGAACCCAGACCATTATGGAAAGTGCCACCTGAAGGCAAGTAGTCTTGATGTGTGTGTGTGTGTGTGTGTGTGTGTGTGTGTGTGTGTTTGTGCATGCACACGCATGCACCATTGGTTAAAACCAGTAAGTACTAACAAACAGTAAGTAGTATACCTCCATTGCTCCATTGCCTCTGTTTCAGTTCCTGTCCCCCAGGCTCAGGGAACAACTGGGAATCAGAGGTGGAAGGAATGGAAGAGTTGGAAGATGAGAAGCAATGCTGTGAAATGCTCTCTTCTGAACATGACATGGCCATTGCACTCATGAAATTATATCAGGTGTGGCTATATACAGAAGGTCAGAAAATGTTCAAGCCAGTCAAATTCTAGCATAGACTGGAAAGTCATTTCATTCCACTGTTAAATATTCCAGGACACATTGTTAATAAAGTATACAATGACAACACAGTGCAAATCTTTTTCCTTCCTTATAAAAAGTGCTTTTTGTTTCTTTAGACAAAGTCTTGCTTTGTAGCTCAGAAAGGCCTTGAACTCCTAATCTTTCAGCTCCATTGTTCTAAATGTGGGCATCACATATAACCATTCCTGTTTCTCTATTTGAGTGATATGAATTGGACCCAGGTTCTCACATGTGCTAGGAAAGGGTTCTGCCATTAAGATACAAACCAGTACTCTCCTACATTTTGTATTATCTAAGCACTGTAGCTGTCTGCATACATACTATGTGGGCTTACCATGTGTGACAAGGGAGCATATTAATGGGCACAAAACCTTCCAGACCTCAGAAGAGGGAACCACTATCATGACAAATGTCATACTGGACAATGGATCTCTCAGCTTCTCATCTCAGGGGTTTTTATTGATACCTAAGCACCTCATGTTTTCTATTGGTACCATGTGCCAATCATGAGCAATCAAACATTCCCCATGTAAATCCAACTCCTGCGGACAATACAAAACACCAAGACCTAGGCAGCCCTTCACTCAACAATGCACAAAACAATGATTTTAAACATAATTTTAAAAACCTTCTACAACATTTCCCCCTTTATGTATAAAATTTTTTTTTAAAAATTGCTTTATCTCTACAACACAATTTAATGCTACACCAGCAAAACTATTTATAAGAGAAATAGTCATAATGGTTCCTAATGCACAGGACCAAATGAAACCAAACATCTATCAAGCTTTTCACAGTGTCTTTGGACAGCAGAAAAACATTATCAGTGTCCAATTGCCCCGACCCGTGGGGCAAGTAATTAGTGGGTCTCGAGGAGGACCATCCAAACCTGAAAGAGATGGGACGGGGAGAGAAAGACGGAGGCCAAGCAAATTGTCTAGGCTTCGTTTATTGAACGTTTTACAGGGGTTTTTAAAGGGCAGGGACAAAGAAGCAGTTGCAGTGGGGTGAACCTGAGGGCACGGAGTGAAATGATCTTGATACATTGTGTGGTTCTTATCAGAATGTCCTTTAATTGTCTAATTCATAATACTATGAAAGGTACCAATTTCTCAAGCACTGAAGCAAGCAGAAGATCATTAATTTCTTAAGCATTGAGGCAAGCAGAAGGAACAAGGAAATTCCAGAGGGGCCAACTTGAGGGCACCGAGCTCTTTCTTGTCAGCCTGCCTGAATTATTAGGGAGGTGGTCTCCTACATCCAATTATTTGGAATTCACTCAGGATCTTCTGCACTCCTCCAAAGGGTTTAGGTCACTTCTCTGGCTCTGCCCTCTGCAGCCACACAGCTTGTCCTCCAGGCTCTGGCTGGCTCCATTCCACTGCTGTTGCTATTCTTGGTGGTCATCCCATGGCACTGGCACCTCCAAAATTGCTGAAGTCCCTAGCTGCAACTGGGCTGAACTTTCACCAATATCCTCTAAAATGTTCTCTTCATGGTGCCAAGCCTTAACTTATTTTCAAGATCCCTTAAATCTGAGCCCTCAAGTACCATTGAGGCTGCACTTTTACCAATGACCTATCCTGTCCTCTCACAGTGCCAAGCCTCAGCTGCTCTCCAAGACTCCTTCTGCCTTCAAAACCAGTACTACCTATGCGACTCTTACAGTACCAGTTTTGGCTACCAGCACGAGATACAAACTTGGCCAGTTCTGGAAAGCAGCTTCTGTGTGCTGACTCTGAGGAAACACTTTCCAGATTTTAACATAGAGTCTGGTTTGAAAGAAAAATAACTGGTAGCTTAGTCTGCAGGAAGGGTTCTCTCATAGGGTAGAGTTCTCATCACCACAGGAGATGGTCAGGACCATCAAACCAGTATCTGGACTGCTTGTAAATCAGTATGCAGAAAACAAAACAAACAAACAAAAAACCCAAGAAAGAAAAAACTGTCTCTTGGAGGTCCGGAGTTTCTTTTTTCTTCTTCTTTGTCTCCATGTTGGATATAGCTGATGTGATGTCTTGCCCTTTTTACTTTCTGCCCCATGTTGGGCATCATTTGTAGTTGTACACTTACTATGACAGCTCAGCATGGAGATCTGGATATATTTTAATAGATGCAAATGACACCAGACCTCAGCAGAGGGAACCACTATTATGGTAAGCTCCATACTGGCAGTGGATCCCTGAACCTCTCATCTCAGAGGTTTTTATTGATACCTAAGCTCCTCAGGTGTTCTATTGATAACATGTGCTGATCATGAGCAATCAAACATCCCTTACATAAAACCAACACCTGAAGAAAACACAAAATGTCAAGGCCTAGGCAGCCCTTCACCCAACAATGCACAAAACAACCATTTTAAATATAACTAAATAGAAATTTCTACAACAAATCACCAGTGGTTTTCCAGCAGCAAATGTTAGAATTTCCTTCACTGCCTTGTGATTATTACTAAGTGATTAATTTATTTATTAAATTCCTTCTCTTTTAGAAATGTCATACAGAAAGCAACATATTTCCACAATTGAAATTTTTGACATCTAAATTTTCTACATTTCTATCTGGACCTTTATGCAGTTTGCTTGATTTTGTGCAAATTCACCAGTGTTCCAGGCTTTGGTAGACTGAACCTGATGATTTCACATTGACCTAGTACAGACATAAGGGAGTCAAAATTTCCAAAATGGGAAAATTCAATGCAACGGACATGATCTTATTTCTATTTGGTAACAAACTTAATATATTAGATGAGAGCAAGATATTTCTAGCCACATAAACATACTACAAAATCTTGTGCTTCTATGTTCTGTGGCCTATCTCCGGTTCATTTAGAAGTATAACAATATTAATAGTACATGTTAATCATTTGTCATTTTGGCTGCAGACTTTAGATTGTTTATAAAGTTGGTTCTAAGGAACACCAAATAGCACTAGTTTGGTCAAGGCTATTTCCAGGTTTCCCTTTGTAGACTTATCAGGAGTCATGTGTTTTTTGTATATTTATTTTTGTTTCTTTTCCTTGTGACAAGGTATTCTCATGTAGGTCAGGTTGGACTCATGCTGTTGAGCTTCATGCCTCAGGTCTTTACTTTTAAGGTTACATATGTACACCATCTCCCCCAGGTTTCTTTTCTATTTTTACTACTTGATAACCTCATCTGGTGGGTTCCAACAATGGAATCCACTCTGTGTTCTCATCACCATGGTCTCCTTGTCCTCAGCTCAACGGGGGAAATTACCTCCAGTTCCCAGTGCTATTGAGAAGCTAAAATTCACATGCCAGGCATGGTAGTAGGGGAAGACAGTAAGAATCTAGTTTCCACCTGCCTAGAGACCCTGAACAAGTCTTAAAATTGTGTGGTGCCAGTCTTCTTAAGAAAAGAAATTGCATTATTATAATATTAATTTGATGAGGTGATACATTAGAACATTAAGGCAAATGGCAGTTTGGTGGGAATGCTGTAATCCCAGCATTGGGGATTCTGAGGCAGCTCAGTCTCAGCCTGTGCTACATACTGACTCCCAAATCAACCTATGCTACACAGAAAATATATGGCCCCACCTCTAACATTCATCACGGCAAAGCAGTTTACAATGTGAATGCCTTTATCATATAGAAAATAGATACAGAATGTAATTTCTACACTTCTCAGTGAGCATGCAAGACATTAGGAGCATGGACATATCTGCTGATCAGAACATAGGGGCTGAAACCAGCATAACCAAGTTCTAAAAACGTTTTAATATTGAGTGAAATAGAATCATGTATCACTGTGAAACCTGTGTAGAAAGAGAGAAGGAAATCTACCCAATAGAAGAAAAGGAAGCAGGTCATAAGAATGAGAACACTCCATGTGGCTCTGATTTCTGGAGGGGAATTGTTCACAAACCTGGAGCTGTAAAGGTAGAGGACACGCTTGTGATGCTTGTACAGATGGAGAGCCATGGACACACTGCTCCAGCCCATCAGACTCTGAAAGATGACATCACGAAGAGTCATGAGAGAGAGGAACAGCCACTTGATTATACGTCTGGAGGGCCCCATATAACAATGCCCAATGAAAGTTCCAGCAATAGAATGGTTCATGTCACTGCCTGCTTTGATGTAGCAGAGCAAGTTAGAACTTATGAGAATATTAACAATCCAAAAGAGGAGGAGAAAGGGCAGAACTCGGGATGGAGTCTGTGGTTTGAGCTTTCTCCCAAGGGTGGTCATAGGACTGATGGTGACAGCCTGGACCATGCTGAGGAGACAGGTGGTACAGATGGAAAGGCCTCGTGCCATCCTTGCCAGATAAACCACAGCTTTACAGCCAGTATCTCCTAGGAAGTTTCTGAAATAAAACACTGTGGCTACGTCTCTCATCCCTGTGGTACAAATGATGATCATATTAGAAAATGCCAAGTGGATGAGAATAAGGTCTACAGGCCTTTTCTCAGTCCCCAAGGCAGAAGTGTATGCATGTCTCACCAATAGCAGGATATTCCCCACAATTCCAGGTCCAGAAAGTGAAAGGAAGATTATTGTGTGAATAATTTTATTCCAGTTCATCTTCTGGCTTCATGTACAGAACTAGGAAAAATCATTTAAGTGACACAGGTTAGACTTTCTCTGTTTATTCTGATGAAAAGAATGGTCTCAAGTAAGCAAACGCATAACATTTTTTTCTGTGATGATACATGAACATACTCTTTGTTTTGTCTTTGTTCATTTGTTTTTGGGTTGTCTTTCTTCTATCCCATGGAAATGATGATAGCTACAATCAAGGCATTAAGTGATAGCTTCCTCTCCTTTCACAAAGATTATTCATTCCCAAAGTTCTTGCTCTTTCCCAGACAAAAGCTAAATGCATTGCATAACTTTGGCAGTTTTCAAACCAACACGGTCCTGAATATTAGCCTGTCAGGTTTTCACGCTTTTCTCTCATCACACCCAGGAAGACCTCAGGCTATTGACTTGTGTTAATGCTTTATTCTGACTATCTTTATTGCCCCATATGCAACCATCACTCAATTTGTTGTTGAACTAATAAAAAGCTTGAAGGTTCTCAGAACGTTTTACTGGTCAAGTGGACCAGTTTATCAGGGATATGGTTGGTATTCTCCTCTTTCCACAACCTTAATTATAAATTACACAGAGGTAAGTGACTTAGTGGGTATATGATCTAGATCACTGACCTAAATATGGGACTGGGTGTGGCAAAATTGTGTTTTCAATATTCATGTGTAGAGTCATAATAAAAAATGATATCCTTTTTACTCCTTCTTAGCCTGTTTTTACTCCGTTCTGAGAATATTCCTAACCCTCCCCCAACCGTACACCAGGAAAACAGTTTCTGTAGAGTCTTAACAAAGGCATGTCTTACTGTTGTTTTAAAGAGAATTCCTTCTAGTGATGTTCTTAGTTAGAAATTCCTCAGCCTGCTGGTCTTCCCAATTATCTCACACTGTGAATGCATTCATTTTATAAATGGTATCTTTTTTGTGTTTCTTTGTTTTCTACATTGCTGTCAAAATGGGCCTTTGAAGTAGCAACCTATTCCATTTGCTTCACGCCTCACAAAACGCATAGAGCGTCTCATGACAAGCTTAATCTCTACTTATCGACAAGTTGATAACTTCTTCTGATCAAAATAATTTCTGAATTACTATGAACCCCCCTAACAATGCAATATTGGTGCTCACCTTGCCACCAGAATGTGTGTGACACATACATACACACTGGTGATCTTTGCCCAGCTACCATGACTCATAGTAGCCTGCTTATCTTATACCTTCAGTTCCTCAGAAGGCTGTTTCCTGTATATCTGTTCTTATCATGCACTGGGCCGTGAGAAGACCTCAGAGAAACTGGTTCTGTAGGTAATATGTAAGTATTATCATAATGTCTGCTTCAAAAATGTATAGGCTACTCAGTAAAGTTATTGGTTTTAAAACTGCATTTAAATCAAGAGATGAGCTGGCAAGAAATTTGGAGAAACATTTTAGTTGGGCTCTTTCCTTAAGGTGGATAAAGCTAAGTATCCAGAAGACATCCATTCCCTTTGGACGGCACATTGAGTAAGTATTTAGAACTTTCTCACTTGTGTAGTGATGTGAGCTTTCAAGCTTCAACCAGTTTAGTGTAGGGCATGGGCTATCCTTCAAGAAACTAATCAGCAATGCTTTATTTTCTCTCAAAATCTCTCTGTATCAATATGCTTACAATTTGATAGCTTTTCATGTGTTCCAATGTCATCTCTGATATGTAAATAGCAAAATGTACGATGATGAAATTGCCAGTGTGACATTTGAGTTGGAAAAGCAACACACACATGCGCACGTGCACGCACACACATACACACACCAATTCCAGGGTGATTGGAAAGAGATAGTTATATGCATGGTTAATGAGCTTTATCAACCCCTACTCCTCCAGATAGTAAAGAGCAATCTGTGTGAAACAAATCAAGTCAGGGTTTTCTTTCAAAAATGGGTCACGAGCTATAGGAGAAGGATGCGAAGTCCGTATGAATGAGATAGAGAAATCACTAAACTTAAGAAGGTTAAATTGTAAAACACACAAGCTCAAGCTTTGCAACCAACTATTCTGTCTGTCAAACAATGCTCTTCCTGGCCACTGTACACCTGGCTTTGAACATTTAACTAGGCTCCTGTAAGACCCATTAATGTAAAGACAGTGCTTTGTACCATACAGGGAATTTGCGAGTATTCACTGGAACAGAGGTGCGTAGTGCTTAGGAGAGTGCCTGCTGATGTTAATCCTGCTCTAATACCCGTTTCATGTACCCATGATTCTGTTTCACGTCACTTTTCCACACAATTCTCAGTAATTACACAGTGTATTATGGTTTGTCTGGAAAGGGAGACTTCAAGAAAAATCTGACCATAACAAAAAAGGGCAAAGTCCCCCTTTCTGAGAAGGCTAAAGGTCACCATATATAAGATAATGTTAAGTAGAACCTTTCATGCCTGTGAGGACAGCACACAAACTGGAGTATCTGCAGAGAAGCAAAGCCTCCTCACCCTCCAGCTGAAGTTTTATCCCATTTCTCCTAGACCTGCCTGGCTGCTATGACCATCTATGATCAAGTGCAACACTCCCAGCTGCACCCAGCTCCCTCATGGACACAGAAACAATTCTGGATGGCAGGTGGGAAGTGATAGACTGCTTTCTCCCTGGATCTTGTCACCTTGCTCTTTCACAGTGACAGAGGAACCCAGACCCTCTCTTCAGCCATCTTCCCTAATGATTCCTACCTCACAGCTTCTCTTTCAAGTTGAAAAGCAGCTTCAGTCCACTGTGATCTGATGGAACACTCGCCTGCAGGATATGTACGGGGTGCAGAGCAGGTGTTCTCACAGCACCAGCCAGGCCCTGTTTATCACCCTCTTGCACTGTGTTCACAGCAAGTCTCTCTGCTGTTAGGATGCTGCCATCAGGAATTTGACTTCTCAGGGGAAAATGGATCCTTCTGTGCATATGTATCCTGATGGCAGCTCTGTACTTTCCCTGGTGTCCTGTCATTTGCTGTGCCAGAAATTTTCTGGTCCTAATTACAGTGCCTAAGTTTCTTGGCTACTGGGACTTTCCCCTCATTTCACCCAAATACCAGGAAATGAATTGGGAGAAACTTCTCAAAAAAATGAAGTTTGTGTTCTAAACATTTCAGAGTTCAATATCACAATTACTGGAGAGATGACTCAGAGATTAAGAGCACTTGTTACTCTTGCAGAAGAACCATGTTCAATCCCCAGCCCACACATGGTGGTTCTCAACCATCTGTACCTCCAGTTACAAGGGATATACTGCCCTCCTCTTAGTTTCATGGGCATCAGGCATACCCATGATGTTGACATATATGCAGGCAAAATGTATGCAGATAAAACACACATGAATAAAATGAATAAATCTGAATAAAATAAAGTTTTTAAAAGAAAAATCAGTAATACCCTGAACAAAAAATGTTCCAGGGCCATTGTCATTGGCTGGCCCTCATTTTCCAAGTCTGAGCAACAGGGGACTTTGGCAGTGGAGTCTGTTCTTGTTCTGCATCTTTACTATACACCCTCCTGACAAATTCATTTCTTCTCTTCTTTTTTCTTCCATTTCTTTCATCCACTTTTCTGAATTCCCTTTAAGCTCACAGATCATTTGAAAATAATTTTTCTTTTGTCCAGCATTTCAAACATTTCATTATTTTCATATATAGTATATAGCATGTGTGTACAGAGGGAGACATCTGGGGTGGATTCATAAAAGAACATTGTTTTTTAAATCCAATCCCCATGGAATGAAGCAATATAATAAAAAGACAGAAGGAGCCCAGAAACTCACAGAAATCAGTTGAATACATTTTCTAAACTATAATGTTACTGTGAACGTCATAAAGCAGGATATAGCAGAAGGTGAAGAAAAGTGAGCTTTCTAAGAAACTTTGAAAGTGTCTGGATGAGGCACTAGGATGGCAGGATGCAAAGGCTGCCCTGGAGCTCTGTGATGAGAGCAGATCCTGAACACAGGGACAGCGATGCTCCAGACTGCTGGGGATTATCTGTCAGTGGGACTTTCAGCGCTCTGTTCCCATCTCAGATAGAGAAGGAAAGTCCTTGAGCTCACCTTTCACAGGTCTCCTAATCTTCAAAACATTTGTGCTTCTGAGGGAAACTGACATATACAAGTAAATCAGAGACTGTAAGGTCTACTTTACCATGATAGCTGTGGAGCAGACAAGCTCTGGCCAAGTTTTTCTAGCCACTATCTTTACTCATAATCAATATAGTGCTTGGATTATTTGCATAATTAAGTAAACAGAACAAACAAGTGCTAGAAATTGGGATGGAAAAGGTGAAATTATCCTCCTGTGAGCATCTATCTTTACAGAAATATTTTACTGTTTGATGACTAATTTAGAAGTAAGTTTTAAAAACTAGTGTGTTTTCTGAAAGCCTGTTCTTTTTCAGGACTGAAATTTTTATTCCTCTATGGTGCTTTTGAATTTTATATTGTAGCTTTATTTTTGCCTAGAACATCATAGGGATTATGGAACCTCTGGATTCCCCTCCATGCTTCAAACCTCCATGTTTGGGCAAGAACACACATCATTCATGCTACCCCAGTCACCTGAATTCATTCAACCCATGAGAGATCTAAACTTCAGGTCCAGCATGATCTGCACAGCTTGTGCTCAGTTTCAGCTTTCTGTGTCCACATCAGATAAATAACAAATGAAAGAAGTTCACATGCCCAAATATCACTGAAAAAAAATACAAGAAGATGAAAGATCGCAACTGTATGTTCGCCCCACATTCAACTGTCCAATATTAATGCTCTCGAGTGAGAATTACCTGAGTAAACCCCAGGACATAGAACTTAAAGGCAATTATAAACTTCATCAAAGAATTAAAGGAATTCATGACACACATCAGCTCAATGATCTTATTGAGAGTAAATGCCTGAATAATGCTCAAGAAAATGAAATGTTGACCATCCCGATTTCAAATTCAGATTCAATAAGGAGTCAGGAATATTAAAGTAGCTCAAGAAGAAAGGAATAGAGAAGTAAAATAAGTAATAAGGCAACTAGAAAACTCAAGGAAAAGACTTACAAGCCAAAGAGAGGATAGAAGACTCAAAACTACAGTGTAGAAATTTGCTGAAACAAGGAAATAATACAAAAAGCTTAAGAGAACATAGAAAAGGAACTTTCGGGAAATGTGGGACACCCATGTAAAGAACAAACCTTTGAATTATAGGACTAGATGAGAGAGAAGACCCCAGGTCAATGGCATAGACCAGATCTTCAACAACCACGTAGAGGAAAACATCTTCAAACTAAGTAAAGACATATCCATACAGATACAAGAGCACATAGAACACCTAATATAAAAGATCAGAAATAAACACCCATGGTATGTCATCATTAAAACAATAAATATACAAAAAAAGGTATTAAAAGCTTCAAGAGAATACTCAAGTAATAAAAAGAATCCCAACAGAGTAACAGCTGATTACTCAGTGGAAACTTTGAAGCCAGAGAATCCTGGAACAAGGAGCTCAAAGTTCAAAAACACCAGACCACACTGCCAACCTACATATACTCAGCAAAACTATCTTCCTTAATTGAAGGAGAAAAAACTTCCATGATATAAATGGGTTAAAAGAATTTACGTCCAGAAAACCAGACTTAAGAGACTATTGAAAGCAATACTTTGGTGTGAAGAGTGAAATAAGCATAGCCAAGTCTACCGTAGAAAGAAAGAAAGATGCTGTAATTACTGCAACAGAGTGCAACTAAGAGCACAAACAGCAGCAGCAACAAAACGACTGCAGTCAGCACACACATTTCAATAATAACTTTAAATATTAATGACCTCAACTCTCCAATCAAAAGACACAGGCTTGAGAGACCAACGCGGTCAGACTGCCCCTGCCCTGTCGCAGGCAGAGCAAGCCAGCTAGTCCCAGGAGAACAGGTCAGAAGTCTGCTCACTGACCCCTCCTACTACACCTGACCAGTCCTGCGGCAAAACTACCTCCATTTTTCCACCCCCACCTCTTCAGTCTTCCCCCTTGCCCTTCCCCTGGGTGCAAGCAGAGCAAGCCAGCTCCAGAAGATCGGATAGAAATCCTGCTCACTGGGCCCTCCCACTACACCTGCTCAGCCCAACCCCAAAGCCCAAAACCACTTCCATCTTCCTACCCCCTCCTTCTCTCCCTCCCCTGCTTCTAAGTCCCAGAGACCAACCCAGGCAGACTGCCCCTGCCCTGGCACAAGCAGAGAAAGCCAGTTTCAGAACAGGTAGGAATCCTGCTTGCTGATCCCTTCCACTACACCTGCCCAGCCCCAAAGCATAAAACCACCACTGTCTTCCCATCTCCCACCCCTTCTGGCAACTGCTCCTGAGTCCCAGAGACCACCACAAGCAGACATCCCTTCCCCAGTCCTCTGGGCACAGGTAGAGCAAGCCAGCTCCAGGAGTTGAGGTAGGAATCCTGTTCACTGACCCTTGTTACTATATCAGCCCAGTCTGGCCCCAAGGCCCCAAATCACCTCCATCTTCCAACATCCCACCCCTCCCAGCCACTGCCTCTGAGGCCCAGAAACCAACTTGGGCACACAGTCCCTGCCCTGGCATAGACCACACAACCCATTCAGGAGATCAGGCAGGCAGACCCTGCTCCAGAGCAGGCTACACAAGCCAGCCAGAAGAACATTCTCCAAGACCCAGACCCCAACTCAGAAAGGGACTCCCTGCTCTACCAAAGGCCAGGCCAGTCACCAGAGCTCCAGCACCCACCTTGGGCAGAGAACCCCCTGCTCAACAAGAGACCACAAAACAAAAGACCGGACAGGATAAAGAAACCAAGAATCAAAACACTTATCTAATACAGACAAACCCAGGAAATCGGCACCTAAACCTATAATCATTCCAAACTAAGATGCCTAACTGCCAGCATAAGAACACAGCTAACAACACCCAAGGCAGGATGTCACCTCCAGAGCCCGACTACCCTATTACAACAGCCTGGAAAACCCGGCAGAGCTGAAACACAAGAAAACAACCTTAAAAGCAACTTTATGAAGATAATGGCGGCCTTAAAAGGAAAGTGAATAAATCCCTCAAAACAATCAATGAAAATACAAACAAACAATGGGGAGGAAATGAATAAACTCATTAAAGAAACCCAGGAAAACACAAGCAAGCAATTAGAAGAAATTAATAAATCCTTTAAAGAACGTCAAGAACAAACAAGCAAACAATAGAAGGAAACAAATAAAACTGTTCAAGCTATGAAAATGGAAATAAAAGCCAAAAAGAAAACACAAACTGAAGGAATTCTGGAAAGGAAAAACCCTGAAAAACAAACAGGAACTACCGAGGCAAGCTGTAGCAATAGAGTGTAAGAGACGAAAGAGGGAGTCTCAGGAGTTGAGGGTACTGTGGAAGAAATAGATACATCGGTAAAAAAAAAAAAATCAAATCCAAAAACCTCCTAATACAAAACATCCAGAAAATCTGGAACACAACGAAAACATCAAACATAAGAATAATAGGAGTATAGGAAGGAGAAAATCCCAGCTCAAAAGCCTGAAAATATTTTCAATAAAATCATAGAAGAAAAATTTCCAAACCAAAAGCAGGAAATCCCTATAAAGACAGAGGAAGCATACAGAATACCAAACAGAATAGACCAGAAAAAAAATCCCCTGTCATATAATAATCAAACATTAAACATGCAAAACAAAGAAAAAATACTAAAGCCTGCAAGAGAAAAACAGCAAGTAACATATAAAGGCAACCCAAAGCAAATTGCACCTTACTTCTCAGGGGAGACTCGAAAGGCCAGAAGGGCCTGGACAGCTGTGCTACAGACTCCAAGAGATCACGGATGCTACCCCAGGCTGCTATATCCAGCAGAGCTTTCAATTTCCATAGATGGAGAAAACAAAATATTCGATGACAAATCCAAATTCAAACAATATCTATCTATAAATCCAGCCCTACAAAAGGGTACTAGAAGGAAATCTCCAACCCAAGGAGCTTAATTGCACTCATAAAAACACAGGAAATATATAACCTCACACCATCAAAACCAACAGAAAGGTCACACACACACACACACACACCACAAAACCAACATCATCTACAAAATAACAGGACTTAAACTTTGGTCTTTGAAAAATCTCAACACAAATGGACCTAATTCCCCACTAAACGGATACAGTTGAATCAAATGGATGCAAAAACAGGATCCATCCTTCAGTTGTACACAGGAAAAACACCTTAACATCAAAGAAAAACATTATCTCAGAGTAAAGGGTTGGGAAAAGATTTTCCAAGCAAATGGACCCAAGAAATAAGCCAGTGTAGCCACTCTAATATCTAAGAGAATAGACTTCAAGCCAAAATTAATCAAAGGAGACAGGGACAGACACTTTATACTCATGAAAGGAAAAATCCACCATGACAACATTTCAGTTCTTAACATCTATGCCCCCAACCCAGGGGCTCCCTCATTTGTAAAAGAAACACTGGAAAAGCTTACCAAACATTGACTCATACACATTGATAATGGGAGATCACAATACCATACTTTCACCAACTGACAGGTCATCCAGACAAAAACTAAACAGAGTGAACAGATGTTATAAAACAAATGGACTTAACAGATATCTACAGAACATTTCACCCACACACACAAGAATATACCTTCTTCTCACAACCTCATGGAATCTTCTCCAAAATTGACCACATACTTGGACACAAAGCAAGTCTCAATAGATAGAAGAAAATTCAAAGAAACCCCTGCATCCTATCAGACCACCATGGATTAAAGCTGCATTTCAACAACAAGAATAATGACAGAAATCCTGCAAATTCATGGAACTTAAACAACTCTTTACTGAGTGATGACTTGGTCAGGACAGAAATCAAGAAAGAAATGAAAGACTTTCTAGAATTCAATGAATATGAATCTACAAGATATCCAAACTTATGGGACACAATGGGACAAATGATCAGCTCATTTAGATGCTGAGAAAGCTTTTGTCAAAATCCAACACCCTTTCAACATAAAAGTTTAGGAGAGATTAGGTATACAAGGGACATACCTAAACATAACAAAGGAAAGCCTACTGCCAACATCAAATTAAATGGGAAGGAACTCAAAGCAATTTCACCAAAATCAGGAACAAAGCAAGGTTGTCCTCTTTCTCTCTCCATACCTATTTAATATAGTACTTGAAGTTTTAGACAGAGCAATAAGACAACAGAAGATCAAGGGGATACCAATTGGAAAGGGAGAAGTGAAAGTATCCTTATTTGCAGATGATATGATAGTATGTATAAGTGACCCTAAAAAAATCTACCAGGCAACTCCTACAAATTGATAAACATCTTCATTGAATTAGGTGGCTACAAGATCAACTCAAAAAGAAATCATTAGCCCTCCTATATATAAAAGACAAATGAACTGAGAAAGAAATCAAGTAAACAACACCCTTTACAATAGTCACAAACAACATAAAATATCTTGGGAGTGACTCTAACCAAGCAAATGAAAGACTTATTTGACAAAACTTCAAGTCTCTGAAGAAATATATTGAAGAGGATCTCAGAAGACGGAAAGATCTCCCATGTGTCTGGATCGGTAGGATTAACATAGTAAAAATGTCCATCTTACCAAAAGCAATATACAGATTCAAAGAAATCCCCATCAAAATCATAACCCAATTCTTTACATGCCTCGAAAGGACAATACTCAAATTCATATGGAATATTAAAAACCCAGAATAGCAAAAATAATACTGAAAATAAAAGAACTTACAGAGGTATCACCGTTCCTGATCTCAAGTTTTACTATAGAGCTATAGTAATAAAAACAACATGGTATTGGCATAAAAACAGACATGTTGATCAATGGGACTGAATCGAGACCCAGACATAAATCCACACACCTGACCTTTGATAAAGAAGCTAGAAATACACACTGGAAAAAGACAGCATCTTCAACAAATGGTGCTGGTCAAACTGGATGTCTTCGTGTAGAACAATGCAAATAGATCCATATTTGTCACCCTGCACAAACTGCAATTCAAGTGGGTCAAATGCCTTAACATAAAACCACACAGGAATGTAGGCAGCCTTGGCTCCTTGCCAGGAATAGTCCTCAGCTGCAGGAGAGCAAGCAGTTCATCCTCACTACCTATAAGAACTGTGTGGGTCTTTCTCTTCATCCTGGTGCAGGAACTTCGGTGAGCTGATGGACAGCTTTGGGGAACAGCCCTTCATCCTTCCATAATCCTTTAGGAGTCATACTCACACAGCTCAGGGCAGACGGGAGCCTCCCTGGGAAAACTGCGATGCAGTGTCTTAAGGACACAGATCAGGATGGTTTCGAGACTATTCATGTCCTCTTGGTCTAGAGGCTTGGTGTTCTCAAGTCTCTAAATGTCCTGTCACTTAGCATGACCATGCCACCTGGGATCCAGCAAGTGGATAGGACTTTGGTCTCTTTGTCCTGAACTCAACAGGATATTCCTGAGCAACATCAGGGACGGAGGAGTCTGAATATGAGGGGACAAGGAGGATTTAAAAACTCTGGGAGGTTCTGTGTAAGCCAGTGAGTGACCGGAAGTGAGCAGCTGATGCTGTAGCGGATAACGATCTGCCGCAGAGGTATTTCCTCATCAGTGTGCCAGTGATGTCCTTGCCTGGAGCAAGGTCTCCAGACCAGCAAAGTCATCACTTTAGGGACCCTATTTGCCAGAGCTTCTTATAGTGGTACTTTAAGGTCTAAGTCAGTTATAATTGTCTCACAGAGCCTGAAGTTTAGTGTTATATTGATATATTGTTATATATAAGAATACCAAACAATTGGTTGTCGAATGTGCAAGACTGTGGTGACTTCATTTGTAGCATCATCTTCACTCTGACTTGCAAGCTCTCTTTAAATAAATGTCATCTTCTCATCTCCACCCACCCTATCCTTTGTTCCTGCCCTGGCTTTGAGGGGAAAAAATGAAATATTAATTTTTGACAGCAGCGTTACCTCCAGTGTTTTTTCCTAGTGCTAATGAGAAGCTAAAGTCACATGAACTGGGAAGACGGTAAGAATCCACTTTTCACCTGCCTGGAAACCCTGAACTACCCTTAAAGTTGTGTGGTGCAAAACATCTTAAGAAAATGAAATCTGTTATGATAATATTTAATTTAATATTGTAATATTTTAGAATCAAAGGCAAATGGCACGTTGGTGAGAAATGCCTGTAATCACAGAAGTAGCATTTGGACTTCCAAGACAGCTCGAGATCAGCCTGTGCTAAGCACTGACGGCCACCCAGCCTATGCTACATAGCAAACATCATGTGCCCCCATCTGTAAAATATATCATGGCAAAGCAGTTTAAAACACATATACCTTTGTGGTCCTGCACCCCTTCAGGAGTCGCACTCACACAGCTCAGAGCAGAAGGAGCCA
The DNA here is from genome assembly GCA_026225945.1 of Cricetomys ansorgei. Classification (NCBI taxonomy): domain Eukaryota; kingdom Metazoa; phylum Chordata; class Mammalia; order Rodentia; family Nesomyidae; genus Cricetomys; species Cricetomys ansorgei. The sequence continues at coordinate 1,498,767 of JAMJFZ010001043.1, forward strand.
CCCTGAGAAGACTGGCTCACAGAATGTCTTGAAGACTGAGGGGTCAGGTGCTTTCTGGACCTTCTGGATCTTCCTGGACCTGAAGCTGTGGAGGTCTAAGTGCCACCAATGTCCTGCCGCTCATCAAGCTCATACTGCCTGGGGGATTTTGACCAATTTAATCCACTGCATTTTTAGCATCATGAGTCACTTGTTCTTAGCTCAGCGGGGTGATTTACTCTAGTGTTTCCCCCAGTGCTAATGAGGAGCTAAAAGTCATATGGCATGGATGGTAGAATGGGAAGATGGTAAGAATCTACTTTCTACCTGCCTAGAAATCCAGAACAAGTCTTAAGATGGCACAGTGCCAGATGTCTTAAAACAAGGAATGTTTTATTACAATATTTAATTTAATGTTGTGATTCATTAGAACACTGAGGCAAGTAGCAGTTTGGTGGGAATGCTGTCATCTCAGCATTTGGGATTCTGAGGCAGCTCAATCTCAGCCTGTGCTACATACTGACTTACAGGTCAACCTATGCTATGCGGCAAACATGATGTCCCCTGTCTCTAAAATTCATAATGACAAAGCGGTTTGTGGGGTTTTTTTTTTCTGTCTCCTGAGGTCCATGATGGGCCTAGTCTGTCTGCAGCAGGCCTTGCTTCTCTCCCACCCAAGTAGCTGGACAACCAGCTGTGCGGTCCAGCTGCTGGTGGCTGCTGGAAAAGAAGTGTGGGAGTGTGGGTCGGATGCCTCCAAGCAGGTCCTTGGTTGGGGAACCTTAAGAGTTGGAGGAACACACTGACTTCCAGGAGCACTGTCAGAGGAACAAAAACACTCATTTATTGCAAGGGCTTGGGTCTATTTATTGGCATTCAGGGGCAAGTAGGTCTCCCAGTACCCAAGGTAATGCATTGGTTAAGACAGGTAAGCAATTCTGCCAATTGCAACTGCCCCTCTGGAGGGGGCCAGGACTTGGGCGGACTCTGGTCTGTCAGTGCAGGAGGGAGGGGCCGAGCTTTGTCTGCTCTCTGAGATGAGAACAAAACAGTAACAGTACCCTCCACAAGTTAGTTCAGCGCAGTCCCAGTAAAGGGAGTTTGTCTGTCCATGTAGAGATGATGTGGAGCTGTGAAGCTGGCAGCAGTGGAGGTCATTGCTCAATCTGGTTTGTCTTGGAAGTCACCGGCCAAATGGTGTCTCTGGATAGGCGTGGCTCCAGCAGGAATCGATGGGTGGGCAGATGGAACGATCTTTCTTCTTTCTCGGTCTTCTCTCAGTTTCTGGGCTCATATAAACCTGTGGAATAATCTGAAACCTCGAGGGAAGAGCTGGGCACAGCTGCAAGCAGTGGACTGGGAGGCAAGGTGTAGTAATGAAACAGGCATTACGTGGGCACTGAGATTTGGGATTTGAGTGGGACTCAGAGAGACAGGTGTTTCTGAGTGGAGGTCTCAGGATACCATCTTCTTATCCTGCAAAGAGAGGTTGGGTTTTTTAGTAATAGGAGGAAATTTCACAGTGTATCAGATCTGGAATCTGTTTGGGCTTTAGGGGGAGCACTATGATATGGGATATTTCTGTTCCTAGGAACGTGATGGGCAGGATAAGTTGTATTTTATGAGGGGATATTTTATATCCTAGGGAGGATAGCAAAAGTCTTAATTGATCTTTGAGGTGGGAGTAGGAGGCCAAAGAATTCCCCCACACCAAGATGTCATCCATATAGTGATAAATGTGGAGGCCTCCAGCTAAGTAGGGTCTTAACGCTGAGGCAATGGCCTCTTGGCAGGTGGCAGGGCTGTTTGCCAGCCCTTGAGGAAGAAGTATCCATTTGTACCTGAGGCTGGCCCAAAATGATTAATGAGTGGTACTGAAAATGCAAATGTTGGCCTTCTCGGAGGTGGAGTGAGATGGAAAAAAACAGTCCTTGATGTCCATTGCTAAAAGAGGGACATTGGCAGGGACTGCTGAGGAGAGGGGCAGCCCTCTTTGGGGAGATCCCCAGACCCACATGATTTTATTAATTGCCCTTAAATCCTGCACCAGCAGCCACCCTCCTGAGTTCTTTTTCATAGCAAACACAGGGGTGTTCCCACGGGATGCAGATTGGGTGGATATGGTGTAGTTTTAGTTGTTCTTCAACTATTTGCGTGAGCACTTCAAGCTTCTCCCTTGACAGAGGCCACTGTTCAACCCAGATTGGCTCATTGAGAGCCAGTCCAGGCAGGGAGTTTTATATTTAACAGCAGCCTTTAGGATTAGAGGTGATCTAGGGGGGCTTTGGCAGGTATTATGGTGGTCTCTGAGGGCGCTGGCATCTATTTTAAAATAATCTTTTTTTTTTTTTTGGTTGACTAGCAGTAGCTACTTCCAGGGCTTCCAAGATATCTCTCCCTAAAAGATTTGTAACAATGTTATCTATGAGGGGACATAGCATGCCTTTAGCATTCCATCCGGGTCTTCCCATTCGTAGGCTTACTTGGTAGGTGAAGGCCTGGTAACAGCCTCCTACCCCCATAAACTGAGGGCCAGGGATTAATTCCCATTCCTGGGGGACCTCCCGGAGTTTTAGAATTGTTTTGTGTGCTCCAGTATCAATCAAGCATTTGAAAGATTTGCCTCCTATCTTTGTGGTAATTTTAGGGTGGAAATCTTCTGAAATGTCAGAGACCCATAGAGCTCCCTCTTAGTGGCTGGGCTGAGGGTTGCCTTTGTGGCACGGGGGACAGATTGTTTTAGGAGCAGTATGTCGGGGCCTTTTGGGAGCATTCACTTTTCCAGTGTCCTTTCTTGTCACAATTAAAGCAGGTTTCCCAAGTTTTAATGGCCGTGGCTAAGGCTTGTGCCATGGAAGCGGCTGTGTGTGATGGCACCCCAATGTCTTGGGTGGCTACAATCCATCTGTGAGGATGCTCATCTTTTAGTCCTTGACAAGCTAGCCAGGCTTCAGAGGTCATGCACTGGGCAGTGGGGAGGCCTCAGAGACACTGGTTTTGTATGTAGAATGTAAATATTTTCATGTAGCATAGTTTATAGGTTGCTCAAGGAAGCAGTAGGTTTTTAAAGCGCACTTTAATCAGAAATGGACTGACACGCAAATTTGGAGAAACATTTGATTTATGTTTTTTCCTTAAGATTGATAAATCTGATTAGCCCAGAGAAGTCAGATCACTTTGTATGCCAATATTTGGTTAAGTATTTAGTGCTTCCCCAGTTGTACAAGGATTGAGCAATGGGCTATCCTTCAAGAAACTTACCAACAATGCCTTTTTTGGTTTTTCGAAACATGATTTCTCTGTTGTACCTCTGGCTGTCCTGGAACTCACTCTGTAGACCAGGCTGGCCTTGAACTCACAGAGCTCCACCTTCCTCTGCCTCCTGAGTGCTGGGATTAAAGACATGTGCTACCACCACCCACCCTCAAATATCAATTTTCTTGCTGAATTCTAATATAGATTGCTGACTTTCTGGAATTGAATTTCCTCTTTCTTTCATCCTGTTTTCTGAATCATCTTTAAGCTCACCAATCATCTGAAAATAATTTTTCTTTTGTTCAGCATTTCAAATATTTCATTATTTTCATGTATAGTATAATATGGGTGAACAGAGGTGAATCCCAGGGTAGATTCATAGAAGAACATTTTCTTTTAAATCCAACTCACATAGGACAAATCAATATAGTAAAAAGCAGAAAGTGATGAATTAGAGTCCAGAAACTTGGTGAAATCAAATAAATAAATTTTCTAAACTAAAATGATGTCATAAAGCAGAACGTAGAAGAATCTGAATAAATATGAGTTTTCTAAGAAATCTTGACAAAATTTAAGGGTGAAGCACTGAGACGGCCTGATGCAAAGACCGTCCCAGAGCTCTGTGATGAGAGCAGATCATGAATATGGGGACAGAGATGCTCCAGAGAGCTAAAGGACATACGCCAGCAGAACTTCCACCATTCTGTCTCCAGGTACACACATTTCCAACTCTAAAGAAGGAAAGTTCTCGGGCTCATCCTTCCCAGTTCCCCTGGTTATCCAAACATTTGTACTTCTGAGGGAAACTGATATATGCAAGTAAATCAAAGCACTATCAGTTCTAATAATCAAAATGACTGTGGAATAGGTAAGTTCTGGCCAAGATCTTCTGGCAATACTGGTATCTCCAGGGTTTGCAGAGTTCTTGGCTACCATAAAATATCAGAGAAACTTCAGTTTCCAAAGTTGTCACCATGTCTGTGAGAAGCAAGCCTACTGTGGATTCTCAGTTCATGTTATACAAATTTCATCTCCACCTTTCCACAATTACTTTATCAGAGTCACAATTTATCCTAGGCTTAATAATTTAATTTTTACTGTATTGATTTTTTAAAAGCCCTGGAATTGGCACAGAATCCACCCAGACATCAAATTGTCAGCGCAAAGGAGATTTATTTGCTTCAAAGGAACAAAGGACTAGGGACATGGGGCAAGGCAACAGAGGACATGGAACACAGAAAAAGGGTGAGGGATAAGGGACAGGGTACATGGGACTGCCTCGGGATAGAGTAGAGACAGCCATGGTTCATGGGAAGATGGTTTTTCAAGGGCCCTAGTGTGGGAAGGGAAGAAGGGGAGGCACAGTCAGAGAAGGGTTGGGGTAGCTGTCTTTGATAGTCTGGGAGGAGAACAAAGGAGAGGAGATGATAGGCTTTTTGGCAAAGACGTGTGAGTGCTGTGAGGAATTTCTGGGATACGGGCCCTTGCGTGTGAGCAGCTTGAATTTAACTTATGTCTAGGTGTTCTTTCATGAATCATTACTATTTGGGGATTATGTGGAGAATGGAGTCAGGACCAACATTCCCACCTTTTGTAATTTATAAGTGAGATTTCAGGGAAGGGGTGGAGTAGCTTCATGTGAGGACTTCCTGTTAGCATCGGGACATCAAAAAGCTGGGTTGCTGGCCAAGGCTGGGAAGAGTACTGTTTTACTTGCTGTCAGGCTCTGTGGGATCATCTGAGGCTAGGGAAGTGAGAATGGACCAACCGGGACTAGCTGCTTTGGAGCTGCCAGGAATGTAGATTCCTAGGAAGTACTCGGTTGGCAAGTTGCTGGAGTAGTCTGTGGTTGATTGGGAATCCACTGGGATCGATAGAGGAAAGACAGAGGTAAAGTTAAGGAGTTAGGGGGAAATTTTTATCTTGGGTGTACACTTGAAACTTTTAGACCCATGATCCTGGTAGTTGGGAAGAAGGGTCCTTCCAAGATCAGGGAAAGCGGAGGGATCCCACCCTCAGGAAGAAAGGAATCAGCAAGTGGTGAGGCAGGCTGTTGGTTGGCAGGAGTATCTGGAGTCTGTTAGGAAGTTCTTGAGAGGAGCCAGGAAATTTTAGATTGGCTATAAAAGTTCAGCTGGGCAACAACTGTAGAGCCAGCACTCAAGTTGTCTAGGAAGCAGGGAAAAAGCAAGGTTTCAACTGCTTTTCCTGGTCATGGAGCATACCAGAATTCGGGGAAATGGTGTAGCTACAGTTGGTGCACTCTGGCAGCTAGCCACGCTCCCTCCGCCCCTGGCAGCAGCCACAGCGTGGAAAAGAGGAGCTTTTTTACACTCTGAGTTTGCTGATAGCTGTTTGTGTGTGTGCGTGAAGCCCAAGTGGGTCTTGTGTTTGGAGTCTAGGAGAAGGTTGTATGTTTCCCCATAGCAGTGGTGGAAAAGAATGTCAAACCACAAGGAGGTTTTGGCCAGAGATTCTTCCAAAAAGCCCAGAACTCACTGCTGTGGAAACAGCAGCTGGGAGCCAAGAGGTCACTGATCTAAACTGACCAGTTTTTTGGAAACCTGACTATACGTTTCTCAAATCTAACTAGAGGCTAACAAGAGAAAGACGAGTGGTCTGGATACTGGGGAGGCAGTCCTGACAAGACACATCTGCTATGGTGATGAGAACTCCACCCCACCAGGGAACCCTTCTTGAAGACAAGGATCATATGTGATGATGCTAAAAATGGTATCTGCTAAAAGTATATTAAAAGTAACTCCCAGATGATCAGGACTAATGGTTGCTGCATTATGACGAAGTCTTCAGCATGTTCTAGAGAACTTTGAACTCAAACATTTTTTTTTTAAGAAATTGCCAGATACAATCATGCTGGACATTATGATAGGCTTGATATATATGTAGTTTCATTTAATCTTCTGCATCCTGGCAAGCTTCATAATTATTCCTCTCATAAATAGTTGCTATTGTAGTGTTAAATTGTGTTGTCGAGATAAAGCAATTTTTTGATTGGCTTATATAGAAACTTATTGCAGAAGTTTATTTCTAGTTATATTTAAAATTATTGCTTTGTGCATTTTAGGGGGTAAGAGCTGCCCAGGCCTTGGCATTTTGTATTATCTGCAGGTGTTGACTTTATGTAAAAGATGTTTGATTCTTCATAATCTGCACGTGCTCATTATTCTCTGACAATGAACCATTAGAGAAGAGCAAAATTGCTTTGGAGAAATTTTTTGTGGTCCTTTCTCCCAGAGTTTCTGGCAATAAGAGGAGAACACTTCCCTTAGGTCCCATAAAGATGACATAGTTCAGCTGCTAAAGGATTGTGGGATGAGAATAGGCTACAAGTTTTCTTCATTACGCAAATAGGCCTTTGGTTGAGGGGTTAGAATTTTGGTATTAGTGAAACACCTGAAGAGCTTCTGTGTCAATAATCCTTTCAGATTAGATGCTGGCTGGCCAGCAAGCTCCTGGAGTTTGCCTTTCTCTGCCCTTCAGTGCTAGGCTTACAGGCATGCAGGACCTGATCTGGCCCTGTATGTAAAAATTACTTGGGTACTACATGTTTAAACTAAAATTCTTTTCTTTTCACCACAAGGATTCTTACGCATTGAGAAAACTTCATGGCCCTCATGTCTATTTTAATGGAGTTTTTTTCTCTTAACTGCCTGTTTTTGTTTCCATTAATTGGTGTGAAGACACCCAAGTGATTCTTACATATTGATTTTGTACCTAAAAGTTTCATAGAATTTGTTTCTTAATTTTTAAGAGATTTGATTTGGTTGTTTAGGTTTGTGAGCATATACATTGCATTTCTTGCTGTATGGTTTGATGATTCATTTCTGTTTATTGACTAATCATTCCACCTGAGACGTCCAGTGTTGCACTGCAGACGCTCTTCTCCTTTTCTTAATCTTACAGAAGAAAGGTTAGTTCCCTCTTTACCGTTGAGTACGATGCTGTAACCATTCTGGCAGGAGAGGAGACAGTCTATAAAGAGACACAGTGGCTCTCAGGATACTGAAACAAACATATATTTAACAGCTTTCCCTTTGTTCAATAGTTGGACTCCTTCCTTATTCTTAGTTTGTAGCCTGTATACCATAGCTTTGTTTTTTGTTTGTTTGCTTTTTTTTTTTCAGAAAGGCTTGAAGCTTCACAAAATTAGGGGTTAACTGCATACAACCAATTGGGAGGAACAAATAGGTAATTAGGTGAGGACTAAAGACCTTGCCTATCTCTTTCTTTTTGAAAGAATAGTAACTTTTAGCTAGACCAGCTCTGATTATTTTAATCGAAGTTATTACTGAGAGATTTTAGATGGAGGGTTTTATTTTATTTCATAACAAGTTTGTGTGTGTGTGTGTGTGTGTGTGAAGATGGGGGTAGACAACCTGAAAAGCTTAATGGTTTTATATAGTCATTAAGTTGAAGAATAATATAAGTATCTGTAATGTAGAGGTAACTAAAAACAAAACCATACAGAATATTTATGTACAGAAACTCAGAAAATGTTAACACCAGGTTGTTTTTGTTTTTATTGCAGACTTTTTAAACTATGTTTAGTATAGAAAGCTTATGTTTTAGCTGCTTTAAAGCAGACAGTGTTTTTTCTTGGACTGTTTTGTTTTGTTTTCTCCCTGTGCTCTAGTGCCAGATGACCTTCTGATCCAGGACAATGATTTTGGAGGACATTTTTAAACAAAGATGCTTGGGGCAGGAGGACAGGAGGCATAACCCAAATCCAGACCCAGCTTTTTAATAAAATAAAACAGTATAAACCAACACTTCAATGTTATTCATACACAAAAGATATCTAAACTGAGGCAAAATTGAATCCAGGGATCAGAGGGAGAAACCAAAGCAAGCAGAGAACAAAGAATTCTTAGAGATTAAAAAAAATTCTGGGTGCAGCCAGCTGCAGCAGTGTGGTGAGCAGCAGGGGGCAGAAGAGAGGCTTATGGTACATGCAGGGCTGCATGCCACGGGTGCTTGCATCACCTTAGCCTGGAAGCAAGGGGTGTGGGGTGACAGCAGCCAGAGTTCCACAGTCAGAGACAGGAACCAGTTGGAAGGTAAAGAAGCAGGGAAAAAGACATTCTTTAGAAGTGGGCTGAGAGAAAAGTTTGGCACACAGAAGGGCATGGAGAAGTGCCCAATTACCAGGCTCAAGCAAGCCAATGAGAGGGACAGAGTATAAAGCAAGATCCATGGGGAGCTAGCCTAGAGACATTCAAGAACAGTCTGCCTTGCAGAATTCCTGAAAATGGGCATGCAGCTCAGGGGCAACTTGGCTATGCTCAGTCTGACTTTGATCTCTGCAACAAAACTTGAAAACATAAATACAGCAGACAACACAGAACAATGGAAAAAGACAATAAAACAACACAATTAAGGAAGACTAGAAGAATCTTCATCCATACACCAAAACCAGAGGTGCATGTGGCATCCCCTCTGTCCAGGAGTCTGAGTCTACAGTTGTGTCCAATCTTGCCTTTGTCTCCCCAAGTGTCTGGACTCCAAAATAGAACACAATTCACCAACTGGTCCAAGATTCAGAAGTACACTGCCTGGCAATTCTCACTTTTGTTTTGCTTTCAATTTTGCAAGTTTGGGATAGCTGAAGTCTGGGCACTGTTGGGCCTATCAAGTCCACAGTGGACTTGCTCCCTCTGGGGCTTATCACCCACTAGAGATTTCAAGTTGTAGCAGCCTTACAGTCTGAGTTTCCTAGGACCTGTCTTGTTCACCTTGGACTTGCTCCTTTTGTGGCCTATCCTAGAGCCCTGGCCTTGAGTCTAGGGTCTCCTAGGGATCTCTCTGTAGTCCCTACAAATGTTACAGAGTTTGTAATTTCTTCAAAAAGACCATACACTCAATTCAATTATAATTAAAGATTTAATGATTAACTGCTAGCGGGACAACAGCCTTAAATCCAAATCTTAGGCACGTCGTGAAACGGGGATACAGCAAGGGGATTTTTTAAGGTGAAAAACACAGAAGACATTCAACATTTTTGCAAGCAAGCAAAACTGGTCTGTTAGGGCAAGCTGAAGTGGTTAAGGCAGCCCAAAACAATGTTTAGGAAACTGTGGAAACACGTTACAAAAACCAAAACAGCAGTTAATAATATAACACGTAGACAGTCGCAGCTACACATTTCTGGGTGAGGATCACTGGTTCAGGAGGCTGGGGACGTATCCCCCAGGGGCGGGGTCAGAGATAAATGGCTAGTGGTTGCCAACACGGATGCCTAACATACAATGGAGTTTTTTCAGGATCACAACCTTAGTCAATGTTTCTAAGGTGTTTGGAGTTGCCTTACAGTGTACATTCTTACCACTACTTTAGTGCTTAGTACCCAGAAATGCCAAGCATTTACTAGCTTCAGTGAATTAACTTCTCCCCTTGTTCGTGTCAACTTTGCAAGCAACCTTCATATGAAGGATGCATCCTGACATCTTTCTTTACTTGTTCCCCTGCCCACTGATTTTAGAATAGCCTCTGGCATGTAGTAAGTGTTTTATAAATAAACAGAAGAGTCAGTGATAGTGGAAGTATTTTAGAAGGAACAAGAAGGCAGGGAACATTTTGGGCTTCTTACAAGAGTAAACTCTAGCATGCAGAAAGAGAAAACACTAATTTCTGATGACTACGTGTCCTCCTGCATTTCCTGATGAAGGGTGCTTGAAGCTAAACTATCTGATAGGAATGGAGGAATGGTGGGATAAAAAGAATCTCTGCCAACACACAAAATTATGAACTGGTATTTAATTACCTAGCACCAACTGCTTCAGAAAAAACAATCTATTGTCACAAATAATTTATTCTTGTGATATAATAGAACAGCAAAGCAAAGCCATGCCACTGTATAGAGCTTTGGTTCATAAAGAACGGAGTGTAGAAAGGAATTTCTTATTTCTTAATGGACACTGCAGAACTTAAAAACATGCACACCCTTGATGATCAAGACAAAGGGACTGAGACCAGCATAGCTAAGTACTAAAAAGGCTTTCAAATTTGGTATAGTGGCATCGTATGTCACTGTGAAGCCTATGTAGAAAGAGAAAATGAAATCTGCCAAATAAAAGAAAAGGAAACAGGTCATGAGAATGAGAACACTCTGTGTAGCTCTGATTTCTGGCCTGGAATTACTTGCAAACCCGGAGCTGTGAAGGTAGAGGACACGTATATGATGTTTATACAAATGGAGGGCCATAGACCCACTACTCCAGCCCATGACACTCTGAAAAATGACATCACGAAGAGACATGAGAGAGAGGAAAAGCCATTTAACTATATGTCTGGATGGAAGCATATAGCAATACCCAACTTCAGATCTGTTCATGCTACTGACTGCTGTAATATAGTGAAGCAAGTTGGAACAGATCAAAGAATTAAGGATCCAAAAGAGGAGAAGAAAGGGAAGAACTTGCCATGCAGTCTGTGGTTTGAGCTTTCTCCAGCTCATGTTTCTGGGACTGATGGTGACAGCCTGGACCACACTGAGGAGACAGGTGGTGCAGATGGAGAGGCCCCGGGCAACCCTTTCTAGATAAATTATAATTTTACAACCAACATCACCTAGGAAGATTCTGATATAGAAAATTGTGGCTATGTTTCTGACTCCTATGCAATAAATAACGATTATGTTCACCAAAGCCAAGTGGATAAGAATAGCATCTATATTTTTTTTCTCAGGACCCAAGATGAAAGTATACACATGTCTCACAAATAAGATGATGTTTCCTAAAACTCCAAGTGCAGTCAGTGAAATGAAAATAACTCTCTGGATGAGTTCTCTCCAAATCATCTTCAGTCAGAGAAGCTAGAAAAACATTATGAGACAGACAAGGAAGTCGGCACGATGTAGTTCATGCCTGCGGGTTTTCCGCTTCTTCAGTGAACTGAATTGTATCATGTGTAAAGGCTCAGAGGTTCTGGCTCATAGATGCATGATATCCTCCTACCCCATTCTGTTCTTGCTTTCACTGACATGGGGATGAGGATGACAATCAGACATGAACACCATGCTAATACAGTCACAGCCTTTAAAGAAAATAGTTCTTCATAATCCCTCATCTATAATTTTTTTTTCCTGCGAACATCCAACAAATGGCATCATCCCTCAATTTCCAAGCCATGACGTTGAACACCAACTTAGGTGCTGCCCTGCTCAGATCCTCTTTGTCGTCCTGTACACAGTCATTGCTTAGGTATACACTGAGTTAATAAAACATCGTAGCTGCTCCAAAGAACTAGAATACTTGCCCAAATGTGGTTGCTTCTCAGGGATGGTCATGTGGCTTTTTTGCATCTCCAACTCTTAATTGACCTTGCAATAAATAACACATAGATTATTTAGGTAGGGTTGTATTTAGCCCATCTCCTTGCCTTGAATGGAAGGGTGTGATTAATTTCTGTCCAATTATCTCATGCTTGGGATAGTCTTAAAGGTAACTCATCTCTACCATTCATGATTTTCCTCACCATCCCCTAAGAACATTCTCCCAAGGAATCATCAAATCTCAGCTCTCAAATTAGGCATCTTCTCTTTTGGACTCCAAATGCAAGCACATCTTACCATTTTGATTTCCGAGGTTCAGCACATCTAGTAATTTTATCAATCAGTAATGTTCCACCCTATAAATGACAAGCAAACTAATACCTCACACTGATTTGTGTAATTTTACAAATGACATCCAATTTTTATCGTCTCATTCTGTGTAAAATTTTGATGAGGATTAAAACATAAATGTGTTTCTTTTGCTTCCAAATGATATGATTTTACAAATCATAAATAGCTTTATGCAAGGACCTTAAATCTATTTGTCTTCGATAATTTAGTATTCTCTGCTGTTCACCAAATTTATCTCTGAATTGCTTTCAGTGTCTCACAGGCACATGTAATACTGGCACTTACCCTGTCACAAGAGTACATGTAATATTTTCTTTCTCATGTGATTCCAGGCACCATCCTTCATAGCTAAGTTCTACATAAACATACAAATGGTCTCTTACAATTTTCCTAAACCCTCCAGATTGTGCTTACAGTTAGCCTGCTTTTATAAACTCCTCAGTGGTGAGAAAACCTGGGAGATGTTTTAATACATTAGTAACCTTATAATGAGTTCAAAAATGGCTTATGAATATTTAATCTACATGTATGTGTATATACATATATTTAATGTATACATATATATAAATAAATATATATATATTATATGTGTGTAATACATATATATCACAGAGCTGAACTGAAAGGAAAGATATTCTGGTTGTTCTCTTTCTTTAACTTTCTGTGGAGGACAATCCAATTTGAAATTCACATTCAGGAACATTTTCTGTTTCCTTGCATGTATAGGGGAGGTAAATTTCCAAGGATCCGATGATTCAGAGAATATTATGAACTATCTTTAAAGACATTTATAATGTGGCTAATTTTCAGTTGTCTTATCTCCATAATGATCTTTTTATGACTATGTATTTTTAAAGATGTACCTCTTGGTCATTTGAGATGCTGATAATATTTATTGAAATAACAAAGCTCTTTGTTTCCTGAATAGTGTCACTCCTGGACTGGAAAAATCATCATACATCTATTCAAGTAACTTTCAGAGAGACGTTTATATTATATTATATTTTTTTAATTTTGGTCATTTTTGTGTGTATGTGTTTTCCGTGCATGCACATCTGGGCACCAGTTGTGTGCATGGAGCTTGCAGAGGCCAGGATAAGGCATCGGATCCCCTGAAGCTGGAGTTGTACATGGTTGCTAGCAGCAATGTAGTTGTTAAGAATCGAATCAGGGAACTCTGCGAGAGTAGCAAGCTCTCTTAACCACTGTGCCAGCTCTTCAGACCATATATGTACATTTTAGTAAGCTTTCATATGTTTGTTACCTCCACCCTGTTAGAATCAATCAATTCAGTCAATGTTTATCTAGGTGAATGAGGGACTTTGTAGCAAATGATGTTATGGAGTTAATAATAATGATGATAATAATAATAATAATAATAATAAAATAATTAATAATAATCCAGGGATATCAAGCCTTTAGAAATAGAAAGTTAGGATTCAAAAGAAAATTCTTTGTGACCACCCACTGTGGATTAAAATTTTGGCTCTCCCAATTCACAGATTTACCATTTGGAACATATTTTTGGATTCTTAACAAACTATTTTTCATATGTAAATTATGTTTTTTGCACCATAGATGTATTGGGGTAGTCAATGAAGTCATATGCACATGGCCTAGGGAAATGCTCAGTATGTGTTAAAAATTCATTTTGTAAAATCAGTTGTTAGTTTACTATGTAGCCTTATGTCTGTTTTAGCCACAATTCTCATATTCTAAGGTTTACATTGGGTCTAAGAAAGGGGAAATACACAATTAATGAAATCATGATAAAGAAAGAACCTTCCAGCCACTAAAACTGTAATCACCACAGGTTATACATCTCAGATCAAAGTTCTCTGTCTTTCGAGGAAAAATCAAACAAGGACTGTGCGGAAACTATGGACGTAAGGGCTTCCTACTCTAGGCTGCACTGCAAGTGCATCAGTCTCCTACCCCTTCCTGTCCTTTGTAATGAGAAGCTCTGACCCAGTGACCATATGCTCTGCTGTGGACACTGAAACAGTTCTGGACTGGAATGTAGAAATGATAGACCATCTTCTCCCTGTATACTGCCACTTTGCTCTTGCAGAGTGACAGAGAGCCCAGATCCTCTCAGCCACGGTTCAGCAATTCACAGATTTCCTTCAGTATCACAGGTGGCCCCAATCCACTATGGCATGTTGCACTCACCTGTGCATTCTGTGCAGCAGCTCTGGATGGGTGTCCTCAAAGCACCAGCCACGGGCTATTTATACAACCTCAAGTCTTTGTGCTCAAGCAAGGTGTCAGGTTGTCACCACCAGGAGTTTGATGTCATCAGGGTAAACCTTTCCTTATGCAAGTCTCCATATCCCTGAGTCCCCAGCTCTATCTTCTCCCTGGTGCTCTGTCATTATCTGGGCCTAGAAACTTTCCAACCCAAATTATAGTGCCTGTGAGTAAGGGGAAGGATGATAAACAGGGCTCAGGGAGACTCGACTTTTTGGACTTAATTCCCATCTTGCCTCTATTATATATAAATGCCATTCATTTACCTCTAACCCAAGGACTGCTTTGGAAGAAATTTCTGATAATTCAAAGTGATCATTTTGTGAATACTTTTAAAGCATACTCTTCATTAATTATAAAAGATCATTGACTATGACAGCAAAGGACTAACTTCAGTGTTATGCTTAAGACACAGGGACTCTGGAAGCCTCTGTGCTCTCATTCAAAGTACTACTTTGGGTGCCTGCTGCATGCTTTGCAGTCATATTTTTTCTGATGCTATTTTTTTCTTTTTCTTACAATTACCTTTTCCCCATACAATATATTTAGCTCATGTTATCCCCTTCCCGCAAGACCTTTGGCATTCTCCATACCTCCCTAGCCACCCAATTTTTTCTTCCCTCTCTTTGGCTCTCCCACACAAAAATCCCAAAGAAAACAAAACAAAAATCCCACAAAACCCAAAAATATGTATTTTATTTTGTGTTAGATAACTATTTCTGGTCCTGGGGCCTGCCCTGCAGTGTGATTGAGTGTCACTCAGTGACATTTCATTGGAGAGAACATATTGTCCCCTTTCCACCAGGTATGAATTGAAAGTATGTTATTGGTTAGGGATGGGACCCTGTGTCAACTTCCCTCTCTCAGTGGTGAGACCTCATCTAACTTGAAACTGGTCAGCTCTTATGTGTGCTGCCACAATCTCTGTGAGAACAAATTGCATCAGTCCTATTGCATTTGTAAGAAATGGTTTCCATGTAGTAATCCTGCATCTCTGGCTCTTAGAATCTTTTTGATTCTTCTGAATAGATTCATGAACCTTGAGGCAAGAGAGTTCATGAAAAAATCCATTTAGGACAAAGTGCTTCAAAGTCTCTTACTCTCTGCACATTGTCCAGTTGTGGGTCTCTGCTTTAATCTCATCAACTGAAAGAAGAGTCTTCTCTGGTGAGGTCTGAGAGATATACTGATCTATAGGTATAGCAATACGTGTTTGTGGGTATTTTATTGTTATGTTTCTTTAGTAGAATTATAGTAGTAGGATTTTCCTTAGACCCATGACCAATTAGTCTCAAGTTCTTGGCCATGTAAGCAATGTCAGGTATGCCTTCCATCTCATGGATTGGGCCTTAAATTCAAAAGAAAAGTGGCTGGTTACTCCCATAAGATTTGTATGCCATTATTACAGCAGAATATACTACAGGCAGTTCACTGTTATAGAGTGCACGATGTGTAGCTGTATGATAGCAATGATTACATTTCTCCTCTGCAGACTTCCTTTCAGCACCATGAATAGTATTCAGTAGCAAAGAAGCTTCTTGTTCGGGACCAGCTTGACTGCTCTTGTTTGATGACATAAGTGTTGTCCTTACAAATAGGCCCTTACCATCAAGTTAGCAATAGCCTGTGATGTCTGGAGAAAGGGTCATGATCAATAACTCAACAAGTTGTAGTCTATTCCTGGCATGACAGGAGATCTTATTTTGTGGCATAAGATGTCATTTCGTGGTATTGTTTATCCCATTATATGATGACTGCATTTAAATTCCATATATATATGGTGTCAATATGGCTTTTCAAAAGGCCTTTCATGTTAATTGTCCCTCTGTATGTTCCATTTTTATACCCTTCATTCCCACTTCTATTTCACTGATGTCTTCCTCAGTATGTTTGCTTTTACATGTAGCAACACAACTAATTTATACCTGTTAGTTGTGTATTCTACTAAATTGCTGAAAGTGTTTATCAGCTATAGAAATTTCTTGGTGGATTCTTTAGGGTGTTTTCTGTATAAAATCATATCATCTACAGATAAATATACTTTGACTTCTTCCTCTCCTATTTATACACCTTTGATCTTTTTCAGTTCTTATTACTCTAGCTATGATTTCAAGTACCTAATTGAATAGTCATGGAGAGAGTGAAAACTTGTCTTATTCTTAACTTTAGAGAAACTGGTTTGATTTTCTTTCTAAATAGAATGATGTTGGCTATGTGTTTCATGAAAATTGCTTTTATCAAGTTGAGGTATGTCTGTTGTCTTTCTAGTCTCTCCAAGACATTTATCATGGAGGAAATATTGGATTTTGTCAAAGGCCTTTTCTGCATCTAATGAGATGATTATGTGGTTTTTGTCTTTCAGTATATTTATGTGGTAGATTGCAGTTATTGGTTTACATATGTTGAACCAGCTGTACATTTCTCTGATGTATCCAATTCAACCATGGTGGATAACCTTTGTGATGTGTTTTGGAATTTTGTTTGCAAGAATTTTATTAAGAGTGTTTGCTTCAAAAAACATAAGAAATATTGATCTATAATTTTCTTTTTTGTTGGGTCTTTGTGTGGTTTTAGCATCAGGACAACAGTAACTTCTTAAAAAGAATTAAGAAATGTTCCTTCAGTTTTCATTTTGTGGAACATTTTGCAGAGTATTGGCTTTTAGTTCTTCTCTGAAAGCACGGAAGATTTCTGCATTAAATCAAAATGGGCCTGGTCTCTTTTTGGTTAGAAGTATTTCAATTACTACTCCTATTTTACAAGGTTTTTTTGGACTGTTTAAATTGTTTATTTGAGCTTAATTTATCTTTAGTAGGTCATAAATATCAAGAAATTAACCCACTTCTGTAAAGTTTCCAGTATGGTGGAATATAGGCTTTTATACTATGTCCTTACAATTCTAGATTTTGTTGGTGTCTATTTTTTTTCTCCCTTCTGATTTCTGATTTTATTAATTTGGATCTTCTATTTACACCGCTTAGCTGGTTTAGATAAGAACCAACACATTGTTTAATTGACTGTCTATATGTTTTGGTTGTGTTTCTTGTTATTGTTACTACTGTTGCTTTCTATTTAATTGATTTCATCCCCGAGTTTGATCAGTTCATGCTGTCTAATCTTTTCGGGTGTTATTTCTTCTCCTTGTTTTAGAACTTTCAGTTGTGTCACTAAGTTACCAACACGAGATGTCTCCAGTTTGTTTTTTTTTTTATACAGGCGCTCAGCACTGTAGACGAACCTGCCTCTTTGAATTGCCTTCATTGAATCCCATTGATTTTGATATGTTCTGGTTTTATTTTCAATCAATTCTAAAAAGGATTTCTTCATTCTTGATTCCTGCCTTAGATCGTTTTTCATCAAGTCATACGTTGTCCAGCTTCCATTAGTTAATATATTTTCTGCTGTTTCTGTTGTTGCTGATATCCAGTTTTCATGCATGGTTAATAGACAAGATGCATGGTGATTTTTCAACATTCTCCTATCTGTGTAGACTTGTCTAGCATCTTAGTATCCTGTGTCCAACACTGGAGAATGTACCATTTGCTGCTGAGAAGAAAGTATTTTCTTTAGTTTTGGGTTGGAAAGTTTTATAGATGTTTATTAGGTCCATTAGATTTGTGATCTTATTTATCTCTAGTTTTTTGTTTGTTTGTTTGTTTAGTTTTTGTCTCAATGAATGAGGGAGAGGTATCCCAAGTCATCCACTATCAATGTGTGAAGATCAATATGTGCTTTAAGTGTAGTCATGTTTCTTTTACAAAATTGGGTGAGCTGTCATATATGGATCAAACTATTAACTTTGTGAATCAAGCCATAGTTTTCTTAAACAAGTGGTGGGGGATGCACATACTCTTGACACTTGAGGATTATCACTCGACTGGCCAAAGATAAAGTTGAAGACTTATGAGAGCAAGCATTGCAGTCAGGCACTCTGGATTTCAAACACTGTTCCCATTTCTATATATGTGCCTTTGAGCACAGTAAGTGGCCTCAGGCTCACTGTTCCCACTACAGATTAGTGGTGAGTGCTGTACTCTGCAGCTGTATTGTGAAGATTCAATTGACTGAGGTACGTTGTACTTCAGTGAACAGAAAATTTTCAAAAATAGATTCCCTAAACAATTGATAGTGCTATTTTGCTATGGCCCTTACCTCTGTTTTTGCCAAAATTCTCTGTTATTATAGACTGTATAATATTTATCATATTTTAGGTCTAAGAAAGACAATTTTAGAGTAAATAACTTCATAACAAGTAATGTGAAGGTGCCCCAGAAATGAGTGCCTCAGAAATGAGACATGAGCTGAAGAAAGGTTTTGCAGACACATAAGTACAAAATGTACAAATGTGTGGAGACAATGCAAAAATGAGTGTGTTCGCAGAAACATTGAGATTCAGTTATCTCTGATAGCACCCTTACCTCTATGAAAACATCAATTCAGAACAAAGCATTTTTACTGCTGCAAAAGAAGGGACTCCCATGGAAGGAAAGCAGTAGAAGCCTAGACACAGCAGTGTCACATCAAATCAGACACATCTAATTCTATTTTGAATTCTATTACCCTGGCATTGTTTTGATATGGGTAAAATTAACACTGTGTCATTCCACATGATAAACTACTATTATTTGGAATTTCCTAATCTATAGACAGACACATATATTCAGTTTGTCAAATATTGTCTTCTTCTGGTGGTATTTAAGCCATTGAACACAGAGATGCACAATTTTGTTCCTGTTGTAATTTTCAAAGATCAAGTGGACCTGAAGGACCTTAGAAATGGAAATGAAGGTCTTAGAAATGGAACCACAAAAAGAGCAAATGTTACAACAATTCTAATGTTTGCCCAATGATTATCTTGCTTTCTACTATTGGAACAGACACAGTGAAAGTCCTCTTCATCAGGTGGCAGAATGTAGAACAGCAGATCTGTTGCCTTTGTTGGCTATGATCTCTAGAACTGCTCAGGGCTGCAGATCAGGATTACTGTCTGAAAATAAAACACTACTTGCTTAAATTAACCTCATATGCAGCATAGCAGATTTAAGTAGTCTTTCAAAGTTACTAACAGGATGAATAAAAGAGACGTTTTCTCAATGTCTTTCTCTCCATTTAGCTTAGAGCTGAACCAGATGGCAGTCTCTGAAAAATCAGCACAAGTGGACTGAGAACTACAAAAACAACAGTGAGAAATTCCCCCATGTCTATTAGCATGAGTTTGTCCTATAAAGGAAAACTTAAAATAAGGAATATCCTACAGTCTGACAAATAAAATGAAAGAAAGAAGCATTGGAAGAAGGGCCACTTTGAACAGCTTTCATTGAGGGAAAGTGTGTATAAAAAGAAATTTGGAGTTTCTTAAAAAGAGAACATGCAGGTGGCACGTGTGAGTTGCCATGCAGCTACTGGCTAAGTCAATCCCATGACATGCAGCATGTTGCAGGACCGTGACAAGAAGAAAATGGCTATTTTCTTACTTTCATGTGGGAATAGCAACAATTGTCACTTTGACTACCTTAAGATGTGTTCATTCTGGTGTTTTGATAGAATGGAGAAGCTTGTTGTTATCAGTAAATTGAGATAACAGAAGCGCATCCACGAGGAAAGGATTTGCCATGCAGACCTCAGTCTGTGCCTTCCCAAACTGATTCTGTGTTTGTCTACATATAAACACTTACTAGCACTTTGTAAGTCTAAATATCGTCCATCCGAATGGCCTTTCTGGTTAGAGTTCAACAGATAAGTGAATTGGCCAAAGTTATCTAGGAATTCCAGTGTCTAAAAAAAATCAGATCATAGGTTGCAGGTGGAGAAGAGGCTTAGAAAAACCCTGGAAAGTTGCTCTTCCTGGGACGGTAAGAGAGGTGTGATTTCCCAGTGAGTGAGCTCAAGGTCTTCAAGTCACCATACTGGCTGCAATTCCTCTGGCTCCCAACATCTCCTCCTTTTTATTTTTTTAAAGGAAGGGTAAGAATGAATCACTATTATTATGTGTGCCAGTAACACTGCCCAGCAAGGGGTGATTTATGTGTAGATCATGAGAGCTGAGTGGATGACAAACTGCAGCAGGAGGCATACAGGAGATGTAGTTCTTGAGGCCCTGCCCTTAGTGAAGCAAACCCATCCCCATCGTGGTTATGTTAACCAGTAGCCTGTACTCCACCAACTTCAATGCTGCATGCAATTCTTCTCTCAAAAGAGTGCAATTCACCACTATTTTCTTTATATATTGTACCAGAAGCATATGAATCACTTTCTGGGCAGAGTGGATGGCAGCTCCTAAATGTCTGAAGATGATTGGAAGGAGAAACAAAAGCGAAATGACCAGTCTAATAATAATTTCTAAATTTGGTATGAAACTCCAATAGAAAAATTCATAATAAAATTGGTAATAGAACCAATGAGAGAGTTAACATCTCCTTTGTAGAGGAGAGTTGTAACCCAGCATAGCTAATAGCATTAATCTGAAAGTTATAAGTCTCTATGTTGGTATAAATTTGAGAACTATTCCAGACACCTCTCAAATGATCTGTTGCATAATAGGGTACAGTAGTAATACAAATCCACTTAAGGTTAGCATGGCAGGGAATAGTTTAAACGTGTCTTAATATCTCTTAATAACTTGAAGTTGAATGCCCACATTATCTGTTAATAATCAGTGCCAAAGAAACATTTTGAGATAGGGAATTTGCGTGATGAGCAGTATGAACCTGTTAAACAAAAGCAAAGGCTGGCAGAGAACCCAGTATGGAGTGCCTAGAAAAAGTGCAGCAATAGATCTTTTTGGCCGATAGAGGGCATAATCTGTTCAAATGCATACAGAGCAGGGCCATCATAACAGGGCTGAGACAAATTTGTTGGTAACAAGATATAAGGTGGCTTGTTTAACAACCATGAATGTGTTTGAAGACATAGAAGGATTAATAAAATTAGTGACATAACAACCAATACAATGGATATTTTGTGATTTTTAGGGGCAGTAACATCTGTAAAAACATTGAATTGCCTTTAACCAAAGCACCAGGTTGAATTGAGCACACTTTCCTTTGCTGTATCCAGCTGTAATCTAGAAGAGAGTACAGGCAGTCCCAGTACAGTAACAGAAGACTTTGTTTTAGCTGGGATGGGGTTTTTACTTTGGTGGGGGCATTGTCTTTTTATGGTCTTTTCCCAAAATCATTCTTTGGAGCAGAGCTGGCTATAAAGTTGAATCTGGCAATCTGGAGCCCTGAGTGGTGCGTCAGTGTCCTGTCGAAAAAGGTAGACTCATCTTCTCACGGAGGCCAGAATGAATAATGGCTAACTTTTTTAGAACATGAGTTTTTACAGTCTAGTTGTCCTAGCAGTTCCAAAACCGAAAACTCAGAGCCAAGAAGCCTTGATGATTGACAGATTCCTGAGCTGTCACAAAGGCAAACATCCGAGTGAGAAGTAAAAATATTGTTGAACCAGTTTGATCATATTGCAGCAATGATTTTTATATTCCGAGCCAAGGTTTTAGAGGCTTGAAAAATCCAATACAGTAGGCTTAGGTAGAAGTTTAACAACATAACTTCTGGAAAAAATAATTGATTCTAATTAATGCCTGATCAACATTTTTTTTGCATAGTGTTAGACTATTTTTTATATCCTGAAAAGAACTTTGTATTGACAAATACCATTTGTAAGATTTTATAAGATTAACAGAAGACAGGCTGAAGACAGAGTGCAGTTTATCTTTGGAATCTCAGTGGAACAGGGAAGAACCAATCTTGTAGATCTGTGCCAATGGAATTATTCTTAACCAGGTGCAGCCACAGGAGAAGGGAGACCAGCTTATTCCCTCTTGTTCTCTCCCATCACAGTCAGGGGGTCATGAGAAAAAGGGAATAAATTTAACTTAGAGTCCTGTTACAATCTCATCAAGGAAGTGCCCTCGTGAATGAGGAGGGGTGCTGGGTCTGTGTAACATAGGGATTCTGTGGTTTCTAGAACTTACATGAAACATTCTCTATTGAGAAAACAGAAGCAGGCAGTTTAAAGCCTCCATTTTCAGACTATAAGCTCTTAACATCCGCTCCAGCGCTATCCTAAATTTCAATGTCCAGGGCGTCTTGTTTTAGGGAAACAAGGACTGACTTTCTGTGCAGATTGTAAAACTCGGATGCCTGTCTTTTTTAGGGCACATCTTATGATATCTGAAAACAGTTTTTTATCCTTTAATTCATTCTATTTCATTATGACAGAGGGCTCAATATACTTAGGTGTTTTTTTTTATTAATTCACTCTTTCCCATTATAACAGAAGGCTCAATATAATTCTCAAATCCAAATACTCATCTTTACTTAGACTCTCATTATCCCATCCTAAGGGGAATTCAATCAAGATTCCTCACCTATCCTAACCCGAAACTCACTAGTCAAGGGGTTCATGGCACCATAGTATGAGAGTCCTATCCACAAGGAAATTATGAGGCTCACCTCTTCTGGGCAGCAGCTTGCCTCTCCTGGGCAGTGAAAACAGGGACTTACTTCCCCTGTCCTATTTCCAGTGCCAGTTACTGAGGCCCTGGCCCTGGCAGGTCAGGGTCTTGAGGAGGTGGGTGTGGAGTTGTTGGAGGAAAATTACTCATTCATACACACCTCTTATGCATGGGAACAGGCTTCTCTCTTTATTCATACTTCTTATAGATGACATCAGACATTTTTTATGTATGCTTTTTTCTTCTCCTTTCTCTATGCAATTCAAGCTTTTTCCTCTCTATAGAATTTAATTTTATTTCTTATTTAAACTTATTTCTACTGTATTTTTTCTATGAAATCACACAACCCCTTACACACATACACACACCTTTTGTGGGAGAAGGCAAATTTCAACAACCTATTCTTTATATTTCCCATAATCACACACTCTTTCATATATTCATACATCTTGTGGATGAAGCAAATCTTCAACACGTACATACTTCAAACACACCTATATCTTGTAAGCTTTAATATATATACACCTTACCCATATATCTTGCAAACTATATTGTGGATGAAGCCTTGTGGATGATGTCTTGTGGATGATGTCTTGTGAATTCAGCCTATGGATTCAACAAAGTTGCAACACACATATATCTTATATACCCTTTAAACAAAACCCTTAAGCAGGTTACCATGAAAATACACATTAAAAAAATCTCTGATATTTTCTGTTCCCATAGTTATACTGTACAATAAAACAATGAATTTTCTATTACAGATAAACAGAGTATATAGAAACCAAGTATTTTCTCTTAGTTAACTTCCTTGTTAGGTTGTAGTTTATGGTAACCAAACAATAATCAATCATCCTATTATTTTTCTATAAAGTTAATCAAGGATTACAAGTAAGAGAAATTTTTACTTTTTCTTTATCATATAGAGAAAAAAATCTATCTGTTCCACTCTTTTTATGTTCTTGAGGTGCATCAGCAAATTCATAATAATAATTGTAAAACAAGGAAAATCAAATTTGATCAGACTTAACAGTGGGCCCTGAAACTCACCTGTCATCTATTAATCACAGACCTGTCTTCTCATAGGTGACACTCTTACTTCCTAGCAACTGCGTTTTGTTTGGTTTTGTTTCCTGACCTAGCAAGTCCTCAGCTACCAAGAATGTTTTGCTTTCCCCAGATAACTTTCTCCAAAGCAGCTGGCAATGCACACTGATAGTCTTTTTAACTATACATATTTCTTAAGTTATTCTTTCTGGAATTTCAATTGAACCAAGTTAGCTGAGAGGCATTGTCGTTTTAGAAAATCACCACTGTTGTTTAGCAGAAGGGATGGTCAGTATTCTTCAAGCCCCAGTGCTGGCTGCAATTCCTCTGACTTCGTTCCTGACAAACAAGTCCCAATCACAGACGTGAAGAGGCTGTGATTCACTTTGCTCTATGTCCATTGCAGTGTAAGTGATTTTATTTCTCATTTATTCACAATAATTGTTATTTAAAAGCAGGTGAGGCCTGAAGGTCATCTCTTGTGTAGCATATTCAAGGCACTGTGTTTGATCCCCAGCACGGATAAATTAACTATTTTTAATTTAAAAGTTGATAGAAACACCCCTTTAAAAACTTTACTCTGAGAGGCTTTCATTATTTCTCTGTTTCATCTATTCTCCAAGCGTTGCTTCTTTTACTCTTTGGTAAAGGAATGGAAAGAGAGTGAGTCAATATCTTAGATGAGAGGGAAGGAGATGACCATCTGACTAGAAGTGAAAACTGTGCTGAGCTTGTAGGGAGTTGGGCTCCCGTGTACCAGCCCCCTCCATTCCATAGAGCTGGACCTGACACAGGACACAGGCTTATAATATGTGTGCTACAACAAAAGAGCAGCCCTGTCCTGGTTAGTTTTACTTCTACTTGACACAGGCTTGACTCATTTGAAGGCAGGATACCTCGACTGAGAAAATGCCCCCGCCATATTGGCCTCTGGGCTGCCCAGTGGGGTATTATGGTAAAGATATTCCCATACTTCAGGGCGGGCCTCACGTCCAGGAATAGTTATTTAACACATAACACTCCACGCTTCGTGAGCGTCATGTGAGCGTTCACAGTCATGCAAACATCATCCTTGTCATAAGGCAACAGAAAACTACTCACATTGATAAGTCATTCAAGAAAGCTCACGATATTCACTGGATCTGTGGGAGTTTGGAAACTTACCTCCCCACACATATAAGGAAACACAGAAAACATTCCTGAATGACTATCCCACTTTGGACTGACCTCTTCAGAACTTTAAGGAAAGAGAACATCAAGGACATCTCTCCTGAATAGCTTTTCAGTTCATCTCTCTGATTTATATAGAATATTATAACCACAACACTCAGAAAATGATTTATACATAAACTGATTTTTTTGCATTCCATGACAGAGTCTACACAAGATAACTGATACCCAAAAACATCTGTCATGTCTTAGTACAGAGGGGTTGAAAAAAAGCAGACTAACAGACAGCACAGTCCCTAGGTTCAGAGAGATTTTATGAGAGTAATCTGTGGCATGTGGGTAGCATTTAGCCATGAAGGATGGTGCTGGAACCAGATCAGAGGAGAACATCACAGGTGTACCTGTAACACGGCGAGTGCCAGTGTTGCATGTGCTTGGGAGAAGCTGATAATAATTCAGAGATAAATTTGGTGAATAGGAGAGAATATTAAGAAGTAGAAGAAAATAAACTTAAGATCCCCACATAAAATTATTTATGATTTGTAAAAATGTAAGCAAAGTGAATCCATTTGTTTTAATCTTCATTTTAACTTTAAACAGTGAGAAGACAGAAAATGGATGCATGTGTAAAATCACACAAATCAATGTGATGTCATTTGGGTGCTTGTTTGTCGTGTGGAGCGTTACTGACTAATAAAATCACTGTTTTGGCAAACCTAAGGAATCAAAATGGTAAGATGTGCCTCGATTGGAATCCAAAGGAACAATGCCTGTAAAGGGTTTTTCTTTACAAATGTTTTTGTGGCTGTTTCCTGCCATTTGGTTTTTTGCGGGGCTTTTAAAGATTGCTGCTGTTCCTAAGATCTGTATCTAAGCTTTCAAGCCTTTGTAACTGTTACTTTTCCTCTGGTTATTGGACTCTTAATGAACTCCACCCCTCTGGTTCAGTTTCTCCTGGCTTGGCAATTACTGAGAAAGATAAAAAAAAAAAAAAAAAAGTAACCTTTACAAAGCCCAGTTAGTTCCACTTATCTGAGCCTTCTTTCTGCCTACTTTCCTATCATCAGCTTTTGGAGTCCACTTTTTCCTGACACCATGCAATCTACTTTGCATTCACTCTTCCCCTGTTTTACCCAAACTGCTGTTTCCAACAGACACTCTTTCTTACATACCTCCCTCCAAGCTGTTCCCAGTAGTCCAAAGGGCATGTTAAGGAAGGCTTCACAGCACAAAAAAAACAAAAAAACAAAAACAAAACTCCTGGCAAAGTGTTCCTTTACAAATGCCAGGTATCTGAGATTTTATATTTCCTTGGGAGAATGTTCTTAGTGAACAGTCAGAAAGTCACATAAATGGAAGGTGTGACCTTTAATAAGATCCCTGATGAGGGATCTTATTAGAGAATAAAAATTAATTACACTCAAGGCAACAAAATGGGCTACTTATTACTTTACCATTTTAACTTATATCACTTTTTATCAAAGTCAGAGTTGGAGATGAAGAAATGCCATATGACATTTCCTGGGAAGCAACACCATTTGGCCAAGTATTAAAAACTTTTTGGAGAAGCTAAAATTTTTATTAGTGCCATACATACTTAAGAGATAAATATGCACAGGATGGTGAAGAGTATCTGAGAAGAGAGGCATCTAAAATGATTCTAAATATCCTGACTTAGCTGGGTGATGGTGGCATACACCTTTAATTTCAGCAATTGGGAGGCAGAGGCAGGAGGGTCTCAGTGAGTTCCCAGATGGACTGGTGTACAGAGTTAGTTCCAAGATAGCCAGAGTTACGACCGTGAAGCCCTCTCTCAAAAAACAGAACATACATGTGTGTGTGTGTGTGTGTGTGTGTGTGTGTGTGTGTGTATCGTGGCTTAGAAACTGAGGGATGCTGCACTTTTTTTGGGTGTTCCCATATAAAGAAGTTTATAAATGGTGAATATAGCAACAATCTTTTGTAAAGGCAGTGAATTCATCAGCTTGGTGTTCGTGTCCAATAGTCATCATTCTATCTCCATGACAATAGAATCAATAAGAGTAAAGGAAAGAATGAAATGTGGCATCTACAAAGGAGAAACTGTGCATTTGCACAATACACAGTTCTTTCACTAAAGAACACAGAAATCCCACAGACATGAACTGTATCATATTTACTGCCTTGTGCTTCTCAAAAACATTTTTCCTAGTTCTGGTCCTGAAGATGATTTGGTGTGACCTTCCAGTCATCATCATCCAGTTCTGAAAAGCCATGATCTCCTTGATGGTGGACATTCACATCTTGCAGTTAAAATAAAGAAGGGGGAGATATTAAGGCCAAGACCACTTGTGACAGTGTAAGCAAACTGTAGACAAGCTTCCGCTTGCTGGGATGCCAGAAGGTCGTGGTCCATTGGCTTTTCTTCATCTTTTCAACTGTGTAGCTGTGAAAAGTCTTATAGAAATGGTGTCTACATTACTTATTAGTAAAATTAATCCCTGGGCTGGCTATTGCCAATTAGGAAAGGGACACTGCCATCTCAAAGTAATTATAATGACCTTGCAGACCTTCAAGTCCTGGCATGTGTGAGAACTACTCATGCTTACTGCAAGCACATCATAAAAACTATTCCTAGAGTAAATGCTGATCTTCCCAGGAAGAGATAAATGGGTGGAAGTTAAAAGAGCCTAGATAGAAAGTTAGCACATCTGGAAAAACAGATAGATAGTTCATCCTTAACTTGACCCTTTGTTAATGTAGGAATAGCAAGCCTGCTCAGACCTAAAGGAAACATTCCCAGGGTTTAAAAAGGACAGATAGCGTTCTAAACCAGTAACAGCCTATAGACAGACAAAAATTTATAGCTATGACCCAGGTAAATAGATACATTCTAAGAAGCTAAAAACCATAAAAACTCTCTTCTGGCACCTTCATGTCATCTTGCCCTATCTGACCGAGGTAATTGGAAATATAATCTAGTCAGTGTGTCATTCAGCTTTTCTTAATTGACCATGTGTCACTGATAGTAAACACAAACTTTGAAGCTTGCAGCTGCAGAGTGAAGGACACCCTTATCTACACTGGCTCCTTTTGAAATGTGCCTGACACCTGCATGCTGTTAGATAAACAAACCTGCATTTGCTTTTTAAACAAAGACAGAAAAGTCTTTGTCTCTCTCAGAGAGCTCAGAGTCTGTACGTGATTTCCCCACTAGCATGTACACTGTTAGTCTTTTCTCCTTCTATTAAAAAAAAGGAACTCCTGTGTGTCATTTTCCAAAGCATGTCTATGTGTGTCAATTTTCTGCACCGTTCATTGTCCTCTGTGGAGAGTTTGTGAACCCATTGTGAGAAAAGGCTGGTTCCCCTGCAGTGGGTACTCTTTATGATATATGCCTATATACAGATTGTAGAGTTTTGTTTAATATGTGAGTAAAATGTTTGTTGTATAAAATATGAACAAGAAGTTTTCTTTTTAAAAGTTGTAACACAGATGGGTGGTACACCTTTAATCTCTGCACTTGACAGGCATAGGCAGGAGAATCTCTGATTTACAGGCCAGCCTGTTCTAAAGAGTGAGATCCAGGACAGCCAGTGCTACATAGATAAACTCTGTCTCCTTAAAAACAAAACAAAAAAGCTACAACACAAAGATAGCAACCCTTAATGTTTAGTTGAAAACTTCTCTGATTCACTTTCATTTTGATATTTTAATAGAAAAAATTTTATAAAGTATATTCTGATCAGTTTCCCCTCCCCAAGTCCTCGCAGCTCTTTCCTACCTCCACAACTACCCGAATCCAAAGCATTTCTGTCTCTCCCTGTAGAAAGCAAAAAACAAGCAAACAAACAAATGAGAACTGAAAACAGACATACACACCATACAAACAGAAAGTCAGAAACATCAATTTACACACAAAAAACAGGACAATAATAAAAGTCCAAATCAAGCAATCTGAGACAAAAAGTCAACAAAAATACCAATGAGTTTGTTTTGTGTTGGCAATCTACTGCTGGACCTGGACCTCCTTTAAGTGTGGTTAACATACTCACTGAGATCCACTGGGAAAAAACTCAGTTTTCAAGTGAGTGTCAATTGCAGGTAGCATCTTAGTCAGGAGTCGGAGCCCATAAAAGCCAGGTGTGATGAATGTCTCTAAGGAAACAGTGTCTTCTGGACAAAACAGGACTGGTGCACATGTGAACTCACTGGAATACTTTCTCCATCTATTCAACTTAAAGTGGTGCTTACCTTTAAAGCTAAGAAGAGTTCCTTGTAGATAAGAGAAAGATAGATTTTGTTTCTTAATCTATTTGGCCTGCCCATAACAATTGATTGGAGATTGGAGGTTATTAACATTTAATTTATTATTGAACCATGCATGTTGATTCCAGTCATTTTGCTGTTGTTCTTGTTGTTTATGTTCTTAGTTGAACTGTGTGTTCCTGTCATTATAGCATATTAATTTTTTTTCTACAGCCTCTTGGTTATGCTTATTCCTCTCTCCAGACCAAAGTATTGCTTCCAATATTTTCTCATGTTTGGTTCTTGTGACATGAATTATTTTACCCTGTTTACATTATGGGACCATACCATGTGCATTCTCCCAAAGAATGACAATTAATAAAATAGTACATGTTAGTTTGTTTCTTCACAAAGAAAACTTAAATTTAGCAAGTGATATTTTTCTCTTTGAAAGTCTTTTTTATTTTATCTAGCACAAAGAACAAGACAAACCAAGTATTTGGTGAATCACTCATTGGTAGTGGACTCAAAAAGGAAGGATATGAGAACCTGCAAGTAAAATTAAGAGTGATGAATTAAATTAGAACCCTGGAGATGAGGTCATCCAGTGGTAGTAATAGAGAGGAAATGTGGGTGACATGCTGTGCATTTGTAACCTCAAAGTTAAGTATCCTAGGTCAGGAGGTTCAAGAGCTTGAAGCCAGCCTGAGCTACATAGAACATGCCTTATCTCGAAGAAGGGGACAGAAAAGAATGAATAAAAAGATGCACTATGTAGTTGTCAGGTTGTTGGGTTCAGTATGTAAGACCAGGAGGCATTTTCATATGTGCAAACCCTGCCAGACCTCAGCAGAGGGAACCACCATCATGGCAAGTGCCAACCTGGACAGTGGAACCCCAAGCTCTGAGCTCAGATGTTTTTATTCTTTCAGAGCCCCTGAGGTATTTTACTGATAGCACATGCAGATCATCAGCAATTAAACACCTTCTACAGAGATCCAACACCTGCAGACAATACAAAACACCCTTGACAGCCCCTCACCCAACAGCACATAAAACAATTTCAAATATAACTAAAAGTATATGAAGGCTTCGCTTGAGCCTTGTATGTTCTTCATATATGAGGTGGTTTTTTCCTGGTTCCTCTACTTTCCCAAACTCATAAAGTTACTAAACATCATACTTAATCTGTTCTTGTACCTCAGCATATTGACATCACGAAGCTAATCTTAGGTTATAGTAATTTAAAAAAAAATAAACGGTTTGTAGAAAAGGTTTTGTAAATGCCTTTCAAAATGTAAAGGGTATTTTTTAAAAAACAGTGGGTGTAGGTTTGGCTGTTTTGCTGTTTAGCTCTAGGCTCAGAAAATATTTTAAATATCTAAAATGTAACAATTTTTCTCTCACTGGCTATTTGACTCCACCCCTCTGTTCCTGGGTGCTAGATTTCTAACTTGTAACCTTTAAAACTTCAGTTAGCTCATAGGGTTAGGGAGGAAATGAAAGGAAAGAAAGAAAAGAGAAACTTTTATAGCCATTTTGTTTTGGCTGTCTGAATCTGTCTATGTCTGGGCAACTGAACTAACTCTGAACTAACTCCCACTCTGGTTTAACTTCTCCCAGTATGGCAGTTACTGAAAGATCTAAATTGTAACTTTTTAAAAACCCCAGTTAGTTCATTTTATCTGTCCTTATTTCTGTCTGCTTCTCTATCATCTTTATTTCTGTCTGCTTCTCTATCATCTTTATTTCTGTCTGCTTCTCTTCATCTTTATTTCTGTCTGCTTCTCTATCATCTTATTTTTGCTTCTCTATCATCTGCTGCTGCTCTCTTTCCTTATCATGCAGCAACTCTTAGCTCTAATTCTTAACTTGTAACTGTCAAACTGCCTTCAACCACCCCTTTTATCGCCTCTTCCCAGAAGTCCAAGCAGCATACAACCACATGGGGGAGGGGATTTTCCCTGGCAAAGCTTCACCATACAGGTTATATTTATTCCTCTAGCCCTATTCTACTGTTCCATATGTGATGTTTCTTCTCTCCACCAGGTTGAGGACCCTCCTCTAGCATAGCATGTATTAACCCTTTCCAAAGGTATGGGATCATTCAGTGCTGGAGTGTTCATTTATTCGGCACTTAATTGACATAGGCTGAATGCATGCCATATGACAGCTTCCTTTAGTCTCCTTAAATAACTCAATCCTATCAAATGGCATCCTATTTCATTATAATCTTGGGGCTTATCCTATCAGCTGGAATATGCTGGATTGCTACCGGAAATGCTGAGGATGATTTCATGACCCTAGGTTGCCTTTCTTCCACCTCAGGTGGCACTAAGTATTCACAATTAGACACCTCTTTTGGGAAGAGACCTAGGTTGTCTTATTTGATCATTCTCCCCTACAGACTCTTCCCTTATATTCCTAATAGGACCCTCATCCTGTACAATCTACCCCCCTTTTATGTCCCCAGGGGAAATCCTTCTTTCAGTCACTGGGAAGGAGCCCAGTTGTGTTCCCAGTTCCTCAGTTTTCCATGTCTCCAGCCTTTAATTCTCCCCATGTTTCTTCTATTAACACCACCAATTCTTCTTTTCTAATTCCCCCTTTCTAACATCTCCGATTTCTTTTTTATACTTTCCTTTTTCAAAGAGAGAGAAAAACTTGAGGCCTTTCTATCTCCCTTTTGCTCTGTTTTCCTCTCTTTGCCTGTTGAAATTCACCCCCCCCCGACTCTTCTAGTTGCATACCCACTCCCCTAATCTTTTTTGAAAAAAATAGATGCAGAAGAGGAATAAGAAAAAAATCACCACTGGGAGCAAAATGACTTATATCCCAGTGGTAACAGTTACTATAAGTACTTTGCTTTCCTCCTTGCTTTCCCTTCTTCTTCTGCCTTTCTACATTTAAAATAAATGTTCCCATTATCCTTTATTATCATTATTTTCAGCGCCCCACATTTGGGTGCACTTGTAACAGCTATCTAGTGTGTTTTTTAACCCTCTAGCTCAGGAAGAGAAAAAGGATAGAAAGAAGTGAAGAAATCTTGTAGTGGCCTTGAAAGAGAGAAAGGAAGAAATATTCACAGCCTTCTAAGGCTATCTTTAGCTTAGAGGGAGGTGATAGAGAACTATACTAGCATCAAGAAACCAACCAGCCAACTGCCACCAGCCCCCCCTGCTTTCCTTTATGTTCTAAGTTTCAAGAAGTCCAAGTGGCATGCAATCATAAGGAAAACTGCACATGACAAACAATTTCTTCAAAGCACCCTGCTACAAAACCTATAGACCAATGCAAGCCTTTCATGATCCCTATGATGTGAAAGGAAAAAACAGAAAGCTACAATATAAAATTCAACAGGAACCATGGAGGAATTCAAACATCAATCCTGAAAGAGAACAAACATGCAAAAAAACACATTAATTTTTAAAACATACTTTTAAGTGAGTAATCAAACAGTGAAGTATTTCTGTAAAGATAGATGCTCAGAGGACGATAAGTTTATCTCTTCCTGTCTTATTTCTATCTCACTTTTTTTGTCTTATTACATAGGCAGATGACTCAAGCACTGTATTCATTATGAGTGAAGATGGTGCTAGCCTGGCCTGGTAACTCTGGAGGGGACATGATGTTACACTTAAATGACACTAGAAATTTCTTAGATCTGATAAGTACAAAACTTAAAAGAGAATAGTAAGTCAACATTCAAAAGCAAATACATTTTAACATTTTATGTGCTAATAAAACCAATATTGAGATCAAATCATCAAGACAATACTTTTAGGAATAGTCTAAAAAAAGCAATACCTAAAAATAAACTTAAGGAAGGAAAAAGATATCAATAACCAATACTTTGAAATGCTTTAAAAAGTAGTATAAAAAGGTATTGGATGTTAACAGATCAGAAAAAAAATAATATTATAAGAAAGGATATGTTACCAAAAGTGATACATGTACAGATTCTAATAAAATTCCCTCAAGATTCCAACAACCTTCATGGAAATACAAAAATATTTCTAAAGTTTGCATGAACTTATGAAAGATCCCAAATTCCCAAAGTAATATTGAGTAAAAAGATTAATATTTGGGGGAGTAATTGTTATGCTACATGCCTGTTGAAAATCATCCTGCTCCTGGCCTGTCCCTGAACCTGGAACTGGGAAATCACACCCCATGACTCAGGGCTAATGGCCAGGCAATGCTTCCAGCCTTTCTGTACTTTTCCACTAGCTCACTGTGCATGCTCCATCAGCTCACTGCCCATGTGTGCTCCCATATAAAACCAGCTTCCTCAACACAACACCTCTAACTTTTCTCCCAAACAAAAGCAACAAATCTCTTGTGTGAGATCCTGTGGTTTTCAATTTGAAAACCCCTTCAGTCGTAAGTCATGCATCTACTAATTATAACAAGAAGACATAGTAAAAAAAAAAAATCATGTAAACAAATGGAGCAAAGGCAAAGAGATTTAGACCAATGAGAGGAGGAAGAAGACCAACATATAAAGCTACACACCCTCAGCCATCTGATTCTCTTTAAAAGTGGCCAGAAATATTTTGGAGGAAAAGGGCTCCTCAAAAATACTGCTGAGAAAATTAGAAATCAGCATGTAAAGAATGAATCTTGAGACCTATTTCTCATCTTGCATAAAAGAAAATTCAAAATTAATCAAAGACCTTAATGTGAAACCGCTAATTCTGGGCTTTCAAGATGAAAATGCAGAGAAAACACTGCAAGATGTAGACATAGGCAAAAGTATTCTGGACAGAACACTCCGGTATCAAATCATCAGGGGTGTTGCTAAGATCTGTATGTTTCTGTGGCAAGATCTAACCAAAAACAAAATATAAAAATGTATATGTAAAGAGACATCAAACTTACATAAAAGCAATACAGTCAAAATTAAATGAAGAAACCTAGGTAACTAACTTGTCAGTCAAATGAAGTAATTATAGAGGGGTAGAGATGAAACTCGTTTATCAGGGACTGAGATTCCACAGAGGGCTTGCTTCTCTCTGATGTGGTGACAACACTGGGAGTTGAAGTTTTGCTGATATTTTATGGTATCCAAAAACTCTGAAAATCCTGGAGCTATAAATATTCCCAAAAATATCACCTGCTTGAGGAACTCATACAGATCTTGTCTGCTCCACAGCCGTCCTGGTGAATAGACCTGAGAGTTCTTTTGTTTACTTGCATTTGTCAGTTTCCCTCAGGAGGAAAAGGTTTAGATAACCAGAACTGGGAAGGGTGATCCCAAGGACCTTCCCTCTTCAGCAGAGATGGAAAGGCGTGTACCTGGAGACAGAATGCTGAAAATCACACTGACAGATGTTCCTCTAAGTCTGGAGCATCGCTGTCCCTGTGTTCAGGATCTGCTCTCATCACAGAGCTCCAGGGCAGCCTTTAAATCAGGCCATCTCAGTGCTTCATCCAGAAATTTAATCAAGGATTTTTAGAAAGCTCACTTTTCTCCAGCTTCCTCTATGTCCTTCTTTATGGAACTGGTAACATCATTATAGTTTAGAAAATTTATCCACCTAATTTTGGTGAGTTTCTAGGCTGAACAGCAACAACAAATTGTTATCATTTGTTTTCATATTGTAATTGTTTTCTGATGATTGATGAGGTTAAGGAGGGTTCAGAAAACAGAATGAAAGAGGTAAACTCAGAATGTAGGACAAAAAGTCAGCAACATGCATTATAATTCCACCAAAAAAAATTGATATTTTGAGGACAAAAGAAACAAACAAGAGGAGAAATGAAGAAATCGGCCAGAAGGGAAGTTGACTCCTCAGCATAAAGTCAGCACTTAGAGCAAGAACAGACTCTACCTCCCAAAAAATCCCTGCTGCTGTGCCCTGAACAATTCCTTAGGACCAGCCACTGACTCTGGCCCTGGACCATATTTTCTTCTAGATGTTACTGAGTTGTTTAAAAATATATGCTTTGTTTTTTATTAGGCTTATTCACCTTATTTTATGTGTCTGACCTGCATATATTTTGCCTGCATATATGTGTGTGCTTGATGCCCATGGAGATCAGAAGAGGGCAGCAGATCCTCTGGAGTTACAGATGGCTGTGAACTACAATATGGGCACTGGGAATTGAGCCTGAATCCTCTGCAGGAGCCAACAAGTGATCCCAATGACTGAGCAATCTCTCTAGCCCAGGTGTTATTCAACTTTGAAATGTTTGGAAGGAAACTCAGTTTCAAAGAAGTTTCTTTCAACACAGTTCCTGCATTGGGGGGTGAAAGGAGGAAAAAGTCCCAGGAGCCAGTAAACACAGGGTGCTGTTCATCTTCAGAGACCTCCTTGTCACCCGACAGGAACTGTAATTAGATCAGAAAGTTTCTGGCTCAGCAAATGATAGGGCACCAGGGAGAGCACAGAGCCGGCATCCAGGATGGAGATGTGCAGAAGGAGCCCTTTTTCCCTGGCGAAACCAAACTCCTGATGGTGACATCCTGACAGCAGTGAGAGCTGCTGTGAGCATAAGGCTGGAAGTTGATAAACAGGGCCTGGCTGGTGCTGTGAGAACACCACCCTCTGCCCTGCACAGACCTTGCAGGGGAGTGTTGCATCAGGTCACAGTGCACTGAAGCTGCCTTTCACCTTGAAAGAGATGCTGTGAGGTAAGAATGGTTAGGGACGGTAGATGAGGATGGGTTCCTCTGTCACCGTGAAAGAGA
This sequence comes from Cricetomys ansorgei, assembly GCA_026225945.1. Classification (NCBI taxonomy): domain Eukaryota; kingdom Metazoa; phylum Chordata; class Mammalia; order Rodentia; family Nesomyidae; genus Cricetomys; species Cricetomys ansorgei. The sequence continues at coordinate 1,534,488 of JAMJFZ010001043.1, forward strand.
CATGATCCAGAAAGAAAGCAGTCTATCATTTCCCACCTGCCATCTAGAATTGTTTCAATGTCCACGAAGGAGCTGTGTGCAACTGGGGTTAGTGCACTAGAACAGAGATGGTCATTACAGCCCAGGCAGGTCTAGAAAACATGGGCTGAACCTTCAGCTGGGGTGTGAGGAAGCTTTGTTTCTCTGCAGTTTCTCCATTCTGTGTTTGTCCTCACAGAAGTGAAAGTTTCTACTTAACAGTATCATACCTGGTGCCATTTAGCCTTCTCAGAACAGGGACTTTGCCCTTCTTTGTTATGGTGTTATTGTTCCTGAAGTTTCCCTGTCCAGACTCACACATGTAATTACTGAGAATTGTGGGGAAACTGTCATGATGCAAACTCATAAAACAATGGCTATTAGAGCAGGTTTAACATTCGGCAGGCATTGTCCTAAGCACTATGTGTCTCTGCTCCATTGAATCTTCACAATACACCTGAATTATGGTACAAAGCACGGTCCATCTGTGAGTCTAACTGTAAGGGGCCTAGTTAAATATTCATAGACAGGTGTATAGTGGTTAGGAAAGGCAGGATTTGACAGACAGGATTGCTGGTTAGAAAGCTTGATTGAGCTTGTTGATTTTATGATTTAACCTTCTCTAGTTTAATGGTTTAATGGTTTCTCTCTTTCGTGCATCTGGAACTTACATTCTGCCCCTGTGGTCCATGACCCATTTCTGAAAGAAAACCTTGACTACATTAGTTTCACACAGATTGCTCTTGGCTATTACTTTCATGCTGAAGTTGAAAAAGTTTATTAAATGTATACATAAATATCTCTTCCCAATACCCCTGGAACAGATGTGTGTGTGTGTGTGTGTGTGTGTGTGTGTGTGTGTGTTTCCAACTCTGATGTCACACTGTTTAGGAAATCAAAGACAATTTTTTCATTACAAATTTCACTATTGGCATCTCAGAAATCACATAGGAACATCAGAAAAGCTATCAAATTGTAAGCAGATCAATACATAAAGATCTCAAGGGAAAATAAAGCATTGTTTACTTGTTTCTTGAAGGATAGCCCATGCCCTTCACTAAAGTGGTTGAAGTGTGGAAGTACACAATATTGCACATGTGAGAAATAATTAAATCATCACCAACTGTGCCATCCAAAGGGAACTGACTGCTCCAAGTCACTCAGCTTTATCCATCGTAAGGAAAGAGCCCAAATAAAATGTTTCTCCACACTGGCTTATCAGTTCATCTCTGTGATCCAAGAGCCCTTTTTAAAAGCGACAGCTTACTTGAGCAACCTGCACACTTTCTAAGCAGGCATTATGCTAATACTAGCATACTACATACAGAGTCATTGTCTCGGAGGCTGTCTGACTTCCTAGTGCAGGAAGAGAGCAGAAACAGGGAACATAGCCTTCTGAGGGCAGGTAAAGTGTAAAGATGAAACTCTAAGCAGGGTGCGGCAACGGCTAGCCTGTACATGGCAGAAATTCCTGTGGCAAGATGAGCTCCGATGTTGTATTTGTCGGGGCGGGGAGTAATTCACAAATTATTTTGATGAGGAGAAGATGCCAAATTATAGAGGATAGAAACAGATTAAGGTTATGATGTGAGGCTCTGCATATTTTGTGAGGGGTAGAAACAAATGGAATAGGTTTCTGCTTCAAAGAATCATTTCGACTTACAATAAAAGAAGTAAAAACCAAGAAAAAATACCATTCATAAAATGACTACAAGCACCATGTGAGATATTGGGAAGTACTGTCAGGCTGGGGAATTTGTGACTACCAAGACCACTAGACTGATCCCAGCTTAAAACAGTCAGCAAGGCATGCCTTGTTAAGACTCTGTAAGAACAATTTTCCTGGTGTTTCATTGAGGGAATTGTTCTCAGAAGAAAGAATTAAGACACGATAAATAGGAGTAAATTCAGTATGATTCTAGCCATGATTGGGAAACACAATTTTTACCACACTTAGTCTCACATTAAGCTCAGCAATCTAACCCTTCAGACCCTAACTAACTCACTAACCTCTGTATAATTTATGATCAAAGGGCTTGGGGAGAAGGTACTGTATCATCTCCCCTGAGATACTTGACCAAGCACATCTTTCTCCAGTTGAGTAATGGCTGCATATGGGGTAGTGAAGAGGACTGGAGTGAAGTACCATCACAGTCCAGGAACCTGAGTTCAGACTGAGTGGGATGAGGGAAAAGGAAAGAGGTCTCTCAGGCTAAAACTCAGGACTGTGTTGTTTAGAAAACTGCCAAAGGGATACCATGCATGTGGCTTTTGTCTGGGAAAGGCAGGGTCATATGAACTTGAAGGATGTAGGAGCTTCATGAAAGCCAGGAAACTATCAAGTTTATGCCTTGATTGTAGCTATTATCACCTCCATAAGAGTAGAAAAAAGACAATCCAGACACAAAAAAACAAACAAAACAAAACAAACGAACAAAAACATTGTGTAGTTTTACATACTTGAGATCATTCTTTTTATCAGAATAAATAGAGAAAATATTATTTGTGTTTCTCAGATGATTTTTTTCTAGGTCTGTGCATGAAGTCAGAAGATGACGTGGAATAACATTATCCAGGCAATAGTCTTCCTTTCTCTTGCTGGACCTGGAATTGTAGGAAATAGCCTAATGTTTGTGAGGCATGTGTACACTTCTGCCTTGGGGACTGGAAAGAGGCCAGTCGACCTTATTCTCATCCACTTGGCGTTTTCTAATATGATCATCATTTGTACCACAGGGATCACAGACATAGCCACACTGTTTTATTTCAGAAACTTCCTAGGAGATATTGGCTGTAAAGCTCTGGTTTATCTGGCAAGGATGGCACGGGGCCTTTCCATCTGCACCACCTGTCTCCTCAGCGTGGTCCAGGCTGTCACCATCAGTCCCATGACTACCCTTGGGAGAAAGCTCAAACCACAGACATCATGGCAAGTTCTTCCCTTTCTCCTCCTCTTTTGGATTGTAAATATTCTCATAAGTTCTAACTTGCTCTGCTACATCAAAGCAGGCAGTGGCTTCAACAGATCATTCACTGGGCATTGCTATATGGGGCCCTCCAGACGTATAATCAAGTGGCTGTTCCTCTCTCTCATGGCTCTTCGTGATGTCATCTTTCAGAGTCTGATGGGCTGGAGCAGTGTGTCCATGGCTCTCCATCTGTACAAGCATCACAAGCGTGTCCTCTACCTTTACAGCTCCAGGTTTGTGAACAATTTCCATCCAGAAATCAGTGCTACATGGAGTGTTCTCATTCTTATGACCTGCTTCCTTTTCTTCTATTGGGTAGATTTCATTCTTTCTTTCTACACAGGTTTCACAGTGACACATGATTCTATTTTATTAAATATTAAAACATTTTTAGAACTTGGTTATGCTGGTTTCAGCCCCTATGTTCTGATCAGGAGATATGTCCGTGCTCCTAATGTCTTGCATGCTCACTGAGAAGTGTAGAAATTACATTCTATAGCTCTTCTCCATGAGCTAAAGGTATGCACATTGTAAACTGCTTTGCCACGATGAAATTTGTAGGTGTGGGCCATAATGTTTGCTATGTAGCTGAGGCTGACCTGGCAGTACTTAGCACATGCTGATCTTGTGCTATCTAGGCATACCAAAAGCTGGGATTGCAGGCATTTCCCTCCAAACAGTCATTTTCCTTAATGTTCTAATGTATCAAGATAGTACATTAAATATTATAATAACAAATTCCCTTTTATAAATAACTCTGGTAAGCCGTAAGATTAGTTCAGAGTTTCTAGACAGGTAGAAAGTGGATTCTTCCCATCTTCTCATGCCACCATCCCTGTCATGTGACTTTTAGCTTCTCATTAGCACTGGCAACAATGCTGCCAAAAATCAGTGTTTCTTTTTTTTCCCACAGCCAGAGCAGGAGAGCAAGATAGGGTAGCTGGAGATGAGGAGAGGAGAGGACCCTTATCTGAGGCGAGCTTGCATGGCAGTGGAGATGACAGAGAAAAAAGTGAGGTTATGACTCACAGCAAATTTGGTTGCTGATTGTCTGATTTTGCAAGGGTCCAAAACTGATAAGAAAACTAAAGTCGATGCCGTGGAACCATTATAACCAGGTGAGGCTTTAAAGCACCACCACAGGAAGGTCTGGGAGACAGGCTCTCAAATGATGCCATGGAGGGTCTGGAGACCGTGCTCCAGAGCTGGGCCTCACTGGCAGACTGATGTGTAAATACCTCGCTGACAGGTTGCTAACACTCGACCTGCTGCCTCACTCCCGAGTCACTCACTATTGCCTGGACATCCTGGTGTTTTCTGGGCCTCATTAGCACCCAAATCCCAGACCCCATCTTCCCTGATGCTGTGCATATGCGTGTACCTGTTGAGCCACAGACAGGGGTACCACAGTGCTGCCGGGACAGGGGATCCATGTGGTGGAGCCCAGGTGGCAAGGCCTTGTGGCCTTACAAGCAGCAGGACATTGGTGGTACCTAGAACTCCACAGCCTCGGACCTAACTGGGCCCAGAGACACCAGAAATTGCCCAACCCCAAATCCTCAAGACACTATACACTTCAGTTATCCCAGGAAGCTCCTTCTCTGAGCTGTGTGAGTACAACTCCTGAAGGGATGCAGGATCATGAAGGGCTGTTCAGCAAAGCTGTCCATCAGCTCACTGGAGTTCCTGCCCAGGATAGATAGAAAGACCCAAAGAGTTCTCTCAGGAAGTGGATTTGGGCTGCTCTCAGGCAGCTGAGACTGTGCCTGGCAGGGCATAAGGGCTGCCTGCACTCCTGCCCCGGGGACCAAGGTTGGAACTCTCTGGAGGAAAGCAAGGGGTAGGCCGAGCTGCTGGTCTCTGAACACCACTCTTTGCTAAGATAAACTAGGTCTTAAGGTTTGGATAATAAAGGTTAAAGAGCACTCTTGTGATTACTTTCTTATGTGGATTTGTCACAAATTAAAATCATGTGAGTGGAAGCCTCACCTGATGAATTGCTTTGTCTTGATTGATGTGGAAAGACCCACTCTGATTGTGGGTAGTCCCTAACTGTAACAGCCCAGATTGGAAAGGATGTGTCAGAGGGAAGATCACCTGCCTTTCCTAGCTTGGCCTTGCCACTAGCTCTGAGCTGATCGGTTCTGTTGCTACTGCCAGGGCTGATTGCTTTGCTGATAACAAAAGCAATTGCTCTCCAGGAAATTTCCTGGCTTCTAGAGTCACATTGGGACTACTGAGGCACCTGCCTTGTGGAGTAACTACCAGTTATGACCCCCAGTGAGAGACAGCTTGGGTGAGATTACTCCAACTGGTAAGGCACCCAGCCTCAAGGACTGAGTAAATTATGGATATCTCAGCTTCTCTGGTGTGACTTAGCTGTTGTCACTACTTTAAACTGACTTAGTAAAATTCTGGAGACAAATAGATATGCATATCTATATATAATATAGATATAGTATATAGATTATACCATTATATTATATTTATTATATTATATTATATTTATATATATATCTATATATATATATTATATTTACATTAGATATAGATATAGATATAGGTGTAGGTATAGATATAGATATCCCCAGAATTTTACAAGTCAGCTTTAAAGTAGTGTGCGTGTGTGTGTGTGTGTGTGTATTATATATAGGACAGAATTTACTAAGATAGTCAATATATATGCATTATATGTTATATATTATTTTATATATTATTGTATAGTATGTTATATAATATATAATATATTATGTATAATAATTTTTCAGACCCTTAGTTATGTTCTCTAGAGATTCCTGACAAAAACAGTCACGTTTTCCAGAGTGCTTTGACATAGATGAATGGCTGGGGAGGACGACTCTCTCTCCAAAGACCTTGTGAATGTTTGCAGGGCCTACTCACTGTCCATCTTATTTTATGACCCCTGAAAAAGACTGAAGACTCCATACAGATGCTAGTAGGACAACAATCTCTGAGCTACACTTGAGATTGCCATGCAAAGGCGTGTGAGGGAAGGATTTTTAAATGTGAAAAACACAAGAAGACTTTGAGCATCTGCATAAGAAAGCCAAGAGCTGTTTGCTCTGTCATGATTAGGTAATCAACGAAACCTCAAAATAGTACGTACTAAATGTATACATAAGCAGGCTCCTGAAGCAGGTAGTCATATCATAACAAGTAGGTAGTCACAGCTGTACGTTTTTGGCTGGGAGTCACTGAGTCACGGTTAATGAGAACTTATCTTCCAGGAACTGGAGTCAGAGGCAAATAGCTAGTGCGTACCAAGATGGGTGTCTAGCAAAAATGGGGTATCTTTAGTCATCACATTACTGTCTAGAGATCTTCACTGGGTTCATTTTCTTTGCCATAGGGTAAAACATCTCAGACACAGTAGAGAGACTCTGAGGACAGAATGAAGAAAAGCTTTTACCAGAGGTGAGAACACACATAGTCTGCACACAAAGAGAAGGACCCTCTGCAAAGCAAAGAGGGAACTTGGGGAGACAAGGCCCAGTTTCTGCTTGATGGATGGGTGTTTTAAACATCTCTGAGGGGTTCTCCTCCCCTACTTGGTCAGTTTGAACAAAAGCAGGGAGGCTGATAGGCCACAACTTTGGAGTAAAAGTGTACTGATCCAGCCCTGAACTTATAGGAACTATCCATGGGCAAGAGGTGGGCGGGGAGCCTCCTGGAAGTTTGCCATCTTTATTGTCTATTTGTGGCCCACCATCTGTCTGCATATTAAGGATCTAGCTCCCTGTGGTCAGTGCCATCCTGGCAGATAGTAGTAAGGAGTTTTCTCTCTTTTCTTTTCTCTCTCTTCCATCTATCCCTTTTCTCTATCCCCTCAACCTTTGTCCTCCCTCACCCTAGGTATGCTCTCTCTCTCTCTCTCTCTATCTATCTATCTATCTATATCTATCTCTATCTCTCTATCTCTATCTCCCTCCCTACCTTTGTGATGTAATCTTTCAGAGTCTCATGGGTCTGGGCAGTGGGTCAATGGTACTCTACTTGTCTAGACATCACAGCTGTCCTCAACCTTCACAGCTGTAGATTCACAAACAGTTCCAGTTCAGAAATCAGAGCTGCACAGAATGTTCTCATTTTCATGCCATGTTTCCTTAGCTGCGATTGAGTAGGTTTTACTTTATCCTTTAACATGAGTTCTAAGTGTTTTTCATGGCTAAGCCATTTTCTAAAGCTCTTCCACTATGGTCAAACTGTGACAGTTCCCATAAGAGACATTGTAGAGGTAAAGTAACATTTTCCCTAGATTCTTGCTGTCCACTCTATGAACCCTGGTAATTGCTAGCCCTACTTGCCCCTAACAACAGTGAACTGCAGACAAAAAAAGGAAACTTACATCTCCTCCACTCTCCTTCCTGTGAAAAATCTGAGAAGGGACCACCCTATGACCTGTGAACCAAATCTCTCTTCACAGGTCCTGCATGCCATTATATGTCCCTGGCATTAGTAGTTCTTCTAATGAACTTCTTACCCTCAAAAGATAAACCACCTCAGTGTCACCCTTGAACCCTGAACCTGAAACTTTTCATTACCTTGATACATGCTTCTACAATACTAAATACTTCTAAAACACGCTTATGCTTTTTTTGTCCCCTTTGTCCTGATCAGCAGAGATATTGATATTGCTAAATGATGAGGTGCACCCTGAAATGGGCATCCATTTCTGTTTATACTTGTTCTTTCACGAATTAAAATTATATATATTACAAATTACTGTGCCCTAATGTTCTAATATATCAAATCATCAAGGGCTTTTAAAAATAGATTTTCACTTCTAGAGGCTCCACAACATGCAGAGTCCACAGCGCAGGCCTCTGTGTCTGGAGGAGCCCCGCCCCCTACCCAAGCCACAGCTAAGCAGAGCGGGGGCTCTGGCGTCTGGAGGGTCCCACACACTGCCTACACACAGCCCTCAGCCCAGGGCGCCCACTTTGGGAGGGCTCTATCACACACAAAGCTCTCAGCCCCAGTACTTCCAAGCTTCTGTGGCCAGCTCCAGCCTTGACACGCTCCTCTGGAGTTCCAGCACAGGACTGCCACTGCTCCCCCAGTGGTCCACAGCTGGAGCTCTTTGGACCCCACTGTATGGAGGGAGCTCTGCTTCACCACTGCCCGCTTGCCAGGCCAAACCCTCCTCCAGGTGCAGAGCAGTCAGCGGCCTCAGCAGGGACTAGAACTGCTTCATTGTGCCCTCTGCTGGCTGCCATGGCAGCAGGCAGATGGAGTTGACTGGACTGCTGGCTGCCTGTTCCCAGTCCAAAACGGTACCTCACAGAGATCTGTGTTTCTGCCTGGGGGCAAATCTGACTTTCCCCAGTATGCCTAGCCCCTCCTACTGCCAACTGCTGTTCAGGGCTGTGGCTTGCCTCCCTCACCACCCTGTTAGGGACCCTGGAGACCCAGCCACCACCCCTTGTGCCCACCATGAACCCCAAATGGTGCCTAGAACCACTGGGGAGCCCGTATATTTCCCCTTTGAGGGTGTCTGGCTCTGCAAGGCCAGGAGCTCTGGGACTTGAGACCCCCCCCTCGTAAAAAAAAAAAAAAAAGCCTCCCCCTGGGACTATCAGGAACCCCACTCCCAGCTGGCTGTGGGGTCCCCCAACCTGGCAAAGCAGCACAGAAGTGGTCCCAACTAACACAAATGGTCTAAGCTGGGCCCCTCAACCCTCTCTAGACTAGCCAAATAAGGGTGAAATATCCCACCAATCACAGGCCACTCCAGGATGCTCTGCCTCCCCAAGGACACTTTATAAAGAGCAGCCTTCTGCACTCTGCTCAGCAAAGGGTACAGTTTTGGCTGCTGCCTTTCTCCCAAATGGAGGCAGCTATAAAGAAGAAGCGAAGAAAAGCAATGAAACAAAGACAGGAAGCACAGAAGAACACCTCAACTCAGCCAAAACACCTCAGCTCAATGAGGATATTTCACTTCAGAGCTGCAACACTGGGGAAGTGTCTCCCCTCAGAGTAGCTGCGAGAGCTGTGTGTTTCCTGGCTTCCTGAATGTCAGGATACCGTCCTACTGGGGACACCTTCCCACCTTAAAATTGAGTGGTCCCTGGACTCCCTACAACAAGGGCACCTTCCTCAAAAAGATGTAAACACTCCTTGAGGACATCTTCCATACCTCAAAGCTGTTTGGTTCCTGGCTTCCCAGATGTCTGGCTACCTTCCCACTGGGGACACATTCCCAACTCAGAGCTGTATAGTGTTAACTTATTCTTTGTTCACTTAGAGTCCAGCGTTGAATTTTTCAATGCTCTTTATTAATCGCAAACCATGTCAAATCTCAGGGAATTCAATACCTGGGCTGCTAGGCAGAGAGCTCACTCCAAGGCTTCCTTACCCCATGCTCTCCTCATGGTTCTCCTCCTGCTTGCTAGCTTCTTCCTTGTTCTGTCTCCTTTTGCTGCCCTTGCCCTAGTTCTTTTTTATTCCAAATCCTCTCTGTCTCCACCCAGTACTCCAATATACAAATAAATGGAGCCTAACCTTCCTCTGCCTTAAGGCTAAGGAATGTCCTATTCATGTGGAGAGCCGGATAGCCACTCCTTTGTTTACTGGTAGGAAGTGAATCCTTTACGTGCTTCAAGGACAGCTTACTGGAACATTATCCATAACTAAAATCTCCCACAACAGTATAGATCCTAGGTTTCTGAATGTCAGGACACCTTCTTGTCAGAGCTGTGTGGTTCCTGGACCCCAGAATGCCAGGTCACTTTTCCATCTCTGTCTGAGCTGAATAGAAACAATAACAACATTGCTTTTTTAAAATATCAGTACTAGGAAATCTTAGATATGCTGGAAGAGTCTAGAAAGTAGACAGACAGACTCTTGCCCGCCTCTCACCCCACTATGCCCATGATGTGGCTTTGGATATCTTGTTTACATGGGACAAAGACTTGATTCTATTGTCAGGAAGGAAGAGCTACAAATAAATAAGAAACAACTAATGATTATCTCCTCAATGACCTTTCACGGTTATCATATCAAGGAAATTACCCAGCACTCTCTATTTGTCATGAGCTCTCCCAGGAGCCATGCAATAAAACCAAAGAGGGGAGAGAGTTCGTATGATGTAACTGTCCTGGCAGGAGAACAGGTATTTTAAAAGAGATACTTGTCCCCTTAATTTCACTATCAGAGTATTGATAGAATAATCCCAAAGAATTAACAGATGCCCAGGAGTCAGTCCTACCCTTGGGGAGGAGAAAGGATGAGGCCCTGGCACTATCAGAGGAGGAACTTGCCTCCCCAAAGAGGCTTCACACAGTTTTGACAACACATGTAACTTTCCTGGATTTTCTTTCTTTGTTATAAAATTGTAACATTGTTACATGCCCCAGCCCGCGAGTTTCTGCAACGATAAACCTAGGAGAGGGAGCCAGGATTGTGGGGATCAAGGAGACGAGAGAGATGAGGCAAGACAGTATCCTGATCAAACCTCGTTTATTGAATACACAGCACAAACTTTTAAAGAAGTTTTGAGGTAGGAAGGGGGCATGGGAGTGGTGAGCAGGTTACTATGGTAACTCTATAGGGGCAGGTAAGCTGATTGCTATGGTAACTCTTATCTGAGGGGCGGGCTAGTTGCCTATCTGAGGTCACTGGATCAAGGAGCCTAGGGAGTCAAGAAATGCAGCTGCAGAGCTTCTTCCAAGGCCGTGGCGCCAAAGGTGCCGTTTTTATCTAATTTATAGAGGTAGAAACCTTCCACAGAATGAGAGAGAGATAGTTGTTAATGAAATGGTGGTTCCTTTGAACTGGGCGACTTCAGGCTAACTGACCTTTGTCTGAACTCTGTCCATTAGGATTGGAGAAAGTGGAGCTTTTTTTAAAGCAGAAATGGGGTCCTGTCTCAAGTCTGAGCACCCAAAAGCACGGCCCTCTACAGTTACAGAGAAAGGGGAGAGACAGGAAGAGTCTTTCTCTCCATGGTTTAGCTGAACTATAATAAACCCATTTGCTTTGTCAGTTTGTTTCCTAATTTCCTTATGGAAGCAGTGACTTTATGAAATTATTTGCACTTTGCATTGTGTGTGTATGTGTGTGTTTTGAATATGTGCATCTTTGTGAGTGGGTGGGCACACCTGTGTGTGATGTGCACACACACATTTGTGCTCATCTGCATACATATGACTGAGGTTGATATGAGGAATCATTCACAGTCTTCTACTTTATTAACTTAGGATCCTTCAGTCAAATACAGAACAGACCAAAATGGCTAATCTCAGTACCCAACTTCTGGGGAAAGTATGTTCCTGGCTTTGAGTCCTGAAGTTCAAATTACAGGCAAGCTGCAACCTCACTAGACAATTAAGTGAGCTGGCACTCACTCTTGGAGGCAAAGCACTTTACCCACTGAGTAATCTCTCCAGCAAGGCTTTATTAATCTTAGGAGCCACCCTGTTACAAGGGAGTAGTATCCTTTTCATGAGGTCTGTTTCCAGGACAGAATAGAGATCACCAATGACCCCCAGCGTGTTCTCTGTCTGTGGGTGGCCGATTTTCTTTACAGAACTGCTCACAGATAGAAGCTGCACGAAGGACTCTCTATTTTGTATCCTCTAGTCTTTTATTGAATAAACTATTCAGAGCACTACAAGTTTAAACTGTTTTATTTTCAAAGACAAAGAACAAATTTAGAAGATTTCTAAATAAAATAACAACAGAGGAAGTGGCTCCTTGATAATTATTGTATTTTTTAATTTCTTTTACCTTGACACATATAATGTACAGCTTAGCTTCCCTGTACCTGGATTTCTCCATTCAATAGATGGTATAGAAATCTTGTTTCCTTAAAGGCTGTCATTTCATTAATAGCAGAAGCATTTTTAGATTCTATTATGTGTCAGTTACATATACATGCAGGGAGACATCATCATGCAGAGCACATAAGGAGACCAGTGAATTCAAACTCACTTCCCAGTGGTGCTTTCTCTCCATGAACAAAATAATGCTGTCATTATTTCTAATCTCAGCCTGACACTACATTTATTTGCATGATTTTGATTGCGGGACAGGAAGGACCTACTAGCAACTAGAATGAAAAGTATCTAGAAGAACCACACTTGGGCACATATAAGTTTTAGAAGTGTCCTTGAAATTTTATAACAAGTATGGATTGTTTTTGGAATAGAGCTAAATATGAGGAACCATTCATATGTCAGGTCTCATATATTTAATGTGCAGGAATTCAACAATCAGTTATGGCCAAGACCTTCACTACAATGAGCACAGGTAGAACAAGGAACTCTAACCTTGTCCTGATCCATGTTTGGGACTTGCTCAGGAAGCCAAACCCCCAGGTAGAGCATCATTTATTCTACTCCTGTCTAGGGAGCCACTTGAGAAAGAAAAGCAAGCAACATGAGCCTACCAGGTCACAGCTTAGCAGGTGGAGAAGGTGAAAAACAGTCTGGAGATACAGGAAGCTCCGTTCACAGAAACTTGATTAGTTGTTCATTTTCTCACCGTACATCCTTCCTTTCAAAATAATTAAACCCTAATTAAGCTCGAAATAACTTCTGAGCAAAGCAGACATAGTAATTGTGGAGAGAGAAAAGCTATACTTCAGGGACTGAGGCTCTGCAGAGGCTTCCAGCCCTGACACTGTGACGACGTGAAACTTTAAGTCTGCAACACCTGACTAGACAAGAGCCCAACAAGGGCTACAGCACAAATGTGACCTGGCAAGTGTCACCTTCCCATATTGCTCCGCAGCCTGTCTGCACCACAGAGGTCCAGGTGAGTTCATGGAGGTAAGAACTTTGACCCCCTCACGTGAGCCATGGAAAGTGTCATTAAAGCAGAAATCTCTCTCTGATGAAGCCAGGGAGTAGTTGAAGGTTCCATGAGACTTGGGTCCTCCACTCTTCCGTCCCTGACAAGGCTGGTCTCTGGCTTCAGAAAGCTTAAAGGAGACTCGATCCTGAAGATACAGAAATTGAGCACATATGCTGAGGCACCGCTATCCATCCTCAGGTTGGAGTATCAGTACAAAGCACTGGGTGGGTCTTTGCCTAAGTTACCTCCTTAAAGAAATCAATAAATTCTAGAAGATTTTCAGTTCTATAAAAAATTTAGGACAATCATGATATGCTCCTGTAACATTGGCACTAGAGAGACTGAGGCAAAGCAATTACTGATCAGTGGTAGTCTGGTTTACATAGGAAGACTCTGTCTCAAAAATAACAAGACAATTTAAAACAAAAACAAAATAACAAAAACAACTTATTTTTTAGCTTCCGGGTTTGCCACCACTGTGACTGCAACAGTGCCACTACTGTTTGTAAAGTTTGTATTTCTTGCCTCTGATGCATTTTCACTTTTAAAATATTGGCACATGATTTATTTTCCAATAGCTTTAAACCTCCCAATTTGGTGGTTTTCCTTCTGCATACATCCTCATAGTCTCTCAACTTTATCACATAATATTATAAATACTTATCTCAACTTCAGCCATTGTAGCCTGACAGATGTAGAGAAGCATAAACCACTGAGAATAACTGTTAACATTATCGTCTTGAGAATTCCTGTTATAAAGGACCCAGGCTGTGAACTATTACTTCCTGAAACAGCTCATCTTAAATTTATCCCAGTACTAGCAGCAAGGAGAAAAGATCTTTGTTTGCTTGCTTGCTTGCTTGCTTGCCTGCTTCTTTTTTAGAAAACCAGGATGGATGGATATCACATGCCTAAGGGTTTGGTGTTAACCCCTCACATGGTATCATCAATCTATCTAAACACAAGGCCATTCTGTCTTTTAAATTAATTTCCTATAGCATTTTTCAAGATACTGTGGAAAATGAGTCACCTCTCCTCTGAGAGCCCACTGCAACAGAAAGTATCGCTTATTAGTAGTATCAGAGGCTGCTCTCATAGAAGGTTAATGTCTGGAAAAAGGAAGAAAAGACTATGAATGTAGGGATTCCCCAGGAAAGCAAAGTATTAAACAAACAGAAAAATGTTAATATCTTCCATCAGGACTTGGAGTGAATTGATAGCAGGGATTTTTACAGATTACAATCACTGACTAAAACACTTAAGTTTTATTCTAAATATGTTAATGAATACTGATGAGATTGGTGTTAACATTTGGAGAATATCTTATTAGGTATGGATACTGAGGCTGATATTATGATTTCTAGGGTGCAGTGATGTAGGCAATAATTGCCTGCTTTGTCAGAGGAGCATTTGAAAGACAATAAATCACATTTCTTGAACCATGAAGCAACAGAGACCTATACCTGGGAACAAGGCTATGTTCATGCAGGTCACATTTGAGATTATCAAGGCATAGACATTTAAAGTAGTCCTGTGCATTTAACAGGAGAGAGCAAAGGGAACAGAGACATTCCAAGGATTCTAAATGCACACAAAGCCATGGCGCCTCTGAAGTATCTAGACTCCCCTTATCTAGAATAGGTGTCCAAAGCTTACCATACATTCCTGAGAAATGAGAATGAAGTTCCTTATCATGGAGAATGACAACCTACCAAGGTCTAAGTTCTGGAATCAGGTTAGACTGGTGTAGGGGGAAAGAGGCTGCCTGCCTAATAAGCAACTGAAGGAAAAGCAGGCTGCAAAGGAAGCTGACATAACTGCTGCTCACAAGGTCCCACAGAGGCAAGTGCCATCGTTACCTCTTGGATGGGGGAATCCCTGCTCACAACAGTGAGCCCCACACTGCCTTGCTGCATGCAGCTGACATCGGGGATCCATGACTCAAGAAGTGCACTCGTCACATAACACCTCATTAATCCCCTTCTTCTGTCCACCTCATTATCACTCTCTGGTCTACAATGCTTTATGACCCCCTTATATACCAAGGGGACACTCTCTGGGGTCACAGATGCCCTGAATTTACCCACTGGGATCACATCTCTCTGCTACATCCTCTCCTAGGAAACCTTACAGATTTCTGCTAGACACCATCCCTGGTTATAGCCTGGTAGTTTCATGAATTTTTCAGGATATCTTTTGATGATTCAGCTTTAACTGTAGGGTCCTATTTGAAAAGGTTAGTCAATTTGTCTTGGTATTGAGGATTATTTTAAAAAATAACTAGTAAACATGTATATAGAGTGAAATCACACAATGGACAATATAGAGACTATTAGACTAATAAGATGTAGAAATCTGAAAGCCAAATGCATCTAAAAAGTGTTATAATATACAAATGAAAAATGAATATCAAACAAATGACAAAACAGTGTGGAAGGTAAAGTTATGAAATTTGAGAGATGTTATGTATATTGCCCCTGAAGGGTTTCCCAGTATCTGTGTGTGATGTGGGGAAGGCAGACAGATCAAGCATGAGCTTCAGGCTTTGGAAATTGTGTGAAAATATCACAAAATAAAATGAAAAACGGGAAGAAATTTAGGTTGAGAAAACTTTGAGTTCAATTCAATTATGCTTAGAGTTAACGAGGGTAATCCATATAAGCAGATACACATGCATACAGACAGACATAGAGACAGTCACACATTCACAGCTACACACACACATACACACACACACATGCACACACTAAAACATATCAATTTTGATAGTGTAAAACTGAAACATATCCTTTAAAACTTTAGAGTTAGAACCCTATTTACAAAACTTACCTGTCAGAGTACACACAATAACCCAGAGTCCACAGGGGAAAAGGAGTGATTTCAGATAACTAATCTGTAACATTACGTGTGTCCGGCATTGCCTCTTGCACACCTGAAATTGCTATTATGCAAAATGTTTTCAGATCCAAATCTATCATTATTGATGTTTTCTTGCATAGGGGATTTGAATCCTGGATACAAGTTTTCCTACCTAGGAAAGAAGATATGGTTTCAAGGCTTATTAAGGAAACAATTTTCCTCTCTATGACTGTGATTGGCACTCTGGGAAACATTTCTGTTTCTGTGAATTATATGTTCAGTTTGAGGGGACCCCCTGAGAAGAAACCCACACACGTTATTCTCATCCACTTGACTTTTACAAACATCATAATCCTTCTTGCAAAAGGGTTGCCCAAGATAATAGCAGCTTTTGGTTCGAGAAACTTCCTAGATGACATAGGCTTTAAAATCATTGTTTACCTGTCAAGGGTGGCCCGTGGCCTCTCCATCTGCACCAGCAGTCTCCTCACTGTGGTCCAGGCCATCATCATCAGTCCCAGAGCATCTGGGTGGAGGAGGCTCAGACCAAAGTCTGCCTGGCACATCCTTCCATTCTTTTTATTCTTTTGGATACTCAATGCTTTAATCAGTGTAAACCTAATCTACTCCATCACAAATACAAGGCATAATATATCACAGCTCATGAGTGATGACAACTATTGTTATTTTATGCTAGAAAGTCAGAAAATAAAATGGATTGCTCTTCCCCTCATGGTCCTGAGAGATGCAGTGTTTCAGGGTGCCATGGGAGGGGCCAGTGGCTACATGGTATTTCTTCTCCACAGGCACCACCAGCGTGTCCTCTACTTTCAGAACTCCAAGCTTCTCTACAGAACTCCGCCTGAGCTGAGAGCTGCTCAAAGTGTCCTTCTTCTGATGCTCTGTTTCCTTTTCTTCTATTGGACAGATTGTGCTGTTTCTCTAATTTCAAGTCTCTCTTTAGGAGACCATTCCTTGCTGACAAATATTCAAAAATTTCTAACTCTTGGTTATGCAGTCTTCAGTCCCCTTGTACTGATTCACAGGAAGGGACTTCTGGCACGCTGAATGAGAGAAACTGAGAAAATATCTCTCTCATTTATTTGTTCAATAAGTGTGAAAGAACTCTCAATTCTGAAATATTGTCAGTAAGACAAAATCCCACAAAGCAGTTTGAGCGTGTGCTTACTCTTAGACACTGTTACTGGTGACGCAAGCCTTGAGCTGAGAGAGACAGGGAGATCTTACCAAGTCACAGTGATATAGAAATCTCTCTCTCCATATCGCCACTTTTTAAGGGACTTTATTTCTTAATTTTTCTATATTTGTGTTCACTTATTACGTGTGTGTGTGTGTGTGCATTTATGTTTGTGTAGCTCGTGCATGCCTGGTACCTGTAGAGGCAGGAAAGACCCTCAAACACCCTGTAACTGACTGAAGTTAAACAGATGGCTCTGAACCAAAATATGATTGTTGGAATTGAATCTGGGTCCTCGGGAAGACCAATCAGTGCTCTTAGCTGCTGAGCCATCTCTCCAGCACTGAGAAAGGGGCTTTAATTAGGATTTGTAACACTGGTTTTACTACTGCCATGACTGAAGGCACACAAGTAAATTTGGTAAATTTTATCAAAATCGTAGTGATTTAATCATGTTAGTCCAAGAAATTCCTTATCTTGTACCTGATGCTGTGCTTGCTAATGTTACAACCAGGAGGCTATTTTGGGCTACTTTGAAGTATCTGTAAGTACCCAATGCATAGAAAATATTTTACAGAATTCTGAAAGAATAACATGTACTGTGCTTTAGTCAGTAGAAGCCCTATGCACCAGTCACAGACCTTAAATGCACTGAAACATTTCGTTGGTATCATATTGAAGGTTCTCTGCAGCAATAAAGACCATAGATATGGGATAAACCTGATAACAAATACACAGTAAAGTTTCATTTTATACCCATCGATAGCAGCAGTTCTCAACCTGTGGGTCCTGACTAGTATGGGGATCAAACAACCCTTTTCACAGGTGTTGCCAAGATTATCTGTATATCAGATATTTACATTGATTTATAGCAACAGCAAAATTACAGTCATGAAGTAGCAACAAAAATAATTTCATGGTTGGGGGTCATCACAAGATGAGGAAATATATTAAAGAATCACAGCATTAGGAAGGCTAAGAACCACTGCTCTATAGTTTTTATGTTAAGTAAAAAAAAAAAAAAATGTGGATGTACCTCTTTAAAAATGAATAAATGCATTTGAAAGCAGACTGTGGCTTTCAAAGCCCCTTTTGTTAATGCCCTGGTGCGCTCTACAATACTATACAGCTGTTTGTCATCAAAAAGGGTACAAAAAAGCTTCCAGGGCAATTAATTTGCTGACAGCAGACGCACATTTCTCCTTCTGCTCCTCTAGATCCAATCCCCCAGTTTCATCCCCAGCTCTGTAGCAGAACAGCTGCTGTGGTCTTCTTTTTCCCTCTGACCACATCCCCCAAAGGATCACAAAGATCTCCTTCAACCTTTCTTTCCCCAACTCACACATTAACCCAGCCTCCATCACCAGCAGGCATTCCCTAAGAACACATTTGCTGAGCAGGCCAGAAAACCAGGTAAACTAACTGAAGACCTTCACCACTCCCTCCTCTGTTCCAAATCCAATCTCCGCTGCCCCCCAACCCCCCTGCGGGCCCCCTTCCCCCCCCCCATTGCTAGCTCTGCAACAAAACACCTGCTGCAGCCTTCCTTCCACCCCTTTCCAATAACTACTGTAGATGCCACAGACTCCCCTGTCTTATCCCCTCCTCCCAGTTGCTTTATCCTAGCCCCAACACCAAGAGGCATCCCTGCTAACCCACAGGCCATACCTGCTAGAAAGCAGGCAGGCTGACTGCAGACCTCTCTTCTCCCTCTGTTCCCCTGGATGCAATCTCCCAGCCTGATCTCCAGCTTTGCAGCAGAACACCTGTGGCAGCCCTCCCTGCCCCCAGATCACCTTCTGTGGATCCCACAGATCATCCCCTTCTAACGTCTCTACTCCATCTCCAAAGATCACAAAGATCTTCTCCCCCAATTTCCTTCCCCCAACTAATCTCAGTATCCCAGCTTCCAACACCAGTAGGCACATCCTGGAAACACACAAGCTGGCAGGAAACAGGTCCACAGAAAATTTCCTACCAGGGAGCATACAGCCATCACAGTCTCCTAAAGTTCAGGGAGGAAGCACAGACTAAGGAACAAAACACTCACCCAGCAGAGACAAAACTTGATAGCTTCACCCAGAACTATAACCATTCCAATCCCAGATGCCTACATGTCAGTGTAAAAACACAATAACAGCCAGGACAGTATGTCTCACTGGAGTCCAGCAACCCTACCACAGGAGGTACTGAATACTCCAACATAGCTGAAGCCCAAGGAAAGAACCTTAAAATTGCCTGTATGGAGACGACAGAGTTATTTGGAGAAAATTAATAAATCCCTTAAAGAAATCCAGGGGGCAGGGAACAGTATGAGGATGAACAAATCCCTTAAAGAAATACAAGAAAACACAAAGAAATAATTCAAGGAAATTAATAAAATTGTTCAAGACATGAACATGGAAGTAGAATCAATGAAGAAAATCTAAACAAATGAGATTATGGAAATAAAAATTTTGAGAACTCAAACAGGAACTACACAGACAAGCCTCTGTTGGACCCCGAAGGCTCAAACCGGGACGCCACACCCCACAGAGACACACAGTCGGGAGATCGATGCAAACAGCAAGAGGATTTAATGAACCAGCGCACTGGGGTCACCCTCACATAAGTGAAAATGGCGACCCCCAAGAACAAACTTCCATCAATTTTAAACAGCACAGAGACAGTATCCCAGATGCAGGTTGAGTGGGTACATTCCGATAGGCTCTGAAGCTGCCCTTCACCCTGATTGGTCTCTTCAGATTGCCTAACAATTTTTGACACATAGTCACCGTATAGTGGCGAGCTAGTTCCTGGAACAGGGGGTCTGGAAAGTCCCAACTAACTGATATTTGTTACTTCCTTGTTCCTGGTTCCTGGTGTTGACTGCCAGGAACAGGAAACTTAGGCCTAGTAAAAGCTGCCTCACATTCTCTCACATTCTTTCGCATTCCTTCACACAGCCATTTGAATCTATTCCTTGGACTCAAGAACAGGGTGGGGAGCACACGGGGGACACACACCTCACCAACAAAATACAAGAGACAGAAGGAAGAATCTCAGGGTGTTGAAGATATGATACAAAAAAACATGGATACATCTGTCACAGAATATGTTAAACCTAAAAATGTTCACACTCAAAACATCCAGAAAATCTGGACACTGTGAAAGGGCCAAATCTAAATAATAGGAATAGAGAAAGGAGAAGAAACTCACCTCAAAAGCCTAGAAAATATTTTCAACAAAATTATAGATGAAAATTTCCCTAACCTAAAGAAGGTGACTATGAAGGTACAAGACACGTATAGAACACCAAACAGATTGGACAAAAAAAAAAAGTCCCCTCAGCACATAATAACCAAAACTCCAAATATAGAGAACAAAGAAATAATATTAAAAGCCTCAAGGGAAAAATACCAAGTAACATATAAACACAAGCCTATTAGAATTACATCTGACTTCTCAATTGAGATTCTAAAAGCCAGAAGGGCTTAGACAGATGTGCTTCAGACTCTAAGAGACCAAAGATGCCAGCCTAAACTACTAGACACAGCAAAACTTTCAATCATCACAGAAGGAGAAAATAAGATATTCCATGATAAAACCAAATTTAAGCAATATTTATCTACAAATAAAGCTCTACAGTGGGTGCTCGGAAGAAAATTCCAACCTAAGGAGGTTAACTACAACCATGAAAATGCAAGGAATAAATAATTCCAGACCACCAAAAACAAAGGAAGGGAAGCACAGATGTATACAAGTGTTTGCATGAACACACACACACACACACACACACCATCACCACCACCAACAAGAACAACAAAGATAAAGATCAACAATCACTGGTCATTGACACCTTTCAATATCAATGGCCTCAATTCCTGAATAAAAAAGGTACAGAGTTTTGAAAACAGGACCCACACTAATGCTGCATCCAAGAAACACACTTCAACATCAAAAGACATTAACTTGGAGTAAAGGCTTGAAAAAATATTTCAAGTAAATGGACCTAAGAAACAAGCTGGTATGGGGTTTTACTATCTAACAAAATAGAATTCAAACCAAAACTAATCAGAAGAAATATGGAAGGACACTACACATTCATCAAAGAAAAAAATCTACCAAAATGGCATTTCAATTCTTAACATCTGTGTCCCAAACACAAGGGCACCCATGTTTGTAAAAAAGGGCACCCATGTTTGTAAAAAGAAACACTAGTAGGCTGGGTGGTGGTGGCACATGCCTTTAATCCCAACACTCAGGAGGCAGAGGTAAGTGGATCTCTGTAAGTTCAAGGCCAGTCTGGTCTACAGAGTGAATTCCAGGACAGCCAGATTTACAACAGAGAAACCCTGTCTTAAAAAAAACAAGAAAGAAAGGAAGGAAAGAAGGAAGGAAGGAAGGAAGGAAGGAAGGAAGGAAGGAAGGAAGGAAGGGAAGGGAGGGAGGGAGGGAGGGAGGGGGAGGGAGGGAGGAAGGAAGGGAGGGAGGAAGGAAGGAAGAAGAGAGGGAGGGAAAAAAGAGAAAAAATTTAAAAAAGAAAAAGAAACACTACTATAGCTTAAATCATATATTGAGCCTCACACATTGATAGTGGGAGACTTCAACACCCTACTCTCACCAACAGACAGGTCATTTAGACAAAAACTAATAGTGAAATGCTAGAGCTAAAAGATGTTATAAACCAAATGGACCTAACAGATATTCACAGAACATTTCACCCAACAAAAAGGAATATCATTCTTCTCTGTACCTTATGCAACTTTCCTCAAAACTGACCACATATTTAGATACAAGAAAATTAAAATAGCTCTCTGCATCCTATCAGATCACCACAGATTAAAGCTGGATATCAACAACAGCAGAAACAACAGAAAGCTCACAAACTTATGGAAACTGAACAACTCTCTACATAACAAAAAATAAGTCCAGATAGAAATAAAGAAATTAAAGACTTTCTAGAATTAAATATAAATGTATACACATCATACCCAAACTTACGAGACACAATGAAAATGGTATTAAGAGGCAAGTTCAGAGCACTAAGTGCCGACACAATAAAAACTAGAGCGATCTCACACTAGTGACTTACCTGAAAGCTCTAGAACAAAAAGAAGAAATCATACCCAACAGAAGTAGACAGCAAGAAATAATCAAGCTCAGGGCTGAAATCAATAAATTAGAAACAAAGAGAACAATAGAAAGAATCAATGAAACAAAGAGCTGGTTCTTTGATGAAAACCAATAAGATTGGCAAACCCTAAACTAAAAGGCTGAGAGAGAATATCCAAGTAACAAAATCAGAAATGAAAATGGGGACATAACAAGTCACCAAGGAAATCCACAGAGTTGTAAGGACATACTTCAAAAATCTGTACTTCACCAAATTGGAAAAGGAAAATCAATGGATAACTTTCTTGATAGATACCACTTGCTGAAGTTAAATAAAGGTCAGATAAGCAACTTAAACAGACCTGTAGCCCCTAATGAAAAAGAAGTAGTCATTGAAAGTCAATTTTTTAAAAAGCCTGGGGCCAGGTAGTTTTAGTACAGAATTCTACCAGACTTTCAAAGAAGAGTTAATGCCAGTATTCCTCAAATAATTAAAAAACATAGAAACAGAGGAACACTGCCCAATTCATTCTATGAGGCCACAGTTACACTGAAACCCAAACCACACAAAGACCCAAAAAAGAAAGAAAATTACAGACCAATTTCCCTTGTGGACATAGATGCAAAAAATACTAAATAAAATACTTGCAAACTGAATCCAAGAACACATCAAAAAGATCATTCGCCATGATTAAATAGGCATCCCAGCGTTGCAGAGATGTTTCAAAATATGTTTCAAAATCAATAAATGCAGCCCACTATGTAAACCAACTGAAAGAAATAAACCACATAACCATCTCATTCGATGCAGAAAAGGCCTTTGACAAAATCCAACACCCCTATGATAAAAGTCCTGGGAAGATTAGGTATACAAGGGACTTAAACATAATAAAGACACAACAAAAGCAGTTTACAGAAAGCCCATACCCAACATCAACCTAAATGCAGAAAGACTTAAAGCAATTCTACTAACATCTGGAACAAGACAAGGCTGTCCACTCTCCCCATGCCTATTCAATATAGTTCTTGAAGTCCTGTAAGGTAACTCCTTCATTGCTGGTGGAACTGAAAACTTGTACAGCCACTGGTATCCACATACTGGTTTCCACTGAGGAAACCAGTTCCTCAGAAAGATGGGAATCAATCTACCTCAAGATCCAGCTATACCACTCTTGGGTATATACCCAAAGAGCATTCCATCCTACCACAGGGACATTAGCTCAACAATGTTCATTGCTGCTCGAGTCATAATAGCCAGAAATTGGACACAAACTAGATGCCCCTTAACTTAAGAATGAATAAAGAAAATGTGATACATTACACAATGGAGTATTATTTGACTTAAAAAAATGACATCATGAATTTTGCAGGCAAATGGACGGAACTAGAAAATATCATCCTGAGTGAGATGTGGAGTCGAGTCCAGCTCTAGTTCACACAGGGTTCCTCAGTCTCCATGAAGGAATGAGTTATGATATAAACAATGACGTTATGACATATATTACGCCTTTCACGCCTTAAATGACATGCATACACACTTTAGTATGTTGATGCACTTCTTTTAATAATAAAATAATTAGAAGTTAGAAAAGTTAAGTGAGTAAAATTAACAATGTGCACATTGGGGAAAAATTACAAGACTCCTCTCCTGTCAGAGAGCTGTCCTGACTGAAATAGCAAGACTGCTAACTTCTTATCTAACAGAATGCAGGTGTTCAGGCATACATCAATGCAAGCGTGTTCATCCCCTCCTAGCTGAGGCCTCTAATCTTCAGGGTTAGTTTTAGTGGGTAGTCTTAACACAGTAGTCTATTAATGAATAGCTGATTTTAGATCTGTATACTTGCTACAATAAAGGGGGGCAGGCATTCAGGGGTGAATTATCTATTTGCTTTTTTTAAGCTTGCTGACATACTGTCTAGACTTCATTTCTGATCTTGACTATGGCTTTGTGTCTATGGAAAGGTCAGTTTTACCAAGAATAATTTTTATATATCTACAGAAAGCATGAATAGTTTTCACACATGCCAAAAACTTGAAGGCCAGTAAGACTGTTACTTATAGTTGAGATGGCAATGTTCCTCTCCCAGTCTGCCCAGGAATTGATTTGAGTTTTCACTATTAGGCCAAATAGACAATATTATTGATGAGAGGCTTTTGTCACCATACAGTAAAGATGAGAAAGGCACAAAGCAGTTGGTGAGCTTCAGACTCTGGCAAAGGGAAAAACCAGGATCCTTGTCAAGCTGGTTACGTCCACAGCCTGGCTATCATCAGTGAGGTAACTCATACCTAGAAAAATAGATATTATGTGTATTTGCTTCTTTCTGAATACTAGCCATTAAATAAATGATAACAAAGCTACAATCCATAGACCCTGAGAGGTTAGGGGACTAGGGGAGGACACATAGATCTCCCTGGGAGGGGGAAATAAAATAGTTTATGAATAGACTGAGGGCATAGAAGGAGGGATGAGAACAGGAGATCTGATGGGAAGGGGAGGAGAGATGAGATTGAGGGAGGAATGAGGGGAGAAACAGCTAGAATTTAAGGGCATTTGAGAGATGGTATGGAAACCTGATGCAGTGGAAACTTCCTATAATAAATGAAGGCAATCCTAATGAAGTCTCCAAATAATGAGGAAGACAGAAACCCAACTGGCCATCTCTTGTCACCGAACGAATCCAGTACCAGGACTGAAATTCATTCAACTGAGATGCTGGCCAAAAGGGTTCCATGGAAATCCCCAAACAAGCCAGGCTGTTGCCAAGACAACAGGTTGCTCTCCAAAAACTGACAGCAAGATCCCATTGCTGAAGACAACACCTAAACAACTCATTGAACACGGAGAAGTCAAGTTGATGCCTACGTAGATCCTTCACCCCTATGTTGTAGTGTCTTTGATATGGAAAGGTACTCAGTGGCTACCATAGAGAAATGTAAACATCAATTCAACCTCAAGGCCTTTGATCTACAGTCTGTCCTGCCTGCAAAATATGCTAGGGCAATGGTGACACAAACCTTGTGGGAGTAACTAACCGATGTCTGATTTGACTTAAGGCCTATTCCACAAAATAGAACCCATACCTGACACCAGGTAACCAAGAACCAGAGAACAGATGGCTCAGAGACCTAGTATAAAACCAAATACAGCTGATCTTTAAAAAGGAAAAAAAGCAAAAATAAAATAACTTCTAATGATGTTCTGCAACACTCATCATCATCATAAAGGCTTCCTCCTGCATCAGATGGTAACAAATGCAGAGACCAACATCTAGACATCACAAACACAGAGAGACAGAGAGACAAAGACAGAGACCTTAGAACATACAGCTCTAAACGAGATGTCTCCATCAACTCTCTCCCCTCAGACCTTAGGGAATTCTTCAGAAGAAGAGGTAGAAGGAGTGGAGAAGACAGAGGGGATGGAGGACCCCAGGAAAACAAGGCCTTCTACAATAATTGAGCAAAGATCATATAAACTCATAGAGACTGAAGCAGCAATCACAGGTCTACAAGGGTCTGTGCCTAGTTCTCTGCATACATACCATAGCTTTCAGTTTATTACTTTTATGGGACTACTGAATGTGAATCTCTGACTCTTGTGCTTTGTCTTGGGGTTCTTTTATTTTTCTGTTGGTTTGTCTTGTCCAACTTCAATATGATGGGTTTTGTTTTATCTTATGATATTTTATTTTGGTCTGTTTTCTTGTTATCTCTTAGAGGGATGTTCTTACAGAAAGGGGGCGGATCCAGATGGGAGAGGAGGTGGGGAGAAACTGGAAAGAGTAGAGGGAGAAGAAACTGTATTTAGATTATATTGTATGAGAAAAGAATCTCTGTTTAATAAAAGTGGTAGAAGAAAAAAAAAGACTGCAAAGATCTCTGACTCTAAATTAGCTTAAATGAAGAATTCACTTCTTAATTCTTTAAATTAGATCCACACAATAAGATATAGACATGGTTCTAAGAATCCGATGGACACATTCTGAAAAAAAATATTTATTGATGTAATCATTAACATGAAATCATAGAGTCATTAAGGTGGTTTTATGCCTTGTTTTTGAAAACTTATCTGTCATATTTCAATAAAACCCCTGTAAACATTGCATCATGGATCTACTTTATAATGATGAATAGGTATTTATTTTTTGCTTGGTTGCACTACATACACAAAACTTTTAAGTAAATGGTGTGTATTGTACTGTGCTATAACTTATTAAATAGTCTGTTTTTCTAACATAAAGATTTATTTTGTTCATGTGCATGTGTCTCTGTGACTGTCGTGACTGTAGCCACATTTGTACAGGTGCCCACACAGGCCAGAGGACAGCAGTGGGTCCCAGCGAGCTAGAACTACAGGCAGTCATGAGTCCTGTAATATGGGTGTGGGATAAGGAACCAGGGTCCTCTGCATGAGGAGCAGGTCTCTGAACTGTAACTCCAGCTCCTTGTCTTTCTCATATCATCTTTGGGTAGCTCGGCTTTAACTGTTGGACCATAACTGGAAAAACTATGCAGGTTAACATTATATTGAAGCTTTAAAATGCCATTTAATATTGGAATATAGAATCAGTTTGGGGTTCAAGCATACCCTAAGGCTGGAAACAGAGGCAGGTGGATCTCTGTGAGTTCAAGGCTATAGAGAGAGTTCCAGGACAACCAGAGTTACAACAGAAAAACCTTAGCTCTGTCTCAAAATATAAATATATATTTATATTTTATATATATATTTATATATATATATTTATATATATAAATGTATATATATATAGAGAGAGAATTACTGTTATTGATGCTTTCTTTAAACCAGTTTTTGCAAGGTGGGCATGGTGGCCTACATTTTTAATTTAATCCCCGCACTCAGGAAACAGAGGCAGGTAGATGTCTGTGAGTTCAAGACCAGCCTTATCCTCAAAACAAGTTCCAGGACAGCCAGGGCTATTATACAGAAAAAACTTGTCTCAAACAAACAGAGTATTTGCTGGATCTAATTTCTCTGTTTATGCTTAAGACACGGTTTTGAACCTTGTCAAGGAAATTATCTACATTTTCCTGACTGGACTTGGTGCTATGGGAAACACGTTTGTTCTTGTGAAATGTACATTCAGTTTGTGGGGAGGCATTGAAAAGAAATGGACCCACTTAATCTCATCCATTTGGCTTTTATGAACATTATAATGCTGCTTTCAAAAAGATTGTTCAAGACAATAGTGGCTGTTGGCTTGAAAAGCTTCCAAGATGATATAGGCTGTAAGGTGTAGTTTACATGAACAGGGTGTCTAGGGACCAGCAGTCTCTAGTGAGTGATTCTGACAAACACCATGAGCTCCAGAGTTTCCAGGTGGGGGAGGCTCAGTTTGAGGTCACACAGCAAGTGCTTCTCACTGCTCTTCCTTTGGATTCTCAATTCCTTGGTCAGCATGAATCTCCTCCATTCCATCAGAAAAATCAGCATAACACATCCAACTAAGGAAAAGCACACAGTACCACTACTTTCTAGAAAAAAGTCGAAAGGTGATAAGGATTTTGCTCACTCTCATGAGTCTGCTCCATACACTGTTTCAGTGGCCACATGGTGTTCCTTCTCCACAAGCACCATCAGCATGTCCTCTGCTTTCAGAACCCCAAGTTTCCCAACGAAACTCCCCCTGAGCTGATGTGGTATCCTTGTGGAACTGGTCACACAGTTACGGGTCGAGGGCACTTAGACCCAAGCCCTCGAGATGAGGAAGTGGCAGGATCCTGGCCCCTCCACTTTGTAGCTTCTAATGACCACAAGCCACAGCAAAACTCTACTCCCTCCAAAAGGCGGGCATGGCTGTGATTTGGCAGAGCTGCTTACTTAGTATCCTTGTTTTAACCAATGGTCTCCATCCCTGGGTACCAAAGACCCTCCCTCACCCCCACCCCAATATAAATTGCACTAAACATGAGAGACATTCTTTTGACAATGCTCCCAAGAGTCCCTGATTTCACTCTAGCCAGCTTATGGGCTCTGATCAAAGGCAGACAGGATGGATACATGGTAAGAACCATGCCAAGCGCTCCCCGGCAAGGTCCAGCCTCTGCAAGCAAGGTATGGTTCAGGAGCACCCAACAAAGGAAAATGGACCTGTGACAAAGAAAGCAAGACCCTTGTCTTAAGGGAGAGAGAGAGACTGGCACACGTTCTGCCAGGTAGGAAAGGCTCACAGAAGCCAAAGCTCTCTGTGGCTTAAGTAGTACCTTTGTTTATTTAACAGTTTGAAGGTGACAAAGCACACTTCAAAGAACTGCATGATTACACTGTAGGCAGGAATGACATTCTCAGCTACAGGCTTAATCCCCAAGGTTTGTTTTTACTCAGAAAACTTTTAACATAGTGGTTCATTAACAGTTTGCTAGGTGTCATGCTAAACAAATTTAGTTACCTCAGTTACCTTTAGTTATCTCAGATGGGCAAGAAGGACATGAAGGTGTCAAGAAAGAAGTTTATGGGTTTTAAGCTTCTTCTTTGTTTATTTGCCCAGATCACAGCCATAAATTCCTAGTACTTTATTTCTCTTATCCTTTTGACTATTACTGATCTGGGAAGCTTCCTGCATCTTAAGTTTAGTATATTGACTCAGGCAATTTCAGTCTCAAACAGCCTTTTAAGCTTTGAGAATATTTACATCTATCCTAGGTTTGTATTTTATTATAGCTTTAGACAAGCTTACTGTTTCTTCATTAACAAGGGGCAGACATTCTCGGGGATGATGATCTTGTTTTTCCAGGTGTGCTAACTTCTATCCAGGCTCTTTGGCCTTTTGTCTTATTGAGGGCCTTGTCTCTTCCTGGGGAAATCAGTATTTATTACTGTGCCAGGAATAATTTTATGATGTGATCCCAGTCGATATGAGTTTGTTCTCACAATGTCAGGACTTGAAGGTCAGTAAGATTGCTATAATTATTTTTTGAGTTGAAATCACTATGTTCTATAGTGTGTCCCTTTCACAACCAGTTCAAAGATCAATTTTAGTTTTACTAATAAGCAATGTAGGCACCAATATTGATGATACATTTTTTTGCAGCTGTGCAATAAAGGAAGGGGGCAGAATAGCCATGAGCCATAACCTCTGGCTTTTCAGCATGCCGGCGCCTTGTCATGCAGCCCACATCTATTGCCAAGATGTTGTGGTCTCCAGCACTCCCCCAAAGGCTTCTTACCTGGGAGCCTCTACAGCTGCTGGTCGGCTGTGGCCTCTTAGGTCAGGGAGGCTGAGAGCGAGGGGGATGCCTGTGGCTTTTTTTCTTTTTCTTTTCTTTCTTATTTCTTTTTTTCTACAAAAAACTGAACGCTACAAAAAGTGTTCTCTTCCTAATGTTGTGTTTTATTTCATTTATTGGACAGAATTTTTTCCCTACTTTTAAGTTTCTCCTTAGAGAACAACTCCTTGATGGTAAATATTTCTGAATTTCTGACTCTTGGTTATGAAATTTTCAGCCCTCTGCGCTGATTCACAGAGATGTACATAGCATGGAATTTTACAATGCACACTGGGAGACACAGTGAGAAATGACTTTGTTAATTCACAGTTTTAACAAACATATTTGAAAGAACTCTGAGTCCTATATGAAACAAAAATCCCATTGAAGAAGCTTAAGCAGACTATTTTTGGGTTTTGGTGATTTTGTTTTTGTTTTCTCAGACCACAATCATGGTAAACTGAAGTTCTGAGCAGACCTAAAGTTCACAGTCAATTAGAATGACACAGAAACCTCATTCTCCATTCTGCCACTCATGAAGTGGTTTAATTATAAATCTTGGAGACTGAGTTTTCACTCGTGTTAAAAATTAGGAATTATTTGCAAACTTAATTAACAAAATAAATTTGTTGGGTCTTTTTCTCTATAATTCATTTCCTAAAACACGATCCTACAGACATAATTGTTTTTTGAAAATTACAATAGGAAAAATGCAGTACGTGGCTGTACTCATTATTTCATAGAGATAAGCTGTAATGGTAGGGATGGTGTTGCTGCTGTTGTTGTTGCTGTTAATTTAAAATGCCTATATGACCAGGTGTGGTGGCATACACCCAGAAGCACTTGGAAGGCTTAATCAGGAGGGTTCCTATGAATGCAAGGCCAGCCTGGCTTACATAGCAAGTTTAAGGACAGCCTGGGCTTCAGAGCAGGACTCTGCTCTGATGTGGGAGTGGGAGCAGAAGAAAGACACAAATGGACGGGGAAGACTAAAGGGAAGAGGAGCTGGAAGGAGAGAACAAACCTAAAAAAGAAACCCTTGTGTATCCAGCCACAAAATAAACTGGATTTGATGTGATTTACAAAATGATGCTGAATTTAAATTTTATTTGTGTGTAAGGACACATAGCTATTTTTTTTTCCTTTAAAAAAAACAAAGCAAAATAAAACACAAAGTCTGGCAAGAAGAAACTGACTAGCTTCAAAGGTGCAATGCTCTTGCCCCTGCCTCCCAGGTGCGGGAATACAGAGGTAAACAATCATGTTCACCATAAAGTGTAATTTTGACCAATAGAAGAACAGTGCCAGAGTAATGGGTTCAAAGTGAAGCGAAGCATCTCTAATACAATGTTGACTGCCCCTCCCGAAACCTCTGCCCCTCAGTCAATGAAGAGTTCTATGGAGCAGTGCACTTCATCCAGCATGCTGGGTGCTGCATTTTGACCCAGGCCAGGGAGGAGGAAGACACATGACCCTAATAGGCCTTTTAGATTAGGGTGTGCGGATGAACTTACTCTATGCAATCTCCAGTGGTATCTGAGCATTTTCCCTTCACAGCCATGGGAATCTTTAGTGTTTGTATCTGGTACTCCACAGCCTTTTAATGAGAAGCACTTTTACCTTCTTTGTTTAGAGGTTTGTTTGTTTTTTCTTTCTTCCTTCCTTTCTTCCTTCCATTCTTCCTCCAACTTTCTCTCTTTCTGTTTCCAGTCCTAGATACAAAATATATCAAAGTATGTTACCACGGAGAATTGAGTGAAAAACACACAAGGACACACGTTAATACACAGTTACTTTTAGAAAATGATTCTTAAATACCTACTGCTGGTTTACACAGAGTTTGTATTCCCTTTTTTGTTTTGTTTCATTTTGTGGTGTGATTTTTGTTTGTTTTTTGTGTTTGTTTGTTTGTTTGTTTGTTGAGATATGGTTTCTCTGTATAGTTCTGGTTCTCCTTTAACTCACTCTGTAGACCAGGCTGGCCTCAAACTCATGGAGATCCTCCTACCTCTGCCTCCCGAGTTCTGGGATTAAAGGTGTATGCCACCACAACCCGGCTAAGAGTTTATATCTCAGCTCATTGGATCCGCAAAGTATGCTTGTTTATTATGTGCCACAGGCTCCCCATGGAACAAAGTGCATAAGAGAAAAAATGAGGAAGCAGGAAATGCCTTTTATCTGGGTTCAGCTTATAGTGCAGAATGGAGGTGACCAGTGAAAGTAGTTAACTCCCTGCAGCACAGTGATCTCCTTTGGCCATGACTTGTGCCTTTTCCAAAAGTGCTAAGGAAACTTGTTAGGATAGCTAGATGATAGATAGATAGATAGATAGATAGATAGATAGATAGATAGATAGATGGATAGATGGAAGGAAAATAGAGATAATACAATTTCAAGCACATTAAAGCCCATGAATAATGATCACACAATATAATACATGGTAAAGCACAAAGAATAGGCTTTTTCAAAGGGTGCTGTGTGGATTTGATACCCAGCTTAACTCAAACTCACAATCTAGCCATCGCTCCTGCACATACTGTTGTAGAAGTACCCTACACCAACAGATTGCATGCACCATGGGGGCATTGCTGTAGAGTTGTTTCCTTCAGATTCAAATATTCCTTCCTGGAGGGACCAAGGAGTCTCACAAGCCTGAGGAAGCTCATCAAACTTAGAACACTCACAAGACCTTCTTCCAAGGGAAATATAAGCAGATAACATTTGCTGGGACTAAAAGACTCTTCTTTTGTGGGACACAGTCTGCAAATTGGGCAGGGAATGCCAGTGTGCTGTTTAGTTTCCTGTCAAGTTGACACACGATGGAGTCATCTGGGAAGATGAACCTCAACTGAGAAAATGTCAACATAAAATAGGCCTATAGCAAGTCAGTGGGGCATTTTCTTGATTGACAGTTGATATGGGAGGGCTCAACCTGGGTGTGTGGCCCTGAGTTATATTTTTAAAAGGCAAACTTATGGAGCCATGGAGAGCAAGCTATAAGCAGCATTCCTCTAAGGTTCTATGTGAAAGACTGACCAACTCAAGACTTTCTCAGATGTCCTGATGAAAGGATGAGGGAACTTTGTTTCTGTGTCTTTATCCAGGAATGAACTCGGCAAGGCCTGTCTGACTCTGGAGCCAATGCCTCACTGGAGTTAGGGTTGCTGCTTCTGAGGATCTGACTCCTCCCCCTCTGGACTGTGGTTATTGTAACTGAGTTCTAAACCTTGTAGGCCCTCACACTTAGCACAACTGTCACCATGATGGAAATACCATTCAGACCATAAAACTCAGCATATAAATAGTACCACCAACCAAAACAAAATCAAAGACCTAATCCATCAAAGTCCATAGTTATGGAAAAGTCTCCAAATGTACCAATGCACCAACCTGCTTTTCGGCCTCTGTACTTCTGTTTTTTGTTAACTGTTCTTGTTAACTGAAGTATGTCAACCCAGAAAGTGGGGTTTTGTTGTCTGTTTTGTCTTGTTTTGTTTTGTTTAGAAGCTTACCCAGAAAAGGGTTCTGAGATACACTGGGATCCCAAACACCCAGTGTAGTCTTTCTATTAGCTTAAATCCATAACCAAGCAATCTTCTCTGGTGGATACCTCCTGACAGTTATCAGTCCTAGGGCAGCTATATCTTAAGATAGTTCTGTGTTCTCTTTGCCAGCATTATCTGGCTTGTCCCTCTGCTAATCTTGGCCATTTTTCCTCTGAAAATAGCATGAAAGATGCTGTACTTGTTGATAGACTTGCTTGGCACAGATCATCAGCTTACGCAAGACCTCTTTGTATAGGGAGAAAGACATTTGGGGAAATCCTATTAATGACTGATAACTGTTAATAAGTCCTTCCTGAGACTTAACATATGCCTGATGTAAACCCCTGGTAGAAACAATTGTTATTAAAAGTACTTTGCCCCTAATAACTCTCATGCTAAAAGGCATTTGTTTATGGTATTGTTACTGAAGAAGCCTTATTCTCCCAGCCAATCTGCAACAATCAATTCCTGGAACACCTGGAGACCTCGGATTACCTGAACAGGTAGTCAGCTGGGTCTGCGAGGGTGGTATTATTCTGTTTATTAAGCAAGGAAAAGCCTTTGTATCGGTTGGGGAAAAGTCAATTAGCATTGTCTTACAACAATAAAAACACCTCAGTGAGCTAAGAGTTCCAGTCACTTCAGGCAGGACCATCTGCTTTCCAGTTTGAAGTCCGCATCCTGGAAGTGGCTTTCTGTTCTATATCGTACCCATGTGTGACTCAGAACAACCACATCTTTGTCCCAGCTATGGCTTTTGTCTTATTTCTTGTCTTCTTTATTTCTCGTTCCCTGTCCTCCCACCCTGTCCACCATACTGTTGGGACCTTGTTCCCACAAGCTCGGGTCAGCTCTGCATCAGGTCCTGCCTGGGTTCCTTCCATGACTAACCTAGATAGCTGGATGAGCTAGATAATTCTGCATTCAAAACAAGTGTCTCTGAGGCTTCCTCACTGTCCAGTGCAGAAAGAACTCAGATAAACAGGAAACAAAGCCCAGAGAGTGCAGGGAAAACACAGGAGATTAAACTCTAAATTGATTTGTGAAAAAATGAACAGTAGGTAGCCAGGACGATTGGACAAATAACCAGGGTGTATTGTGCATAGTCCAGTGGCAAAGTAAGTGCCAAAGTTATGTTTATTAGGGAAGTTGGAAGTAACTGAAAAATAATTTTGATAAAGAGAAGATGTCAAATTGTGGAGGACAAATGAAAGTTAATATTGACATGTGAAGCTCTGTGTATTTTGTGAGGAGTCAAACAAATGGAATAGGTTTCTGCCTCAAAGGTTCATTTTGACTGCCATAAAGAGTAAAAAGATACCATTCATAAAGTGATTATAATCACAAAGTGAGGTATTAGCTGGATTTCTGACTGAGAATCACCAGAGCGAATCAACATTAAAATACATAGTCTTCTTCACTCTTCTGGATAGAGGGACTGTCACATCTGTCACTAATTAAAACAGATACTGACTTGTGGCCTTAAGTGGACTTGACTTTTCACCTGTGCAGTATAAAGTTTTTCCGTAATATTTTTCTTGATATTGTGATTTTCTGTCTATTGAATAAGGGCAATTTCCATGTGTGTTGCTATCTATGCCTCAAGTTAAATTTCCTGAACCATGGTTTGAGACAAAGCAAGGAAAAATGTCAAGTTTTATCACCTGCTGCTGTACTTGTAAATAAAGGCAAATGATGCTTTAAGAATTAATTATAGCCTGAACTGAGTGTGAAGACCCACTGGTCACTTGCAGGCTCTGAAAACTCCCCTTAGCCACAGTCCTCTGGCTTGGTGGCCTGGGAAAGTCACCAGTGAGCAGGCCACTGGTTGGAATCCAAGCTGGTGGCCCTAGAACCTCAGGGTCAGGGGAGCTACAGGAATGGGAAACAGCCAGGAAGGGACCAGGGATGCTGTCTCTGAGGGTGCTCAGAACACAGCATTCAAAATTCTGTTTCGGATATCTGTCCATTGTGGATCTCACACTGCTCAGTAAGATTTCCTCATCTGTGAAGCAGAAGAAAGAGCCTAGGATGGTGAAGAGAGAGGAGACAGTAGCAAAGGATAGGGTTTTCAAGAATCTCCATGCCCTCCATCCCCCATTCCCCACCCTTTTGGACACTGCTTCTGAGTTCCAAAGACCAACTCGGGCAGACAGCTCCCGTCCTGGAGCAGACAGAGTAACCCAGCTCCAGGAGATCAGGTAGGAGTCCCGCTTGCTGATCCCTCCCATTACACCTGCTCAGCCCAGCCCCAAAGCCCAAAACCACCTCCATCATCCCACCCCACCCCCCACCACACCACTTCTGGCTATTGGTTCTGAGTCCCAGATACCAACCAAGGCAGATAGCCCCTGCCCTGTGCAGGCAGAGCAACCCAGCTCCAGGAGAACAGCCCAGGAACCAACTCAGGCACACAGCCCCTGCCCTAGCACTGACCACACAACCTAGCCAGGAGCCAAGCAGGCAGACCCTGTTCTAGACCAGGCCACACAAAACACCCAGAAGAATACTCTCCAAGACCCAGCCCCCAACTCAGAAGGGGATTCCCTACTAGACAAAAAGCCAAGGCAATCACCAGAATACTAGCACCAACCTCAGGCAGAGACACCCTGCTCAAGAAGAAGCCAAAAAATACAGAGGACCAGAAAAGATAAAGAAACCAAGTAACGAAACATTCATTCACTAAAGACAAACCTAGGAATTCAGCACCTAAACCTTAATCACTTGAAATTAAGGTGCCTAAACACCAGTGTAAGAACACAACAGCAACCAGAACTATATGTCACCTCCAGAACCCAATTACCCTACTACAACAAGCCCTGAACACTCTGACACAGCTGAAGCACAAGAAAAAAGATCTTAAAACCAACTTTATGAAGATAATAGAGGCCTTTAAAGAGGAAATGAATAAATCCCTCAAGAAAATCAATGAAAAGGCAAACAAATAGTGGCAGAAAATGAGTAAACTCATTAATGAAGCCCAGGATAGAAGAATGAATAAATGCCTTAAAGACCAAACAAGAAAACAATTGAAGGAAACAGAAAACAAAAACATTCAAGAATTGAAAATGGAAATAGAAGCCATAAAGAAAACATAAGCTGAGAGAATTCTGGAAATGAGAAACCTAGAAAAGTAAACAGGAAATACAGAGGCAGGCTATAGCAATAGAATACAAGAGATGGCAGAGAGACTCTCAGGAGTCAAAGATGCTATAAAAGAAAGCATCAAATCCAAAGAAACTACTAAAACAAAACATCCAGGAAACCTGAGACACTCAGAAAAGACCAAGCCTAAGAATAATAGGAGTAGAACAAGAATCCCAGCTCAAAAGCTCAGAAAATATTTTCAATAAAATCCTAAAAGAAAATTTTCCAACCTAAAACAGGAGATCTTTATAAAGGTACAAGAAGCACACAGAACACCAAATAGAATAGACCAGAAAAAAAAGTCACCCTGCTGCATAATAATCGAAACACTAAACATACTAAAAATAAAGAAAGAATACTAAAAGCTGCAGGAAAAAAATAGCAAGTAACACATAAAGGCAAACCAATTAGAATTATACCCGACTTCTCAATAGGGACTCTAAAAGCCAGAGGGACAGAGACTGCTGTGCTACAGTCTCTAAGGGAACACAGATCCCAACCCAGACTTCTATACTCAGCAAAACTTTCAATCACCATGGATGGAGAAAACAAAGTGTACCATGACAAATCCAGAATCAAACAATGTCTATCTACAAACTCAGCCCTACAGAGGAAACTATAAGGAAAACTCCAACCCAAAGAACTTAATCACACACATTAAACCACAGGAAATACATAATTGCACACCATCAAAATCAACAGAACACACACACACACACCCCAAAACCAATAGCAACTACAATATAACAGGACCTAACAATCATTGGTCTTTGTTATCTCTCAACATCAGTGGACTCAATTTCCCAATAAAAAGACACAGACTAACAGAATGGTTTCAAAATCAGAACCCAGCCTTTGGCCACATACAAGAAACACACCTCAACCTCAAAGAAAAACATTACCTTAAAGTACAGGGTTTGGAAAAGATTAACCAAGCAAATGGACCCAAGAAGGAAGCCAGTGTAGCCACTCTAATATCCAACAAAATAGACTTCAAACCAAAATTAATCAAAAGAGATAGGAAAGGATACTACATACTCATTAAAGGAACAATCCACCAAGAGGACATTTCAGTTCTTAATGTCTGTGCCCCCAACACAAGGGCTCCCACATTTATAAAAGAAGCATTGCTGTCGTGCCCCGTGGAACGATCACACAGTTGAGTTCAGAGGGCACTTGCCACCCAGCTCTCATCCTAAAGAGCTGCCAGGAGTTTGCCACCCCCCCACCCCGCCCAGTGCTGACAGACCACAAGCCACAGCGAACCTCCACCCCCTTCAAGGGGAGGGCTACGACTGGCAGAACTGCTTACCTGTTTTAACCAATGCATTACCCCTGCATATCAAAAGACCCTTCCTAAATGTGCAACTCGCACATAAAACTAGAGAGACTGCTCCTCTGACAACATCCTCCCAAGAGTTTCTGTTGTCGTTGGATCCGGGCTCTGATCAAAGGCTGATGGTTGCACGGTGAGAACCACATCACCCATGCTGCCCTCTCCACATGGCTTCCCACCTGGGAGCAGCCAGCCTCGGGCCAGCTGTGCTGTTTCGCAGGACAAGGGAAGCCACAGGCTGGGACATGCATGGGTAAGATTCGTTCCAACACATTGCTAAAGCTTAAAACACATTGATTCACACGCATTGACAGTAGAAGACTTCAATACTCCACTTTCACACATTGACAGGTAATCCAGACAAAAACTAAACAGAGAAATGCTTGAGCTAACAGATGTTATAAACAAAATGGACCTAACATATCTACAGAACACCCACACACAAAAGAATATACCTTCTTCTCACCACCTTATGGAACCTCCAAAATTGATCACATACTTGAACATAAAACAAGTCTCAATAGATACAAGAAAGTTGGAATAACCCCTTGCATCTTATCAGACCACCACAGATTAAAGCTGCATTTCAACAATAAGAGTAACAACAGAAGGCCCACAAATTCATGGAAGTTGAACAACTATTTACTGAATGTTGACTGGGTCAGGAAAGAAAGAAAGAAATTAAAGACTTTCTGGAACTCAATGAAAATGAATCTACAACTTAGCCAAACTTATGGGACACAATGAAAGCTGTGCTAAGGGGAAAATTCATAGCACAAAGTGCCTACCATAAAGAATGAAGAGATCACATGCTAGCAAATTAATAGCACATTTGAAATCCCTAGAACAAAAAGAAGCAAGCACACCCAAGAGGAATAGACGACAAGAAATAATCAAGCTGAGGACTGAAATCAATAAAATAGAATCAAAGAGAACAATTCAAAGAATCAATTAAACAAAGAGTTGGTTCTTTGAGAAAATCAACAAGACAGACAAATGTTTATTCAAACTAATCAAAAGACAGAAAGACTATCCAAATCACCAAAATCAGAAATGAAAAGACAGATATAACCACAGACAGCAAGGAAATCCAAGGAATCATTAGGTTGTATTTTAAAAACTGTACTCCACAAAATTGGAAAATCTGAAAGAAATGAATAATTTTCTTGATAGATACCACCTACCAACATTAAATCAAGATCAGATAAACAATTTAAACAGACCTATACCCCCCAAGGAAATAGAAGAGTCATTAAAAGCCTCCCAACAGCAACAACAAAAAAAAAAAAAAAAAAAAAAAAGCCCATGGCCAGATGGTTTTAGTGCAGAATTATACTAGACATTTGAAGAAAAGTTAACCCCAATACTCCTCAAATTACTCCAAAAAATAGAAGCAGAAGGAACACTGCCAAACTCATTCTATGTGGCCACAGTCACGCTGATACCCAAACCAGACAAAGATTCAACAAAGGAAGCGAATTACAGATCAATTTCCCTCATGAACATAGATGCAAAAATATTCAATAAAATGCTCACAAACCAAATCCAAATTTGATCAAAAAGATCATCCACCATGATCAAGTAGGGTTCATCCCAGAGATGCAGGGAGGGTTCAACATATGAAAATCAGTCAATGTAATGCACCACATAAACAAACTTAAAGAAAAACACCACGTGATCATCTCACTAGATGCCAAGAAAGCTTTTGACAAAATCCAACACCGCTTCATGATAAAAGTATTGGAGAGATTCGGGATAAACAGGACATACCTAACCATAGTAAAAGTAATTTACAGCAAGCCTACTGACAACGTCAAATTAAATGGAGAGAAACTCAAAGCAATTCCACAAAAATCAAGAACAAGGAAAGGTTGTCCTCTCCCTTCATGCCTATTTAATATAGTACTTGAAGTTTTAACTAGAGCAATAAAACAACAAAAGGAGATCGACTGGATACAGATTGGAAAGGAAGAAGGCAAAGCATCCTTATTCACAGATGATATGATAGTGTATATAAGTGATCCAAAAAATCAACCACGGAGCTGATAAACAACTTCAATGAAGTGGCTAGCTACAAGATCAACTAAAAAAAAAAAATCAGTAGTCCTATATACAAAAGACAAATGGACTGAGAAAGAAATCAGGAAAACAACACCCTTCACAATAGCCACAAACAACATAAAATATCCTGGAGCCACTAACCAAACAAGTGAAAGAGTTGTTTGACAAAAACTTTAAGTCTTTGAAGAAAGAAATTGAAGAAGATCTTAGAAGATGGAAAGATCTCCCATGCTCCTGGATTGGTAGGATTAACACAGTAAAAATGGCCAACTTATCAAAAGCAATCAACAGATTAAACACAATCCCTATCAAAATCCTAACACAATTCTTTATAGACCTTGAAAGTACAATACTCAATCTCATATGGAAAAGTAAAAAACGTAGGATAGCTAAAATTACCCTGAAAAATAAAAGAACTTCCAGGGGTATCACCATTCCTGATCTCAAGTTATACTACAGAGCAATAATAATAAAAACATGGTATTGGCATAAAAACAACATGACAATCAAGGAACCCAATCAAAGATCCAGTCATAAGTCCACACACTTATGGACACCTGATCTTTGATAAAGAAGCCACAAATACACACTGTAAAATACAACATCTTCAATGAATGGTGCTGGTCAAACTGATGTCTGTATGTAGAAGAATGCAAATAGACCCATGTTAGTCACCATGCACAAACACACTGGCACAGGAGACACTTCCTGAACATAACACTTATAGCTCAGGAACTAAGGTCAACAATTAGCAAATAGGACCTCAAGAACTGAAAAGTTTCTGTAAGGCAAAAGACACAGTCAATAAGATAAAACAGCAGCCTACAGAATGGGAAAAGATTTTCACCAACTCCACTTCTGAAAGAGGGCTAATATCCAAAATATATATATTTTTAAAAGAAACTAGACATCAACAAACCAAATATCCAATCAAAAAATGGGGTACAGATCTAAACAAAGAATTCTCAAAGGGGGAATCTCAAATGGCTGAGAAATAAATAAATGTTCAACATGCTTAGCCATCAGGGAAATGCAAATCAAAACTACTCTGAGATTCCATCTTACACCTGTCAGAACGGCTAAGATCAATAACACAAATGACAGCTCATGGTGGTAAGGTTGTGGAGCAACCACATTGCTGGTAGGAGTGCAAACTTGTACGGTCATTATGGAAAGCAATATAGCAATTCCTCATAAAATTGAAAATTGATCTACTTCAAGACCCAGTTATACCCTCCTGGGCATATACCCCAAGGACATTACATCCTACGGCAAGGATGCTTGCTCAACTACATTCATAATAGCCAGAAATTGAAAACAACCTAGATGGCCCTCAACTGAAGAATGGATAAAGAAATTGTGGTACATTTACATAATGGAGTACTACTCAGCTATTTAAAAAAAAATTGACCGAGTGAATTTTTCAGGCAAATTGATGGAACTAGAAAAAATCATTTTGAGTAAGGTAACCCAGTCCCAGAAAGACAAACTCGGCATGTACTCACTTATAACTCTTGAGCAAAGGACAAAGGTGCTGCAATCCACAGACCCAGAGAGACAGAACAACAAAGAGGGGCTCAGTTGTGACGCAGGGATCTCCCTGATTTGGGGGAATGTTGAACAGCAGAAGGTGCAGTTGGGCTGGGGTAAGATAGAAATGGGAGGAGAGGAGGCCAGGTGTGGGTAGAGGAATGAAGGGAGGGAGTATAAGGAGGGACAGATATTACTGGGGGACATTGAGGGAAGGGAACTGGAGAACAAGGGCAGTGGAAACTCACTGGAGCCCACTATGGGAGATCTTGGCGAGGACCTCTAGCAATGGGGAATGGGGAACCTAAACAGGCCATCTCGTGTAGCCAGCAAGGTTCCCAGTGGATGGACTGGGTCATCACCACAGCTATGAAACCTTCCACCTGTAACCCATTTTCCCTACAGGACCCACTGGGACAATGGAAGGGCAGAACTCTATGCCAAAGGAGAGAACCCAAGCCTGATTCTGCATAATGGGCCAGGAACTAGAGGCTGGATAGCCAGGAGACAATTTCTAACAATATCCTGTTCTATTCATAGATCGGTACCTAGTCCAGTCTCCATCAGAGAGACTTCTGCCAGCAGCTGATGGGAAAAGATGCAGACACCCAGAGCCAAACATCATGCAGAGCTCTGGAAAATTCACAAAAGAGGGGGAAGAGGCATTTTGGGAACCAGAGGGGTCTGGGACATCAGGAGAGTAGGCACCATAGAGTCAATGGACCAGAGCTCTTGGGATCCCTCAGAGCCTGAAGCAGAAGACAGGAAACCTGAAGAGTTTTCTAGATATGTTATATGGTTGTCTGGCTTGGGGTTCTTGCAGAAAGCCTGCAGGCTAGTGTGCACGCAGAGGTTCTCTGATGTTTTTGCCTGCCCTTGGGACCCATTTCCTCCAGTTTGGTTGCCTGGTGTGCCACCCTCAGTGTGGAGACTGGTGCCTGGCCCTGTCCCATTTGTTGTTCCGTTTGAGCAGTGACCCTGAGAGAACTGCTCTCTTCTGTTGGAGTTCATAATGTCCAAACAATGGATGCTGCCAGTTCAAAAAAGTTCCTGGCTCCCGTTGCTAAGAATTGGGACTCACCAGCTAATTTGCCCCTTTCTCTCCTTTACAGTGATAAAAGTCTCTCATCAGTAATAATGTTTGCATGGCTTAATAGTAAAAACTCAAATCCATCCATGACCTGGCTATTGCTAACTGGAAATAGAGACACTGCCATCTCAGCTCTAAAGTAATTGTAACAATTTTACTGACCTTCAAGTCCTGGCAGTGTGAAAACTACTTATGCTTACTGCAAGCATATCATTAAAAACTATTCCTAGCCAAAAGCTGACCTCTCTACATAGAGACAGAGCCCTCAGTTAGATAAGTAGCAAAGAGCCTAGACAGTAAGTCAGCAAGCTTGAAAAACACAAATAGATAATTTACCCCTGAATGCCTGCCTCTTTGTTAATAGTAAGCCTAAAAAGACCTAGAATCAACTATTCATTAATGAAACCATTGTGTTTAGAAGTCTTCTCACTAAAACTAACCTTGAAGACTAGGGTTTGCAGCTGCAGTCTGTGAAGGACATACCTATCCACTTTGTATCTGTGCCAGTTCTTCTGGGATGCACAGAAAGGACTGTGCTTGCTCTATCCTCAACATGCATGTTGTAAATCTTTTTATTAAAACCGCTTTCTGCACGTCATTAAACGTGTGATTGAGCATGTCATTAACTCTCAAGAAAGAACACGCTTATTTGACATTTTTCTGCATGGTATGTCCTCTTTTGTGGAGTTTTGAGGACCCTGCTGTGGACAAGAGCTGGTCTCCTCCCACACTCTTCTATGGGAGAAGCAGGGCAGGGGGGATGAATAGGTGGGGATGGGGAGGATATATAATAGGAGTAGAGGAGGATGGGGAGGGAGGATAGGATGTCAGGGTCAACCTGACAAGTTGGAAAAGTATCTGAATAGGGGGCAGGGCGAGACCGAAGGGAATGATGAGGCACACGCTGTATCATTTGAGTTCAGATGGAATGGAGCTACAGTTTTATTTTTTTCTCAGTTTTTATACTCTTTTTCTCAGGGGTCTACGTGCAGTTACAGCAGTTACAAAGTTAATAATCACCAGGGAAACAGCAGGTATACAATGAGAGTATTAATCACAAGTCAAAACAATACACGATTAAGGCATCTTAGTCTATAGTTAAACATAAGCTTTCATCTCACTAGCTGGAGCGGAACGCATATCCAAAGCAATCATCTCACTCAGTGGAACTAAACACTCACCCAAAGAAGGAATGTTCCTTAGGCAATCTTTGACTTCCCCAAAACTAGCCGCTTTCTGGAAGTTCTATTTTGGGACTCAGCTTTACTCAGAAAATCTCCCAGTAAAGAAATAGGCGTATAGCCAGAGGCTCACAGAAGAATCTAGGCCCAGAGTCGGGGGGCTTCCCACAGTTCCTCCCTCTTCAATATAAGTAGCATCTGTCTTAGGCTCGCATAAACATCACTTGTCCTGACCTGTCATGGGAGATTATGAACACTGCTTCCATAATTCCTGGCTTAGGTTGGTACAGTGATATACGCGATTACCTGTCTTTGAAGACTACTTATGTTTTTATAGTTCTTGATTAAGCTTTAGGCCATGCATTTGAACCTTCATTCTCCAAAAAAGCATCAATAAATAGCCTCATGAGTATGGGAGCACAGAGCAAGCCAAGAATCATTACTCCTACAATTATGCCAACAGAAATAAGCAATTGTTTAAAGGAAGCCAAAGAAGGGACCATCCCACTAACAGTCTTTTTAATATTAGATAAAAAATAATCAGTGGCTGCCTGAGCAGCAAACTTGAGACGTCCCGCATTTTTTATATTTTGAATTTCCATATGTAACTGTAGCAAGTCTAATGATAAATTTTCATGATG
Organism: Cricetomys ansorgei; assembly: GCA_026225945.1. Lineage (NCBI taxonomy): Eukaryota > Metazoa > Chordata > Mammalia > Rodentia > Nesomyidae > Cricetomys > Cricetomys ansorgei. The sequence goes on from JAMJFZ010001043.1 coordinate 1,578,203, forward strand.
CCATATCCCTTGCAAATGGGCTTGAACTTTAGTCCAGTCCCCTTCAGTATGATTGTAAGTCTTAGGAGTAACACAAATCCATTGATAACCAGCCTGACAATTAAACCTACTTCTTAATTTCAATGCTTCAAGTTCTTCTCCTAAAAGCTGAACTGTTTTATAAAGAGCATCAATCTTTTGCTTCAACTTAATATTGAAATTGAATTATAAATAGTTTGTGAAAGAGCAACAGCAGCAGTTACAGTGGTAGCTATAAGTGATATTAAAGCTTCAATACAAGCAATAATTAATCCAACCATTCTTTTTTGTCTCATTAAAGCCTTATTAATCTTTTCTAGAACTGCTAACCCCTTATCATTGTACCATGGTTGAGAAATTTCAACAGGAATCATTAACAAATGCAGGTTGATGTAAAATCATAACAGATAAATGAGGATAAAATTAATCAAGGTCACGTGCTGAAATACAATTAGAAAGAGTATAGTCAATGCAGGAAACATCAAGCAATCGCCCTTTAAAACACATTTGAATACTACCAATCAATAAAACATAAGAGGTTTGTACACAGGCCATTACACAGAGCTCACACTATTAGAAGGACGATTGAGGTTCTCAATAAACATGTCATAGCTAACTTCTCCCATGGCAGCAGCCAGTTTCCAAACAAAAGTCTGAGGATGTCCATCATCAGACCACCAAAGTCCAGCAGTTAAGCTTGTCGGTGGTCCACTAGAAATGATGTTTTGCTTTCCCCAGATCAATTAATCACTGTCCTGTTTGTTCCATGAATTTGTTGCATCTATGGATATCTTGATCTACACTCAGTCCAAAGTATATTCAGTGCATCAATTCCATTTTCAATAGAGCATTCTGGAATATTATGCGGTATAGGGGAATGTGTACTTTCCTTTTGTACTTTCCAGATGTCCATTATACTGACATTCTCGATCCAGAATCATACACCTGACTTTGTGAATAGATTTAGAAAAGCAAATGGGTAAGCCATGTCTTAGTCCTGTATAATTAAAACCGTGTCTGCTTGCCCATGGTTCATGTCCTTTCTCTGGTCCTCCAAGAAGGCGAGTGTCATTCACTCTAGTCCTTCCCATGTCGTGGGATGCAGCAATGGAGGATCAGGCAGGTACGTCCAAAACATCTCAGCATCACTCATCACAGGATCATCAGCATCATCAGTAGGAGGATCAGCAAACCACACCAGAGTCTCAGGAAGCCACTGTGATCCATCTGCATTTTTGGGAAAAGCACAAACATGCCCTCGTCCCCAAATTAAAACTGAATCTGAACAATACCATGTACCAGTCAATGGATCTTTCCATTTTACTTGTGCATAAGTACTCTTAGGCTGAGGATGCCAAAATCTATCTGCAGCAGATAAGCCATGCTTATCCAAAAAGTATATAATTAAGTTGGTTCTGAGGGGATTTAGGATATAATTCCCCTTTCTTTGTTTTAAATAAGTAAGATTTTAAAGTACTGTGAGCTCGTTCTACAATTCCTTGTCCTTGAGGATTATAAGGCATACTTGTTTTATGATAAATTTGGAATTGACTACAAAATTTTATAAAAGCTGTGCTAGTATATCCAGAACCATTATCTGTTTTAATACATTTAAGTATACCTAAAATTGAAAAAGATCTTAGCAGATGAGATATAACATGTCTTGTAGCTTCCCCAGTGAATGGTGTTGTGACAAGGAAGCCAGAATAAGTATCAATTGTAACATGAACATATTTTAACTTTCCAAATTCATTAATATGAGTAACATCCATCTGCCATAAATCATTTGTAATGAGTCCTCGAGGGTTAATACCATATTGTAGCACTACATGATGTTAAGGACATGCGGAACAACTTTTTACAATTTGTCTGGCAGTTTCTCAGGTAATAGAAAATTGTTTTCCGAGACTATTACTATTTTGATGCTGTTTAGAATGAGATATCTGGGCTTGTTCTATTTGGGTTAAAGCAATCAATCTAGTTCAAGCGTCAACAGCATGATTACCTTCAGCAAGCGGCCCAGGCAATTCGGTACGAGCTTGAATCTGATCAATAAAACAAGGATACTTTCTAGCATGAATACAGGATTGAATTTGCAAAAACAATTGCTGAAGAGTCTTAACAGTTTCTATATGTGAAACTGTTTCAATATGTTTTAAAGCATTAGCAACAAAATGACTATCTGTATATAAATTAAAACTACAAAAAGGTAATTTTTTTAAACACCGCTTCAACCACCTGTAATTCTACAACTTGGGCAGAAGCTGGAGCAGTAGTAAAAGAAAAAAGTTTTCCAGAAATAGAATAAACTGCAGTTCCATTAGATGAGCCATCAGTAAATACCAATCTGGCTTCAGCAATAGGCTTTTGCTTTATAATAGTAGGAAATAAATATTCATGTTGTAATGTAAAATGTAACAATTTATTGCTGGATAATGATTATCTACTTCCCCAAGATATGATATGGTCCAATAATCAGAATTCTGTTAAAGCCAAGAAATTTGATCGTTAGTAAAAGGTACTATAATTTGTTGTGGTTCTTTCCCGAAATATTTTCGAGATTCAATCCTACATTGTTGAATAAGAGAGGCAACATTGTCATAATAAGGAATCAACATCTTAGAAAGGGATACAGGTAAATGCATCCATAGCAAAGGTTTGTCCTGCCACAAGAGGGCAGTAGGTGTATGCTTAATGGGTAAAATGTGTTGAAAAGGCTTAAAATAGTCTAAATACCCAATTTGTTGTTGAGAAATCGCATTTTCTACAATTTGTAAAGCTTTTAATCCAGCAGGTGTCATTTCTCGATGAGAAATCTTCTTTCAAAATATCAAATAGAGGTTTCAATTCCCCAGTAGTTAATTTTAAATAAGGTCTACTCCAATTAGTATCTCCTGGCATCTTTTGAAAATCATTTAAAGTTTTTAAATTGTCCTTCCTGATCATTATCTTCCGATTCTTAATTCTATTATTGTACAAAACTTGCCCCCGATATGTATACAGTGCATGTCTTTGAACTTTCTCAGGTACTATTACTAATCCAGCCTTTTAAAAACTTTTTTGTAATTCAAATACTCTAAGCAAACATCCTTCATTACTATGGGCTATCAAGATATTGTCCATATAATGGATAGTATACACATCAGAATAAGCTTTTCTTATATAAGTTTTATAGCATTGGACACAAATTTCTGACATAATGTAGGGCTATTAGCCATGCCCTGAGGCAATACTTTCCCCATTGATATCTTTTCATAGGTTCTTTAAAATTAGTAGAAGGTACACTAAAGGCAGAACAGTTGCAATCCTGCGGGACTAAATGTATAGTATAATAACAATCTTTTAAATCTAAAATAACTTTGTGTGTTCTGGATGGCAGAGGCAGTAGGTAAACGGACTGGAAAGCACCCATCAATTCCATAGTTTCACTCACTTGTCTTAGGTCTTATAAAAGTCTCCATTTTTCTGAGTTCTTTTTTATGATAAAAGTTGGAGAATTCCATGGAGAAGTAGATTCCTCAATATGTCCTAGCTGGAATTGTTCCTGTACTAACATTTCTGCAGCTTTTATCTTTTCAGAAGTTAGAGGCCATTGATCTATCCAAACAGGCTCGTCACTTTTATAGAGTACAGGCAAGACAATAGCCTCTTTCAAAAGTACCCCAATCCATGTTTATCATTTTTTGGATCGGTCATTATGGGTTCAGTTCGTCCTTGATTATATTTACCTAGTCCCTGCCCTGGAAGCAGACCTTGCTCCATCATCTGATTAGTTATTATATTGTTAGGACTATACAAATATACTCCCATCTCTGCCACAACATCTCTTCCCCATAAATTTACTGGCAGCCTGGGAACAACATAAGGTTGAACATCTCTTCCCCATAAATTTACTGGCAGCCTGGGAACAACATAAGGTTGGAAAGCACCAGAGTGTCCTTCTTCATCCTTCCATGTAAGATAGTTACTGCTGTGTTCTGGACTTGAGTTCGCCCTATTCCTTGTAACTGAGTTGTAGTAGATTGTTTAGGCCAATTTTGAGGCTATTCTGAAGCTGTAACAGAGACATCAGCACCAGTATCTATAAGCCCCTTAAACATTTTTCCTTGAATATTAAGAATTAGTTTAGGACAATTATGTCCAATAGCTTTTATCCAATAAGCATCAGGGGATCCGAAACCTTCATTTCCTCTCTTTTGTTTCATGCTATAATTGTTTATACTCACTCAGGGGATAATCAATAATTGAACTATGTGCTGACCAGCTTGCACAGTACTAATCTTGTGTAGGGAATGAACCATGATATTAACTTCTCCTGTATAGCCCTTATCTATGACTCCTGGAACAATCAGCAAACCCTGAAGAGAAACACTACTTCTTCCTAATATTAAACCCATAGTATTCTTTGGTAGAGGACCATACACCTTAATAGGTAAAGCTTGAATTCCCATTTCAGGGGTTAGTACTGTGTAGGTGGAGGCACGGAGGTCCAATCCTGCGCTGCCTGGGTTGCTCTACAGAGGTCCTGAATGGACTGTTTTGACTGTACGGCTATTGTAGCTGCACTGCCCCATAACACTGTTTCCGGGCCTGGGGCTGGCCCCTCACCTCTTTTCTCTGAACAGGCTTGCCATAATTATCTCTTTGTGATCTGCATTCATTAGCCCAATGATTTCCTCTCCTACATTTTGGACATATGCCAGGAGCGTGTTTTCTATTACGTGGATCTTGTTTTTTAGGACACTGTTTAATATGATGTCCCATTTGTCCACATCCATAACAACTCCCAGGAGGTCCATTTACCCTACTTCCTTGCCTTCTATGCTGTTGAAAAAGTACCTCTTGCACAGTTTTTCCCTGTAAAGCAGCGGCCATTGCCAGTCCTTGATTATAGGAAGGTCCAATATAGGAACACAATCTAATATATTCCGATAAGTCGCTTTTCTTTCGAAAAGGATGGATGGCAGCTTGACAAGCACTATTAGCATTTTCATAAGCCAATTGCTTTACTAGCAAAAGTCCTGAATCACCATCCCCCAGAAGCCTCTCTGCAGTCTGTAACAGTCGCGCAACAAAATCTTGAAAAGGTTCATCAGGCCCCTGTCTAATTTTTGATAAATCCTCTGTTTGTTTGCCTCTGGAAGAAAGCTTATTCCATGCCCTTTTGGCTGCTGCACTGATTTGAGCATATGTACCAAGAGGGTACACAATTTGTTCTTCAATAGTTTGATATTGACCCTCTCCAGTCAGCATTTCATAAGTTACAGGTAAATTTTGACCCCTATTTATCTGGGCTGTTTTTTCACATTGATCATAAAATTCTGACTTCCATAATAAAAAATCTCCTCCACCTTAAGCAAGCCTTGGAAAGTTGTTTCCAATCATAAGGGCACAAATCATCAGTGCATAAGCCATCCAATATGGCCAAAGTAAAAGGTGCCGTGGGTCCATACTGGGCACAAGCCATTTTCAATTCTTTAAGTGATTTAAATAGAATGGCATGATGTATTCGAGCTCTGTTTTCCTCCTCACCATTTTGTTCAGTAACAGGAAAAAGTAGATGTCGAAAATCAGAAACATCCTCCCCTCTTTCTGCAGCAGCAGAAATGGCTCTTTGAAGTGAGGTCTGAGGTAAAATTCTTTTAGGTACAGCAACAGACCGTTCAGGTGGAACAGATTTTAATTGAGCCGACTTGGCAAGAGCAGTAACTGGACTGTTAATCCCGCTTTGCACAGGCAGCGGCAGAGGTTGCTGTGCCGGCTGCGGCGGCTGGGGCCGAGGCAGCTGAGCTGGCATCAGCTGGGGCGGCCGTGTTCGCAGGGACCACAAATCTATGTACGGGCGGCCATCAGGGCTAGATGGTGGTGGAGGAGGCTGTGAATTTCTATATGGCATTTGAGGAACATTAAAATGTACTGCCTCCTTAATTTCTAAAGTTTTCTGAAGTAAAGGTTGTTCTTTTATAGACATTTCTTGGAACATTCTTCCTGTATTTCTAGCTGGATATTCTGGATTGTTTTCAACGTCTGAGTCAAAATCTGAGTTCTGGTATCTGGCAGCCTCACTTTCTAAGTCAAATTCATCTCCTGGATCTAATTGATCATTGTCTCCTCCTTCTTTAAAAGACATAACCTCCTCAGTGTTTTCAGCCTTATTTTCTGTTGTTATTGCAACTACTTCTGGCTCCACAAAATCCCCATTATCTAGGTTATCCTTAATCATTTTCCATAGATCAAAAACATCAGCCTGGTATTGCTGCAAAGCTTCACCTACTTCTAACCAAGTTTGTAACTTCATGGTTCCTTTATGAGGAAACCAAGGACACACTTTTTCTACAAATTCAAGAAAATGATACAGCTGTGCCTGACTTACTTTAGCTCCATGGTCCCGGAGCCTATCTTTTAATAAATGTGCAAACAACATTTTTCCATTTCTGTTTCCCATTCCGCCACAAATCTTCAATTAACTGAGTACTCACCTTAATCAGCACGTGGTGGTCTTCACTGAGTCCCCGTATTCCAGATCCCTTTTCCAGGCACCGCTCTGACAGGGCCAGCCTGACAAGTCGGAAAAGTATTTGAATGGGGGACGAGACTAAAGGAAATGATGAGGCACACACTATCATTTGAGCTCAGATGGAATGGAGCTACAACTTAATTTTTGTCTCAGTTTTTATACTTTTTCTCAGTTACAGCAGTTACAAAGTTAATAATCACCAGGGAAACAGCAGGTATACAATGAGAGTATTAATCACAAGGTAAAACAATACACGATTATGGCATTTTATTTTATAGTTAAACATAAGCTTCATCTCACTAGCTGGAGCGGAACGCTTATCCAAAGCAATCATCTCACTCAGTGGAGCTAAACGCCCACCCAAAGAAGGAATGTTCCTTAGGTAATCTTTGACTTACCCAAAACTAGCCGTGTCAGGGCCGGCCTGACAAGTCGGAAGGTGCCTGAAGCGGGACTGAAGGGCCTTATGAGGAGAGGGGGAAAGAGGCGCAAAGGGAAGGGAATATCCCAGACACACACAGCAGCATTGAGCTCAGATGGAATGGAGCTAAAATTTTATTTTTCTCTCCAATCTTATACCCCTTTCATCAGGGGGCTACTGCAGCTACAGGGGTTAGAACCAAGGTGTTAATTACAGGGTGAGACAGTGCATAGGTAAAAACATCCTGAAGGAGATAAGTATCAGAGCAAAACATCTTCCCCGCTGGGGCCGGATGTTTACCTAGGGGAGACAGCCTCTCTGCAGTGGAGTCAGATGCTTAGGACAATAGCTTCTCTGGATGAAGTTAAATGTTTAGCCAGAGAAGAAGTATCCCTTCAGGGGGCTTTGGCTTCTCTGAAAACAAGCCGCTCTAGGGCAGTCATTAATTTTTCATGACTCAGTTATGCTCAAAAGATCTCCCAATAAAGGAACTAGGCAATTTTAGCCAGAGGCTCACAGCAGGGTCTAGGCCCAGAGTCTGAAGGGCTCACCCCATAGCCGTTTTCTGGCAGTCCTGTTTTGAGACTCAGCTTTGCTCAGAAAATCTCCCAGTAAAGAAATAGGTGTATAGCCAGAGGCTCACAGCAGAATGTAGGCCCAGAGTCGGGGGGCTTCCCACAGTAGAAGGGGTGTTGAAATGTGTTGTACAAAAGAAGAAAAATAAATTTTTAAAAAGAATTAATTACAAATAGGAGTGGGCTATGGATATGACGACATTTGATATTTTAAGGTAAACTTCCTTGTTTTTGTGTGTTATACCTGAAAGCTTTTTAAAGAAATGTATTTTCATTTAAAAACATAATCAGCAAATTATGTCTTTGTTGAGAATTTTCAAGACCAGTGCCTGAGTTGGGAACTGTTTCCTGGTATTTTGTTAGGAAGAGTTCATTTTGAAAGTCATTTGTTTCTACATGTTCCTTGTTGATATCCTGAACTTTTATTATTCTACTCAGCCAGAATACTGACAGTCCAAAGTTTACCACCACATTAGTTGCATCTGGAGGACAGCTGCCTGGACTTGTCTACTTTTCTACCTGTCTAACCTCTGTGACATTTATGGCCAAAGGATAAGGAGAGAAAGGTGGCATATAATCTCCTTGGGAGGCTATTCCATTTGACCAATCATATTTTTTTGAGAAGTTACAATTCTTTCTTAGCTCATAATCATTTGAGTGGTGGATGTATCATAAAGGGCTGTAGGGAGCATTCATTAAGATCTAACAGCACCAGGTCAATTAGTGGTCCAAATAATGAAAGGAGGAAGAGGCACCTAACGCTAATCCTCAGGATGATGCTCAAAGCCATCATTAAGATATCATCTACTTCCTGTTTGGGAAAGGAGAGGTGATGGATTTTAGAACTGGAGGACACAAAGAAAAGTCTTCTAGAGAGGTAAAAAGGCTCATTAGCATGAGATCTGTGTGCAAACTATGTTTATCGTTAGCTCCGTGTCTGAGGTGTCAGTGGAAGCAAAACAACAAGAAAAAAAGTGCCAAGATCAGGTACCTACTAGGAAAGAACCACGTGCATCTACACCAGAGACCATTCTTTTCATTAGAATAAACAGAAAATCTCACGTGTGTTTCTCAAATTATTTTCCCTAGTGCTGTGCATGAAGTCAGAAGATGATATAGAATAACATTATACAAACAATAATCTTTTCTCCTAGCAGACCTAGAATTGTGGTGAGTATCCAAGTAGTTGTGAGGCACATATGTACTTTTGTCGTGGGAACTGAACAAAAGTCCCATGATGGCACAGGCCATATGGCAATTCCCACTGCTTGACGAAGATCCAAGGGGCCCTGCCAGGTGCTGAAGCCATGTGCCACATTTTTACTTTCATGTTCAGTAATTGCCCTGTGTATACTTGGGAGCTTCCTGATTTGAACCAACCAAAGAGTCGTCCTTATGCCTTAAATGGCATAACTCCATTAGGAACACTTGTATTAATGTGGGTATCTTAGTATATCTTCTCGATTAGAGCCATCCGAGGGAACAGGCCTGAAGTGCTGCCTGTGAGAAGAGGGACATGGATCCTCCCCTGCCTTACACAGGAGCATATATAGATGAGGTATGGAAGAATGAGAAGAGAGTTAGGTATAAGAATTTGACTGTTCTAGGAGTGTGTAGAAGGAGCTGGCCCATATTGTAGGACTAAGGAACAGAAGAATGTTATAATTAGACAAATAATTAATATTTTAGGAAATGCCACAAAGAGTACATTTTCATTTCTGCTCTGAAGACATTATATAAGCACCTAGTTTCTGTTTAAGAGACATTATCTAAGCATCTAATAATCACATGTACCACTTACAAAGACGTAGTCCATAAAAATTGTATGGTTCTGTGGGTTCTGTGATTTTAATGTCTTCTAGACTCTGCAAGGTTTTACTTCCTGATTTATTGGTAAATTCTGTCCTCGTGAGAAATTAGATTAACCTTTCCAGATTAACCTTTGCCCTGGACACTCAAAAAGGAAGAAGAAATATTTTGGGCCAGGGAGGCTGTGCCTGATTAACTCATGTCTTGAAATCATTAATAGTTATTGTACTACTTAGTCTGATTAGGATTATGTAGTCATGCCTTATAAATATGGAGACTCTTTGGGCATTGAGAGAGACCATCTGATCACCTCAGACCTGTGTCTGTCTCCTTCACTCTTGCCGGCTCCACACATCCTCTTTGGAACCTGAACCCACTGGAGACGGACTCTGGCACAGAAGGCCTTGCCCTCATCCACTGGACTTTTTCTAATCTGATTGTTACGAAATGCGCAGAATTCATCAGTGTATTGAAGCTTATTAAGTGATATCAGTTATAAAGCTGTGGTTTGTCTGAGGATGGCTCAGGCCTCTCCATCTGCATCACCCATCTCCTCAGTGTGATCCAGGTTGTCACCATCAGTCCTAGGACAACCCTCAAACCACAGACATCATGGCAAGTTCTTTTGTCTCTAATTCTGTACTAAGTTCCAACTTGATTTGCATTGAAGTATATGATGGATATTGTCATACACAGCCATCCAGACATATTGTAAGTGGCTTCTTCTCTTTCTCTCTTGACTCATTGAAATGTCATCTTTCAGAGTTTCGTGGGACAGAACAGTAGTTCCATGGCCCTTCATGTATATAAATGTAGCAAGTGCTCCCTCCAACTTCATTGCTCTAGTTTTATAAACAATTCCTGTCCAGAAATCAGAGCAACACAGACTGTTTTCATTCCTATGACCTGATTCCTTTTCTTCAATTGGGTAGATTCTATTCTCTCCAGTACACAGGCTCTACTGTGACACATGACCAAGATACTAACCACTTAAGCAGTTCTGGAGGTGGTTAGCCCTTTATGCTGATCTGCAAAGAATACCTGTTACTAACTTCTGGAGAGCACATTAAGTGTAGGCATTGCACTCTACCCTCATTCTGCCTGAACTAACGGTATATACACTGGAAATTGCTTTAGTCTGGTTATAAATAAATACATAAATTAAATAAAATAAACAGAATTTTGCTATGCACCTGAGGCTTATCTAGAAGTGACAATCCTCCTGCCTCAACATCTCAAATGAGAGGCAGGCACAACTATAGCACACTTTGTCCTAAGGTTCTAATGTATCACAACATTAAAACATATACGAACAGGTTTACAGAAACGGGAAGGAAGCATGTTACTAGGCAATCTAAAGCTAGATCAAGATTTCCAGGAATTCTGAAGATAGATTCTCTCCATCTTCCCATTCCGCCACTGCTATCATGTGACTTTTCGTTTGAGATAGAAAAACAGTGGAAAACGAAGCTGCTACCCTAATCCTAATGGTTTTTTCCTCAAACCAAAACATGAGAATAAGACAGGGAAGGCGGAGGTCGGTCTCAGTGATTAGTCGTTGCTGGATTCTAAAAATGCCAAGTAAAAAAGCCGTACCGGCTTTTACTTGGTACAGGTTGCTTCTAAAAAACACCTTGGCACGGGAGGAAGGGTTCTTCAGCGGGCTCTACCTCAAATTTGAAAATTGATGCTCCAGGTGAGGCTCGAACTCACAACCTCGGCATTGCTCTCACGCGCACACACTGCTGTATAAGTACCGCGCGCTAACCGATTGCGCCACTGAAGCATCTGTCCCATACTTCCGGTCACTCGTTACACGGCCTACTTAGAACATCCACGGTTTGCTAGGCCACCTTGGCGGTCTGTACCCGGCGGGCTAGAGTGCCGGGCTCCGTGCTGCGCAGGCGCACAGGGTTCAGCCGAGTTTGCCGGGACTGAGGCTCAGAAGAAGCGGAAGAAGGGCGGGCAGGCTCTGAGAACTGCGAGTGTGCTGCCACACACACGCACAGCACACACACACACACACACACACACCCTGCTCTCCACCTAGGCGTGAAAAGATGCCCCCTGGGAAGACGCAGAGCCCGGGCAAATCGGTTTGGTCGGGTTCAACAAACGCTGGAGAAAATAAAAGGACTTGGTTCCCAGAGAGAACTACCTTGCCTTGTGTTGTGCCAATCAATGGTCTGGAAGGTAACAAGAGACCCCTGTGTTCCGCAGGCAACTGTGTGGAAGACCTGAGAGTTAAAACAAGGGAAAACATGCCGGGATTGGGTCTGATATTCTGCGTGTTTCCGTGCAAAATTAAACTAGATATTTGAGAAACATCTGTGTTAAAAATCTCAAAGTAAAGTGTGGGGTTTTTTTGTTTTGTTTCTTTGTTTGTTTGTTTGTTTTGAAGTAGGGAGACGGAAGAAAGGGTACTTCTCTACCCTTTACACACAATATGGGATCTCTTGGTGCGTGGTTTGTTAGGTAGCTAGACTGGCGTTCACGTGCTTAGAGGCTATTGGGATGGACCCCTACCTCATAACCTGCTTTGGACCCCATCTTTCATTTCTCTGGTAGCCCCTGAAAGGGAAACTTCACAGTTGTTCCTCTTGTGATTTAAAGTACTGTATGAAAAGGTGAATGTTTTGGGTCTTTGTTGAGAGGCTCGTTCCTCCTGGTCCAAAGAGGAATCTGAGTTCAACCTCTGGCCTAAGTACTTCCTGATCAGTCCCGCAAACTGGAGCATTACTTAACTATTGTCTCTTCCCCTTTGACTTGATCCAACTGGAGCTGTCAATAACCTGGAAAAACTGCCCCCAGAAACCAAAACCCTGTAAAAAGCTTATTCTCTAATGTAAATCTGACCTATGCCCACACCACCCTGAACATACCCAGTCTTGTCTATGTCAGTATGAGTAGTGGCCTCACTCACTCCCTTGGGAATGCTTCTGGATTAAACCCTATTTTCTACACTACACTCTGGCATCTTAACCCGTTTGAGGGGTTAAAGACCCCTTGAGCGTGCAAGGACCAAAGAGAGCCAAGCAGTTAAGTCTTTGATTTGGTTTGATTTAGTTTAGTTTTGAGAAACCAGGTCCCATTCTTTAGCCCAGGTTAGGTGTGAACCCTGAATTCTCCTGTCTCTCAGTCTTCCCTGCCCAATTTATTTGCATCTTCCCTCAAAAATAAAAAACATTATATGTGATATATCTTTAAACGTGATTACTTGTATTTTGATATGCCATTTTGTTAGACAGTAGACACTATACAGTGATCCCTATAGTCAAGCTAATTAATATCTCCACCTCCTTACATAGTTGTAGTTTTGTCTGCCGAGTGAGAGTGCCTGAAATCGCTCTTTGCAGATTTTCAGTGTTTGATACAGTGATACCTATAGGCAGCATGCTGTGCATTCAATCTCTAGAATTACTATATTCATGTAACTGAAACTAAATGCCCTTTAGCCAACATCTCACCTCCAAACCCTGTTAAACGCAGTTCTATCCTTTGCCTTTTTCTTTACACTTTTTTCGAATTGACACAGACTGCTGACTGCCTTGATCGTGTAGACAGCCACAGCTGCTGAGTCCATGAGTACCACAGTCCTCATATCCAGAAGACACCACTGCACTCTGGTTCTCCCCAGTCTCTGGGGTTTTCTACTCCCTCTTCTATCATGGTCCCTGAGCTTATTGAGGGTGGGGTGTAATATAGCTATGTTAAGGATTTTTTAATGGAATTGTTTTCTTGTTCTGATAGATTGTATTGGTATAAAAGCTCCAACAAGTTTTTTATGTTTATTTTGTATCCTGAAAGTTTATTAAAGTTGTTTATTCTTACATTTTTGTGGTAGAGTTTTCACAGATTTCTATTTGTTATCAGAAAAACAGGTTTGTTTTTCCTTTTCCCCCTATCATTTCAACACCTTATTATTTCCTATTATTCTCATTATTTCTTATTCCTAATTATTCCTGCTAGTACTTTAATGCTAGGTTGAAAAGAACTGGCACGAATGGGCATTCATCTTGAATCAAATCTTAAAGGAAAATCCTTCAACATTTCCCCATTAGTTATGATGTTAGCTGTGCCTTTTCATAAATGGGCTTTAATGCATTGAGATAGTTTTCTTCTATATTTTGTTAAGAGTTTTTTTTTTTAATCATGAATGGATACTGAACTTTGTTAAATGATTTTTTTTTCAGTACCTATGATCATGGAGTTTTGCCTTTCATTTTGTTAATATAGCACATCAATTTGAATATGTTAAACTAACCGTGCATCTTAGGAATAAGTTGCACTTGCTCAGTATATAATTTTTTTCTTATCTATTGAGGATTTTAGTATCTACAGGTTCATAATGGTTACTGACCTGCAGTTATTGTTTGCTTGCACTGTTTATTTTTCTAGAGTGTTGTTGCATGATCTTTGTATCAGAGTGATGCTCTCATAAAATTAATTTGGAAATATTATCTCTACACCTGTTTTTTTGAAAGAGTGTAAGAAGGATTGGTAGTGATTCTTCTGTAAATGTTTTGTGGAATTCAGCTATTAATACATGTGGTTCTTAACTTTTTCTTGTTAAGTTTCTATTATAACATCAATCTCATTTTTTCCTGGTCTGTTAAGAAACCATTGTTGAGCAAGACATAATGGCACTGGCTTTAATCCTAGCAATCAGGAGGCAGAGACAGGTAGGTCTCTGAGTTCAAAAAGCCAGCCTAGTTCCAGGAGAGCAAGAGATACACAGAGTTGTGTATCTGTCTTGGGGGGGGGGGAGGAAGGAAGGAAGGAAGGAAAGGAAAGAAAGAAAGAAAGAAAGAAAGAAAGAAAGAAAGAAAGAAAGAAAGAAAGAAAGAAAGAAAGGAAGGAAGGAAGGAAGGAAGGAAGGAAGGAAGGAAGGAAGAAAGAAAGAAAGAAAGAAAGAAAGAAAGAAAGAAAGAAAGAAAGAAAGAAAGAAAGAAAGAAAGGAGGATGGAGGGAGGGAGGGAGGGAGGGAAGGAAGGAAGGAGAGGCCATTGTTGATGGTAAACATTGGCTAGTTAAATGTAATTAAAGTTTCCCTTTATTTCTTTTTTATTTCAAGAATAATCTTTGTTTTTCTGAGTCAGTTCAAAGCTTGGGAGACAATAGTGCTCTTCTTTCTGGGCTCTCACCATCTTTGAAACCTAAAGATGTTGCCTTGGTATTTTCTGAGCCTCAGACTTTTCGTCAGGCCTCATCCCCCTCCCACCTGAAGCAACCCAGTCTCCAGCCAGATGCGGGGAAGGGGAATGGGGGTGGGGCATCCTGAGCAGGCAGGAACTCCGGAGCTGTACGGATCTGGGTTGGGGGCCAGGAATCCGGTCCCGGCTCTTAGTGCCGGACAAGATAAACAAAGTTACCCTGGGATTCCCACTCAGAGGCGGACCAAAAGTTTTTTATTGCATGGGCTCAAGTGAATTTATTGGTGGTACAGGGGCAGAGGAACAGGCAATCTGTCAATCGCTGCTGGCCTGTTCAGAACCGGCTGGGGCGCCGACCTGACCAGGTCAGTGACACAGGTGGAGGGGCCCAGCGTTTCCACAGATAGCACCCTCAACCCTCCATGTGAGATTTTAACCTGTTTCCACAGTCCCACAGGTTGCTGCTGTGCTTTTTTACCATCTAACTCAGGAAGAAAAAGGAAGGATAGAAAGAAAGAAAGAGAGAGAGAGAGAGGGAGGGAGGGAGGGAAAGAAAGAAAGAGGGAGGGAGGGAGGAAGGGAGGGAAAGAAAGAAAGAAAGAAAGAAAGAAAGAAAGAAAGAAAGAAAGAAAGAAAGAAAGAAAGAAAGAAAGAAAGAAAGAAAGAAAGAAAGAAAGAAAAAGAAAAATCTTATAGGTGGACAGGAAAGAGAGAAAGAGAAAGAAATATTCACATCCTTTTAGGCGGTCAGAAGTTTAGGGAACAGGAGCTGCTAGTGAGCTGGGCTAACATCTCAGCTTATATCCCCGAACTTAATTTCTCCACCTGAAGTTCCTCTAAGCAATAACCAACCAACAAACCAACCCACCACGTCACCCCAGCTCTCCAGGCTTCAACCTGTATATATACTCTAAGTGAAGTTCCCAGGAGTCCAAGTGGCACACAATCATAAGGACAAGCTACACAGGCAAAGCAGCTGCCCAGAATTAAATCATAGCCACCATTAATAAACATTCTGAATCAACACATCATCATCCACTACACCTGGAATAGGAACAAAAATAAAGTCCAAAGCTTGTATTTTTAATGAAACCAAAATCACAAACTCCTTAAAAGTGCCCTGCTACAAATTACCATCCTCAAACTGTATATCTAAAACAAAATAAACCAAGTGCTAAGCTAGAAATTAGTTACTGTTGCATATTTTAAATCCAAGTTAATCTAGAAATGTATTCTCATAGACTAGAACCAACAAAATTCAGATAACGCAGCCTCCCTTCTGAGGGCAAGCTGTCATCCTTGGGATTGGTCCTCTACTCAGCAAATGCATAGCTAGCACTTCCTTTGATCCACTAGGCAGTACTTCAGCTCTGCAGAAGATGTAATTGAATAGATAATCATACCCCAGGAGCTCTCATTTCCTAAATGAAGTTTCCTAAACTCCTAAAGGATGTTTCTTGGCAATTTATTCAGCTCTGCTTGTTGAGCTCCTTATTTTCATGTACTTACATAATTTTTTAAAAACTTACATTTCTTTTTTAACATTTCATTTACTTTATGTGAATGTGTGTGTGCCTGAATGTCCATACATGTACTACATATCTTCTAAGCCCAGAAAAGGACGACAGATTCCCTGAAACCAGACTTACAGGTAGTTGTGAGTCACCTAACATATGCACTGAGACTCAAAGCCAGGACCCCTGCAAAAGCAGCAAGAAGAGCAAGTACTCTGAACCACTGAAGTGTCTCTGGAGTCCCTGTATTTGTTTCTTTCTGCATGAAAAAAAAAACAAAAAACCATTCAGAGCATCTACTGTTTGCCAATGTGCTAGATAATACATCTGAATTCGAAAGTGTATATGAATCTGATTTTCATTTCAATCATAAAATTCTTGAAGCAGGTTAACTTTACAAAGAAAATGGATATACTTAGCACTCAGTCCTGGAAACTCAAGGACATGGTACTTGGCATGAACTTATGAGAATTTCACTTATGAGAATCATTTATGAGAATTTCATGGCCAATGCTGCCACAATATTGGGAATATATATAGAAGGGAATGATCAATCACATTTCCAAACAGAAAGCCAGAGATGCTGTCTTGTATTTTCTTTTGAGGACAGCCCCAAATTGCCTTAAGGACCTCACCTCTTACAGGTCCCAGAATGTGCTCACCACACTGAGCTAACATGAAGAGCTAATTGGCCCCCATTGGAGGATAGTCAGTTTTTATAGCCAGATGTCTATTGGCAAAAAAGAATAAAAATTACAAAGAAAAAAAGATTATTTGTCATAATCCCTTTGAGGAAAACGTTGAACAGGAGATTGGAATAACCATGAGTACAATGCTCTGGTGGAATTTTATTCCTTCTGATGTCAGAATGCAAAAGATGTTTATGAAGACATTAAAACAGTTACTCTTGCTGGCATGCAGTAGATCATAGAGGTCCGAGGCATAGCCAATTGTTTTACTGTAGGAGCAAGCCAGAATTACTAAAGAGACATCACTTGATTGTAACTAGTTTGGAGCTAAGATTTTGGGGTATGTATTTATTAGCTATAAAATTGGAATTGGGAGGGCAATTTCAAGTTCCCTAAGAATTAAAGAAGATGATATTGACACTTAATTAGAAATATTCACAGAAAATCATAATGAAGCTACAAAAGTAAGCCAAAATTGTACAAATTACATGAAACATGAACTAATGGCTATATTTTAAAGGGAAAAAAGAGCACTAGGCTACTTGTATTTAAATTTTATTATTGACACGGCAGATGAAAGTTACAATTGGGAGCAAACCAATGCAAAAGAAATGTTGGGCTTGGAGGGAAGTGTGATAATTTCTTGATAGTACTAAGGATACCAGTCATATTAATCATTCATATTCTATAACCATCTCCTATCTCCACCCACTTTGTAAGGAGACTGTCCATCCTTGGTCTCTTGGCTGTTTTAAATCTCCCCTCCGAGAATGAACACAAAACAGCACCTCACCACACTCGATTTTCTTTGACAAGCAGCTGTTGCAGTGCAGGTGGAAACACGCTACCACGGCGTCATAACCTACAACAAGAGGCTTGAGAAGGGCAGCGGGATGCTCATGGTCAGTCCTGCATAAACACTACCCAAGAGCTTGCAAGCGGCGCCTGAGGGATGGGACCTTCCGGCCGCAAGGGGGCGATGTGGATTGTGTTTCTGCTCAGTGACTGGGTCTGAGGCCATTTCCTGGCAGGATGAGCTGTCCTCGGTCTCCCCTCCATACCCTGTGGGTCCTGAATGCTGCTGTACTCTGCACCTGCTCTGGGCTCCCACTGTAGGTAGGACTCTCTGCCCTTAGGGAGAGACGCACCCCTTGAGAGGATCACCGAGCACATGAAGGAGGGCAAGAGACTGAGTTTGGACCTCTGAGCCGGTCTTCTAGCTTCTGGCTGTTCTGAGGCCGTGTTGGACAGAAAGGATTGTTTGTAGGAACTACGATACCTAGAGTGATTTATTATTTTAAAAGAATCTTAGCGGTTTGAATTATAGAGTGTCAAGAGTGTTAGGAGTATATTTAAAATCTCACACTTCTGAATACTCTAACATTACCTAGCATACATTGTTTCTGAGTTTCATAAAGTAACACACCAGGAATCTGAAAATTCTGAGAAAATTTTGGCTTTGTTTTTACAGTAGGTTAAGATTCTAAATTGCATCATTGCTGGCGAATATATCTACTCTGTGTGTGTGTGTGTGTGTGTGTGTGTGTGTGACTAATGTAAGGTTGGAAGAGACATGAGCTCCTGGGGTGGAATACCAAGGTTGGCACCATAGCTTGGCTGCACACGCCCATCTCTCTAACAGCCTGTGTGTGGCTGGTGCAAGGGCAAAGCATCTATGAATTCACACTCACATTCTCTTCTGCTTCCAAACACACTGGTACCAGCCTCACTCATGTTACAGTTATGCCTCAAGCTGTCTTAGAATCTTTAAGAAGCAAACACTGTCTGAGCTGTTGAAGGGTGAGCCTTTCGAAGTCTGTCCATCTTTGAACATATGTAAACCAGTGAAACAGGTTAGAAAACCTAGAAATAAAGCTATGAATGTGTTAGTCAATTCACTCTTCGAAAGGTTGTTAAGACACAGCTGAGGGCGGGTGCAGAGGACTGGCTCATGCTTGCAGTCCCAGCACTCAGGAGACTGAGGCAGGAGGATTGACAGGAGGTCTGAGCCAGCTTGGGCTGTACAGAGAGTTCTTGAGAAACAGGGTGAAACTGTCTCAAAAAAAAAAAAAAGTAGAACAAGACAGGAAAACCTAAAAGAGAATAAAAACACTAGGGCACAAGAGGGAAGAATGTTTTCCTTCACTGTGCAGCAATGGGATAATTGGATATCTTCTGCACACACACACACAGAATGAAATTGCATACATCTCACACACCAGATGCAAATACCAAATGTTTGAAGACTTAAAGACATGAAGGCATGAAACTGCCAGAAGAAGGCAGTGGGGGGAAGCAGTATGGCATGGGTCTGGGTGTGATTTAGGATGCATTTGGAAAGCACAGGGTCCCAAAGCAAAGACAGAAACCACAAGTTTGTTACCTTGAACCACAAGCTTTGGGACTGAGAAGGAAACAACAAGAGAGCCTCAGGCTACTCCAGAGTGGGAGAAAGCACGGAAAACCACACATCACATGAGGGTTTAAGGCCCAAATACACACAAAGGGTCATGGGCAGAAAACAAACAGCCTGATGAAATGGGCAAGGGATCAGAATAGGCATTTTCCAAGAAGACAAATGACAAACAGGTCTACGAAAATGTGCTCAATTCATGAGTGACCAGAAAATGAGAATCAAAGGCACAGTGAGGTATAACTCAGTCCTATCCTATCTGCAAAAAGAGAAAAGAGCTGGTGGTGGTGAGGCGTGGAGAAAAGAGAATGTTTGCGCAGTTTTGATGGGATGTAAATGATGACAGCCATTTAAGGCCTGGGCATGACAATTCCTTTAGAAACTGGCAATAGAGCACAGTCAGATTCACACTTCCTCTGTGCAAGTAAGGAATCCTTGTCTCCTGAGACACTCGCTCCTTCCCTTTCAAAGCAGGATTCCCCCAACTAACCAAGATCCCAAATCAAAGTACTGTCCATCAACGGTCAGATGAAAACCCAGCTAATCAGCCCTTTACAAAGAGTCTGCTTCACTTGCAGCCACTGGAATGAAGCTGAGGACTTGTTCTTACATGAGGTGAACCAGCCACAGAGGGACAGGTTCCCGAGGACTTCACTTCTACCTTGGAATCCTGAGTATTCAGCGGGCAGGAGCAGAGACAAGTGGGGACCCCAAGGGCTAAGGATGGAGGAGCAGCCTCCTTAGTTAAGTTGATTTAGGTATCGCGTGAAAGGAATATTTACAACGAATGCCATCATCAAGCCATTCACTAATCAAGTATTACTTTTAATTTTATTTATTTATTTATTCATTTATTTATTTTGTTTTTTCAAGACATGGTTTCTGTGTTGCAAGTTTGGCTGTCCTGGAACCAGACTGACCTCACGTAGATCCGCCTGCCTCTGCCTCCCTAGCGCTGGGATGTGCCACCACCGCCCGGCCTAAGCGAGATTTCATTCCCCAAAGAGGGAAAACAAAAGGCTCCAGAAAGGGTTTCCGTAGTGTAGTGGTCATCACGCTCGCCTAACACGCGAGAGGCCCCCGGTTCGAAACCGGGCGGAAACACACCTTCTGGGTTTGGGGATTCTTCGGGGATTTTTTTTTTTTTTTGTTATTCTTTTTTGCTTCCTCTTGACTTCTCAGACATTCACCTCTTTCCACTTTGGAACAGATGGGAGATGACAACATCGGCTGGCTGACTGTGCACTTTTACGTCTTGACAGTCATTGCTGGACACTGAATTTTTGTGTGTAGAGGGCCACCAGAGGTGCAGGTCAGGCTAAAGACAACCACAAAAGACACACAGCACAGGGGGATTAGCTCAAATGGTAGAGCGCTCGCTTAGCATGCGAGAGGCAGTGGGATCGATGCCCACATCCTCCAGTTATTATGTTCCCTTGAAGTCCACGGAGCTGTTCCCGGGCTCAGATCCTTGAAGAAGTGGGAGTGCTGACACCTGCTTTGGAAGCTGAACACTGACCTGCACAGTAAACTGAAGTAAACCGGAAACTGATTGACTTCGCTTGTCATTTGCCTGTGCCACTGTCTCTACTGCTTCGTTTTGTTTTTTTCTAGTTTGGCCGCATTCTTGCGCTTCTCCTGGTTAACATGGATCTACAGCCCCTGGGTCACACCTTAATAAGGATAGTGTGGCGACCTTGGCTTGTAAAGTGATGAACAGTGTTTGAGCTTCTTCCCGTACATTACTGGCTGCCACACTCATCTCACACACCACAAGTGCCGGGCCGAAATCCAGGCCGAAACAGCACCCACTTCCCATTTTGCCTTTTCAGACTCTCAATGGAGCACACACACCCAATTTTATGCAGCAGTCCAAAGGGACTTGTGTGGACTTCTAAGTTGTTCTTCTAAGAAGAAGCAAAAGAAGCCAGACCGTTACATTGCCACCGTATCACATTTCCCTACACCCACTTCCTGACCTTTCTCGTTCACTTACAGTCATGGCATAAGCGCTCCAGCCCTAGACATCTTTGAGAAGACAGTCTACGCAAGTCCCGGTTCTGTGTTTTGGGACTTGACAGTCACGCGGTCCTGGGGACGGGTGAGACAATTGCAAATCCAAGGTGCCAGAAGGTCCCGACACTGAGGGATTAGCTGAAATGGTAGAGCGCTCGAGGCCATGGAGGTAGTGGGATGCCCATATCCTCCAGCTGTTCTGTTACCTGGGAATCTGTCTGTGCGTTGATTTGTGTTCCGTGTTCCCTCCTTGTGCGAGAATCTGTCCTCTCATCTGCAGCTTTTATCCGTAGTTTGATAGCTTTCTTTGTGGTCCTTTTTGTAAATGTAACTTCTGGATGGCATATTAGCAAGGACACGGTGATTGTCTCGGATAGAAGGGACACAGAACAGGACTGAGAGCGGTTCCTGTAGTGTAGTGGTTGTCACACTTGCCTCACGGGAGAGGGCCGTGGCTCAAAACCGAGCAGAAACACTAACATTTTATGTCTCCAGCCTCAGAAGGCTGAGAGGAAAGTCTTAAATTAGCCCTGCCTCTTGTCAGTGGCTCTAACTGGGAATGCTCCCACCTGACATTCCTAATTAGAAAAAAAACCGCCAAGAAGCCACCAAGAACACCTCTGTGACAGCAGCTGGAACATCCTGAGCCCATTATGTCCAAGGTGGACTATCGAAACCAGAACATTCCTTGTGAACCATCTGGATCCCGGACTAGATTTCTTCTGTCCAGAATCTAAAATCTGAGATTGGACAGTTGGTCCTTTCTGGAAGAATGAAGCAGCAAACAGGCTTGGCTGGCAGTAGAAGACTCACCTCTGTCAGCAGTGCTTCCGAGCTGTGGAACAGCACAGCGACCTTTAAGCTACCTCTGGGTGAAGGTGAGGGGAAAGAATGCTGACCAGAAAGGGGTGAAGCTCCAAGTTCAGGTTCAGGGCCACAATCTGCAGATTCACCTCTGCATGTCAGTTGCTCCAGTGAGGAATCTTCCAACCTACACCAGTAAGAAAAGACATCAGTGTCTGGACACAGGTTCATTTGCATGCTTCTAAGTTTGGTGAAGTTCAGGCAGACACACATACAGCCCAGTCTAGGAAAGGGCATGCTGACATTGGGTCTGGAGCTGAAGACTTTGCTCTTTTGCCTCCCAGAAGCTGTGATGGCAAGAGCATACCCACTCGGTCTGTCTCTGCAGTAGAACTTCCTCCTGCAGTCTAGGATGGAATGCCAACCTTACCTAGATCTGCCCTGGCAGAGTCCCCGTGTGAATGAGTCCCAACTCCAGGTCAGGAGACTCTTTTCAGGAGTCCAAATCTAAATTCAAGGCTGTGAAAGGGCAGGTGTGGGCAAGTACTTTTGCTTCCAAATTCAACTGGACTACATGGAATAAGCTCAACAAATCTTTTAGCGTAGTTAAGGGCACACAGAACCGAAAACACAAGTCTTTTTGTCAATTCTAAAGGGAATGTCTCCACTTGTGTAGTGTATTAGTCAGGATTCTCTAGAGTAACAGAAATGAATCTCCCTAAATATATGGAAAGGGGATTTATTAGATGATTTACAGACTATGGTCTAGCTAATCCAACCATAGCTACCTGTGAACAGAAGGTCTAAGAATGGATAGTTGAGTCCACAAGGCTGGGTGTCTCAGCTGGTCTTCAGTATATACCTGAATCCCGAAGGAGGAGGCTATAATGCCGGTGAAAAACTAAATGGACTTGCTAGCAAGGCGAGAGCAAGCACGCAAAGAGCAAGCAAAGACTTCCATCTTCCAAGGCTTTCAACAAGCCACAAGCAGAAGCTGAAAAAAAGAGTCCCTGAGGCAAAGGGGGATTAGGTCAGATGGTAGAGCGCTCGCTTAGCATGCGAGAGGTAGTGGGATCGATGCCCACATCCTCCAGCTATTATGTTCCCTTAGAGTCCATCGAGCTGTCCTATGACTCCTGCACTGGGAACTCAAAACTGACTTTACTCTTATACTCAAAGCACGAACATTGACACTTAAGTCTCCTGCGTTCTGCCGCCCACATCGTGCGCTCGAGCATTTAACAGTGGCTTTAAGCGTTTCCCTACATTGATTAAGAACCTTTTACGTGCAACCAGATAAAGGACTTCTACGGCTCACCTCCACACCCTGCTGCACTGTAAATTCTATGCCTGCCGGTCTAGAATGTTCCCTTCCCTTCTCTGTCTTTTGCCCACTCTTCCGCATTGATCCGGGATGTTCTGAGCCTCACGGTGAAGGAGCTGCCCACCGCCCTGCACTGCCACCGACAGCACCGCGTGGACAAACCTCCAGCCAGCCTGCGCGGGACATCGCCGGCTCCCCACTAATCTCAGTTGCCCATGTCCGAGCTCTGTGAAAAACGGAGAATCTTTCCTTGACACGCTGCTGTGACTTTGACGCCTCCTGCCCGGGTTCTCTCAAAAGCACTCCAGCGTCTACAACGATCTCTTCGAGGTGTCTTCGGGTGCGCGGCTCCTCCATCCTCCTTCCCTCCGTGTTTCACCCGCGCGCGGTTTCCCTGCGCTGCACCGCTGAGTCTCCACCGGGCATCCCTCCTCCCGCGCTTCTCCTTCCGCTGAGCTCTCTCCCCTCCGCCGCGCCATTAAAGGCGCATTTCTTAATCTTTCTCTGGTCCAGCATCTCTCCTCTCCTCCGTGGCTTTTATCTCTGGTAGAGCTGCATCTCTACGTGTCTCTGTGTTGAAGTGGATTGGTGGGATCTGGATGGCACTTTATCAAGTGTGCGTCTTGGATGGAAAAAGTGACAAGCTGTGGCGGGCTGTTTCTGTAGTGCAGTGGTTATCATGCTCGCCTACACCCGAGAGGTCCCCGTTTGAAAGCCGGTGGAGAAAATGTTATTTTTGTCACTTTCCCTTGAGTTCTCAGACCCTCAGCTCTCTTCCTACACTTTTGAACAATTAGGAGAAAAGAATCTAGGCTTTTCGACCTTGACTGCCACGCGTTCCTAGGCCCAGACCATAGCAGGTTAACTGTGTACGCACCAGTGGAGGTACCTGGCATAAACGAAAGTAAACAAGACAAGCAAGCAAAGAAAACAAATACAGGTCTTTCTAGGAAGGGGGGATTATTAGCTCAAATGGTAGAGCACTCGCTTAGGCCAGAGGTAGTGGATCAATGCCCACATCCTTCCAGTACTCATGCTACCTTTGCGGTCTGGGTTTCCAAACACTGAAAAAACTCGTTACTCTTTCTTGTTACACTCCACACTTAAACTTTAAGATTCCCTTCCGCATTCAGCCACTTGGGATTTTTTCCACCCACACCATGCACTTGTTATTCTCTGCATTTAGCAAATGTTTATAAGCGTCTCTTGTTCCTTCACTTCGCCAGACCTTGAGTCCGAATCTCTACGATTTCCCCCTGCCCACGACCGCACCGAAGTACCCACAGCCCTGAACTGTCTCCGACAGCGTCGCGTGGACAAACCTCCACTCGGCCTGAGAGGGAGGGATGTGGCTCCCTCCCTACTAGTCTCAGCTTTCCATTTCCAAGCTCTGAAAAACTGAGAATCTTTTAACACGCTGCTGTGACTCTTTGAGCCCCTGCCCGGGTTCTCTCAAAAGTCCTCCAGCATCTACAACGCTCTTCGCGAGGGTGTCCGGGTGTCCGCGCTCCTCCATCCTCCTTCCCTCCTGTGTTATTCACAGGGGCGATTCCCATGCGCTGGACGGCTGCTTCTCCGCGCGAATTCCCACACCTGCGCCTGCCCTTCCGCGGAGCTCTCTCTCCCCTCTGCTGCGCCTCCCAAGGCTCATTTCTTATTCCTTCCCTGGGCCAGGATCTCGCCTCTCCTTTTCCGTGGTCTTTACTCTGGCATAGTTGCATCCCTTGTGGTTCTCTCTGTTAATGTGGATCTGTAGATTCTGGAGACACCTTAGCAAAGATACAGTGTCTGTCTTGAACAGTAAAGCGGCAAAAGAAATAAACGAAAAACAAAACACAGCAAAGAAACAGACAAACAAAATCACTGCAGAGGGTTTTTGTAGTGTAGTGGTTAGCGTGCTTGCCTCACATGCAGAAAGCTCCTGATTTGAAGCCTGGCAGAAACATTGTATTTTCCCACCTCCAACCTGGGCCACGCCTTCTGCTTGTGGCTTGTTGAAAGCCTTGGAAGATGGAAGTCTTTGCTTGCTCTTTGCGTGCTTGCTCTCGCCTTGCTAGCAAGTCCATTTAGTTTTTCACCGGCATTATAGCCTCCTCCTTCGGGATTCAGGTATATACTGAAGACCAGCTGAGACACCCAGCCTTGTGGACTCAACTATCCATTCTTAGACCTTCTGTTCACAGGTAGCTATGGTTGGATTAGCTAGACCATAGTCTGTAAATCATCTAATAAATCCCCTTTCCATATATTTAGGGAGATTCATTTCTGTTACTCTAGAGAATCCTGACTAATACACTACACAAGTGGAGACATTCCCTTTAGAATTGACAAAAAGACTTGTGTTTTCGGTTCTGTGTGCCCTTAACTACGCTAAAAGATTTGTTGAGCTTATTCCATGTAGTCCAGTTGAATTTGGAAGCAAAAGTACTTGCCCACACCTGCCCTTTCACAGCCTTGAATTTAGATTTGACTCCTGAAAAGAGTCTCCTGACCTGGAGTTGGGACTCATTCACACGGGGACTCTGCCAGGGCAGATCTAGGTAAGGTTGGCATTCCATCCTAGGCTGCAGGAGGAAGTTCTACTGCAGAGACAGACCGAGTGGGTATGCTCTTGCCATCACAGCTTCTGGGAGGCAAAAGAGCAAAGTCTTCAGCTCCAGACCCAATGTCAGCATGCCCTTTCCTAGACTGGGCTGTATGTGTGTCTGCCTGAACTTCACCAAACTTAGAAGCATGCAAATGAACCTGTGTCCAGACACTGATGTCTTTTCTTACTGGTGTAGGTTGGAAGATTCCTCACTGGAGCAACTGACATGCAGAGGTGAATCTGCAGATTGTGGCCCTGAACCTGAACTTGGAGCTTCACCCCTTTCTGGTCAGCATTCTTTCCCCTCACCTTCACCCAGAGGTAGCTTAAAGGTCGCTGTGCTGTTCCACAGCTCGGAAGCACTGCTGACAGAGGTGAGTCTTCTACTGCCAGCCAAGCCTGTTTGCTGCTTCATTCTTCCAGAAAGGACCAACTGTCCAATCTCAGATTTTAGATTCTGGACAGAAGAAATCTAGTCCGGGGTCCAGATGGTTCACAAGGAATGTTCTGGTTTCGATAGTCCACCTTGGACATAATGGGCTCAGGATGTTCCAGCTGCTGTCACAGAGGTGTTCTTGGTGGCTTCTTGGCGGTTTTTTTTCTAATTAGGAATGTCAGGTGGGAGCATTCCCAGTTAGAGCCACTGACAAGAGGCAGGGCTAATTTAAGACTTTCCTCTCAGCCTTCTGAGGCTGGAGACATAAAATGTTAGTGTTTCTGCTCGGTTTTGAGCCACGGCCCTCTCCCGTGAGGCAAGTGTGACAACCACTACACTACAGGAACCGCTCTCAGTCCTGTTCTGTGTCCCTTCTATCCGAGACAATCACCGTGTCCTTGCTAATATGCCATCCAGAAGTTACATTTACAAAAAGGACCACAAAGAAAGCTATCAAACTACGGATAAAAGCTGCAGATGAGAGGACAGATTCTCGCACAAGGAGGGAACACGGAACAAATCAACGCACAGACAGATTCCCAGGTAACAGAACAGCTGGAGGATATGGGCATCCCACTACCTCCATGGCCTCGAGCGCTCTACCATTTCAGCTAATCCCTCAGTGTCGGGACCTTCTGGCACCTTTGATTTGCAATTGTCTCACCCGTCCCCAGGACCGCGTGACTGTCAAGTCCCAAAACACAGAACCGGGACTTGCGTAGACTGTCTTCTCAAAGATGTCTAGGGCTGGAGCGCTTATGCCATGACTGTAAGTGAACGAGAAAGGTCAGGAAGTGGGTGTAGGGAAATGTGATACGGTGGCAATGTAACGGTCTGGCTTCTTTTGCTTCTTCTTAGAAGAACAACTTAGAAGTCCACACAAGTCCCTTTGGACTGCTGCATAAAATTGGGTGTGTGTGCTCCATTGAGAGTCTGAAAAGGCAAAAAGGGAAGTGGGTGCTGTTTCGGCCTGGATTTCGGCCCGGCACTTGTGGTGTGTGAGATGAGTGTGGCAGCCAGTAATGTACGGGAAGAAGCTCAAACACTGTTCATCACTTTACAAGCCAAGGTCGCCACACTATCCTTATTAAGGTGTGACCCAGGGGCTGTAGATCCATGTTAACCAGGAGAAGCGCAAGAATGCGGCCAAACTAGAAAAAAACAAAACGAAGCAGTAGAGACAGTGGCACAGGCAAATGACAAGCGAAGTCAATCAGTTTCCGGTTTACTTCAGTTTACTGTGCAGGTCAGTGTTCAGCTTCCAAAGCAGGTGTCAGCACTCCCACTTCTTCAAGGACCTGAGCCCAGGAACAGCTCCGTGGACTTCAAGGGAACATAATAACTGGAGGATGTGGGCATCGATCCCACTACCTCTCGCATGCTAAGCGAGCGCTCTACCATTTGAGCTAATCCCCCTCTGCCTTAGTGATTTTTTTCAGCCTGACATACAACACCGACTGTGCTCCACAGCCATATAAATTCAGTGTCCAACAATGACTGTCAACACCCAGTCTGCACAGCCAGCTGTCTTCTCATCTCCTAACTGTTCCAAAGTGGAGGGAGAGACCTGAATGTCTGAGAAAGCAAGAGGAAGAAAAAACAACAGTTTCCACCCGGTTTCGAACCCTGGACCTCTCACATGTTACGTTAGCTTGATGACCACTACCCGACAGAAACACAGCAGAATCATAAAATGCTTGCTAACTGAATCCAAGAACATATCAAAAAGATGATCATGATCAAGTTACCTTCATCCCAGAGGTGCAGAATTGGCTCAATATATGTAATCAATAAAATAATCCACCACATAAACAGACTGAAAGACAAGAACCATCATTATCTCATTAGATACAGAAAACCAAACACCCCTTCATGATAAAAGTCCTGGAGAGACTAGGGATACAAAAGACATACCTCAGTATTATAATGGCGATTTCCAGCAAGTCCACAGCCAGCATCAACTCAACAGAAACTCAAAGCATTTCCACTCACCTCAGAAACAAAACAAAGATGTCCACTCTTTCCACATCTATTCCATATAGTATTTGAAGACCTACTAGAGCATTGAGAAAACTTATGGATATCAAGGAAATACAAATAGTAAAGGAAGAAGTCAAAGTATCTGTTTGCAGATGGCATGATTTTAAACATCAAAGACCATAAACACTGCACCAGGAAACTTCTACAGCTGGTAAACACATTCAGCAAAGCAGCAGGATATGAAAGGAGCACATAAAAATCAGTAGCCCTCCTACGCATACACGTAACAAACATACTGAGAAACAAATCAGGGAAAGAGTACCTTTCCCAATACCCTCAAAAAATATCCCGGGATAACTCTAACCAAGCAAGTATGTATAATAAAAATTATAATAAAAATTGGAAGACATTAAAGAAGACTCTAGAAAATGTGAAGACCTTATGGAGGGACACTGAGGAAACCAGAATAGGATTAAACAGGTGATTGGATGAAAGACAAGGGCAAGGGAGGGTATGGAGAGGGACTAACAGTTAAGGCCATTTGAACAGACATCTGGAAACTCACTACTGTAGAAGCTTCCTTAACAAACGGACACTAAATCGAAGCACCAAAGAATAAGGAAGAAACTTGTTGCTGTGAGCCGCCTGGACACCCGGCCCCCCACGCTCCGGCTACACTCCCACCCTCTGTGGCCAGGGCCCACCTCCTGAGCCCTTTACCTGCTCCATACCTGCCTCTGGCAGCATCAGCAGGGGACTGGTGCCTACTCACATATAATAACTCCGGCAGGTTTCCGGCTCTTTCTCTCTGTCTCTTTCTCTCCCCACCCCTCTCTTTGCCCCCTGCTCTCTCTAACTTTCACCTCCCCACCGTTTTTGCCTCCCTCCCTCTCTCCCTCCCTTCCTCCCCATCCTCATCTTGGTCTCATACTTTGCTTGCCCCTGCCACCTTTCGTTCAGTCTATAGGGTCCTGTTCTACCCGACTCAGCTTCACTGACCCTCCCCCATAACTAATAAACCCCAGCTGAAACTCACCAGTGTCCGTCTAAACTCTGGCCATCGCCTCTACGTGTATAAAGAATTATTACAACAATGTCCTAACAAGACATCTAACACCACCAAGTAAAACCTCCAGGGCAACGACTAGGTTACATCTTGTAGCAGGCTGTTGCCAAGACTGTTGGTTACTCCCCACAATCTGATGATAAAGCCATATTGCTGAAGATAACACTTCTGCCATTGAACATGGAAAGGATCTATGTTCCTCCTCCATCCTTCAGGACCTCATGGAAAGCCTTAGGTGATGAGTCCGGCTCTCAACAGTTTGTGAGCCGCCCTCCAGTTGTGAAAGCACAGCAGCAGGTTTCCCTCGTCTGATTTTTGTTTTATGGCTGAACCTGCAATGAAAGTAGGAAGCATACCTGGCCTGTAGGAGGCGGGGATTGAACCTTCTAGATGATGTCTATCCTTGAATGTGCGGTTTTGTTTCTTAGGATGAATCGATTCTGTTTTCTAATCTGATCTGACCGTTATCCATGAGCAGTGTTTGTCGATTCCTGTTTTTCTGTTGATATGCTTTGAGTCCCTCACCTTTCTTTTGATGTACTCTTCTGGGAATATTTTTTCCTTGTGTCTTTTTGGATGAGGTTAATCTCAGACTGGTTTCCTTGTAATGTTTTCTGTAGGACTGGAATGATAAATAGAAATTACGTAAATTTGTTTTTGTCGTGGAATGTATTTCTTTCTCCCTTGATTATGATTGATAATTTTTCTGGGTAGAGTCGTTTAAGCTAGCATCTGTAATTTCTCTGAGTTTGTGGAACTCAGAGAGCCAGACAC
Organism: Cricetomys ansorgei; assembly: GCA_026225945.1. Taxonomy (NCBI): domain Eukaryota; kingdom Metazoa; phylum Chordata; class Mammalia; order Rodentia; family Nesomyidae; genus Cricetomys; species Cricetomys ansorgei. The sequence goes on from JAMJFZ010001043.1 coordinate 1,608,299, forward strand.
TACTGGCTTTCAGAGTGTCCATTGAAAAGTCAGGTGTTTTTCTAAGGGCAGGGCCATTATAAGGCTTGATCTTTTTCCCTTGCAATTTTTAATATCGTTTCTTTGCTCTCTATATGTAGTGTTTTAAATAGCATGTGTTATGGAGAATCTCTTTTCTGGTCTTGTCTATTAGGTTCTGTATGCTTCTTGTACCCGGACAGATACCCTTCTCCTTTAGGTTGGAGAAATTGTCTTCTATGATTTAAAAAATATATATTTCCTGTGCCTTTGATCAGATTTTCTAGATGTTTTGTGACTGGATTTGTTTAGATTTAACGTTTTCTTCGACTGAGCTATCCAGTTATTCCGCCATATCTTCCAACTGTCTCTTCAATGTTTTGTTATCTGCTGATGAGTCTTACCTCTGAGGATTTTGTTTGACATTCTGCTTTTATTTGCAGTTTTACTTCAGTTTTTTTTAGTGATTCTGTTTCTATGTTCATGTCTTGAAACGTGTTCATTATTTGATTCAACTGTGTGTGCGTGGTTTTCAGTAAGGCATTTGTCCATATCCTTTTTAAGGTCCTTGAACATGTTCATAATTACTATTCTGAAATCCTTGTCTGGTGCTTCAAATATATTGCGTGTCTCAAGGCTTATTGCACCAGGGTTAAGGGCTTCTAGAGGAGGTATAGTACCTTGGAGTTACCATGTCTGAGGGGTGTCTTGGTAGATATCTAATCTCGTCTTTGTTGGGTGAGTATCCTGTTCTTTGGTTGCTGCTGCCCCTCTGAGTACTAGGCAGGTGTGATGACTGTGGGGTTCCTCGTAGAGAGGGCTTCTGCAGGTTGGTGGGTGACACAAAGGAATGGAGATGGGCTCTGAGGAGGACTCAGGGCGACAGAGGGAATGAGCTAAGAGGGCCTCGGATCCCACCAAGAATCAGAGTCCTCAGGGGATTGAAGTGGGATAGGGAGGAGGGGCTCTTGCATTCCAGCCCAGCAGGACCTTTGGGAGTCCCTGGCAAAAACAGTGTCTGGTGTCATTGGATGACACAAAGGAAGGGAAGGCTGAGAGGATCCGAAGGAAAGAGTCTAATTATTTTCTTACGGGTATGGATGGGTATTTGCGTGCCGTGTCCTGGTGATCAGAAGAGGGTGTCAGGTGCCCTGGTCCTGGAGGTGAATGTGCTTATGAGATGCCTTGTGGGTGCTGAGTCTCAAACCCACGTCCTCTGAAGAGCAGCTACCATGACCATTCCTTTAGAAACTGAAAATAGGCACAGTGCCTTCCCTCTCTTGGGCACATGGCCACAGAAGTGGACTAAGGTGCTCTGAGACATTCACTTTGATTCCTGTAAGGGATGTGTGTCTCCAGAGATCCTTCCACGCACAGTAGGATCATTCCTGTTAACTAAGATAGGAAATCAAGCTACTGCCCCTCAGTGGACAGATGACACACAGCAGAAACACATGGAACCTCCTCGGCTACTCAGCCCTTTATAAAGAGCCTCTGTCATTGGAACCCCTGGAATGAAGCTGGTGTTTAGTGAGGTGAAACAGTCACAGAGGAAGAAATTGCACAGGCCTTCACTCGTAGCAGAATCTCAGAGTCAGCTGTCAGCAGCAGAGACCAGTGCCGGCTACAAAGTGCTACAAAGGATGCAGAGGGGCAGCCGCCTTAGTCACGTTGATTTAGCTAGAGCATGAAGATGGTTATGCAAAGAATGGCATCGTAAAGCCATTTACTAAGCAAGTTTTTAATGTAAGTCAACACTGGAAAATTTGGAAAGCGTAAGGGTTTTAATGTGTTTCCGTAGTGTAGTGGTCATCACACTTGCCTAACACCTGAGAACCCTGTTGAAAATTGGGTGGAGAGAGTGACCAAAGTTTGCCTTTTTCTTTTTTTTTTTTTTTTTTATTTTTTTGCGTTTTCGGACTTTCAACTTTCTCCCTCCACTTTAGAGCAGTTAGGAGTTGAAAAGGTGGGCCATTTGTTTTTGGCCTTGACAGTCACCGTTGCTGGGCACTGAAAATAGCATTTAACTGTGCATGGACCGGTGGCGGTTCTGAGCCTAAAAAACAGCACCAAAAGTGGGTACAGTAAGGGGGATTAGCTCAAATGGTAGAGCGCTCGCTTAGCATGCGAGAGGTAGTGGGATCGATGCCCACATCCTCCAGCTGCGAATGCTTAACTTTGTTAAAACGTAAGCCTTTTATGTTTATCTAGATATAGGACTCTCTCCCGCACCGCGAGCCCCCTCTCCGCACATCCGGCTGCACTAGTAAGTTCTCCGCCCGTCCGTCTGGAACCTTCCCGTGGTCTTTTGCCCACCCTTCCTCACTGGTGGGGATGTTTTGAGCCTCACAGTGAAGGAACCGCCCACCGCCCTGCACTGCCACCGACAGCACCGCGTGGACAAACCTCCAGCCAGCCTGCGCGGGACATCGCCTGCTCCCCACTAATCTCAGTTGCCCATGTCCGAGCTCTGTGAAAAACGGAGAATCTTTCCTTGACACGCTGCTGTGACTTTGACGCCTCCTGCCCGGGTTCTCTTAAAAGCACTCCAGAGTCTACAAAGATTCTTCGAGGTTTCTTCGGGTGCGCGGCTCCTCCATCCTCCTTCCCTCCGTGTTTCACCCGCGCGCGATTTCCCTGCGCTGCACCGCTGAGTCTCCACCGGGAATCCCTCCTCCCGCGCTTCTTCCTCTGAGCTCTGTCCCCTCCGCAGTGCCATTCAAGGTGGAGTTCTTAATCCTTCCCTGTTGCATATTCTCCTCTCTGCCACGGATTTCATTTCTGGCCTGGCTGCATCCCAGTGTCGCTCAGTGTCAACGTGGACCCATATGTTCTGGAAGACTCTTTATCAAGTGGGTGACTTGCATAGGAAAAGCGTCAATAGAACACCCGCGTGTTGTTTCCGTAGTGTAGTGGTCATCACGCTCGCCTCACACGCGAGAGGTCCCCGGTTCGAAACCGGGCGGAAACAAAGTATCTCCCTTTTGCAGTTCTCAGATTCTGAAAACAGTACACAAGCACCCTCACCAGTCCAATGGGAACAGATACTCTATCCTCTCCCAAGAACAAGCAAGTCAACATAGACCACATTTGCTAGGCTCTCCATCTTTTCCCACCACCACTTCCTTCTCATCACCTTTCTCCTTCTCTTTCCCTTACAGAAATGACTGCCAGAGGCGCTGCCATAGCAGATAGTCTATGAGAGTATTACTTCAACATTTTGAGACTTGACAATCAGAAGGTCCTAGGGACACAAAGACCTCTCCAAATACATTGTATGATAGCCCCCACAGCACCAGGGGGCGAAGGGGGAGTTACCTAAAGAGGTAGAGCCCTGGATTACCATGGAACAAGTAGTGGGGTTCACGTCCACATCCTCCAGCTGTTTTATTGCTTTTGAATCTGTGCGTGTATTTGTTCCTTATTCCTTCCCTGTGCCAGGATCTCGCCTCTCCTTCGCAGCTGGTTGGGTTGCTTTCTTTTCAGTTCTTTGGAGATCTGTAACTTCTTCATGGCACCTTAGCAAGAGTACACTGATTCTCTTGGACTGTGGAGCAACCAAAACCACCACCACAACAGTGTTTCTGTAGTGTAGTGGTTGCCACTTTTGCTTCATACGAGAGAGGTCCTCCATTTAGAAACCTAGCGGAAACATTAGTATTTTATGTTTCCTTTCTCAGAAGGCAGTGTGGAAAGCCGTACAATTAGCCCTACCTCCTGCCAGAGGCTCTAACTGGGAATGTTCCCACCTGACAAATCCACCAAGAACACCTCTACCATGGCGCCTGGAACATCCTGTTGAGCCCATATGCCTTGCAAAGACAGACAATCTAACCTTGGACGAGGCCCTGGGACAGGGCACCAAGACAGTGACCTTTAGGCTACAGATGCATGAAGGTGAGGGGGATGAGTGCAGGTCAGAAATGGGAGAGGATGAGTTTTGGTTCAGAGCCACTGTCTGAAGACTTCTTTATCTCTGCACGTCGGTTGCTCAGGTGAAGAATCTTCCAACCTATACAAGTAAGAAAAGACCCCACTACCTGGACCCAGGACTCATTTGTGAAGGCGCATGCGCACGCACACACACACACACAACCCAGTCAAGGAAGGGCCTGCTGACTGGATTTGGATTTGGAGCTAAACAATTTACTCTCTTTTCTCCAGAAGCTGTGATGCAAGAACATACTTAGTTGCTCTTTCTCTGTACGTGGAAAGGACACTCCTGCAGCTTGGGCCTGAATGCCAACCTGGTTCAGAACTGCGCTCACAGAGTCCCAGAGTGATAGAGCCCCAGCACTGGGACAGGAGACTATTACCAAGAAAGAGCTCAATCTACATTCAAGACTGTGGAGAGAGGGAGGCTGGGAAATTACATACTGGTGTGTCAGTGGGTGAGTCACTGTGGAGACCAGCCAGCAACAGTGAGTTGAGGCTGAGGAAGAGCTCCTTATTTGTACTCGACCTCTGCTTCCCAGTTCAGGCTTTGTCATTTCCCAACCCCGTGGAAAAAGACTTCATTTACCTGAGCCTTCATGCATCTGGAAAATGCAGATCTGGACACGCACTTTTGCAGACAAAATTCAACTGGACTACACTGAATAAACTCAACCAATCTTTTAGAGTATTTAAGAGCCTAAGGAACTAAAACTGCAGGCTGTATTGTGGATTGTAAAAAGAATGTTTTTAATCGTATAGACACAAATGAAATCAGAGGTCAGAGAATGAGCTTGAAGATTATTTGTCACTCTCAATGAATGAAGAATCTCCTAGGTTACTTTGTAACAAAAGAGAGCAGGAAGGTAAAACTTCTGAGGGAAGAGAATGCCAGAGCAGTTAAACAAGAGGGGAGAGAGTGGCAAAGGGCAGTTGTAACTGTCCCAGCTCCCTCAGCCGGAGGGTCTGGTTGAGATGAATACCAGAGGCCTGTGCAGGACCCCATGTTTCAGGTTGCAGCACCAACTGACGCAGTGCAATTGTTGGACCCCAGGGGCCCAAGCCGGAACGCGGCACCCCCACAGAGACCCACAGTCGGAAAATCGATGCAAATAGCAAGAGGGTTTTATTCCAGTATACTGGGGCCGTTCTAACACGCAGGATAGAAGCGACCACCAGGAGCAAATGGTGAAGCTTTTTATACAGTTGAAACGGTTGCTAGGCACAAACCGAGTTGGGACAAGTTGATTGGTCCCCAGATTGTTTTCCCATTTTCATAGGTAGGGGCCAGTTAACCTTCAAACTGATTGGTGCTGGCATATAGCAAGGTTGCCGGCTCCTAGAAAATGTAAACTTTAGGGTCTTAGTCAATGTGGGTGGGGGGAAGACTCTTAGCCCGAGGCCATGGGCTGTCTACATGGGGAAACTCTTTTAGCCCAAGGCCGTCTTGTCTGTCTTAGAAAGTGTTTTTCTTTAACTCTGGGAACTGTTTTGGGTCACAGTGCTCCTGGCTTGGGCCTACACAATTTTGGTGCTCTTAGAAGCCTGACTAAAGTTGGCTGCTTTGGTCTTTTTCTATGCTAGGGACCTGAATCTTAAGGTGGGACCCCCACACAATTTCCAAGTGATGTTATATTCTTTAAAAGCTCTCTGAGGAAACCTCAATTTCCAATGTGAAGTTGCTGATGGGAGAGGCCACCTCAGTGCAGTCGCAGGACTATGAGTCTCCTCACCAGAAGGCCCCCTGGTCCAACCTCAGGGAAGGCAAGGAGGGTTCCTTTTCTGCCAAGGGCTTATTATGGGATATTTGGGGTCCATGATGGGAAAGGACTGGAAGTAATACAAAATAACTGTTGAAAAAAATCTCAACCACTGATGGTTACTGACCATATTGAAATCAAATAATGGTTGCTTGATGAGACAAGTAGTAAGGAGTTTAGACAACACTGCAAACCACAAGTATATTTGTGGTCCTTCCTCCTATCATATGAAGGAGGAAGCAAGGCAGAGGGTTATATTCTCATCTTGGTGCTCTGTAGGCGCCTGGCTGCAGTTAGGGCACAAGGGGAGTGTGGAGTCATTCACTATTTACTCTCCTAACAAATGAATACTGATTTACATCGTACAACAGCCGTTCTGCTTTCTATGTTTCAGGTCTAGGCAAATTGAAAACCCAAATTGACTGTTTTCAATTTTTTTTCTTTTCTTAAGAAACCAGAGTCTAACCACAGATCGGTGCAAGGAACTGAGCAGAGCCATGGACATGCAAGGGCAGATCCTACAGACAACACTCCAGGACCACTTCCCCCATTACATAATGTTACAGCAGGGAGAAATAGATTCCCATGGCTCCACCTTTAGGTACTGCCCTGAGATCAGGGGCACACAGAGAAGTATATTGAGGATGAGGCTGAATGTTGAGAACACAGCCCGCAAGTAAAGGAACCCTGCAGCTGTTTGTGTTAAATAATTGCTGTTGGGTGGGACCTTAAATTCCACTATTTATAGAAGGCTGTACTTTTATCCCGTGTCTTCTGAAAGTTAAAGACTCATAAATTTTAGTCCTAGAAACATTTCTTACAGTGATTAAGCTTTCGAAGATATCTAACTCAGTCATTTGGGTGTCTGGGTGTGAGAAATGTTTGACTCCCTTTAATCACTAAGGTTTAATCACTACAGATGAATCAATACTACAGTACTACAACACAGGCCTCTGCCTGGCTCCCTGGGAGCGCTGGAAGACACAGAGCTGAAGCTCAGAACACTGTAAGGAAAGATCTCTGCCAGAAGGTGTTCTGGGTCTCACTAAGCTTTGGGTTCTGAACCCGACATTCCTCGGTTCTGTGTCTCTAGATAGCAGAAGAAAGGAAACAGAAATGGAGAGACAACTGGGGTTTTTGTGGGAGGGGTCCCAGACTGCTCCTGATCTACTCCTGGTCTATTACCTCCATCTGAGCTTGCAGGACTGGAGACCATTGGTCAATCAAGATGTAGCACTCCGATGGCCGTAGATAGGCCTTAGATGGCTACACAGAGTAGTCTGATGTAAATTCTGTTTTGTTTTTCCCCTATACCATGTTCTTTTCATGGGGTTTTTGTTTTATGGAGGAACCTCTTGGCTACACACTAGTTAGCACACCTGGACTGTACGGGGATCAAACCCTAATCAACTGAGCAACTTGCTGACAGCTTGCTAACAGGGTCCCACTTATATCTACAGAAAGGTTAAATATGCAAATGCCAATTGGGGGGAAAGGTGGTTTTCTTTATTTTGTTTTTCAAAGTTTTAAGTTTTTCTTGAAGCTGCAATAGGTTGAGAAACTTATTGAGAAGGGCACAGTGAGGTATACCACACTCCTATCCTATCCTATCCTATCTGCAAAAAGAGAAAAGAGCTGGTGTTGGTGAGGTGTGGAGAAAAGAGAATGTTTGCGCAGTTTTGATGGGATGTAAATGATGACAGCCATTTAAGGCCCGGGCATGACAATTCCTTTAGAAACTGGCAATAGAGCACAGTCAGATTCACACTTGCTCTGTGCAAGTAAGGAATCCTTGTCTCCTGAGACACTCGCTCCTTCCCTTTCAAAGCAGGATTCTCCCCACTAACCAAGATCCCATCAACGGTCAGATGAAAATCAAGCTAATCAGATCTTTAGAAAGAGGCTGCTTCACTTGCAGCCACTGGGATGAAGCTGAGGACCTGGTCTTATGTGAGGCGAACCAGCCACAGAGGGACAGGTTCCCGAGGATTTCGCTTCTACTTTGGAATCCTGAGTATTCAGCGGGCAGGAGCAGAGACGAGTGGGGTCCCCAAGGGCTAAGGATGGAGGAGCAGCCTCCTTAGTTAAGTTGATTTGGCAGGCACGTGATAGAAATATTCACAATGAGTGCCGTCATCAAATCATTTACTATGGAAGTTTTGAATGGGTGTCCTCAACATTGCAAAATTGAAACGCCAGAGTGTGTTTCCGTAGTGTAGTGGTCATCACGCTCGCCTAACACGCGAGAGGTCCCCGGTTCGAAACCGGGCGGAAACAGAAAAGCAGGACGCTTTTTTTTTTTTTTTTTTTTTTTTTTTGTTTCTCTGTTTTGTTTTTTTCTTTTCTTTCTTCCCTCCTTTCTTTTTCTCTTGCATCAGACTTTCACTTTTCTCCCTGCACTTTGGTACAGGAAATAAGAAGTGGGTTCCTTACTCTGAGCCTTGACAGTTATGGATATTGGACACTGAATTTATGTTTCACTGGATCGGTTGTGTAACTCGCGCTAAGGGGAATCGCCAAAAGAGACAGCTACTGTTGGGGAGATTAGCTCAAGTGCTAAACCGCTCGCTTCGCATGCCAGAGGTAGTGGGATCCTATGCCTCCAACCACGTACTATTTATGCTATCCTCTCAGAATCCTGTGGGAGTGGGAACTGAAATCTGACCTTACTCTTTACTCAGAGCAGAGTCTCCTGGGTTCTACCATCTGCATTGTGCACTCGTGCTTGTAACAGTGCTTGGAAGCCTTTCCCAACATTGAGTAAGAACCACATAAAGGACTTCTACCCCTCCCCTCCACACTATGCCGCACTTTAAGTTCTCTGAATGAATCCCATAGGGGCTCCGGCTCTGCACAGCTTAGGAGAATGTCGGATCTGCCTTTCAGGACTTGACAGTCATGAGGTCCTGGGGACAGAGAGGACTAATCCAAACAAAATGTATGGACGTCCCCAAAGCACTGGATTAGCATGGAAACTAGTGTGGGGTTCACGTCCACATCCTCCAGCTCTTTTGTTACTTTTGAATCGGTGTGTTTATTTGTTCCTTATTCCTTCCCTGTGCCAGGATCTCACCTCTCCTTCACGATTTTTACCCATGGTTGGATTGCTTTATTTGCTGTTCTTTCCGTTAAGGGAGATCTGTAACTTCTTGATGGCACCTTAGCATCGATACACTGGTTGTCTTGGATTGTAGAGTAAACAAAAATAAATGATAAACTTTTTTTTTTTTTTTTTTTTTTTAAAAAGTGCTGTGGTGAGCTTCCATAGTGTAGTGGTTATAGCTTTCACCTCACACTGGACAAGCCCAAGGTGCAAAACCTGGCAGAGACGTTGCTATTGTATGTCTCCTTTCTCAGAAGGCAGTGTGGAAAACCGACACGCGACCCTGACTCTGCAGTGGCTCTGACTCGCAGTGTTCCCACCTGACATTCCTAATCTGAAAAACAACCACTGAAGCCACCAAGAATCCCTCCACCATGGTGGCTGGAGCATCCTGAGTGGGCCCTCTTGTGCCAATATGTCTTGTGTGGACCATCTAAGCCTGGATCCTTGGACCATTCAGATCCTAGTCCAGCTTTTTTCTGTTCTGGAATCTGAAACAAGATTGTAGATGCTTGTTCGTTTCTGAAAGAAAGCAAGCCGTGGGCTTGCTTGGCTGGCACATCAGTAGAAGACTCTCCCCATCAGCGGTGCCTAGGAGCTGAGGCCATGCCATAGGCTACAGAACAAGGGACCTTGACACTTAGGATGAGGAGAATGCATGCTGGTGAAGTGGAGGAATGGTGCGGAGGAACACTTGGAAGTTGTTTTTGTTGTTGTAGTTTCTTTAAAAACGCAGCGTGGTGTTCGGATTAGATTTGTATCAGATTTATGTTCCCACTCCAGCTGTGGTATAGTTGTTTACGAGTTAGCTTTGGAATGCTAGATGCAGGTGGCTATAATTTGGCTAGGTGCAGTCCTTCTGGCACCTGTCACTTGTTTTTGGGAGTGGGTGCCGCATGGGTAGATGGGAACTTTTGGCTTAGGTTATACAAAAAGTCCGAAGCCCAGAGAGTCGGGGCGGGCATTGGTTGGTATTCGTAAGATGGGTTGTGTTGGAAAAGAACAAAGGCGGGAGAGACTGAGTTTACAGACCGTGAGCTGATGGGCTAGTCTGACTCACTGTCCGCTAGTCCTCCTCAAGCTTAGGACAGCCTAAAAAAGAGGCTATGAGGATTTCTACCTTCCTCTCCTTCTACATCAAGACCACTTGCAGAAGCTATGAAGATTTCTTTCTACCTTTCCTTTCTCCTTCCCTAAACAGAGGGTAAAAGATTGTAGTGTACTGCTGCAGAAGGGAGCTCGGGGTTTGGATTGAGAGCCACAATCTCCACCTCAGTTGCTCAGGTGAGTTGTCTTCCAACCTATACAAGTAAGAACACAGCAATGTCTGGACCCAGGATTCATTTGTATGCTTCTCTGCTCGGTGAAGAGCAGGCATACACACAGACGAGTCAAGGAAGGGCCTGCTGACATTGGATCTGGAACTGAACCTTTGGCTTCCTTGCCTCCAGAATCTGTGATGTCAACAACATTCTCACTTGTTATTTCTCTGAAGGAGAAAATGATCATCTGGCAGCCTGGGCCTGAATGCCAACCTGGTCTGGAACTGCCCCAGCAGAGTCCCAGTGTGAGAGAGCTCCAGATCTGGGGCAGGAGCCCAAGTCTGAATTCAAGGCTGTGGAAGTTGGGAAATTAGACATTTGGTGTGTTAATAGGTGAGATACTGCGGAGACTGGGCAGTGACAGGTGAGATGGGACAGAGGAGGAGCTCAGTATTTGATACTCAACCTCTTCTTCCCAGTTCAGGCTTTGTCACTTCCCAACTCTGACACAATGTGAAAAAGGCTTAATTGACATGAGTCTTCATTCCATCTGGAAGGACATATGTGGACACAAGTACTTTTGCTGCCAAATTCAACTGGACAATGTGGAACAAACTCAACAAATCTTGTTAGCGTAGCTATGGGCATCCAGAACTGAGAACCTCAGGCTATTCTGTGGATTGTAAAGGGAATGTCTCCACTTGCGTAGTGTATTGGACAGGGTTCTCTAGAGTAGTAGAACTTATAGAATGAATCTGTCTCTCTGTCTATCTATCTGTCTGTCTATTTATCTGTTCATCTCGCTTCTGTAGGAGGTTTATTAGAAGTATTTCTAGGCTGTGGTCCCACTATTCCAACAATGGCTGCCTATGAATGCAAAGTCCAAGAATCTAGTGGTAAAGTCCCTGAGTCTGGATGGCTCAGCTGGTCTCCAGTGTACATCAGAATCCCGAAGAAGTCGGCTCCCGTGCCAGCGATGGAAAGAACTTTCTACCGAGGGCATGAGCAAGTAGGCAAGGAGAGAGCAAGCTTCCTTCCTTCATGTCCTTCATGTAGGCCACCCAGCAGGAGGTGTGGCCCAGATTGGAGGTTGGTCTTTCCACCTGGAATGATTTGGATTAAAGGTTTATCCTCCCACCTCAAAGATCTGTGCCTGAAGTGGGTCTTCCCACTTCAAAGGATCTCAGCAAGCAAAAATCCCTCACAGCTGTGCCCAGCCATTTTGGGATTTTTAGTTCATTCCAGAGACAGTCAAGTTGAGAGCCAAGAATAGCCATCACATGTAAACATAGATGGAAGCAGAGGATACAGCAGAATAGCATTGACAGACAATGAGCTTGAGGGTTCCTTACCTGCTCATGTGTTCATTCAGTGAATGAATGGAGAATCTCCTGTGTTACTCTCCAACAAAAGAGAGCAGGAAGGTAAGACACCTGAGGGAAGAGAATGCCAGAGCAATGAGTCACAAGAGGGAAGAGAGTGGCAAAGGGCAGTTGTAACTGTCCCTGCACCCTCAGCTGGAGGGTCTCCTTTAGTTGAATATCAGAGGGATGCGGACACCATCATTCTGGATATGAAATGCTTCAGAAGAAGCCCTTGCTGATGTGGTGCCATTTCCAAGTGATGCTATGCTCTTTAAAAGACGCAGGTGGATGCAGTGCTCTTGGAGACCAAGACTCAAGGTTCCTAATGTGAATGGCTCTACCTTTAGGTACTTGTCTGAGATCAGGAGCCCACAGGGAAGCAATGTAGAGGATGAGGCTGAACGTTGAGAACAGAGCCAGCCAGTAAAGGAACCCTGCAGCTGCTTTTCTTAAAAAAGAGTGCTGTGGGTGAGACCTTAAGTTTCACTATTGTAGAAGGCTGTGACTATCTTGGATTTCCCTGCTGTGTCCCTGTTGCCAGAGCCGATACCGTCTGGGTTATCTGTGCTTCCAGGACACTAAAACCACAAATCGAATTGGAGAACTTTGAAAGTGTTGCGGCTGCAACGGTTACATAGAATGGGTTAGGTGTAAATTCTAGTTTTCCTGTAGCACAGGAGTTTCCTCGGTGTTTTTGTTTTATGACTAAATACATTGGTCAAAATTAACCGTAGTCACCACAACTGGCCCGTACGGGGATCGAACCCGCGACCTTGGCGTTATTAGCACCACGCTCTAACCAACTGAGCTAACCGGCCAGGCTTGCTGCACGAATTCCGTTCTTCTCTACAAAGGGAAACCAACAATTCACAGGCAATATCATATTTGGAAATTGCAAGTTCTTGAAGCACAAAACATAAAAAAAACAAAACAAAACGAAAAAAAAAAAAAAACCCCAACTTTTGTTGCTCTAAATAGAAACTTTTTATGAGTAAGAACAAAATTCTATACCATATCAACAAATGTCACTTTGGAATGACTCCTGACCACGCTTGCTTGCCCTACACAGCCGGGTTCATTCGTTCGGTCCGTACACAGACTGCAAGCCGCGCTCCAGCCCCGACCGAAGTCGCCCCCTGCGCTCTTCTTCCTGTTGTCCCTGATGACACTTTCATAGCCTTCCGCATTTTACTGAATTTCCGAATCCATTCGCCAAAAACATTTGGATAGCGCAGTGGGTGGCAGGCCTCCGCCACATCGCGCCCCTGCTGGGCTGCTAGCGCCTCCCCACGGGCGGTGCACACGCCTGGCCTCCAGACCCACGGCTCTCCGGAGCCGGGAGTTCGTGCGGGACGTCGGCGTTGCCCGCGCCGTCGGGCCTTGGTCCCTCCGGCCACGGTCGCGCTCCGCGCAGCCGCTGCGTGGGGAAGTCCGGGACCCGCGCGCCTCCTCCGGTCTCAGGGCCGAGTCTTTCCGGGGCCATCCGGGCTTGTCCTGGGTCGCAGCGATGCCGAGCTGGGCCCAGCGTGACCTTGGATTTACCGTCCTCACCACAGCAGCGGCTGTTCTAGAAGTTTGGGGGAGGCCTGTGCCTCGGAGCAGTCTCGGCGGGAACCCGAAGAGGCGAGAGCCGGCTTTCAGGTCCTCGGTGTCTGAGTTGGGGATAGATAGGCTCCCGTGCTCATTCCGTCCTCCCTTAACGAAGTCCCGGAGGAGTCGACACTTTGGGATACGGAAATGAGTGTTTTCAGGTCGTCCAGAACATTCTGACCTGGGAAGCTTTTGATCTGAGCGGTCTGCACAGCCTCGGCGACAAACGGGACGAGCCCAAGGCGACACCCACGGGCCCGGCTGGAGCTGGCGCCGACCACTGCCGGACCTGGTTCTGGTCTTCCCTCCCACCGGGATGGTCCCGCCTGAAGTCTCCTCATCCTGACGCCTGAGACAGCCGCACCTCCCCCGCGAGCTTTGGTGACACCGAATACCGGTGACTCCGACACCGCCCGCAACCTCGGAGCCTGTAACTGAAGAGGCCGCGGGGCATCAGCCTCCACCTACCCAGCAGCTTGTTTTCCCGCAACCTTTTGCTGGGTGATAAGACACTGCGGATCCTGTTCACGAGGGACCCTCAGAGCTCCTGTTCCCCGACTGGTGGCCTTGCTGCGGTGGCAACAACCACGAAAGATGGCACGAACAAAGGAGGACTCGAAACAGCACACTCGTGACGCGTGGCGCGCAGCTTCTAGAACGGCACGAGCCCACGGCACCGCGCTCAACTCAGACTGCTTCACCCCCAGGCTTTCGCGACCCTTGAAGGCCGGTGCGAGACGGCCGCGTCTCCCGTACCGATCCAGTAATCCTCCAAGGTTAGGAACCTGTGCGTGTGCCGCACACAAGGACCTCACAGACTTTCTCTAAAGTCATCCCGGGAAAGCTGCACCCCACAAGACCCTTGCATCGCGTCTCGGATTCTTATCTGCCTCCTTCTCAAAACTACTGAGACTGTCGAGGTGGGGCTCTTGGGCACAGCCAGCTTAGTTAGGTCATCTCAGCGGGATAATTAATGTCTTTGGGAAGTGGGGCAGAGTTCCACAAAATGTAGACTCTGGTCCCGTGGTTGGGAAGTTATGAATACATAGATATTCCTATCCCGCTGTTATGTCTTCGATAACAAAAATTAGTTCTGTCTGACTACCTCCAAATGCACACACATAGTAAGTTGACCTCCCAAAATACCTGCTCCGTTCTGGTTGAGCTTTCTGATTGCCATTAAAATGCCTGCTAAATCACACGCTAAAACGAAACTCAGGGTTCCTGTCTGGAAGTCTCTATTGGAAAGACGGTGGAAACCTCAGGTTCAGACTTGAGGACTCCAGACCCCAGACCGCGAGATCCCGTTGTAAACTGCGGGGTGTGGGAAAGCCGTGAACTACTCCAGTGCGGCCGACCTGTTTGTAACAAGCATTACGATATTGAGCAGCGTGAAAGAAATTAGGGCTCTGGGTTGGTTCTTCAGTCGAGTTATTTCTGAATGAAAAGGAAACCGATTCATCTGGTGATCTAAAATTGAAAAGAGAAATTAACAAAGACCTTACTCCCCCCAAAAGAGAAGCCACGCATGCATACCAGATTAAAGATGGAGTGACCCTGCAGGGCCGCTGATCTGGCAGGCATGTCTGCTTCTCCGAATTTCATATGCCGCACCACAAAATAGTAAATGAAATAAACAAGTGTTGGAAGAGCCAAAGCCCGGATTGCGATTAGCTGAAAGGACAGAGGACTCACTGATCAAGAATGAGGGGGAAACTATGGACCCCAGCATTCTCCTGCCTATGTCCTTCCCTCTCCAGTTGGAGAGATACATGTTTATTTATGCATGTGTGTGGATCTCTGCTTGTGTGTAGAGAAGACCAGGGAAAATCATAGCCCCTTTAAATCACCCACTTGGTGTTTGGGATTTTGTTTTGGGACAGTATTTCTTTGGCCTGTAACTTGCTGAGTAGGCTAGACTAGTCCAGGAAGCCCTAAGCACCATCCTGTCTCTGCCTAGGATAAGGACTACAAACAGAGGCCATCCCACCTGGTCTTTAAATGTGTGTGTGTGTCTGTCTGTCTATCTGTCTGTATCTGTGTGTGATTTTTGTTTTTTAATTTCTGGAGATCTTTAAACTTGGGTTTAAAGAATGACCTGCAGCTTCCGAAGTGAAAATGTGTCTGATGAGCAGAGTCACAAGTCTGGCTCCCTCCGCACTCTCCTCCTAGCTGATTTCCTGCCTGGTCTCCCTTCTAAATGCCTGGCCCACTGTCAGGCAATCTGGTAGAAGATGATTTTCCTATGCTCCCTGAGTACAGCTTGTAAATGGAGATAAGACAAAATGTTATCACATGCACTGTCAATAAGAACTCTTGTTGAGAATCCTTGAGAATTCTCAAGTCATTTCTCACCTTGTACCTAGAGTCTGAATTTCCCACAAAATGCTAATTTGGGGGAATCCCTAAGGACTCCTAATCCTTCGTATGTAATGTCATTCAGTCTATTCTCATCATATATATATATATATATATATATATATATATATATATATATATATATATATATATATTTTGCTTGCTTTTTTGGAATGTATATGAATATGAATATGAATACGTGATGATGAGAATAGACTAAATGACATCACACACACATACATATATATTCATATCCTATATATCCATATATAGAGAGAAAGAACAATATAATTTAATGTTTGTATATGTTATTCTGTTGGTTAGAAATTTTATAGCTGTTATGTGCATCTGTGTACACGTGAATACAAATGCCTAAGGAGGCCAGAAGAAGATATTGTATTGCCCTGACTAGGTTCTGGGAACTGAACTCTGTTCCTGTGAAAGAGAAGTGTTTGCTCTTGACCTCCTCTACAATGTAGTTCTACGATTATAACACAGATCCCTGTTCAAAGAAACTGCATGAGATTCTGAATTAGTCACAAGCTATGTGACTTAGCTCACTCACGCAGAGGACAGCCAGTGTGCTGCAGAGGGTCTTGGGTCTTCATAAGGTCTGGCTGGCTTGCTTCGGGAGCTTCTGCGGGTCCCTGGTCCTGCCCTTTGCATCTGCCACTTTTCCTGTCCTATCTCGTATAATTGACCTGACCCTTTCTCAACTCTGGGATGTGACTAATGGAAGACGCGTTCTACTAATTCCACCGATTCCATACAGTCATTCCCATTCTTAGCAGATACACTCACAGAGTCCTCAAACCCCGCTCTCCAGGAACTTGCAGTTCCACAGAAGTCACCTGCTAATGTCTGTTCCCATCAGTATTCTGAGGACAGTGCCCTTCCACTCTTCCCTGGTGACATTTCTCAAACAACATTTATCAGGCCCTGTCTCTGCCCACGCTTTTCTGAAACTGCACTCTCCTTAAAGGCTTCTAAGTTACCTAGCTAGTATTTCCTCATTCCACAAATCTTTGTGTGTTTGTTGGTTTCGTTGAGACAGGGTCTCTCTGTAGTCCTGGTTGTCCTAGAGTTTGTTGTGTAGACCAGGCTGGCTTTGTCATCCCACAAATCTTAAACAAAGGCCCTACCCTCATGCTAGCTAGTCAGAGAAAATGACTGTATTTCAGTCTTAAACCAGAATCCTGCTTGGTGAGAAACAGCTGTGGAACTCAGTGCAACTCTAAGCTCTCCCCTCCTCTACTCCCTTAGTACTCGAATGTCTAGACAGACTGTGAGGAGGACTAGGCAGAGTGAGGTCCAGTAAAGAAAAGAGAAGTTGGGACAGGAAGACCACTGGGCAAGATAAATGCCTCTTGGTTAGACAGTGTGGAGCTGCCACGTGGTTTTACTTTTATTTTTGTTTTTATATGCTCTGGGAGGTCTTTCAGATCTATGTTGTCCCATGAACAGAAGTTTCTGGAAAATGAAGATTTTAAAGTGCAACCTGTATGCACTTTGGGAGTGAGGTGTGTTGCAGGGACAGGAAATGTAGGAAAGAGGGAGCGGGACGGGAATATTATGAAGATATGTTTTGTACCTGTACGCTGGCTGGTTTATGTCAACTGGACACAAGCTAGAGGCTTTGGAGAGAAGAGAGCCTCAACTGAGAAAATGTCTCCATGAGATCAGGCCATATGCAAGCCTGTAGGGCATTTTCGGAATTAGTGATTAATCGGGGAGGGCTCAGCCCATTGTGAGTGAGGTCACCCCCGGGCAGGCGACCTAGGTTCTATAAGAAGCAAGCTGAGCAAGGCATGGTGAGCAAGCCAGTAAACAGCATTCCTCAGTATCCTGTCCATCAGCTCCTGCCTCCTCCAGGTTTCTGCCCTCCTTGAGTTCCTGCCCTGACTTCCTTTGATGATAAACAGTGCTGTGGAAGCATATACCACACAAACCCTTTCCTCCAAAGTTGCTTTGGTCATGGTGTTTCATCCCAGCAATGATAACCCTAACTAGGATAACCTGCATACAAATTTCAAAGGAAAAAAAAAAAGCATAAAAAAAGAAAAGAACAAGTAAAAGTGAGCCCTGATTTGTTTTTTTGCCTGCGTT
The DNA here is from genome assembly GCA_026225945.1 of Cricetomys ansorgei. Taxonomy (NCBI): domain Eukaryota; kingdom Metazoa; phylum Chordata; class Mammalia; order Rodentia; family Nesomyidae; genus Cricetomys; species Cricetomys ansorgei. Next base: position 1,625,772 of record JAMJFZ010001043.1, read on the forward strand.
TGCCAATCACCTGCGTGGTATTAGTTCTGTTGAGCCTCGTCTTTATTAGTAAGATCAGAATAATGCTATATAGGCTTAAGGCAACAAATACAATAATAATAATAATAGTAGTAGTAGGTTGTGTGAAATAATGTCAATACGATCCTTAATAGGTTTGTGAGTCATAGAGGTGGAAAAGAAGAAATAAAAGCACAACTGCAAGAGGCCCCATCCTAATATCATTGTGTGATATTTTGAGGAGACTATTGAAGCCAATGTGGTCGTTCCTGCAAGTGTGCATGAACCGTCCTGCACACCTGTCTCTCCAGGCCTGGTGTGAGGTGTTTATCCTTTTAAGTATTGGGTGACCGGCAGTGTTTCCAAATGGAAAACCGTTTGGGAGGAATGTGAGAAAAGAAGACATTGCATGCTTCCTGTGTATGACATAGCTAGGTGGTATTTTCCACAGCCTTCTTAGCGCAGTGGGCAGCGCGTCAGTCTCATAATCTGAAGGTCCTGAGTTCGAGCCTCAGAGAGGGCACATTTTGCTAGCAAGACTGCATTTCCCCACATTCCTCAAGTTATCCTCACAAACAGATGAGTGCAGTAGATGGATTCCTGCTGACTGTTTCCTCTATTTTACTGTGCCCTGGTACTTGATAAATCAGGATTATTTCCCTGTCAATAAGATTACAGTGTAACCTTTTATGTTTATTGCAAATTTTGTTATTTTAATCTACACATTTTATACCTTATTTGTCTTTCTCTAATCTCTGGAAATTTGTCATTGATGTATCAGACTTCCCTAATCCCTAGAGATTGGTATGATTTTCAGTCATATTTATTAAAAATATGTTTTCAAAATTACTAGTTTGACCTATAGTTTTAGAGGCTTTGAAATATAGGTCTTGGGACTGTGGAGATGGCCTAGTGGTTAAGAGTACTTGCTGCTCTTTTGGAGAATCTGAGTTCAGTTCCCAGAATCCTTACTGGGTGGTACACTACACAACCACCTCTAACTCAGGGCATCTACACCTCTCTGTCTCTCTGTCTCTGTCTCTGTCTCTCTCTTTCTTTCTGTCACACAAATAAGTACAACAAAGAAATTTTTAAAAGATAATGGTCACATTTTATTTCTACTTTCAATGTCTATGAACAGTCCACCAACAAATATATTCTCTCTCCCAGCAGCCACAGCAGCATGAACATTTTCCTCATTTCTACATCTGCTTCTCTGAAACAGATCATCATTTCTCTTATATTTCTGTAATGAATGGCTTCCCTCTAGCTATAGTGCTTTCCACTCAATCTCTTCAAAATAATTGGAAAAACATAAAGTATACAATTTGCTGGACCTCAGAGATCCAAACTGGGACCCCCAGGGCCCAAACCAGAACGCCGCACCCCCACAGAGACTCATAGATGGGATATCGATGCAAATAGCAAGAGGATTTATTCCAGTATACTGGGGCCGTTCTAACACGCAGGATAGAAGCGACCACCAGGAGCAAATGGTGAAGCTTTTTATACAGTTGAAACGGTGGCTAGGCACAAACCGAGTTGGGACAAGTTGATTGGTCCCCAAATTGTTTTCCCATTTTGATAGGTAGGGGCCAATTAACCTTCAAACTGATTGGTGCTGGCATATAGCAAGGTTGCGGGCTCCTAGAAAATGTAAACTTTAGGGTCTTAGTCAATGTGGGTGGGGGGAAGACTCTTAGCTCGAGGCCATGGGCTGTCTACATGGGGAAACTCTTTTAGCCCAAGGCCGTCTTGTTTGTCTTAGAAAATGTTTTTCTTTAACTCTGGGAACTGTTTTGGGTCACAGTGCTCCTGGCTTGGGCCTACACAATTTTGGTGCTCTTAGAAGCCTGACTAAAGTTGGCTGCTTTGGTCTTTTTCTATACTAGGGACCTGAATCTTAAGGTGGGACCCCCACATATCCCCCCTTCTCTCAGGTAAATTGATTCCAATCATGGAATCAGAGGTTATTACCTGTAGGAATCTCCTGATAGTGTTGCCTCAGCATTAGCACCTGTACTGTGGCAATGTGTTTTTTAATAAAGGTAATTAAGCGTTTAAGAGTGCAAGGGCCAAAAGAAAGCAGCAAGAGCAATATTATAAGTGGTCCCAGAAGTGTGGAAATCAGAGTTGTAAACCATGGGGACTGATTGAATCAAGACTTGAACCATCCCTGGTTTTGGTCTCTTTCTTTTTGTCTGGATGCCAATCTTTCCCGTACCTTTGCCATAGAGTCTTTAGCTACTCCTGAATGGTTTATGTAAAAACAGCACTCTTCTCTGAGAGTTGCACACAATCCTCCCTGTTTTAAAAAGAGGAGGTCCATTCCTCTCTGGTTTTGTAAGACTACTTCAGAGAGAGAGGTTAGGGATTCCTGAAGTTTAGAAATTGAATCTTCCATGGCTCTGATATCTACATCTATGGCATCTCTTAGTCCCCTGTAGTAGGAGGGCTGGAGGGCTAGAGCAGTGCCTCCTGTGGCTACTCCTGCAGTCACTCCTACCCCTAGAAGTACAGCTAGGGTCATACTTATAGGCTTTCTTTTGAATCTAGCCTGCCCTTCCCAGATATCTAGCAATTCACTCTCTTGATGGTAAATAAGTCTAGGCACCAGCTGCACCATAACACAGAGGTCTTTGGTTAGATTTAGGACACTTAGTTCAACACAGGGCATTAGACCAGACCCACATACCCACCATCCATCTTCTGGCAGGAGATATCCAGAGCTATATTCAGTTTGAATGGTGGAGTGACAAAGATGTGAATGGGTGGAATGGACCTGTCCTGTACAGATCCCTTGTCCTGAAACAGAAGTGATAGTGAGCCTGGGACCTCAGGAGTGCCATTAGCACCTGTTAGCATCTGTTGAGTATGAGGAGTTGCTTATCAATCCTATAGCTTCGTAATAAGGGGGAGCAATATCATAACACAGCCAGCAAGCCTGAGTGGCAGTTGGGTTAGCAGCATTCAGAACTTTAAATGCCTGTTCAACCATATAAGTAAGATTTAACCCAGGAGTTATAGGGAGCCGTGGACTGGGGCTCAGAGCCATCTCAGTAATAGTGGTGGGGGCTGGACTGAGTGGCCTAGGTTGGGGACGATACAGTACAGAATTGGGCTCTACAGCCAATACTTTTGGGGTTTCTATTTTAAGTCTGGTAGTTAAAGTGAGCCCTGTATCTGTCCCAGTAACATAAAACCTCAGTCCCCAAGTTTTTCCTTTTAGCCATTGTGCTTCGGCCTTTTCCCCTGGTCCAGTGAAGCTAATGTTAAGAGGATTACAAGTAAAATTGAGACATGGCCCCGTTCCTGTCCAGGTCCCACTTGAGAGTAGTGGGGCTCTCCGGGCGAGTTGATACCTTCCTGGCATCTGACATCTGTTTTGATTTAGCCCTGGTCCCATGGATGCCCGTTTCACAGTAATTAGGTCCCAGGTGGAGCTAGGGTTCCAATGGACAGTGCCAGTAGTTTCACAACCCCAGGCTGCACAATAATAACTTTCCAAACTCCCACATCTATGGATTTCGGATCTTTTACGTCCGTCCCTAGGACACACATAAAATGGGGCACTCCTAAGCTTGTTTCGTAGGTGAGGGTGTTTACAACCAATTCCCGATTCTCCGATGCCCTCCCCAGAACAGGGCACCTTGGAACATTTGAGTTTTCTGTCACACTCAGGCCTTCCCAGCTCATTGGGAACCACCCCCCCTTCAGAGTGGTATCCAGGGATATCCCAGTTGCTCAGTCCTGTTATTAGTTGACAGAGGTCTGGAGTAAGGTCCGGCTACAAAGTGTAAGGGGCAGTGGTTTTGGATGTGGACCATACTGTTTCCCTAGTCTTAGGGAGTTTTCTTTTGACTAAACGTTCCAGCCTGTGGAAATGGGACGTTGTAATCTCTTAGACTGCTTCCTGCTGAGAGGGGACGTCGTCAGGGGCCCCAAACAGGCTGGTATTAGTCAAAAGCAGTGGGGTACATCTGGCTTGGTGATCCAGTGGAGTGGACAGGGGTGGTCACATCAGCTGGACTGGTCATCAGCTCTTAGCAGGTCCAGGACTCACAGTAGTTGAAGCAGTTTGATGTCTGGATGGTGTCTGTTAGTCAAGTGGTGATCTATTGAGACAGATAAAAACTAAAAGCAGAAGTTAAAGTTTACAGAAGCTTACATTTGGAACTCTTTATCATTGTAATTCACATTGTAGAAAGAACAGTTAGCAAAACAGCTAATGAGAATCACCTCAGACTTGGGTCTATTTAGGCACTTAAAAATATATGTTCTTAGGGACTTTAAAGTGGCCCATAATTTATACAACACAGAATCTGTTTTTTAGTCAATTAATATCTTTTATCTTTAAATGTAGAGAATGGCTTTTGGCTTCTTTTAGCAACAGAGTATCTAGAAGAGAATGGGTGAGCCAAACAAGTCTCTAAACTTGGAATAATCCAGATAAAAACAAATATACCAGCTCATCAGAACATGTATTCAGGATTTTAATGTTATAAATCTGAACCTTTAAAGTTTACATTGTTCTCTTAGCTTTTTTATATCTTTTTAACTTTTATCTCAAACTACCTTTTCACTTTCTCAGACCTTCACAATTTACCTAGGCTTTCATATCTGCAGACTTTTAAACCTTCACATCTTAATATTTTCTCAGACGCTCAAAACTTAAATCACTTTTTTTAGACCTTTGCATTTTAAAAACCTCATAACATTCCTTTAAACTTTCTTTAATCTAACTATCTACCAAATACAGAGTTGTTACCGAGAGCAGTCATTTTTAAAAGTTATATAAAAAACCTATTTATCTTTTAACAGGGGGCCTGTTAGCAAGACAATACTGTTTGTCTCATTCAGAAAGGGACTCTAGTAGCCTCAGAGAGAGGAACTGGTTGTCTATTGCTGCTAAACTAACAGAATTACAGTTAGCCATCAACGCCACCAGAGATCTGGGAATATTAAATTATAGCAAAAAGTGTAACTCAATTAAAATGACAGAGACTTACCCATACCTAGACAGATGACCCTGGACTCTCCATGTTCTCTGTGACTTTATGGGGAACAGAGGCCTCAAGGCAGTGACCGTCTTCCGTTGCCAGGCCAGTCTTCAGTTGCCAGACCAGTATCTTTCTGTGGATAAGACTCAGAGGGATCGAACACCGCTCTGTCCATCCAAAGCAGGATGATCTACTCTCTAGTGTCTTACTTGTCCACTGTTTAGGCAGGTCTATGGCAGGTGAGGAATTGGGCAGTTTTGCCCAGTGGTGCATTATCACAATCCGGCTGAGGTTGCTCTGTCTCTCTCTCTCTCTCTCTCGCTGTCTCCCCCCCTCCCCCCGTCTGTCTTCTCTGGAGGTATTGGGGTCACTGTTAGGATCTGGGGTCTATACTTGTAACTTCAATTAAAAGCCATAATCAGCAGATCTCTGAGGGATGAGGGCTATCTATGTTTAGTATCTCTTAGGTTGTCTCTAAGTATCTCTATGTTAACAAAACTTTGTCTATAATTTTTTTCTGCTTTACTGTACTATTTAGGTCATTGTAAACATCCTTTTAACTTAAACTGTCTCATAGCCTTGTGAATTTAAATATCTTAAAAGCTGGTTTTGAAAACCTCTAGCTTTAACTTTTAACTTTTGTAAAAACCTAGAGTTTCCTTAAAGTAGTTTAAAACCTTTCAACTTTGTGTTTATAATATCCCATAATGTAATGCACATATTTTTCTTTCCAGCAGCATTCTGTCTTTTAGGCCTAAGCCAACTGTTACACTAAAGCTCAGATATCATATAACCTCTTAATTTTAAAACTGCAGGTTTTTTATAAACAAACTTCAGTTATTTTTGTTTTGTTTTAAACACTTTACTCTTAAACTGAAACGATGACTGTCAGCAAAAGATGTATTCTTGTATAAGAATACACAGAGATACAGTCTTTGATATCTTATTAAACACTCTTCTTAAAATCTTAATTTTATAAACCTTATTTTAGCATACAAAAATACTATATAAAATCTATCTTAACTTACTATTTTCTTTTTAGATCTATACCAAAAAAACCACATCTTTAAAACACATTTTAAAAAGGTTGGTATTGAGGCCTCAGTTATGTAGGGACCACTGTGATGAGTTAACCTTTTTGTTAGTCTACCCTCCTGACCCTTTGCCTTTTCTCTCTGGCTCTCTAAAGGAGCGCAGAGTATCTGCTCTGTATTGGCTCTCTACCCCTGTGTGTGTTTTTACACACCAAGTATGTCATCTTGCCATCTCATGCAGACTTAAGACAGTCACAGAACTCTCCAGGAAGCCAAGCTTGGGTTAAATTCCTGTCTTTTAGTTTTAGGGGCAGCAGCAGGAAGGAGGGAACAAGGTATTTTCCCCAGGCCTACTTGTCTCTCACTTTTCTCAACTCCCAGAAACCCTCTTATCTCCCTGGCAGGGAGCCCATTGCAAAGCGCAGCACATGGGATGTCCTTGGGACTTGAATTAACTGAGCTGTTCTTTCTTGCTCCCCTGGGACAAAATTTCTAGGTCTCCTAAGACCTTTCCTCCCAAATGTCAAGCCAGTTGTTTCTTCTACTGTCTTAGGAATTGGGGAGATTCCACACACCCTGTGAAATTCACCTCTAACATTTCATCCACGCCCACTCATCTTCCACACCGGGTTGTCATCTTTCTCCGCCCATGTGGTCCCCTCCCTCCTGGCCCCGGCTCAGGACCAGTTTTTTCTGGCCTGTTATGATTCTGACCATTGACTTGAACCACAAAGTGAATCTTTATCCTGGTGACTCAAATAAAAGTATAATTTCACACACAGATAAAGAAATCTTAATCAGGTCTGGAACAACAGAGGAACCTTAGGACTTTTTCAGAGATGACTTGTTGCCTTTTTACAAATTGTCTGTTAGTGGCAGAAATTATTTTAGCATTTTGGCGAGTAGCACAAGCTGCTCCAGGTCTCCTCTCTTCTCTAAGTTTGCAGCAAGACTCATTCCTAAGTAAACTTGCCCCAGATCTGGCAAGCTAACATTTAAGACAGTGATACTCAAATGAACACAAAACACACATTATTTTCATACATTGACACTGGTAATCACCAAGACAGAATTAATACATCAGATGACATTTAACATCTTGAACTCCTGCCTGTAGTAGGATCAGCTTATCAGAACTTTACAGCCAGAATTAATCTATACATTTCAGATCACTTTTTTACTTTAATTTTCAAAATAGCTGAGGCTTAACAAAGCTAGCAAAGACAAGCAGGTAAAATATACATTTTTGCACCCGAATCAGACCTTCCAACTGTATGCCTGCAGCACCACAAATAAAGTTCCTCTATTGTAATGTACATTCCTTTTGTCACACCCTTCTCGGCAGTCTGCCTTCCAGGCAGACATAATATCAAACTACCCTCTAAATTTGTCTCTCTACCCATATATTAATATAGCTCTCAGAGCTCATAGAAGTTTGTGCACTGGGTGGTGATCAATACAGAAACTCAAAAGTAGTCAAATATAAGAGGAGAAGTGACTGTGGAGTATTCAGCCACAAATGGGACATCTATATCAGACCCCTTTCCCAAAGCCCAGGAATTACTGAGAAAGAGGGGAACACCGTAAGACGCAGAAGTTATTGATGTCCAGAGAGAAACAACAGCTCTGAACATGACAGGACCTCTGCATTCATGGACTCACAGCAAATGTGATTGTCTGCACAAGACCTTGTCAAAATCAAGCCAGTTAAGTCTAGCATGGAACAGAAAGTGGTCTGTGTGTTCTCATTTCTAACTGAGGAGATATGGACACTTTATGGATTCCGGGGAAGGAAATAGTTTTGCTTCTTGTAGACCAACCATGCTCCAGTAGATGGCCTCACACCCAAAACAATAAGGACAACAAACTGGAGACAATGGGTTATTAAATTTAAAAGTTTCTAATTTAATGTGTCCCTAGATGCAAAATAAGAGCAGAAGTATTTGCAAATTGCCTATAATTAAACGGAAGCCAGTGACCTCTTTGTCTTTATCTACTTCAGTTCTCTGGCAAGGTTTCTATTGGCAATATTAAGAACAGATGCAATATAATATGTCATCAGCATTGTTTCCTCTTCTACTGTCAAGTTGCATAGAAATATGGACATTATGTTCATTCATTTGAACATCAATGCTTCTCTTTCAATGTCCTTAATAACTACCTTTCCACTGTTTATTAGTATGAGTTTGACTACTTTTGATAGATCGTGTAAGTAGTTCTATGTAGTATTTGTCCTTCTGTAACTTGCTTTCCTAACTTAGTATATTTCCCAAACTATCCACATTGTCATATACAATGGATTGTTCTGTTTTCTAAGGCTCAGTTAATACTCTATTACATGTATATGTTTCATTCTCTCCATTTATTCAGAAATATATATCTAGGTGGTTTCCATATCATGCAGTGCCTACAGAAATTAGAAGAGATCATCAGATGCCCTGGAACTGGAGTTATGGATGGAACTTGGGTTATGGTAAGCCACCTGACCTGGGTGCTTGAAAGCTCTTTAAAAGCAGCAAGTGCTCTTAACTGAAGACCTATCTTTCCAGACTCTGATTTCAATTCTTTTAGAAACTCATTTCAACTCCTAAAATGTTTCTAATTTTCTCTCGTGAACTTTTACAAGGACATATGTGCATGTGTCTGCACAGACCAGAAGAGGGCATCACATCATCTGAAACTGATTTTATAAGCAGTTGTGAATCAATTATGTGGATGCTAGGAACTATACTAGGGTCCTCTGCAAGATCAGCAAGCGCTCTTAACCACTGAACCATCTCACCAGCCCACAAATTTATTTTTAAATTAAGAAGAGTCTTGAGTGTGGTGGTGCATATCTGTAACCCCAATAATTGGGCAGCTGAGGCAAGTAGATTCCAAGTCGGCCAGCCTGGGTTGCACAGTGAGATCTTGTCTCAAAAAGAAAGTGAAACAAACTGGAAATCAATTACAAGATAGGAAGAAGGACAAAATATCCTGATTTTTTAAAAAAGGTTAACTTAATAGGAGACAGGATGAACAGATAATGCATTCACTTTTATATTCTGCATTCTGTAAATACATTTGTACATTATTAACAGGTTAGCCTGTATGAGTGGTTAATGATTTGTGTCTTCTTTGTTAAATATCTCTTCTGATAGCCTCTGGAGGAGTACAAAGCTGATATAATTTAGGAATTAATAATCAGCATTTCAAGAACCTGAATCCATATATCCACATATCGAGGTAAGAATGTGTGAGGCTCGAACATCACAAGTCCCAACTCAAAGGTGCAGGGCTGAGCTCCAAATTACAGCCAGCCTTTGTTTTCCCACTGTTCTTTTTATATTACAGGTTGGCTGAGGATTAATACAATCAATTTTTAGGGTATTAACTGCTACTTTCTTAGATTGCTAGCTCTCAAACTCTCAAACACACACACACACACACACACACACACACACACACACACACAGAGGAGATTCAATTTCTGTCTGCCCATTGGTCTCTGGAGTGACAGGCAGCACTAGCTACAGTGTTCTGGTTACATATTTTAATTTAGCAGCTCATTTAAGATGGGTTTGAGCCTCACAAAGAGTCTAGATTGTTTCTTAAACTTCTTTTGGCTCCTAGGTAAATGTTTGTTTGACCTCTGGTTCAAAACTGCTGTGCTTTGGTTTTTGTTTATCTGTTGACTGACTTTTTTTCTTCCCAAGTTAAGGTCTGTGTGGTCTCTAGTTTAGAGTGACTTTACTGCTGTTTTGTTCTATCTGGTTGATTTCACGCTGACTGTTAGTATTTGTGGCACAGTCTGAATTCCTGGGAACAACTCTTGAGAGTATGTTTTGCCAAGTTCATCTGACAATGCTTATGTCCATACAAAACACAGCTGTCACTTAAAAGGGGATAAGATAGTTTATTCTGAAACTAATTTGAGTGACCGACCTAGAAACACAGATTAGGTTACCCCAAGCTTCATGCTCCTGTTTGGAAACAATTCTGTGAAGTTTTTATAGTAACAGAACAAGTAACTTCATAAATCAAGGCACTTGGTTTATACATTAATAGAAACATTTTTAGGCAATGACTTAAAGGCTGTTGCTCAACATTTCAGAAACCTCCATCTTTTTGTGCTCACTGACCGATATTGTGGCATTGTTGGAAATTATATTTCTTTTTTAAAAATATTTTTAAGTGTGTGTGCGTTTGTAGTAAATATTCCATTTTAACTGGCAAAGGCCTATGACTTGGTGATATTAATTACATCCACGGTGCTGTAATTGTTATTAGTACCTGCACTTTGCCCTAAGCTTGTGTTTCATCATTCCGAAATCACTACAGCCTTATTTATGCAGAATATTTGACTCCAGAGAGAGATCAGAACCAAACTCTCTCATCACATTAGTTAGTTCACTCACTTATACTATCCATCTTCTCATGTTTCTGTCCTGGAGCTGTAGGTCCCAATTCCTAGCTTGTTCACCTTGAGTCATGACCATCTTCCCTTAGCCCTTATCACTCAACCAAAGCATATACTCTTCAGAGCCAAAGGGATATAGATGTGTCCATATCCCTTCCCGCAACAGATCTTCCAAATGAGAATACAACAATCCTAAGAAAAAATAAAAAGGGCCTAGGGACTGTAGATAGAAAGATGCTGGCTGGCAACATAAGATGGAAGGAGAGAGCAGTGGTCAGGACACTGGAAGTGAGGGAAATAGAGTTCTACTTCTGTGAGCAGGAGTTTAAGAAGCGTCAGGTTTTTGAGACCGCCTCCTTTTTTCCTCTGTGGCACAAGAGCCTGGTATCATAAGGCTTGGGTCGATAACAATTACTCAATGCTATCTAGCCTGCCCGAGTGTTCTCCACAGCTGCCATAGGGAAAAGCCAGAGATTATTTTTAAAAAAGATGTCCTAGATATTAGCTAAATATCATTCTGCCAAAGAAATATGAGTTGTCCTTAGTACAGGGAGATAAGGAGGCTGGGAATGAGATAGATTGAAGGCCAACGCAGATACTTGACCTCCGTGGGAGAGGCATGTTCTGGTGAGAAAGAGAAAAACTGATAATAGGCTGGGACAAGATATACCCTGGAGTGTCTCTCTGCTGTTACTCTCCTCCAGGCATTAGTTAGCTCCCTCCACTCTAGTACTTCTCCCCCCAGACATTTATTTTTAAACTGTTTTAATTGCCACCACTCCTATTTTTCAATTAAAACATTATTATGTGTGCATCTGTAAATGTGAGTGCAGGTACCCTCAGAGATAGTTGGATACCTTGGGGCTGGAACTACAGGTGGTTTTAACCTACCTAACATGGGTGCTGGAAACCAAACTCAGGCCTTCTGCAAGAGCAGTAAATATTCTTACCTGCTGAACCAATCTCTTCATACCCCACTACATACCCCAGTCTCCGAGTTCCATCCCGTACAAAAAATTCCCATCAGTGATCAGTTAGAGGATGGGGGTTTCCCAAGGGTTGGTCTCTAGGATGAGGTCTGGCACCATAGAGTTCTAACAAGTCCTCACAGCATGAGTGTTTGAGATTATCTGCATCAGGAAGGTAAATAGCAGGGTCCAGAGAGTGGCACACCTTAAGGGTCACTTAGAGCTTTCTGTGAGGACATCCTGTTGTTTGACAGCTGTAAGTGTCCCTTGGAATTAAGTATTCATCCATTTCACAGGGAGTACATACAATCAGAGGATTGATTTCCCAGAACCAATTTATATGCTCTGAGGACCATAAGTCCCACTGCCGCAATTGTTCTTAGGCATCCTGTTCGTTCTTTAGTCACCAAATCTAGTTCTTTGCTGAGGTAGCTCACTGACTAGGATGTTGGTTCTATTGTTTGTGTTTAAGACCTCCAGAACAATCTCCTTCCTCTCAGTTACATAAAGGAAAAATCAAGGTTGAGTGTGTAGCCCCTAGCCAGAGGCCCAAGTGTCTCTTTGAGTAGCTAAAATGAATGAGCCTCAGGTTCCCATATGGGAGAGGTTGGGGGACATTCCTGAACCTCCTTAAGAAGCTGGTAGAGGGACATAGACACTCTGCAAATCCAGGAATCCAGAGTCTCCAGAAGTCTATCATCTTGAAAAAAGCCCTCAGATGATGGTCAGCTTGGGAGAAGGGACAAGTTAGAATAGGTTGGTTCCTTTAAACCCAGACTTCATTTTCCTAACTTCATTTCCAAAATGTAACTCAAGAATGACATATTGGGCCAGTTCCCAAGAGACCTTATTACCATCTCCACCCCCTTTAGGATCTCCTGCCATTATGTCTTTTGTATATTGTTTTGTTTTATCCTCGAGTTCAGAGTAGAAACTGAAATGGGTTACTAGGCTTAATTCCTTTGTATCCTGTGGCTTTTTATGATTTGATTCCGTACCTGCTGGTCCTGGCCTCTTTGCCTTTTCTTTTACATTTTGTACAGTCCAGAAAATGATCTAACCTAAGTGAACTCCTGGTTTTGAATGAGTTAAAGTAGCAAATAGGAAGAAACAATAGGAAGACACATAGCAAAATATCCCCAAATCTACATTTATGGCTGTCTTAGTTATTCTTCTATTGCTATGAAGAAACACTATGACCAAGGCAACTTTTAAAAGGAAGCATTTAATTGGGGGCTAGTTTATAGTTCCAAAGTCCATAATTGTCATGGTGGGGAGTACAGTGGAAGGCAGGCAGGCATGGCACTGGGACAGTAGCTGAGAGTTTACATCTGAGAGAGACTGAGCCTGTTGTGGGTTTTTTAAACTTCAAAACCCACTCCTAGTGACACACCTCCTCCAACAAGGCCCCACTTCTTAATCCTTCCTAAACATTCTACCAACTGAAAACCAAACATTGGACTGTATGAGCCTATGGGGCCATTGTCATTCAAACAGCTACAACAACTTTCCCAGAAATGAAGAAAGAAAATTCCTTTTATCACCACTGTACTAAAGTTACTGGTTGAGAGGCTTCTAGGTAGAAAGTCCTGTCTTCTTCATGGGTGAGGATCTCATTATTTTCTTTTACTATAAACATTTTTATGTGGTGAGATAAGTAATAGTAGCTTCTATTGAAAATAATTTATTGTTTAGCTGTCATCAAGGACAACACCGTGGCTTTATTTGTGAGCTCTTTAATTGTCCTTTTTTCTTATCACAGTCAGGGAGCCAACCTGACTCAGGATAGCAGCTTGGAGGACATTTTGAGACAACCATGCTTGGGTCTGAAGTGGGAGGGCCAAGTCCCATCTCCAGAGCTAGCTGCTCAGTGAGCTTAGATAGCACATGACAACTCATATCATATATACCCCCAAAGGCATTTGCTCCCCTATTAAACTAAACTTAGTGGTTTACTGTTGAGTCTAGTGACAACTGGCTGGACCCCCAAACACTTAGAGTTGTTCAAATGAGTGGTACCTGTTGGGTCATGTGTTAGGAATAGGAACTGATAAGCAAAAGAAAGTATCTTCTTCCTTTCATGAGTGCTATAAGAGACAAAACAGTAATGGATTACCCTCTGATCTCTTTAAACTTTATAAGGTTATGGTTTCATGGCAGTCTGTACTCATGATCAAGCAGGATCAAGCCAACATATGTATTTTCTGTTACCCATGTTTAACTTAAAATCCTCCCTGCCAAGTCTTTGGCTGGCCAACTGCTTAAAAACCTTATCTACAGTCAGTTTAGTTTGGTTTTGAGGCAAGGTCTCACCATGTAGCCCTGGCTGTCTTGGAGCTCTCTGTGTAGACCAGACTATTCTCAAACTCTTAGAGGTCTGTCTGCTCCTGCCTCCTAAGTACTGGCATTAAAGATGTGCACCACTACTCCTGATTTCAGTGACAGGTAGGAACTGACTTTTACAATTTCCTACTTGTAGAATTGACTTACACTATAAAGTAGATTGCAATTTTCACTAATTTTAAAGTTAAATGGGACCTGAAGATAATTGGTTACTAAATTAATTTGATTCTTGTACAATATCTTTCTGTGTGTCAGTGGAAAATCTTGTGACAAGAAATAGATTTGAAAAAGTGCCTAGAATACAGTGTATATACCATATAAACACGACTCATAGCATATACCATCCAACACCTCCCGAGTCTATTTCATCTGATCTCTTTGTAATATCCGACCCTGATATAGTAAAACTTGATGTTATTACTACTAAACTTATTATCTTTGTGTCCACATTTAAAACTGAAAACAAAAAGAAAAAACTTTAAAAGTATTTGAACTTCAGGGATAACTACTCCAGCATGCTTATAATTTCAGGAATGATTTCTCTTTTACAATAATTATTTACTTTGTGTGCATATATGTGTGTTGGTGGGGGGGCACACACATGCCACCATACAGATGTGTAGGTCAGAAGACAACATGCGGAAAGTCAGTTTTTCTACCTCTTGAGTAGAGAATCAAACTTGGGTTGACAGGCTAGGTAGCGGGCACCTTTATCCATGGAGGCACCTTGCTGTCCTGGATTCCTCATTTCTTATAAGATGAAGTTCACCACATTGAAATAAACCCGATTCATCTTCACCTAACCCCTCCAGTCTTTTTTTTTTTTTTTTTCAAGACAGAGATTCTCTATTTTAACTCTGGCTGATCTGGCACTCACTCTGTAGACAAGGCTGGTCTTGAGCTCACAGAGATTCTCCTGCTTCTCCCTCCAGAGTTCTGGGATTAAAGGCCCTCCCTGCACTCTTTTACTTCATGCTTAATTGTCTACTCTTCTGTGAACTTCTCCCAGAATCTTAGCTGAGTGTTCCATCTCTATGCTCCCACACCATGTTTTACAACTTGTCTGAACTATTGACATCCACAGTTTGCATCCTAGACTGTGAGCTCAGGACTGAGATGACTTGTGTATTTGTATTCTATTGTAATGTCAGGTGAATTAGAGATGCTCAATAAATGTTCAGAGACTGAATACTCTGTCTGAGCCAGTATGTTATGTCAATCGCCAAAAGAGGCTCAACACTTATCACACTTTCTTCATGCTCCAGTATTTTCCCACAATACTCTGAGGTAGTCTTAAGTATAATGGTTCCAGTAATTGACTCTGGTATCATTAGTTTAAACCAGGTTCCCATTACTAAATACGTAACTTCTGTTTACAGTAGCTGTTAGAGTCCATGTATCTATCCTCAGTACATCAAAAAGACAAGCAAGGAAAAGCAGAGAAAGGAGATTTACTCAATGCGGTCATATCAGAAGAAAACCAAGTAAAGAGGTTCAATGACTCTCCCAGGTCCATCTTTGGGAGTCCTAACTTAAAGACCAGAGTTTTTGTTTTGTTTTTCTTAAGGGCATGAGATGTGCATAAGTAAGCAGTCCTGGTCAAGGTGCAGCCCCACTCATCGTCACAGTTAGAACTGTGTGAAATTTTGCTCAAACTTACTCACTGGCTGGCACCAGCACCCCACTCCTTTCCTTTTCCCTGCATAAGACTCCTGCCAAAATTCCAATTCCCTGGAGTCCATTGTCTCAATAGTCTCATAATTGAAGGGAGCAGTACAAGTGTCTCTTTTTAAAATATCTTCCCTCCTGCAATTACATGTGTACATTTCTAATATAGTCATACACAGCCCACCCCATTTTTGTTTTGACTCACAATACAAATAAAGTAATTAGAATTGTGTTTGGTACATGTAACACTCAAAAACGTTAATGTAAGTTATTTAAATATTAGAATGGGGGCTAGAGAGATAGCACAGTGGTTAAGACCACTTGTTCTTGTAGAGAACTTCGGTCCGTTGCCCAGCCAGCACCAACATAGAACCTCACAAAACATGCGTAATTCCATTTCCAGGGATCTGACGCTCTCCGGGAGCACTAGGCAAGCAGGTGGTGCACATACATACACGTGCACATATATGCTGGCAAAACACCCATACACAATAAATTAATAAATCTAAGAAAAATTTGAATATTAGAATGACCCTGGTGTGATATTTTTGCCTTAGAAGTTTACATCTAAACAAACAAGCTGCAGCGACTCTGCAGAATTACAAAAAAATAGGAATTAGTTACTTCAAACCACATAATTACCATCCTCAGTCCTTAATTCTAGAATGTATCAGCCAATCCAAGTCCTTTGTCAGACCAGAGAATTCCAGTACTCATCTTCCCCTGTGAGGGTTTTTATTATATACATATATGTGTGTGTATATATATTTGTGTATTATATTACACGCTTATTTATTATTGTGTGTGTCAGAAGACAACTTTTGTAGAGTCAGTTCTTTCTTTCCACCTTTTACAAGGATCAAATTCAGGTCGCCAGGTTTAGCTGTCAGCACTTCTGGCTCCTCATTCCCACACTGTATTGATGTATCTAGCCGGCCTACATACATTTTTTTTTCCAAGTTAGGAGGATATTCACTCTTTCTTCTCCTTCTGCCTCTTCTTTTCCCTTCTCCTCTTCCTCCTCCTTCCTCTTTTTCCTTCTTTTTTTTTCCTTCTGAATCATAGTTCTCCAGCCTAGAATGGCAACAAGAAAGGTCCGAAATACTTAACAGTACTGTTCCCCCGCTGCTTCCTCTACACAAGGCTACGCCGCCGCTCCCTTTCCAAAGCCTCTCATTTCTCTGGATATTTGGCATGACTGAGTGACCGCTCCGCAGCGCCTTGGACTTCTCTACTTCTCCGCATCGTCCGGGTGTTTAAGTCTGGGTCCGCAGCATCTATCCTCCTGGCTCTTTATTTGAACGGACGAAGGGTTAGAAAACATAAGTCCACAGCGGCAATACCTGGCAGGGGACGTGGTTTCGGCTCAGCGAGGACCACGGCGAAGGCCCGCCCTGCTCGAGCATTCCAGGGGCTCAAAGCTGCCTTTGCGGGTCCGAAAGCGCCAGGGCGCACGCGCACTCAGGTCCGCTCCTCTGCGGAGGCTCGGTGCGTATTGGCCCGGATCTCCGGTAGGTCCTATGACGGGTGGTGACGTGACGGGGGCGGGGTTGCGCCGCTGCGTGCCAGCTGGGGAGCGCTCTCCGCGTGAGCCTGGTGGCGCGTGAGGCCGGTTCCTTGCTTGGTAAGCTGCGAGCAGATTGCTGACCCTTCGGCCCCACCACCCACCCTCCCTGACATACGCTAGGACCTAACCCATCGCCGCGGAGTGCGGGGCTCCGGAAGCCCAGGTTCAAGGGTCCGACCACCGGAAGTGCCGCCCAAGGCGGCCGGGTAAGCGTGCGGCCGGGCAATGAGGCCTTCGGTGGTGTGGGGTTCTGGCCCGGGCTCAACGCTCCTGATGTCAGGTGCACGGTCAACGAAAAGCTGGGAGGAGAGCCTGTAGGAGTGTCCTGTAGGTAGTAATGGAGCCGGGCTCGGAGGCAGCCTGTAGCGTTCCTGAATGTCGACTCAACCAGGGGCGTTGGGACGACCCTCCCCCAGCTGTAAGCCGCAGCTGAATCTGCCTGCACAATCTGTTTGCTCAAAGCGTTTTGTAGTGATCTCTTTTGGAGGCCTTGGTTATATGTAACTTTGCATTCATGTATTGTATTCCTGCAGTTTTTAGTGTGCGAAGAATGAATACTTGTTCTCAGGGGTTGAAATAATATCGCACCTATCATTCACTTGAGCATTTGAGAGGTGGAAGCAAGAAGTTAGGAAATTCAAGGCCAGCCTCAGACGTTTAGCGAGTTTGAGGCCAGCCTGAGCTACATGAGACCCTGTCTTAACAGCAAAAATTAAATGATGCAAACAAAAACAAATAGCAGAGAAAAACAAGGCCTAAGGCTTTCTTGTCGAGTTAAAATTTCTCAGCTAGAACAATTCTTGTGTAAAGCAGGTCACAAAGGAACTGCTTTTTAAAGGAGGAACCGTATAAGCAAACATAAGTAAAATTTGGCTGGAGGCTGATGTCTGGATTGGAGAGCGCATGGGACAGTGCTTAAATGACTTGATGTAGAAAAATTGTAAGCTTTGCAGTCGTGTTCAACATTGTTGCTTTTTCCTCCAGGAGAGGGAAGAATTGAATATTATGGATTAGAGACCTTGTGGAGCCAAAAGAAAATGTCTTTTAGTTCTTATTATGGTAAGTGGCATATGTCTGTTCCTTTATAAATGTGAATTTTGGAGTAGGGATGGGACGAAAAAGAAAGTGAAACATACTTGGGAAAAGAAAATGGATGTTTTGTATTGATGACCTAGTGGTGATAAAACCTGGCCTTGTCATACCAATTTAAGTACACTTTCTACTTTTCTAAGGCTTGCAACAATTGCATTGGCCATACAAAGAAGGCAGAGTGCCCAATGCTCAGGCAGGCTGGGGAGGAGAGGATGGATATTTAAATCCTGGCTCTGCTACTTACTATGTATGAGTTCTTGGGTAATTAGCTATGTGTCATTAGCAGTAGGTTTTATGTCTGTAAGATGTAGACATTGGTTAATATCTGATTTTACAGTGTTCCTGGGAGGATTAAATGTCCATAATCAGTGTAATCAATGACGAATAAGTGGGGCAATCCTTAGTCTAGGACTATACAGCAAGTATGGTTTTTCAGATAATGATTTAAATATATTGTCCCTTACATCCTTTAACTGACAAGACCCTTGAGCTCCAAAGTTCTGTTGCTCAGCTTGTCTATTTGAACTTTTGCTTGCTCTTAGCTTATGAAATTCAGTCTGATGTTGCTCATGAAAAGAGAGAAGTGTCCCTTCCTAGGAGGAATAAAAGAAGCAATTTAGAGACCGTACCCAGGAGTTACGGTTTGGAGGATATGCTGTATTTGCCAGATGGACAGTTTAGCTTCTTGTATTGTTGGAGACCCAAGGATAATGATAGTCTTTTTTTATTCAGATACTTGTTTTCTTGTATGTTTTTAAAAATTGTTTAACAGATGTATTCTAGACATTTACAGATATTCCAGTAACCAAAAGACAATGTTCTAATCCTAGTACATATTATGTTATAGTAGGAGAGACCAACAAGGGAACATACATAAAATACATATGGTAAAGTTGGATAGTGATGTTGAGAAATAAGGTGGTATAAAGGAACATGAAGTCTTAGATAAGGTAGTCAAGGTTTACTGCTTTTAAGGTAGTAAATTTCAGTCTGCTACTTGAATCAAACAATGGAGAAAGCCCCATGGAGGAACAGCAGTTTAGGCAGAACAAACTATAAATTTTCTTAGGTTTCTGTGAGGATGAAGATGGCAGAAATTTCATATTATGGAGGGCAGTAAAAACCTAGGATTTTATGGTTAAGAGACGGTATTTTAAAGTTGGGAAGTGCCATAGTCTGTTTTGAACTTGACAGCCAGATCATATGTTGTTTTCATAGGAAATCTTTCCTGGTTTTAAATTGTTTGATTTGTGCACCACACTTTCTTGGCTAATGAGGGCAAGTATGATGCTTTGGATTGGTAGTTTAATGAGATAATCTGATCCATTTCCCAGGCTCTGACCAAACTCAGTAAAAGAGTTAAGACAGGAAGATTGCAAGTTACAAAATTAGCTTGGGCACCCTAGGGAGAACCTTTCTTAAAATGTAAAAAGGATAGAGTGTGTAGCTAGTGGTAGAATATGAAGTGTGTGCAGGCCTTGGGTTCAACCTCTATCACCACCAAACAGTAAAAAACCAACGTACCATATTTCTATTTGAGCACTTCTCTACATTTTGGCTCAACAAAGATATTTATTCTAGGCTGGATTGCAAACCAGGTTATCTACCATTTCTCTCGGTTCCTTTCAGTGATGAATAGTACCTAGAACCCAGAGTCTCAGTGTTCAATAAGTACATTATTTCTAGAATTGCATTTCTTTGACTTGTCTGGTGACATTATTGTCATGGACATACTTGTCTGCTTTCTTATATACTGTAACCTCATTCTGATGCTGCCCTTTAATTCCAGCTAACCATAGTACAGAGTTCATTCCAATCTTGTTCTTTTCTTTATTTTTAACTTCCCTCTATGACTGTGGGGAATCTATGTTTCATTATCCAACTCTAGTATATAACACCAACTAGTATGTACTATGAGGAAAAGCTCTCTAACTAGGATTCAGTGATTGTATACAGTTTATACAGTTTGGGAAGCTGTGTATCCCTGTAATCTCAGTACTCTGGGGTCTGAGGCAGGCAGATCAGAGTTCAAGACCTGTCTGAGCCAAACAATGAGACTATTTCTCAAAAAAAAGTACAAATAATAAAAATAATGATTGTTTATTGTTATTATTGTCTTTAGCTTGAGTTTATATAGTCTCATACTATGTCAGACTTATTTTTCCCCCCTTTGGGTGATATGTTAATCATTTGAAACAAACAGCAATAGAAAAGTAATTAAGACTGTACATATACATTCATGTAGGTAAAAACACCCACACACATAAAATAGAAGTAAATCTTTAAAAAGCAATAACACTTTACAGTTTGGGCTGAGAGATGGCTTGACCCGGCCCGCAACTAGAGACCCTGGAGGAGAGAGTGAGGGGTCAGGGGACAAGAGGCGCGAGAGAATGGGAGAAGACAGGATTCTCTGATCAAGTCCGTTTATTGGATGTTTTCACACCGCATATATAGGCTAAGGAGGGAGTGAAGAGAGGGAGAAACTAGCTAAGGGCAAACTGCAAAAAACAGGATGTCTTACACCTGGAGGAAGTCTGACTCTATTTTTTAACTACCAAAAGTTAAGCAAATAGCAAGATAGAGAAAAACAACTCTTGTGGGTGGCAGTGGAAAATTACTGACTGCATGAGCAGTGCAACATCATGGCATTGATGAGGACAAGGCTGAGGGGATCGGCCCCCCACAATGGCTCAGCAGTTAAGAGCACTTCCTGTTCTTCCAGAGGACCTGAGTTCAGTTTCCAGCATTCTGCATTCTGGTCAGGTGCTCACACCTGCCTCTAATTCCAGTACCGAGGGACCTGACACCCTCTTCTGGCCTCCTCAGGCATCTGCACACATGTAACATACTGAGACACACGGAGAAAAAAAAATTGTATTCGTATGGGTGTTGTGCTGGCTAGTTTTGTATCAACTTGATGCTAGCTAGAGTCCTTTCAAAGGAGGGAACCTCACTTGAGAAAACACCCCCACCAGACTGGCCTGTGGGAAAGCCTGTGGTGCATTTTCTAGATTGATGACGTAGAAGGGCCCAGCTCTTTGTTAGTGGTGCCATCCCTTGGTTGGTGGTCGTGGGTGCTGTGAGACAGCAGGCTGTGCAGGCCATGGAGAGCAAGTCAGTAAGCGGCTGAGTCCTCCCTGGCCTTACTCCCCAGGAGTAAGCTCCTCCCTGACCTTTGTATCAGCTCCTGCCTCCAGGTTTCTGTACTGACCTTCCTCAATGATGGACTGTTTGCCTGGACGTTAAAGATGAAATCAACCCTCTTCTCCCCAAGTTGCTTTTGGTCATGTATTTTATCACAGTAGTAGAAACCCTAAGACATGTGTTTTGTTTGCATGTATGTCTATGTACCATGTGTGTGCCAAGCCAGAAGAGAGCATCAGATCCCATGGGATGAGTTACAGAAGGCTGTAAGCTGCCATGTGGGTGCTGGTAATCAATCCCAGGCCTTCCTGAAGAGCAGCTAGTGTTCTTAACCACTGAATTATCTATCCAGCCCCACATCATTTTGTTTTAAATCTTTAAAAACATATCTACAGTTTTGCTTTGTTATATATTTTAAAAATGTATAATCTGAAGCTGGTGAGATGACTCAGGATATTTGTTCTGAAACCATAAGCATTAGCAGTTGGCTCCCAGTACCCACATAACAGTCTGGGCATCCACACAAATGTCTGTAACACCAGAGTGCAGTGGGATGGGGAGGGCAGGATTTCTGGGGCTTTCTGGCTTCCAGGCTAGCTGAGAAAATACGAACCCCAGGTTCAGGGAGAGACCCTCCCTTAAAGGAAAGAGAGGATGATAGAGGAGGACATCTAACCTTTCTTCTGGATTCCATGTGTGTGTACAGATGCATGCATACATAGACTCACCTAGACAGGTACACATAAATCCAAAAAGGCCCTGATCTTACCCAGAGTTGTACAGAGTTCCTACTGTGCTGTATTTCTATGTAGGAATTTAGTTATGTATTATAACATGCTTGACAATAAAGTCTGTGTGTGTGTGTGTGCAAACATCATGGAATCAACATTAACACATCTAATATTTAAACATGTCATTTTTTTGGACACTTAAAATCTACTTGCTTAGCCAGGCATGGTCATGCACACCTAAAGCAAACAAACAAACAAACAACAGCAACAACAAAAACCTCAGCACTAAGGAAGCTGAGGCAGGAGAATCATAATTTCCAGGCCTGATTGGGCTACACACTGAGATTCTAACTCAGAATATGAAGCAAATTGAAATGATCTATTCTGAAATTTTTACACAATGATAAGTTTTGTTAACTCTGGTCATCATGTTTCAGTTGGTCTTTTGAATGCACTGAAATTGTGTTCTAATGAACCATCTTCCCCACCTCTGTGAGCCTGTCTTCTGTCAGCCTCCATTTCACTCTCAGATGAAGAATGAGCTTGACTGTTCACAGGCAGTGACCAGTGGCATTCTGTATTTGTTCTCTGTCTCTGCCCCTCCTCCCCTCCAGTTTTTGAGACAGTCCAAGGCTAGCTTAGAACTTACTGTGCATCAGAGTATGACCTTGAACTCATATTCCTTCTGTCTCTACCTCCCAAGTGCTGTGTGTTACCACAAAGACTCTTATTTCTGACTTTTTAAAAATATAATGTCCTCTAAGTTCATTGTTGCTGAAGAATATTCCATTTTGTGTATGTGCCATGTTTTCTTTTTTGTGTGGATGTTTTCCCTGCATATATGTCTGTGCAACACATGCATGCCTGGTGCCTGTAGAGGCCAGAAGAAGGCATTGGGTCCCCTGGGGAACTGGAGTTAAAGATAGTATGGATTATACATTTGTGTGTATGTGTGTGTGTTTGTGCTCATGCTTGTTTCAGAAAAGGGTTAAAGAGGTTTTCTTTGTTTTCAGTGCTAAAAACATTGTTGTATCTTTTTTCCCCTGGTGCTAGTGACAACAGGTCTTTATATTCTAGGCAAGTACCATGCAATTTTTGTTATTGTTTTGTTTTTTGTTTGTATTTATGTTTTGTATTTCTTTTGTTTTTGAGACAAAGTCTCACCAAGTTGCCTTGACTGGCTTTGATCCTGTTTGATGATTCAGACAAGACTTGAACTTTTATGATCCTCTTTCTTTATTCTCCCAAGTAGCTAGGATTAAAGGCCTTTGCGGCCAGGCCACGCAAAGTACTCATATTTTGAGTACAAACACACACACATACACACAAATGTATAATCCATACTATCTTTAACTCCAGTTCCCCAGGGGACCCAATGCCTTCTTCTGGCCTCTACAGGCACCAGGCATGCATGTGTTGCACAGACATATATGCAGGGAAAACATCCACACAAAAAAGAAAACATGGCACATACACAAAATGGAATATTCTTCAGCAACAATGAACTTAGAGGACATAACTAAATTTATTAGAGGTAGATGACTCAGTAGTTTAAAGTACTTGTTGCTCTTGCAGAGGACGCAGGTTCTATTCCAAGTACCTACATGGTAGCTCACAGTTCCAGGGGATCCACTGATGCCCTCTTCTGACCAGGCATGTCCTGTTGTACATACATACATACATGCAGGCAAACAAAACATTCACACACATAAAATAAAATTTAAAAAATTTTAAAGTTTTTTTTCCTGTTCTCTTGTTCATTGATTTTCAAGTTTATTTTCATTATTTCCATCAATTTATGTATTTCTCAGTATTTGATCTAAGAAGTTTTTTATTCAATTACTTAAAGTGTGTTTTTCTTAAGTAGTTATCACTTACAATTATTCTTTTCAGAGTTGACTCAGTGAGATTCCAAAAGGAAATTGGTTTGCTGTTGTTTAATCTTTGAAATTTCATTTCATGTGTGTGAGTATTTTGCCTGTGTGTCTGTCTGTGCACCATGTGCATTCCCCTGCCTCCAGAGGCCGGAAGAGGGTGTTGGATACTTTGGAACGGAGTTACAGATAGTTGTGAGACAGTATGTAAGTCCTGGGAGTTGAACCTGGATCCTCTGGAAGAGCAGCATGTGCCCTTAACTGCTGAACTATTTCTCTAGCCCTCGTTTGCCTTCTTTAAGGGAAATATTTACTCACTGCGAGGTCCTTTGTGTATAAATGATCTAGGATAAAATTCATTTTGTCCATGTGTTTTATGGAAAGCTGTTTTCTTTTAATTTGAAAATTTCAAGACCAGAAAGTAAATGCTGCTTTTTTGTCTGTCTAGTTTATAGGTGAACTACAGTTTCTTCAGCCTTATAAAATGGACTTCTCTCTTTCAGACTGAACCTCACCAGAGTAGCTTCTATCTTCTGTGATGTGTCTGTCAGTCCTTTTAGTTTATCAGGTAAGGAGGAAAATAAGTTTTTAATTTTTTAAAAAATTATTATTTTTTTATGTGTATTTTGCTTGCATATAGGTCTGTGGACCATGTAGGCCTGGTGCCCATGGAAGGCAGAAGAGAATGTTGGATTCCCTGGAACTGGAAAAGATTGTGAGCTTCCATATGGGTGTGGGAATCAAATGTGGGTACTCTGGAAGAGCTGCCAGTGTCTTGGAGTTGAGCCATCTCCAGCCCAAGGAAAACAGAATTCCAATGAAAATCCATTTATGACAGCAAGCACTTTCTAAACACCGTCTATGTACCTAGTACTGTTCTACTAGAAAATGAACATTTAACAATATACAATAAGATAATAAGTGAATTATAGAGTTCATTAGAATGTAATAGGTGCTCAGAATAATAAAGCAAGAAGAGGTGATAGATAATACTGGAACATTGAAGATAATTCACAATATTAAATAGAGTGACCAGAAACAGTCGAAGTGATATATGAAAAAATAGTTGGAATATTAAGAGAGAGCTATGCCGAGCTATGCCCATATCTGGAGAAAAAGATAAAGTCAGAAGAAAAGACAAAAACCGTGAGTAGAGTGTCTCAAAGAGACACAGCTTGGGAAGCCATTGTGGCTCATCAGACCTTGTAAGAAGAGTGAGGAAGAAGTTCGGAGACGGTGACAAAGAGTAGCAGGGCAGCTCCATTTGGGACTCTTGGGCTTTTGTATTGTGAAGATTTGATGGGGGGGGGCAAAAAAAACCCCACAAAACTATTGAATAGAACAGAAGTACATAACTAGCTTTCTGTTTTAACAAGATTGTACTGGCTGCAGGGAAGAGTTTAGAGATGATACAAAGATGGCTCGTTAGCTTGTTAGAACTGCCGTAAAAAAGGGGAAAAAACATAGTTCAGGTGCTTCAGACAACCAAATTTTGCTTTTTTTCACACTCTGAAGGCTAGAAATCCAATATCAGAGTTTCTCTGGAGGTCACCTTGGCTTACAACAGCTTCTTTCTCACCATGTCCTCAGGTAGTCTTCATTCTCTGGGTGTACATCTTTGCTGACTTGGTACCCTAATCTCTTGTTGGAAGAACATCAGTCCAGTTGAATCAGGGCATCCAAATGGCCTCATTTTAGCTTTAGTCATTCTTTAAAGATCATATGGCCATATATATCACTTTCTGAGATGGTAGTAGGAATGGCACACAGACCTGTAACAGATATGAAATAGCTAAGAAGTTATTACAATAATCTCCATGAGAAGTAAGAGTGGTTAGAACCAGGTTGGTAGCAGCAGAAATTGATGGGAAGTGTTGGATATGGAATTTTGAAATGGAGCCAACAAACTTTTGACACCTTGATTGTGAGGTATAAAACAAAAGAGTGCAGGGTGATCCTTCAGGTTTTTGTATGAATTGAGAGCTTATTGTCAGTGTAAGGAAGGCCTTTGCTTACTTGCTTTGACTGTAAGGCAAGAGTACATTCTAGACAGGTCTTGTAAGCTCAGCCTCATGAAAGAAATATTCCATATGGAATAGTGTTCTCCAATGCTTTAGGATTTGAAGGTTGATTGTGACAGGGACAAAGTATGCTCTCTGCTCAAGATATTGGTGATTTTCTGATAACTTTCCTAAAAGGCCTCTGATAAGCAAATCAGTGTTTGATGTGATACCTCCCACCAGGCAATCCTTTAGCTCTGATACCCACCATGCATGAATTGACAGGTGAACTCTGCTTTACTATTTTGATAAATAGATAGAGAAATGCTGCTTATATAATGAAAGTGGATATTTACTATTTCACAAGGATTCACTTGATGGGTGTATTTGCACTTCGTCTTAGTTAGGGTTTCTCTTGCTGTGACAGAACACTGTGACCAAAAACAAGTTGGGGAGGAAGGAAAGTCAGCTTATACTTCCACAGCACTGTTCATTATAGAGGGAAGTCAGGACAGTAGCTCAAACAGGGCAGAATCCTGGAGGCAGGAGCTGATGCAGAGGCCATGGAAGGGTGCTGCTTACTAACTTGCTTCCCAAGGCTTGCTCAGCCTGCTTATCGAATTGCAGGACCAACCCGCCCAGGATGGAACCACCCACAAAGGACTGCCTCCCAGCCCCATTACTAATTAAGAAAATGCCTTAATGCTGAATCTTATGGAGGCATTTTTCTCGATTATGGCCCCTTCTTTCATATAACCATACTTTGTCAAGTTGACATAAGAGCACAACTGACCCCTTGTTAACTTGACACACAAAAACACATCACTTATTAAGCCATAGTTTTCCTTTCTTATTCATCACCAAGGTATTATATTTAAAAACATAAGTAATTTTAAAAGTCCCATGCTCTTTATAAACTCAAACTCAGTAAAATTCCAGATTCTTGAAGCTATCCAATCTCTCTGAAAGTCCAAAAACTCTCTTAAAAGTTCAAAGTCTTTCAGCTGTGGGCTCCTGTAAAAATAAAAATTAAATGCTTTTTTTAAGAGGGAAGAACCAGGGCACAGTCATAATCTGAGCCAAGCAAAACCAAACTCCTAACAGTATAAATAATTCACGGTCCCAATTATTTGGGATTCACTCACAGTCTTCTGAGCTCCTCCACAGAGCTTGAGCCACTTCTCCAGCTCTGCCCTCTACAGCGCACACAGCTTGTCTTCTAGGGTCTGTTGCCTCCACTCCATTGCTGCTGCTGTTCCTGGGGTCATCCCATGGCACTGGCATCTCTAAAATGCTGGAGTCTTCTGCTACAACTGGGCTGCACTTTTGCCGATAGCCTCTCATAGACTAGACTCTCTTCATGGAGCCAAACCTCAACTTCAGTTGTAGGCCTTCAGCTGCTACTGAGGCTGCACCTTCACCAATGGCCTATCCCAGCCTCTCACAGTGCCAAACCTCAGCTGCTCTTCATGAACCCTTCATGCCTTCAAAACCAGTACCACCTGTGTGGCTCTTATACTACTAAGGCCAGCTGCCAGCAGGTGGTACAACCTTGACCGCCTCTGGAACACAGCTTCTCTGTGCTCTCAGGAAACACCTCCCAGAAGATTTCGCCTCAACAATGCTGGTCTTAATCACTGCCAAATTCTTAGCTCCAGCTGACCAGCATTGAGTATCCTAGCAAAGCAATGTTTTTTTTTTTTAGTAGTTCTGGTATCTTGTTAATCACAGCTGATTCTTCAGCCCCAGCTAACTAGAACCACAGAATCTTAATTCAAAATAACAAATGAAACTTTCCTTTGAAACTTCACAAGCCAGACCTCCATCTTCTGCACTGCCTTCAACATTCTTATCTTCCAAGCTCCCACAGAACATCCCACTGAGCTCTCAACACTCAATGGCTTTTCTAGCCCAAAGTTCCAAAGTCCTTCTAATCCTCCCCAAAACATGGTCAGGTCTGTCACAGCAGTACCCCACTCCTGTTACCAACTTGTCTTAGGGTTTATATTGCTATGATGAAACACCGTGATCAAAGCAACTTGGGGAGGAAAGGGTTTATTCATCTTTTGCTTCAACATTAAAATTCACCATCAAAGAAAGTCAGGACAGGAACTCAAGCAGGGCAGGGACCTGGAGGCAGGAGCTCATGCAGAGGCCATGGAGGGGTGCTTTATTCTTGTTTTGCTTGTTCACTTTCATTTTCTTAGTAAAAATAAGATAAAAAGTTATATTTACATTACTAAGTAGAAGATGGTGATGCTGCATGAAAAAGATTATATAAGACAGTATGTGTGAAAGACTGGGAAGATGCTCATCTTTGGTTTGTTCACTTCCTAAACATGTATACTGCTTATTAGACCTGTCCTGATTATTCAGCTAAAGGAAGGGGAAAAAAGAGCTCAAGTTTTATTGTTTTTTTTCCCCTCTTCCTTTCTCTTCCCTCCCTCCCTTTTCCCCCTCTCTTCCTCTTTTCCTCCTTCCCATTTTTTAATATTTATTTAGTGTGTGTGTAGGGGTGATGGGGTGCCACGTGGCACCAGTGTGGACACTGGAGGATAGTCAGTTCCCAACTTCTACCAGGTAGGTAGGTTTTGGGAATAGAACTTTGGTCATCAGGCTTGGCAACAAGCACCTTTATCCACCAAGCCATTTCTCCAGCCTCAATCAGTTTTTTCTGCAATGATTTTGGCTTTGAGACTTCTTTGTGATAGAAATATAAATAATATTTTTACTTTGTCTCATAGGTTTGGAGGTTCCAAGTAAGAAATTAATATATATGATGCTGGAAATTTATAAACTCAAACTGCTAATGAATGAAAGGCTTGAAACAGATATGCTTTTGAAGTTACCAGTAAAATGACTATGAAAACAGTCAGAGGTCAAGAAGACCAATGGAAAAAACACTTAGGAGAGAACCATAGAAAATGTACACTTCAGATGAGAGTAACCAGAGAACTCAAAAAAGAAAAATATACCATGTATGCCCTCAGAAGGGTAAAAAGATTTATATCCGTGTACATGAGATTACTCAAATAGATAATCAAATATATCAGTGCCTTGAACGTGAACAAAACCTTTGTGAAAACTTAGCACATATGTGTGAGAGAACATATACTGGGGAGAAGTCTTACAGATGTGATATGTGTGAGAAAACCTTCATCCAAAGTTCAGATCTTATTTCACACCAGAGGATCCATAATTATGAGAAACCTTATAAGTGCAGCAAATGTGAGAAGAGCTTTTGGCACCACTTAGCCCTTTCAGGACACCAGAGAACACATGCAGGTAAAAAGTTTTATACTTGTGACATCTGCGGCAAGAATTTTGGTCAGAGCTCTGATCTGCTTGTCCACCAGAGAAGCCATACAGGTGAAAAACCTTATCTGTGTAATGAGTGTGATAAATGCTTCAGTCGAAGTACAAATCTCATAAGGCACCGAAGAACTCACACAGGTGAGAAACCGTTTAAGTGTCTAGAGTGTGAAAAGGCTTTTAGTGGGAAATCGGATCTTATTAGCCACCAAAGGACTCACACCGGTGAAAGGCCCTACAAATGCAATAAATGTGAGAAAAGTTATCGACATCGTTCAGCCTTCATTGTGCATAAAAGAGTCCATACCGGGGAGAAGCCGTATAAGTGTGGTGCCTGTGAGAAGTGCTTTGGCCAGAAATCAGACCTTATTGTACACCAGAGAGTCCATACAGGTGAGAAACCATATAAATGCTTAGAGTGCATGAGAAGTTTTACTCGGAGTGCCAACCTGATTAGGCACCAGGCAACTCACACTCATACTTTCAAATGCCTTGAATATGAGAAGAGTTTCAACTCAGACCTTATTGTGCATCAAAGAATTCACATGGAAGAAAAATCACATCAGTGGTCTACGTGTGAGAGTGGCTTCCTTCTAGGTATGGATTTTGTTGCTCAGCAGAAAATGAGGACTCAAACAGAGGAGCTACATTATAAATACAGTGTTTGTGATAAAAGCTTCCATCATGGCTCAGCCCTTCTTCAACACCAGACAGTACACATTGGTGAAGAATACGTGTGTAATGTGGGTGATAAAGGGCTTGATCTCACCTCTCATGCATCGGAAACCTCACGGATGTCTTGACAAGAAGTTACATAACCTTAAAAATGTATTTACATATCAGAACCCATTAAGGGAAAACTCCTAGGTGAATTTCAGATTTCTCAGATCTCAGACTTCATTGGAGACCAGAGAGAGAGAGTATAGTTTTAGGAACTGCAAGAAAAGCTTTATGTGGAGAGTGGCCCTATAAGGACACCTTTATCAGCCACTTTGTGAAGAACTCCACAAATGCTCTGAGTTTTGGAAAACCTTCCTCACAAGAAGATTCATATAGGTAGAAAGCCTTACATGTGTGGTGTGAGCTCTCCAGCAGTGTTAGGCCTTCTGTCATTACAAGAGAATTCACAGCAGAGAACCATCATTTAAATGCTTCGTGTCAGCAGAACTTCAGACAGTATTTACACCTTAGTGGATATCAGCAAATTCACTGGGGAGAAATCCCAGAAATTACAGGAAAAAGCTTCTACCAGAATTCTGACTTTTTTACCCATCAGAGAAGCCATACTAGTATAAGTGGATATTTGTCTTGAGTGTGGCAAAAACATTTGTTGGAGAGTCTTACTTGGGTTTGCATCCTCCTAAACAAAAATCAGAAGAGAAGTGTCTGAGAAAGGTTGTTATTTTTCAGCTCTTGGGTGTATCAGGGAACTCACATCAGTGAAAACCCATAAATGCTTTGTGTATGAGAAGCTTCTATAGAAGCTTTTATCTAATTGGGTCCCATAGAACTGGTTCTATGGAGAAGTTGCTCCAATGAGAGATCTAGTTGTGGGTGAGAATCTGTGCATATCCTATGTATGAGAAGAGCTGTTCTTGTAGTTGAACCACATTGTTTAAAAAAACAAAAACAAAACTAGAGTTGTATGGAAATAGTGTCTTAGCAACCCAGAAGCTTTTTCTGTAGGAGCTGGGGCAGGTCAGCGTGGATCTGAAAGGTAACTCAGGTAAAGACACTTTTCTTTTATCTGAACCACTTAATGATTGCTTTAGTTTCACTTTTAAAAATGTGTGAA
The DNA here is from genome assembly GCA_026225945.1 of Cricetomys ansorgei. Lineage (NCBI taxonomy): Eukaryota > Metazoa > Chordata > Mammalia > Rodentia > Nesomyidae > Cricetomys > Cricetomys ansorgei. The sequence continues at coordinate 1,656,699 of JAMJFZ010001043.1, forward strand.
TCCAACAAAGATAAGGACTGTAATCTTGTGTATAAGCTAGGGCATAGATTATTGTTGCAGAAAGAAATACTTTGATTTTTGCTACCTGTTTTTTTTTTTTTTTTTTTTTTTTAATTTTTTAAATCTCTTGGCTAGAATGGGAATGGTCTGTTGCAAGCTGGCTGTGAAAAGAACTAAGAAGAGTACTTAGTTTGAATTAAAATTCTCAGTGCTTTCCCTTCACAATCAACTTCAGCAAAAAGCAGAATATTCAGCTTTTAGTGTTGAGATCTGCCCTCAAAATTGTTCTTTTCCTAAAATATCTTTTGAGTTATCACTGGTCCTTGAAATTTGAAATTAAGAACTTCATTTCTTTTCAAGTCAAAGTAACAAATTGCAGGACACTGGTTATGATGTTGTAGTATCCAGGTTCTTGTGACTTGCTTCATCTCTTTCAGCAATAGATGCCATATCAGCTTACTCAGAGCAGAAGGAGTAGAGGGAAAGTTATAAGCCAGAGAAAGCAGAAGAGAGTACGATGAAGCATTCTTAATAGAGGAACAGGACACTGATTTTGAGGGTCCTGGCTCCAAAGCTCATGTTCTTTTTCATTCTATTATCCTGATGCTTGCAGCAAATTAAGCTTCATAATGACACATTTTTTTTCATTTATTTCAGTTCTGTCAAGGAAAGAAAAATACAGTTTAATTCCAGGGAAAGGATTGCAATCAACACAATATAAGGTATATTCTTGGTTTGGAATGCAGGATTCTAAATGTTAGAAAAGTGGCTGGCAAATTCATCTAAGATATAAGGGTAAACATTTGTTTCCAGTACAGTAGGGCGATTGATTGTCTTTAACATTCTTTAGATAGCTCATGACTCAAGCATCTGGTGGTCACTTCTAAAGTTTTTCTTTCTTTGGCTTGAAAGACTTTTAATACAAATATTTCAAATTCCTGTGGTATTTGGAACTCTGTAGAATTATAATTATTTTATTGTTATCAACGTCCTCTGGTTCTGTTGTAATTTGTTTAGTGAACCCCTGAATTCCCAGTGGTATTAGTGTTTGGAGTCATGAAATTTTTCCAGTGCTACCTTACATGTGGCTGTAAGCGCTCAACCTGATTGTTGTTTGATAATCATAATCTTAAATCCAGTTCCAGTATTTTTTTCTTTTAGAGAACAAGTTGTCTTTTTTTTTTAATCCAATATGTTGCAGTAATTTTTATAAATTAACTTTAGAACTATGAAAATTTGCCCAGTGTGATAAAAACACACAAGAGATCTATTTTTCTCTTTGGGGAAAATCATGCCTATCATTAGCAAAAGTTTAATAGCTGTGATACTTAATGTAATATTGGGTATAAATATGGCAGTTTAAAAAAAAACAAATTAGTCATTATGGCTGCTCATTAGTCAGTAGAGAGACTGTGGAGGAAGAGATAAAGTTTAAAACAATGGTAGGTTGGTGACTTACCCTTCCTTCAGCCAGTCTCACTGGTAATTGTCTATAGTCTCTAAGTAAATTAATAGTGGACCATCCTCAAACAGAATTTGAGGATGTGGAACAGGCCTGAGGCCTTTTAACTATGATGAGAAGGTGTTGGTACTACATAGTATAACCTGAGGTTGGAGAGGACCACTTGGGAGCCTGTAACCAAAGCTAGAAGGTAACTTCTGGGATGGACGGAGGTTCCCTTGAAGCAGTGCCAACCCAAATCTACCTCAGGTAAGTAGTTAGAGTAACTTTTTCAAGATTTCAGACCAAATGAGATAAATTATATTCCATCCATGTACTCCTCTATGCTTTATTGTTTTTGTTTACCTTCAATTTTTAAATAAACATTTGTTCTGAAAAACTATTTTTGTCTCTGCTATGCTGCATTTACATTGGGGTATTGTACTTGATGATGCAATGTGTAGGTGGTAGCCATAACCATTGGACAAAAACAAAGGAAAACACATTCTTTGCCAAAATATCACAGAATGATCTCTAGCCCAACAGCTAGTATTCTTCCTTTCTGAAACCTCTTGAGCTTGGTTTCTACAGTCTGCATGGCTCTCAGCACTGCTGTCTTCCAAGCTCCTACTGTGATGGCCCATAAGCTCTGCTTACAGAACTCAACAATTCTGGATATATTAAGATAACTGCACATACAAACTCACAGTAATTAGGACAGCATGTACAAAACCCATCTTGTGATAAGAGTTTTCCTGTTGCTGTAATAAAACACCATGACGAGGCAACATTTAGGAGAAAGGATATATCTTGGTGTCCTAGTTAGTGTTCTGTTCTGTGAAGAGACATCATGACCAAAGCAATTCTTATAAAACATTTAGTGGCGGCTTGTTTATAGGATCTGAGGGTTGGTCCATTAGCATCAATACAGAGTATGGTGGCACCCAGGCAACCATGGTGCTTGAGGAGTAGTTTAGAGCTTACATTCTGATCCACAGGCCAGGGAGAGAGGGAGGGAGGGAGAGAAGAGAAGGAGAGGAGAGGAGAAAGGGGCAGGGAGAGAAAGAATAGATGATTTTTCAGGGAGAATAAATGATTTCCCAGGGGCTTTACTCTTAAGTCGACTCTCCCAACAGCTAACAATTGCTGATATTTTCATGGCTAGGAGTGGGATTATGTACCCCACTTCTCTCTCCATGCTGGGATTTAGTCTATCTTGGGCTAGCAAGGGTTTTGTACATGGTATCCCAAACATTGTGAGCTCATGTGTTCAGGTCCTATTGTATGCAGAAGATAACATTTCCTTGTGGTTATTCAACAACTCTTGTTTTTTACATCCTTTCCAGCTTCTGTTCAATAATGATCTCTGAACCTTGAGAGAGAGGGGTTTGAGAATACATATCCTTTTTAGGAGCAAGCAGTCTGAAGTCTGTAAATGTTTTCTTAAAATGTAACTGATTTCTGACATTGTAGCTGCCTCTGGAGCCTTATTTGTTTGGAGCTGATGTAACTTCTCACTCCCAACAGAACTCTGCCTCTTGGCTCTCTTGCCTGGCTTGTTAAGAGACAGATTCGCAACTTGGAGCTTTTAACCCCGTGGCTCTAAAAGGTTAGAAAGGAAAAGATAGAAAGGAAGGTTTCTTTACTTTCCTTCTGGCTGTCTTTATCTGTCTAAGCCTAGAAAACTGGACTAACTTCTAAAATTCTCTGTCCCATTAACTGTTCCATAACATGCTTTCCCATCAACTGTCCCTTGTCTCAGCCTGATGGCTGCCTGCCTATCCAGCAACTGTCTTTTTTCCTTTATCTGAGTCTAGTTCCTGCCTGCATTTTCATTTTCATCCTCTGGAACTAACTCTTCTTTCCCTTGCCTAACTGCCAATTCCAAATGCCTCTATTATCCCTAAGCTGTTTCCAGAAGTCCAAGAGGCATCCAATCATAAGGCTGGCTGCACAGGACACTTCAAAACATCCTGCTTCAGAAGTCTGTTATTCTTTGCACCTTGACCAGTTGTGAGTCCCTATATTAATCACTATCTATTGCAAATAGAGGCTTCTTAAATGAGGACTGAGAGGTACATTGGTTATGGCAGTGGTTCTCAACCTTCCTAATGCTGTGACCCTTTGTTGTGGTGACCCCCCAGTCATAAGATTATTTTTGTTGCTACTTCATAACTGTAATTTTGTTACTGTTATGAATCATAATGTAAATATTTGATATGCAGATGGTCTTAGATAACCCCTATGAAAGGGTCATTCGACTTCTAAAGGGGTTGTAACCCACAGGTCGAGAACTGTTCTGTGGGTATAATGGTAAATCATTAGGAGACATTTTAATACTGCATCCATTTAGCAACACAATAGTAGTAGGTTCTCCCCTAGGGCCTTTGAGGTGTCTTAGCCGTAGGTTCTTAGCCTAGTCTTGGTGCCAGGTATGGTTTATCTTGTGTAGACGGTTTTAAAATTATTCAGAGAGGGTTAGTTATTCCCATGGTGTTCATCGCACAGTTGCACCAGTAGGCATGTCTTGTAAAGCCAGTCATTATTGTAGCCTTCAGGCTCATAGCTGGGTATTATTGATGATCACTCTTCCCCTTTGACAGCTTATATAGTGTCTTATAGCACTATAAAAGCTAGCCAGAGAGAAGAAGCTTCCAGTTCTATACCAACTGGAACTTGCCATTTTCTACAAATCAAGTTTGTGGTGTTTTCAGCAAAGGATCCTACTGTAAAGTTTTGGAAGGTAACCAAGAGCAATGGCAACACTTTTTAATGTTTGGTGGTCTGTGGGACCTCGTTAGTTAACAACTCCAAAAGAAGTCACCAATTCTGCTGCTGAGCTTTTTTTAGTTAGTCTCTCGTATGTTCATGTGTACATAATAAAGAGTCAAAATAGAATTCCCCATAACATGGCAACATTTTTGTCTTTTTGAGCACATCATTTCTTTGTGCTGGCCCTTTTGAATACCTCTCTTCTAGTTCTACCTATGTAGCAAATTGTAAGTGCTATCTACCCCACCCTGCTATAAAATATTAGACATTATTCCACTTAGAACTTTCATCTTATACTATGATATATATGTAGCAGGGGCCTCTGAGAGCCAAGTTGGGAAAACAAAGAATCACACAGGCTGAGGGGGAAAAACAAAGAAACAGCAACAACCTTGAACATTTATGAGGTGCACCACATCTTCCCTGTACCCCTCTTGGCTTAGGAAGCCCTTCCAAAGGCCTTGGGGGAATGACAAGGAGCCCACCACATGGATTAGTCTCTGCCAAAGTGCTTTTGTGTGGCCTTGCTATACCCCTCTAGTAGCCCTTCCTTCTTGAACATGTAAGTCATTTTCAGACTCTCACTCTGGGTTTAAATTTACCAATAAAATTATATATTACCATGTATAGAAGACAAAAAAAAAAAAACCCTAGTCAGGGATGGTGACACACACCTTGAATCCCAGCACTCAGGAGGCAGAGGCATGCAGATATTCTGAGTTCCAGGCCAGCCCGGACTACAGTGGGAGTTCTAGGACAGCCAGGCTCACACAGAGAAAATTTGTCTTGAAACAACAGCAATAAATAAATAAATTAAAGCAACTGGGTTGGGGCCTCTGGAAGAGGCGTATGAGCCATTTCTCCACTCACACACATCCCGTTTGCTTATTTTAAAGTAGGAATTTTGATTTGGTTGATATTGAGTTCTCTGAGTTCCCTATATTTTCAGAATAGTGATCAAATGGATAATTTGCAAATGTTTTTCTTTTATTCTGCAGACTGTCTCTTTACCAAAGATTTCCTTTATTGTGAAGACTTTTAGTTGGATATAATACCATTTGTCTATTTTTGCTTTTGTTGCCTCTGTTTGTGGGGTCTTATAAAATTAATTGCCTACACCTACATCTTGACATGTTTTCACCTAGTACATTCATAGTTTCAGGTCTTCTATTTGAGTCTTAGATTTGTTTTGTGGTTCTTTGTATCTGGTGACAGATACGGATCTAGTTTCATACTTCTGCCTGTTGACAGCAAAAATTCATTATAGAATTGATTGTTCCTAAATAGAGGAAATTTAAATCGATTTTAAAAGCTCTCCTACTGGTTCTCCTTGGACTTCCTAAAGGACACAATCGAGTCTGGAGGGCTGCAGTAAGTCCAAAAGATAGTATTACTAAGGTCGTTGCCTACAAGCTGGACCACAAAGTCCTAAAGGACTACTGACCCTTTTTTTTTTTTTTTCCATTTAACTCTTCCATGTAGGGCTTCACACTAAACACCATAGGAAAGAATATGAGGCCCAACAACTTGGTACCCCACCAGCTCCAGGCTCCTCTGAAATGATTTTTAACTCTGTGTGTGTGTGTGTGTGTGTGTGTGTATGTGTGTATGCGAGCGCGCGCGCACTCCTCGTGGTGGACTTTCTCTTGCACTGTTCCTACTGATCCCCTGAGTGTGTCGGGTCCTCCATAGACTAACGGAAGCTTTGCAGGTCTCCACTCAACTCCACCTGCCCCCCAGGCCAGTGTTCTCATAGTCCGGATTCTTCCTGTTCTGGTTGAGGCTTAGCCTATATTCCAGTTCATTCCAGTACAAATCCCATTTCTGCTAGCCCAGTCTTCTAGCTATCCACAAAGTTGACTTCCAGTGGCTGGGTAACTACCATCACCTGGAGAATCTCAGATCAATTCCGATGCAACGCGGAGCGTTCCTGTCGTGCTTCCCTGTGAATGTGTGGAACCACTGGGAGGCAATTGCATACAAGACTTCTCTGCTCCCCATGACTCTGAGCTCCATAAAGACTAGCACACAAAGATCGGTAGGAGATAGTGGGGAAATGCAGTCTTGCTAGCAAAATGTGCCCTCTCTGAGGCTCGAACTCAGGACCTTCAGATTATGAGACTGACGCGCTGCCCACTGCGCTAAGAAGGCTGTGGAAAATACCACCTAGCTATGTCATACACAGGAAGCATGCAATGTCTTCTTTTCTCACATTCCTCCCAAACGGTTTTCCATTTGGAAACACTGCCGGTCACCCAATACTTAAAAGGATAAACACCTCACACCAGGCCTGGAGAGACAGGTGTGCAGGACGGTTCATGCACACTTGCAGGAACGACCACATTGGCTTCAATAGTCTCCTCAAAATATCACACAATGATATTAGGATGGGGCCTCTTGCAGTTGTGCTTTTATTTCTTCTTTTCCACCTCTATGACTCACAAACCTATTAAGGATCGTATTGACATTATTTCACACAACCTACTACTACTATTATTATTATTATTGTATTTGTTGCCTTAAGCCTATATAGCATTATTCTGATCTTACTAATAAAGACGAGGCTCAACAGAACTAATACCACGCAGGTGATTGGCAAACGCAGGCAAAAAAACAAATCAGGGCTCACTTTTACTTGTTCTTTTCTTTTTTTATGCTTTTTTTTTTTCCTTTGAAATTTGTATGCAGGTTATCCTAGTTAGGGTTATCATTGCTGGGATGAAACACCATGACCAAAGCAACTTTGGAGGAAAGGGTTTGTGTGGTATATGCTTCCACAGCACTGTTTATCATCAAAGGAAGTCAGGGCAGGAACTCAAGGAGGGCAGAAACCTGGAGGAGGCAGGAGCTGATGGACAGGATACTGAGGAATGCTGTTTACTGGCTTGCTCACCATGCCTTGCTCAGCTTGCTTCTTATAGAACCTAGGTCGCCTGCCCGGGGGTGACCTCACTCACAATGGGCTGAGCCCTCCCCGATTAATCACTAATTCCGAAAATGCCCTACAGGCTTGCATATGGCCTGATCTCATGGAGACATTTTCTCAGTTGAGGCTCTCTTCTCTCCAAAGCCTCTAGCTTGTGTCCAGTTGACATAAACCAGCCAGCGTACAGGTACAAAACATATCTTCATAATATTCCCGTCCCGCTCCCTCTTTCCTACATTTCCTGTCCCTGCAACACACCTCACTCCCAAAGTGCATACAGGTTGCACTTTAAAATCTTCATTTTCCAGAAACTTCTGTTCATGGGACAACATAGATCTGAAAGACCTCCCAGAGCATATAAAAACAAAAATAAAAGTAAAACCACGTGGCAGCTCCACACTGTCTAACCAAGAGGCATTTATCTTGCCCAGTGGTCTTCCTGTCCCAACTTCTCTTTTCTTTACTGGACCTCACTCTGCCTAGTCCTCCTCACAGTCTGTCTAGACATTCGAGTACTAAGGGAGTAGAGGAGGGGAGAGCTTAGAGTTGCACTGAGTTCCACAGCTGTTTCTCACCAAGCAGGATTCTGGTTTAAGACTGAAATACAGTCATTTTCTCTGACTAGCTAGCATGAGGGTAGGGCCTTTGTTTAAGATTTGTGGGATGACAAAGCCAGCCTGGTCTACACAACAAACTCTAGGACAACCAGGACTACAGAGAGACCCTGTCTCAACGAAACCAACAAACACACAAAGATTTGTGGAATGAGGAAATACTAGCTAGGTAACTTAGAAGCCTTTAAGGAGAGTGCAGTTTCAGAAAAGCGTGGGCAGAGACAGGGCCTGATAAATGTTGTTTGAGAAATGTCACCAGGGAAGAGTGGAAGGGCACTGTCCTCAGAATACTGATGGGAACAGACATTAGCAGGTGACTTCTGTGGAACTGCAAGTTCCTGGAGAGCGGGGTTTGAGGACTCTGTGAGTGTATCTGCTAAGAATGGGAATGACTGTATGGAATCGGTGGAATTAGTAGAACGCGTCTTCCATTAGTCACATCCCAGAGTTGAGAAAGGGTCAGGTCAATTATACGAGATAGGACAGGAAAAGTGGCAGATGCAAAGGGCAGGACCAGGGACCCGCAGAAGCTCCCGAAGCAAGCCAGCCAGACCTTATGAAGACCCAAGACCCTCTGCAGCACACTGGCTGTCCTCTGCGTGAGTGAGCTAAGTCACATAGCTTGTGACTAATTCAGAATCTCATGCAGTTTCTTTGAACAGGGATCTGTGTTATAATCGTAGAACTACATTGTAGAGGAGGTCAAGAGCAAACACTTCTCTTTCACAGGAACAGAGTTCAGTTCCCAGAACCTAGTCAGGGCAATACAATATCTTCTTCTGGCCTCCTTAGGCATTTGTATTCACGTGTACACAGATGCACATAACAGCTATAAAATTTCTAACCAACAGAATAACATATACAAACATTAAATTATATTGTTCTTTCTCTCTATATATGGATATATAGGATATGAATATATATGTATGTGTGTGTGATGTCATTTAGTCTATTCTCATCATCACGTATTCATATTCATATTCATATACATTCCAAAAAAGCAAGCAAAATATATATATATATATATATATATATATATATATATATATATATATATATATATGATGAGAATAGACTGAATGACATTACATACGAAGGATTAGGAGTCCTTAGGGATTCCCCCAAATTAGCATTTTGTGGGAAATTCAGACTCTAGGTACAAGGTGAGAAATGACTTGAGAATTCTCAAGGATTCTCAACAAGAGTTCTTATTGACAGTGCATGTGATAACATTTTGTCTTATCTCCATTTACAAGCTGTACTCAGGGAGCATAGGAAAATCATCTTCTACCAGATTGCCTGACAGTGGGCCAGGCATTTAGAAGGGAGACCAGGCAGGAAATCAGCTAGGAGGAGAGTGCGGAGGGAGCCAGACTTGTGACTCTGCTCATCAGACACATTTTCACTTCGGAAGCTGCAGGTCATTCTTTAAACCCAAGTTTAAAGATCTCCAGAAATTAAAAAACAAAAATCACACACAGATACAGACAGATAGACAGACAGACACACACACACATTTAAAGACCAGGTGGGATGGCCTCTGTTTGTAGTCCTTATCCTAGGCAGAGACAGGATGGTGCTTAGGGCTTCCTGGACTAGTCTAGCCTACTCAGCAAGTTACAGGCCAAAGAAATACTGTCCCAAAACAAAATCCCAAACACCAAGTGGGTGATTTAAAGGGGCTATGATTTTCCCTGGTCTTCTCTACACACAAGCAGAGATCCACACACATGCATAAATAAACATGTATCTCTCCAACTGGAGAGGGAAGGACATAGGCAGGAGAATGCTGGGGTCCATAGTTTCCCCCTCATTCTTGATCAGTGAGTCCTCTGTCCTTTCAGCTAATCGCAATCCGGGCTTTGGCTCTTCCAACACTTGTTTATTTCATTTACTATTTTGTGGTGCGGCATATGAAATTCGGAGAAGCAGACATGCCTGCCAGATCAGCGGCCCTGCAGGGTCACTCCATCTTTAATCTGGTATGCATGCGTGGCTTCTCTTTTGGGGGGAGTAAGGTCTTTGTTAATTTCTCTTTTCAATTTTAGATCACCAGATGAATCGGTTTCCTTTTCATTCAGAAATAACTCGACTGAAGAACCAACCCAGAGCCCTAATTTCTTTCACGCTGCTCAATATCGTAATGCTTGTTACAAACAGGTCGGCCGCACTGGAGTAGTTCACGGCTTTCCCACACCCCGCAGTTTACAACGGGATCTCGCGGTCTGGGGTCTGGAGTCCTCAAGTCTGAACCTGAGGTTTCCACCGTCTTTCCAATAGAGACTTCCAGACAGGAACCCTGAGTTTCGTTTTAGCGTGTGATTTAGCAGGCATTTTAATGGCAATCAGAAAGCTCAACCAGAACGGAGCAGGTATTTTGGGAGGTCAACTTACTATGTGTGTGCATTTGGAGGTAGTCAGACAGAACTAATTTTTGTTATCGAAGACATAACAGCGGGATAGGAATATCTATGTATTCATAACTTCCCAACCACGGGACCAGAGTCTACATTTTGTGGAACTCTGCCCCACTTCCCAAAGACATTAATTATCCCGCTGAGATGACCTAACTAAGCTGGCTGTGCCCAAGAGCCCCACCTCGACAGTCTCAGTAGTTTTGAGAAGGAGGCAGATAAGAATCCGAGACGCGATGCAAGGGTCTTGTGGGGTGCAGCTTTCCCGGGATGACTTTAGAGAAAGTCTGTGAGGTCCTTGTGTGCGGCACACGCACAGGTTCCTAACCTTGGAGGATTACTGGATCGGTACGGGAGACGCGGCCGTCTCGCACCGGCCTTCAAGGGTCGCGAAAGCCTGGGGGTGAAGCAGTCTGAGTTGAGCGCGGTGCCGTGGGCTCGTGCCGTTCTAGAAGCTGCGCGCCACGCGTCACGAGTGTGCTGTTTCGAGTCCTCCTTTGTTCGTGCCATCTTTCGTGGTTGTTGCCACCGCAGCAAGGCCACCAGTCGGGGAACAGGAGCTCTGAGGGTCCCTCGTGAACAGGATCCGCAGTGTCTTATCACCCAGCAAAAGGTTGCGGGAAAACAAGCTGCTGGGTAGGTGGAGGCTGATGCCCCGCGGCCTCTTCAGTTACAGGCTCCGAGGTTGCGGGCGGTGTCGGAGTCACCGGTATTCGGTGTCACCAAAGCTCGCGGGGGAGGTGCGGCTGTCTCAGGCGTCAGGATGAGGAGACTTCAGGCGGGACCATCCCGGTGGGAGGGAAGACCAGAACCAGGTCCGGCAGTGGTCGGCGCCAGCTCCAGCCGGGCCCGTGGGTGTCGCCTTGGGCTCGTCCCGTTTGTCGCCGAGGCTGTGCAGACCGCTCAGATCAAAAGCTTCCCAGGTCAGAATGTTCTGGACGACCTGAAAACACTCATTTCCGTATCCCAAAGTGTCGACTCCTCCGGGACTTCGTTAAGGGAGGACGGAATGAGCACGGGAGCCTATCTATCCCCAACTCAGACACCGAGGACCTGAAAGCCGGCTCTCGCCTCTTCGGGTTCCCGCCGAGACTGCTCCGAGGCACAGGCCTCCCCCAAACTTCTAGAACAGCCGCTGCTGTGGTGAGGACGGTAAATCCAAGGTCACGCTGGGCCCAGCTCGGCATCGCTGCGACCCAGGACAAGCCCGGATGGCCCCGGAAAGACTCGGCCCTGAGACCGGAGGAGGCGCGCGGGTCCCGGACTTCCCCACGCAGCGGCTGCGCGGAGCGCGACCGTGGCCGGAGGGACCAAGGCCCGACGGCGCGGGCAACGCCGACGTCCCGCACGAACTCCCGGCTCCGGAGAGCCGTGGGTCTGGAGGCCAGGCGTGTGCACCGCCCGTGGGGAGGCGCTAGCAGCCCAGCAGGGGCGCGATGTGGCGGAGGCCTGCCACCCACTGCGCTATCCAAATGTTTTTGGCGAATGGATTCGGAAATTCAGTAAAATGCGGAAGGCTATGAAAGTGTCATCAGGGACAACAGGAAGAAGAGCGCAGGGGGCGACTTCGGTCGGGGCTGGAGCGCGGCTTGCAGTCTGTGTACGGACCGAACGAATGAACCCGGCTGTGTAGGGCAAGCAAGCGTGGTCAGGAGTCATTCCAAAGTGACATTTGTTGATATGGTATAGAATTTTGTTCTTACTCATAAAAAGTTTCTATTTAGAGCAACAAAAGTTGGGGTTTTTTTTTTTTTTCGTTTTGTTTTGTTTTTTTTATGTTTTGTGCTTCAAGAACTTGCAATTTCCAAATATGATATTGCCTGTGAATTGTTGGTTTCCCTTTGTAGAGAAGAACGGAATTCGTGCAGCAAGCCTGGCCGGTTAGCTCAGTTGGTTAGAGCGTGGTGCTAATAACGCCAAGGTCGCGGGTTCGATCCCCGTACGGGCCAGTTGTGGTGACTACGGTTAATTTTGACCAATGTATTTAGTCATAAAACAAAAACACCGAGGAAACTCCTGTGCTACAGGAAAACTAGAATTTACACCTAACCCATTCTATGTAACCGTTGCAGCCGCAACACTTTCAAAGTTCTCCAATTCGATTTGTGGTTTTAGTGTCCTGGAAGCACAGATAACCCAGACGGTATCGGCTCTGGCAACAGGGACACAGCAGGGAAATCCAAGATAGTCACAGCCTTCTACAATAGTGAAACTTAAGGTCTCACCCACAGCACTCTTTTTTAAGAAAAGCAGCTGCAGGGTTCCTTTACTGGCTGGCTCTGTTCTCAACGTTCAGCCTCATCCTCTACATTGCTTCCCTGTGGGCTCCTGATCTCAGACAAGTACCTAAAGGTAGAGCCATTCACATTAGGAACCTTGAGTCTTGGTCTCCAAGAGCACTGCATCCACCTGCGTCTTTTAAAGAGCATAGCATCACTTGGAAATGGCACCACATCAGCAAGGGCTTCTTCTGAAGCATTTCATATCCAGAATGATGGTGTCCGCATCCCTCTGATATTCAACTAAAGGAGACCCTCCAGCTGAGGGTGCAGGGACAGTTACAACTGCCCTTTGCCACTCTCTTCCCTCTTGTGACTCATTGCTCTGGCATTCTCTTCCCTCAGGTGTCTTACCTTCCTGCTCTCTTTTGTTGGAGAGTAACACAGGAGATTCTCCATTCATTCACTGAATGAACACATGAGCAGGTAAGGAACCCTCAAGCTCATTGTCTGTCAATGCTATTCTGCTGTATCCTCTGCTTCCATCTATGTTTACATGTGATGGCTATTCTTGGCTCTCAACTTGACTGTCTCTGGAATGAACTAAAAATCCCAAAATGGCTGGGCACAGCTGTGAGGGATTTTTGCTTGCTGAGATCCTTTGAAGTGGGAAGACCCACTTCAGGCACAGATCTTTGAGGTGGGAGGATAAACCTTTAATCCAAATCATTCCAGGTGGAAAGACCAACCTCCAATCTGGGCCACACCTCCTGCTGGGTGGCCTACATGAAGGACATGAAGGAAGGAAGCTTGCTCTCTCCTTGCCTACTTGCTCATGCCCTCGGTAGAAAGTTCTTTCCATCGCTGGCACGGGAGCCGACTTCTTCGGGATTCTGATGTACACTGGAGACCAGCTGAGCCATCCAGACTCAGGGACTTTACCACTAGATTCTTGGACTTTGCATTCATAGGCAGCCATTGTTGGAATAGTGGGACCACAGCCTAGAAATACTTCTAATAAACCTCCTACAGAAGCGAGATGAACAGATAAATAGACAGACAGATAGATAGACAGAGAGACAGATTCATTCTATAAGTTCTACTACTCTAGAGAACCCTGTCCAATACACTACGCAAGTGGAGACATTCCCTTTACAATCCACAGAATAGCCTGAGGTTCTCAGTTCTGGATGCCCATAGCTACGCTAACAAGATTTGTTGAGTTTGTTCCACATTGTCCAGTTGAATTTGGCAGCAAAAGTACTTGTGTCCACATATGTCCTTCCAGATGGAATGAAGACTCATGTCAATTAAGCCTTTTTCACATTGTGTCAGAGTTGGGAAGTGACAAAGCCTGAACTGGGAAGAAGAGGTTGAGTATCAAATACTGAGCTCCTCCTCTGTCCCATCTCACCTGTCACTGCCCAGTCTCCGCAGTATCTCACCTATTAACACACCAAATGTCTAATTTCCCAACTTCCACAGCCTTGAATTCAGACTTGGGCTCCTGCCCCAGATCTGGAGCTCTCTCACACTGGGACTCTGCTGGGGCAGTTCCAGACCAGGTTGGCATTCAGGCCCAGGCTGCCAGATGATCATTTTCTCCTTCAGAGAAATAACAAGTGAGAATGTTGTTGACATCACAGATTCTGGAGGCAAGGAAGCCAAAGGTTCAGTTCCAGATCCAATGTCAGCAGGCCCTTCCTTGACTCGTCTGTGTGTATGCCTGCTCTTCACCGAGCAGAGAAACATACAAATGAATCCTGGGTCCAGACATTGCTGTGTTCTTACTTGTATAGGTTGGAAGACAACTCACCTGAGCAACTGAGGTGGAGATTGTGGCTCTCAATCCAAACCCCGAGCTCCCTTCTGCAGCAGTACACTACAATCTTTTACCCTCTGTTTAGGGAAGGAGAAAGGAAAGGTAGAAAGAAATCTTCATAGCTTCTGCAAGTGGTCTTGATGTAGAAGGAGAGGAAGGTAGAAATCCTCATAGCCTCTTTTTTAGGCTGTCCTAAGCTTGAGGAGGACTAGCGGACAGTGAGTCAGACTAGCCCATCAGCTCACGGTCTGTAAACTCAGTCTCTCCCGCCTTTGTTCTTTTCCAACACAACCCATCTTACGAATACCAACCAATGCCCGCCCCGACTCTCTGGGCTTCGGACTTTTTGTATAACCTAAGCCAAAAGTTCCCATCTACCCATGCGGCACCCACTCCCAAAAACAAGTGACAGGTGCCAGAAGGACTGCACCTAGCCAAATTATAGCCACCTGCATCTAGCATTCCAAAGCTAACTCGTAAACAACTATACCACAGCTGGAGTGGGAACATAAATCTGATACAAATCTAATCCGAACACCACGCTGCGTTTTTAAAGAAACTACAACAACAAAAACAACTTCCAAGTGTTCCTCCGCACCATTCCTCCACTTCACCAGCATGCATTCTCCTCATCCTAAGTGTCAAGGTCCCTTGTTCTGTAGCCTATGGCATGGCCTCAGCTCCTAGGCACCGCTGATGGGGAGAGTCTTCTACTGATGTGCCAGCCGAGCAAGCCCACGGCTTGCTTTCTTTCAGAAACGAACAAGCATCTACAATCTTGTTTCAGATTCCAGAACAGAAAAAAGCTGGACTAGGATCTGAATGGTCCAAGGATCCAGGCTTAGATGGTCCACACAAGACATATTGGCACAAGAGGGCCCACTCAGGATGCTCCAGCCACCATGGTGGAGGGATTCTTGGTGGCTTCAGTGGTTGTTTTTCAGATTAGGAATGTCAGGTGGGAACACTGCGAGTCAGAGCCACTGCAGAGTCAGGGTCGCGTGTCGGTTTTCCACACTGCCTTCTGAGAAAGGAGACATACAATAGCAACGTCTCTGCCAGGTTTTGCACCTTGGGCTTGTCCAGTGTGAGGTGAAAGCTATAACCACTACACTATGGAAGCTCACCACAGCACTTTTTAAAAAAAAAAAAAAAAAAAAAAAGTTTATCATTTATTTTTGTTTACTCTACAATCCAAGACAACCAGTGTATCGATGCTAAGGTGCCATCAAGAAGTTACAGATCTCCCTTAACGGAAAGAACAGCAAATAAAGCAATCCAACCATGGGTAAAAATCGTGAAGGAGAGGTGAGATCCTGGCACAGGGAAGGAATAAGGAACAAATAAACACACCGATTCAAAAGTAACAAAAGAGCTGGAGGATGTGGACGTGAACCCCACACTAGTTTCCATGCTAATCCAGTGCTTTGGGGACGTCCATACATTTTGTTTGGATTAGTCCTCTCTGTCCCCAGGACCTCATGACTGTCAAGTCCTGAAAGGCAGATCCGACATTCTCCTAAGCTGTGCAGAGCCGGAGCCCCTATGGGATTCATTCAGAGAACTTAAAGTGCGGCATAGTGTGGAGGGGAGGGGTAGAAGTCCTTTATGTGGTTCTTACTCAATGTTGGGAAAGGCTTCCAAGCACTGTTACAAGCACGAGTGCACAATGCAGATGGTAGAACCCAGGAGACTCTGCTCTGAGTAAAGAGTAAGGTCAGATTTCAGTTCCCACTCCCACAGGATTCTGAGAGGATAGCATAAATAGTACGTGGTTGGAGGCATAGGATCCCACTACCTCTGGCATGCGAAGCGAGCGGTTTAGCACTTGAGCTAATCTCCCCAACAGTAGCTGTCTCTTTTGGCGATTCCCCTTAGCGCGAGTTACACAACCGATCCAGTGAAACATAAATTCAGTGTCCAATATCCATAACTGTCAAGGCTCAGAGTAAGGAACCCACTTCTTATTTCCTGTACCAAAGTGCAGGGAGAAAAGTGAAAGTCTGATGCAAGAGAAAAAGAAAGGAGGGAAGAAAGAAAAGAAAAAAACAAAACAGAGAAACAAAAAAAAAAAAAAAAAAAAAAAAAAGCGTCCTGCTTTTCTGTTTCCGCCCGGTTTCGAACCGGGGACCTCTCGCGTGTTAGGCGAGCGTGATGACCACTACACTACGGAAACACACTCTGGCGTTTCAATTTTGCAATGTTGAGGACACCCATTCAAAACTTCCATAGTAAATGATTTGATGACGGCACTCATTGTGAATATTTCTATCACGTGCCTGCCAAATCAACTTAACTAAGGAGGCTGCTCCTCCATCCTTAGCCCTTGGGGACCCCACTCGTCTCTGCTCCTGCCCGCTGAATACTCAGGATTCCAAAGTAGAAGCGAAATCCTCGGGAACCTGTCCCTCTGTGGCTGGTTCGCCTCACATAAGACCAGGTCCTCAGCTTCATCCCAGTGGCTGCAAGTGAAGCAGCCTCTTTCTAAAGATCTGATTAGCTTGATTTTCATCTGACCGTTGATGGGATCTTGGTTAGTGGGGAGAATCCTGCTTTGAAAGGGAAGGAGCGAGTGTCTCAGGAGACAAGGATTCCTTACTTGCACAGAGCAAGTGTGAATCTGACTGTGCTCTATTGCCAGTTTCTAAAGGAATTGTCATGCCCGGGCCTTAAATGGCTGTCATCATTTACATCCCATCAAAACTGCGCAAACATTCTCTTTTCTCCACACCTCACCAACACCAGCTCTTTTCTCTTTTTGCAGATAGGATAGGATAGGATAGGAGTGTGGTATACCTCACTGTGCCCTTCTCAATAAGTTTCTCAACCTATTGCAGCTTCAAGAAAAACTTAAAACTTTGAAAAACAAAATAAAGAAAACCACCTTTCCCCCCAATTGGCATTTGCATATTTAACCTTTCTGTAGATATAAGTGGGACCCTGTTAGCAAGCTGTCAGCAAGTTGCTCAGTTGATTAGGGTTTGATCCCCGTACAGTCCAGGTGTGCTAACTAGTGTGTAGCCAAGAGGTTCCTCCATAAAACAAAAACCCCATGAAAAGAACATGGTATAGGGGAAAAACAAAACAGAATTTACATCAGACTACTCTGTGTAGCCATCTAAGGCCTATCTACGGCCATCGGAGTGCTACATCTTGATTGACCAATGGTCTCCAGTCCTGCAAGCTCAGATGGAGGTAATAGACCAGGAGTAGATCAGGAGCAGTCTGGGACCCCTCCCACAAAAACCCCAGTTGTCTCTCCATTTCTGTTTCCTTTCTTCTGCTATCTAGAGACACAGAACCGAGGAATGTCGGGTTCAGAACCCAAAGCTTAGTGAGACCCAGAACACCTTCTGGCAGAGATCTTTCCTTACAGTGTTCTGAGCTTCAGCTCTGTGTCTTCCAGCGCTCCCAGGGAGCCAGGCAGAGGCCTGTGTTGTAGTACTGTAGTATTGATTCATCTGTAGTGATTAAACCTTAGTGATTAAAGGGAGTCAAACATTTCTCACACCCAGACACCCAAATGACTGAGTTAGATATCTTCGAAAGCTTAATCACTGTAAGAAATGTTTCTAGGACTAAAATTTATGAGTCTTTAACTTTCAGAAGACACGGGATAAAAGTACAGCCTTCTATAAATAGTGGAATTTAAGGTCCCACCCAACAGCAATTATTTAACACAAACAGCTGCAGGGTTCCTTTACTTGCGGGCTGTGTTCTCAACATTCAGCCTCATCCTCAATATACTTCTCTGTGTGCCCCTGATCTCAGGGCAGTACCTAAAGGTGGAGCCATGGGAATCTATTTCTCCCTGCTGTAACATTATGTAATGGGGGAAGTGGTCCTGGAGTGTTGTCTGTAGGATCTGCCCTTGCATGTCCATGGCTCTGCTCAGTTCCTTGCACCGATCTGTGGTTAGACTCTGGTTTCTTAAGAAAAGAAAAAAAATTGAAAACAGTCAATTTGGGTTTTCAATTTGCCTAGACCTGAAACATAGAAAGCAGAACGGCTGTTGTACGATGTAAATCAGTATTCATTTGTTAGGAGAGTAAATAGTGAATGACTCCACACTCCCCTTGTGCCCTAACTGCAGCCAGGCGCCTACAGAGCACCAAGATGAGAATATAACCCTCTGCCTTGCTTCCTCCTTCATATGATAGGAGGAAGGACCACAAATATACTTGTGGTTTGCAGTGTTGTCTAAACTCCTTACTACTTGTCTCATCAAGCAACCATTATTTGATTTCAATATGGTCAGTAACCATCAGTGGTTGAGATTTTTTTCAACAGTTATTTTGTATTACTTCCAGTCCTTTCCCATCATGGACCCCAAATATCCCATAATAAGCCCTTGGCAGAAAAGGAACCCTCCTTGCCTTCCCTGAGGTTGGACCAGGGGGCCTTCTGGTGAGGAGACTCATAGTCCTGCGACTGCACTGAGGTGGCCTCTCCCATCAGCAACTTCACATTGGAAATTGAGGTTTCCTCAGAGAGCTTTTAAAGAATATAACATCACTTGGAAATTGTGTGGGGGTCCCACCTTAAGATTCAGGTCCCTAGCATAGAAAAAGACCAAAGCAGCCAACTTTAGTCAGGCTTCTAAGAGCACCAAAATTGTGTAGGCCCAAGCCAGGAGCACTGTGACCCAAAACAGTTCCCAGAGTTAAAGAAAAACACTTTCTAAGACAGACAAGACGGCCTTGGGCTAAAAGAGTTTCCCCATGTAGACAGCCCATGGCCTCGGGCTAAGAGTCTTCCCCCCACCCACATTGACTAAGACCCTAAAGTTTACATTTTCTAGGAGCCGGCAACCTTGCTATATGCCAGCACCAATCAGTTTGAAGGTTAACTGGCCCCTACCTATGAAAATGGGAAAACAATCTGGGGACCAATCAACTTGTCCCAACTCGGTTTGTGCCTAGCAACCGTTTCAACTGTATAAAAAGCTTCACCATTTGCTCCTGGTGGTCGCTTCTATCCTGCGTGTTAGAACGGCCCCAGTATACTGGAATAAAACCCTCTTGCTATTTGCATCGATTTTCCGACTGTGGGTCTCTGTGGGGGTGCCGCGTTCCGGCTTGGGCCCCTGGGGTCCAACAATTGCACTGCGTCAGTTGGTGCTGCAACCTGAAACATGGGGTCCTGCACAGGCCTCTGGTATTCATCTCAACCAGACCCTCCGGCTGAGGGAGCTGGGACAGTTACAACTGCCCTTTGCCACTCTCTCCCCTCTTGTTTAACTGCTCTGGCATTCTCTTCCCTCAGAAGTTTTACCTTCCTGCTCTCTTTTGTTACAAAGTAACCTAGGAGATTCTTCATTCATTGAGAGTGACAAATAATCTTCAAGCTCATTCTCTGACCTCTGATTTCATTTGTGTCTATACGATTAAAAACATTCTTTTTACAATCCACAATACAGCCTGCAGTTTTAGTTCCTTAGGCTCTTAAATACTCTAAAAGATTGGTTGAGTTTATTCAGTGTAGTCCAGTTGAATTTTGTCTGCAAAAGTGCGTG
The DNA here is from genome assembly GCA_026225945.1 of Cricetomys ansorgei. Lineage (NCBI taxonomy): Eukaryota > Metazoa > Chordata > Mammalia > Rodentia > Nesomyidae > Cricetomys > Cricetomys ansorgei. Next base: position 1,676,422 of record JAMJFZ010001043.1, read on the forward strand.
TCCAGATCTGCATTTTCCAGATGCATGAAGGCTCAGGTAAATGAAGTCTTTTTCCACGGGGTTGGGAAATGACAAAGCCTGAACTGGGAAGCAGAGGTCGAGTACAAATAAGGAGCTCTTCCTCAGCCTCAACTCACTGTTGCTGGCTGGTCTCCACAGTGACTCACCCACTGACACACCAGTATGTAATTTCCCAGCCTCCCTCTCTCCACAGTCTTGAATGTAGATTGAGCTCTTTCTTGGTAATAGTCTCCTGTCCCAGTGCTGGGGCTCTATCACTCTGGGACTCTGTGAGCGCAGTTCTGAACCAGGTTGGCATTCAGGCCCAAGCTGCAGGAGTGTCCTTTCCACGTACAGAGAAAGAGCAACTAAGTATGTTCTTGCATCACAGCTTCTGGAGAAAAGAGAGTAAATTGTTTAGCTCCAAATCCAAATCCAGTCAGCAGGCCCTTCCTTGACTGGGTTGTGTGTGTGTGTGTGCGTGCGCATGCGCCTTCACAAATGAGTCCTGGGTCCAGGTAGTGGGGTCTTTTCTTACTTGTATAGGTTGGAAGATTCTTCACCTGAGCAACCGACGTGCAGAGATAAAGAAGTCTTCAGACAGTGGCTCTGAACCAAAACTCATCCTCTCCCATTTCTGACCTGCACTCATCCCCCTCACCTTCATGCATCTGTAGCCTAAAGGTCACTGTCTTGGTGCCCTGTCCCAGGGCCTCGTCCAAGGTTAGATTGTCTGTCTTTGCAAGGCATATGGGCTCAACAGGATGTTCCAGGCGCCATGGTAGAGGTGTTCTTGGTGGATTTGTCAGGTGGGAACATTCCCAGTTAGAGCCTCTGGCAGGAGGTAGGGCTAATTGTACGGCTTTCCACACTGCCTTCTGAGAAAGGAAACATAAAATACTAATGTTTCCGCTAGGTTTCTAAATGGAGGACCTCTCTCGTATGAAGCAAAAGTGGCAACCACTACACTACAGAAACACTGTTGTGGTGGTGGTTTTGGTTGCTCCACAGTCCAAGAGAATCAGTGTACTCTTGCTAAGGTGCCATGAAGAAGTTACAGATCTCCAAAGAACTGAAAAGAAAGCAACCCAACCAGCTGCGAAGGAGAGGCGAGATCCTGGCACAGGGAAGGAATAAGGAACAAATACACGCACAGATTCAAAAGCAATAAAACAGCTGGAGGATGTGGACGTGAACCCCACTACTTGTTCCATGGTAATCCAGGGCTCTACCTCTTTAGGTAACTCCCCCTTCGCCCCCTGGTGCTGTGGGGGCTATCATACAATGTATTTGGAGAGGTCTTTGTGTCCCTAGGACCTTCTGATTGTCAAGTCTCAAAATGTTGAAGTAATACTCTCATAGACTATCTGCTATGGCAGCGCCTCTGGCAGTCATTTCTGTAAGGGAAAGAGAAGGAGAAAGGTGATGAGAAGGAAGTGGTGGTGGGAAAAGATGGAGAGCCTAGCAAATGTGGTCTATGTTGACTTGCTTGTTCTTGGGAGAGGATAGAGTATCTGTTCCCATTGGACTGGTGAGGGTGCTTGTGTACTGTTTTCAGAATCTGAGAACTGCAAAAGGGAGATATTTGTTTCCGCCCGGTTTCGAACCGGGGACCTCTCGCGTGTGAGGCGAGCGTGATGACCACTACACTACGGAAACAACACGCGGGTGTTCTATTGACGCTTTTCCTATGCAAGTCACCCACTTGATAAAGAGTCTTCCAGAACATATGGGTCCACGTTGACACTGAGCGACACTGGGATGCAGCCAGGCCAGAAATGAAATCCGTGGCAGAGAGGAGAATATGCAACAGGGAAGGATTAAGAACTCCACCTTGAATGGCACTGCGGAGGGGACAGAGCTCAGAGGAAGAAGCGCGGGAGGAGGGATGCCCGGTGGAGACTCAGCGGTGCAGCGCAGGGAAATCGCGCGCGGGTGAAACACGGAGGGAAGGAGGATGGAGGAGCCGCGCACCCGAAGAAACCTCGAAGAATCTTTGTAGACTCTGGAGTGCTTTTAAGAGAACCCGGGCAGGAGGCGTCAAAGTCACAGCAGCGTGTCAAGGAAAGATTCTCCGTTTTTCACAGAGCTCGGACATGGGCAACTGAGATTAGTGGGGAGCGGGCGATGTCCCGCGCAGGCTGGCTGGAGGTTTGTCCACGCGGTGCTGTCGGTGGCAGTGCAGGGCGGTGGGCGGTTCCTTCACTGTGAGGCTCAAAACATCCCCACCAGTGAGGAAGGGTGGGCAAAAGACCACGGGAAGGTTCCAGACGGACGGGCGGAGAACTTACTAGTGCAGCCGGATGTGCGGAGAGGGGGCTCGCGGTGCGGGAGAGAGTCCTATATCTAGATAAACATAAAAGGCTTACGTCTTAACAAAGTTAAGCATTCGCAGCTGGAGGATGTGGGCATCGATCCCACTACCTCTCGCATGCTAAGCGAGCGCTCTACCATTTGAGCTAATCCCCCTTACTGTACCCACTTTTGGTGCTGTTTTTTAGGCTCAGAACCGCCACCGGTCCATGCACAGTTAAATGCTATTTTCAGTGCCCAGCAACGGTGACTGTCAAGGCCAAAAACAAATGGCCCACCTTTTCAACTCCAAACTGCTCTAAAGTGGAGGGAGAAAGTTGAAAGTCCGAAAACGCAAAAAAATAAAAAAAAAAAAAAAAAAGAAAAAGGCAAACTTTGGTCACTCTCTCCACCCAATTTTCAACAGGGTTCTCAGGTGTTAGGCAAGTGTGATGACCACTACACTACGGAAACACATTAAAACCCTTACGCTTTCCAAATTTTCCAGTGTTGACTTACATTAAAAACTTGCTTAGTAAATGGCTTTACGATGCCATTCTTTGCATAACCATCTTCATGCTCTAGCTAAATCAACGTGACTAAGGCGGCTGCCCCTCTGCATCCTTTGTAGCACTTTGTAGCCGGCACTGGTCTCTGCTGCTGACAGCTGACTCTGAGATTCTGCTACGAGTGAAGGCCTGTGCAATTTCTTCCTCTGTGACTGTTTCACCTCACTAAACACCAGCTTCATTCCAGGGGTTCCAATGACAGAGGCTCTTTATAAAGGGCTGAGTAGCCGAGGAGGTTCCATGTGTTTCTGCTGTGTGTCATCTGTCCACTGAGGGGCAGTAGCTTGATTTCCTATCTTAGTTAACAGGAATGATCCTACTGTGCGTGGAAGGATCTCTGGAGACACACATCCCTTACAGGAATCAAAGTGAATGTCTCAGAGCACCTTAGTCCACTTCTGTGGCCATGTGCCCAAGAGAGGGAAGGCACTGTGCCTATTTTCAGTTTCTAAAGGAATGGTCATGGTAGCTGCTCTTCAGAGGACGTGGGTTTGAGACTCAGCACCCACAAGGCATCTCATAAGCACATTCACCTCCAGGACCAGGGCACCTGACACCCTCTTCTGATCACCAGGACACGGCACGCAAATACCCATCCATACCCGTAAGAAAATAATTAGACTCTTTCCTTCGGATCCTCTCAGCCTTCCCTTCCTTTGTGTCATCCAATGACACCAGACACTGTTTTTGCCAGGGACTCCCAAAGGTCCTGCTGGGCTGGAATGCAAGAGCCCCTCCTCCCTATCCCACTTCAATCCCCTGAGGACTCTGATTCTTGGTGGGATCCGAGGCCCTCTTAGCTCATTCCCTCTGTCGCCCTGAGTCCTCCTCAGAGCCCATCTCCATTCCTTTGTGTCACCCACCAACCTGCAGAAGCCCTCTCTACGAGGAACCCCACAGTCATCACACCTGCCTAGTACTCAGAGGGGCAGCAGCAACCAAAGAACAGGATACTCACCCAACAAAGACGAGATTAGATATCTACCAAGACACCCCTCAGACATGGTAACTCCAAGGTACTATACCTCCTCTAGAAGCCCTTAACCCTGGTGCAATAAGCCTTGAGACACGCAATATATTTGAAGCACCAGACAAGGATTTCAGAATAGTAATTATGAACATGTTCAAGGACCTTAAAAAGGATATGGACAAATGCCTTACTGAAAACCACGCACACACAGTTGAATCAAATAATGAACACGTTTCAAGACATGAACATAGAAACAGAATCACTAAAAAAAACTGAAGTAAAACTGCAAATAAAAGCAGAATGTCAAACAAAATCCTCAGAGGTAAGACTCATCAGCAGATAACAAAACATTGAAGAGACAGTTGGAAGATATGGCGGAATAACTGGATAGCTCAGTCGAAGAAAACGTTAAATCTAAACAAATCCAGTCACAAAACATCTAGAAAATCTGATCAAAGGCACAGGAAATATATATTTTTTAAATCATAGAAGACAATTTCTCCAACCTAAAGGAGAAGGGTATCTGTCCGGGTACAAGAAGCATACAGAACCTAATAGACAAGACCAGAAAAGAGATTCTCCATAACACATGCTATTTAAAACACTACATATAGAGAGCAAAGAAACGATATTAAAAATTGCAAGGGAAAAAGATCAAGCCTTATAATGGCCCTGCCCTTAGAAAAACACCTGACTTTTCAATGGACACTCTGAAAGCCAGTAGTGTCTGGCTCTCTGAGTTCCACAAACTCAGAGAAATTACAGATGCTAGCTTAAACGACTCTACCCAGAAAAATTATCAATCATAATCAAGGGAGAAAGAAATACATTCCACGACAAAAACAAATTTACGTAATTTCTATTTATCATTCCAGTCCTACAGAAAACATTACAAGGAAACCAGTCTGAGATTAACCTCATCCAAAAAGACACAAGGAAAAAATATTCCCAGAAGAGTACATCAAAAGAAAGGTGAGGGACTCAAAGCATATCAACAGAAAAACAGGAATCGACAAACACTGCTCATGGATAACGGTCAGATCAGATTAGAAAACAGAATCGATTCATCCTAAGAAACAAAACCGCACATTCAAGGATAGACATCATCTAGAAGGTTCAATCCCCGCCTCCTACAGGCCAGGTATGCTTCCTACTTTCATTGCAGGTTCAGCCATAAAACAAAAATCAGACGAGGGAAACCTGCTGCTGTGCTTTCACAACTGGAGGGCGGCTCACAAACTGTTGAGAGCCGGACTCATCACCTAAGGCTTTCCATGAGGTCCTGAAGGATGGAGGAGGAACATAGATCCTTTCCATGTTCAATGGCAGAAGTGTTATCTTCAGCAATATGGCTTTATCATCAGATTGTGGGGAGTAACCAACAGTCTTGGCAACAGCCTGCTACAAGATGTAACCTAGTCGTTGCCCTGGAGGTTTTACTTGGTGGTGTTAGATGTCTTGTTAGGACATTGTTGTAATAATTCTTTATACACGTAGAGGCGATGGCCAGAGTTTAGACGGACACTGGTGAGTTTCAGCTGGGGTTTATTAGTTATGGGGGAGGGTCAGTGAAGCTGAGTCGGGTAGAACAGGACCCTATAGACTGAACGAAAGGTGGCAGGGGCAAGCAAAGTATGAGACCAAGATGAGGATGGGGAGGAAGGGAGGGAGAGAGGGAGGGAGGCAAAAACGGTGGGGAGGTGAAAGTTAGAGAGAGCAGGGGGCAAAGAGAGGGGTGGGGAGAGAAAGAGACAGAGAGAAAGAGCCGGAAACCTGCCGGAGTTATTATATGTGAGTAGGCACCAGTCCCCTGCTGATGCTGCCAGAGGCAGGTATGGAGCAGGTAAAGGGCTCAGGAGGTGGGCCCTGGCCACAGAGGGTGGGAGTGTAGCCGGAGCGTGGGGGGCCGGGTGTCCAGGCGGCTCACAGCAACAAGTTTCTTCCTTATTCTTTGGTGCTTCGATTTAGTGTCCGTTTGTTAAGGAAGCTTCTACAGTAGTGAGTTTCCAGATGTCTGTTCAAATGGCCTTAACTGTTAGTCCCTCTCCATACCCTCCCTTGCCCTTGTCTTTCATCCAATCACCTGTTTAATCCTATTCTGGTTTCCTCAGTGTCCCTCCATAAGGTCTTCACATTTTCTAGAGTCTTCTTTAATGTCTTCCAATTTTTATTATAATTTTTATTATACATACTTGCTTGGTTAGAGTTATCCCGGGATATTTTTTGAGGGTATTGGGAAAGGTACTCTTTCCCTGATTTGTTTCTCAGTATGTTTGTTACGTGTATGCGTAGGAGGGCTACTGATTTTTATGTGCTCCTTTCATATCCTGCTGCTTTGCTGAATGTGTTTACCAGCTGTAGAAGTTTCCTGGTGCAGTGTTTATGGTCTTTGATGTTTAAAATCATGCCATCTGCAAACAGATACTTTGACTTCTTCCTTTACTATTTGTATTTCCTTGATATCCATAAGTTTTCTCAATGCTCTAGTAGGTCTTCAAATACTATATGGAATAGATGTGGAAAGAGTGGACATCTTTGTTTTGTTTCTGAGGTGAGTGGAAATGCTTTGAGTTTCTGTTGAGTTGATGCTGGCTGTGGACTTGCTGGAAATCGCCATTATAATACTGAGGTATGTCTTTTGTATCCCTAGTCTCTCCAGGACTTTTATCATGAAGGGGTGTTTGGTTTTCTGTATCTAATGAGATAATGATGGTTCTTGTCTTTCAGTCTGTTTATGTGGTGGATTATTTTTATTGATTACATATATTGAGCCAATTCTGCACCTCTGGGATGAAGGTAACTTGATCATGATCATCTTTTTGATATGTTCTTGGATTCAGTTAGCAAGCATTTTATGATTCTGCTGTGTTTCTGTCGGGTAGTGGTCATCAAGCTAACGTAACATGTGAGAGGTCCAGGGTTCGAAACCGGGTGGAAACTGTTGTTTTTTCTTCCTCTTGCTTTCTCAGACATTCAGGTCTCTCCCTCCACTTTGGAACAGTTAGGAGATGAGAAGACAGCTGGCTGTGCAGACTGGGTGTTGACAGTCATTGTTGGACACTGAATTTATATGGCTGTGGAGCACAGTCGGTGTTGTATGTCAGGCTGAAAAAAATCACTAAGGCAGAGGGGGATTAGCTCAAATGGTAGAGCGCTCGCTTAGCATGCGAGAGGTAGTGGGATCGATGCCCACATCCTCCAGTTATTATGTTCCCTTGAAGTCCACGGAGCTGTTCCTGGGCTCAGGTCCTTGAAGAAGTGGGAGTGCTGACACCTGCTTTGGAAGCTGAACACTGACCTGCACAGTAAACTGAAGTAAACCGGAAACTGATTGACTTCGCTTGTCATTTGCCTGTGCCACTGTCTCTACTGCTTCGTTTTGTTTTTTTCTAGTTTGGCCGCATTCTTGCGCTTCTCCTGGTTAACATGGATCTACAGCCCCTGGGTCACACCTTAATAAGGATAGTGTGGCGACCTTGGCTTGTAAAGTGATGAACAGTGTTTGAGCTTCTTCCCGTACATTACTGGCTGCCACACTCATCTCACACACCACAAGTGCCGGGCCGAAATCCAGGCCGAAACAGCACCCACTTCCCTTTTTGCCTTTTCAGACTCTCAATGGAGCACACACACCCAATTTTATGCAGCAGTCCAAAGGGACTTGTGTGGACTTCTAAGTTGTTCTTCTAAGAAGAAGCAAAAGAAGCCAGACCGTTACATTGCCACCGTATCACATTTCCCTACACCCACTTCCTGACCTTTCTCGTTCACTTACAGTCATGGCATAAGCGCTCCAGCCCTAGACATCTTTGAGAAGACAGTCTACGCAAGTCCCGGTTCTGTGTTTTGGGACTTGACAGTCACGCGGTCCTGGGGACGGGTGAGACAATTGCAAATCAAAGGTGCCAGAAGGTCCCGACACTGAGGGATTAGCTGAAATGGTAGAGCGCTCGAGGCCATGGAGGTAGTGGGATGCCCATATCCTCCAGCTGTTCTGTTACCTGGGAATCTGTCTGTGCGTTGATTTGTTCCGTGTTCCCTCCTTGTGCGAGAATCTGTCCTCTCATCTGCAGCTTTTATCCGTAGTTTGATAGCTTTCTTTGTGGTCCTTTTTGTAAATGTAACTTCTGGATGGCATATTAGCAAGGACACGGTGATTGTCTCGGATAGAAGGGACACAGAACAGGACTGAGAGCGGTTCCTGTAGTGTAGTGGTTGTCACACTTGCCTCACGGGAGAGGGCCGTGGCTCAAAACCGAGCAGAAACACTAACATTTTATGTCTCCAGCCTCAGAAGGCTGAGAGGAAAGTCTTAAATTAGCCCTGCCTCTTGTCAGTGGCTCTAACTGGGAATGCTCCCACCTGACATTCCTAATTAGAAAAAAAACCGCCAAGAAGCCACCAAGAACACCTCTGTGACAGCAGCTGGAACATCCTGAGCCCATTATGTCCAAGGTGGACTATCGAAACCAGAACATTCCTTGTGAACCATCTGGACCCCGGACTAGATTTCTTCTGTCCAGAATCTAAAATCTGAGATTGGACAGTTGGTCCTTTCTGGAAGAATGAAGCAGCAAACAGGCTTGGCTGGCAGTAGAAGACTCACCTCTGTCAGCAGTGCTTCCGAGCTGTGGAACAGCACAGCGACCTTTAAGCTACCTCTGGGTGAAGGTGAGGGGAAAGAATGCTGACCAGAAAGGGGTGAAGCTCCAAGTTCAGGTTCAGGGCCACAATCTGCAGATTCACCTCTGCATGTCAGTTGCTCCAGTGAGGAATCTTCCAACCTACACCAGTAAGAAAAGACATCAGTGTCTGGACACAGGTTCATTTGCATGCTTCTAAGTTTGGTGAAGTTCAGGCAGACACACATACAGCCCAGTCTAGGAAAGGGCATGCTGACATTGGGTCTGGAGCTGAAGACTTTGCTCTTTTGCCTCCCAGAAGCTGTGATGGCAAGAGCATACCCACTCGGTCTGTCTCTGCAGTAGAACTTCCTCCTGCAGCCTAGGATGGAATGCCAACCTTACCTAGATCTGCCCTGGCAGAGTCCCCGTGTGAATGAGTCCCAACTCCAGGTCAGGAGACTCTTTTCAGGAGTTCAAATCTAAATTCAAGGCTGTGAAAGGGCAGGTGTGGGCAAGTACTTTTGCTTCCAAATTCAACTGGACTACATGGAATAAGCTCAACAAATCTTTTAGCGTAGTTAAGGGCACACAGAACCGAAAACACAAGTCTTTTTGTCAATTCTAAAGGGAATGTCTCCACTTGTGTAGTGTATTAGTCAGGATTCTCTAGAGTAACAGAAATGAATCTCCCTAAATATATGGAAAGGGGATTTATTAGATGATTTACAGACTATGGTCTAGCTAATCCAACCATAGCTACCTGTGAACAGAAGGTCTAAGAATGGATAGTTGAGTCCACAAGGCTGGGTGTCTCAGCTGGTCTTCAGTATATACCTGAATCCCGAAGGAGGAGGCTATAATGCCGGTGAAAAACTAAATGGACTTGCTAGCAAGGCGAGAGCAAGCACGCAAAGAGCAAGCAAAGACTTCCATCTTCCAAGGCTTTCAACAAGCCACAAGCAGAAGGCGTGGCCCAGGTTGGAGGTGGGAAAATACAATGTTTCTGCCAGGCTTCAAATCAGGAGCTTTCTGCATGTGAGGCAAGCACGCTAACCACTACACTACAAAAACCCTCTGCAGTGATTTTGTTTGTCTGTTTCTTTGCTGTGTTTTGTTTTTCGTTTATTTCTTTTGCCGCTTTACTGTTCAAGACAGACACTGTATCTTTGCTAAGGTGTCTCCAGAATCTACAGATCCACATTAACAGAGAGAACCACAAGGGATGCAACTATGCCAGAGTAAAGACCACGGAAAAGGAGAGGCGAGATCCTGGCCCAGGGAAGGAATAAGAAATGAGCCTTGGGAGGCGCAGCAGAGGGGAGAGAGAGCTCCGCGGAAGGGCAGGCGCAGGTGTGGGAATTCGCGCGGAGAAGCAGCCGTCCAGCGCATGGGAATCGCCCCTGTGAATAACACAGGAGGGAAGGAGGATGGAGGAGCGCGGACACCCGGACACCCTCGCGAAGAGCGTTGTAGATGCTGGAGGACTTTTGAGAGAACCCGGGCAGGGGCTCAAAGAGTCACGGCAGCGTGTTAAAAGATTCTCAGTTTTTCAGAGCTTGGAAATGGAAAGCTGAGACTAGTAGGGAGGGAGCCACATCCCTCCCTCTCAGGCCGAGTGGAGGTTTGTCCACGCGACGCTGTCGGAGACAGTTCAGGGCTGTGGGTACTTCGGTGCGGTCGTGGGCAGGGGGAAATCGTAGAGATTCGGACTCAAGGTCTGGCGAAGTGAAGGAACAAGAGACGCTTATAAACATTTGCTAAATGCAGAGAATAACAAGTGCATGGTGTGGGTGGAAAAAATCCCAAGTGGCTGAATGCGGAAGGGAATCTTAAAGTTTAAGTGTGGAGTGTAACAAGAAAGAGTAACGAGTTTTTTCAGTGTTTGGAAACCCAGACCGCAAAGGTAGCATGAGTACTGGAAGGATGTGGGCATTGATCCACTACCTCTGGCCTAAGCGAGTGCTCTACCATTTGAGCTAATAATCCCCCCTTCCTAGAAAGACCTGTATTTGTTTTCTTTGCTTGCTTGTCTTGTTTACTTTCGTTTATGCCAGGTACCTCCACTGGTGCGTACACAGTTAACCTGCTATGGTCTGGGCCTAGGAACGCGTGGCAGTCAAGGTCGAAAAGCCTAGATTCTTTTCTCCTAATTGTTCAAAAGTGTAGGAAGAGAGCTGAGGGTCTGAGAACTCAAGGGAAAGTGACAAAAATAACATTTTCTCCACCGGCTTTCAAACGGGGACCTCTCGGGTGTAGGCGAGCATGATAACCACTGCACTACAGAAACAGCCCGCCACAGCTTGTCACTTTTTCCATCCAAGACGCACACTTGATAAAGTGCCATCCAGATCCCACCAATCCACTTCAACACAGAGACACGTAGAGATGCAGCTCTACCAGAGATAAAAGCCACGGAGGAGAGGAGAGATGCTGGACCAGAGAAAGATTAAGAAATGCGCCTTTAATGGCGCGGCGGAGGGGAGAGAGCTCAGCGGAAGGAGAAGCGCGGGAGGAGGGATGCCCGGTGGAGACTCAGCGGTGCAGCGCAGGGAAACCGCGCGCGGGTGAAACACGGAGGGAAGGAGGATGGAGGAGCCGCGCACCCGAAGACACCTCGAAGAGATCGTTGTAGACGCTGGAGTGCTTTTGAGAGAACCCGGGCAGGAGGCGTCAAAGTCACAGCAGCGTGTCAAGGAAAGATTCTCCGTTTTTCACAGAGCTCGGACATGGGCAACTTAGATTAGTGGGGAGCCGGCGATGTCCCGCGCAGGCTGGCTGGAGGTTTGTCCACGCGGTGCTGTCGGTGGCAGTGCAGGGCGGCGGGCAGCTCCTTCACCGTGAGGCTCAGAACATCCCGGATCAATGCGGAAGAGTGGGCAAAAGACAGAGAAGGGAAGGGAACATTCTAGACCGGCAGGCATAGAATTTACAGTGCAGCAGGGTGTGGAGGTGAGCCGTAGAAGTCCTTTATCTGGTTGCACGTAAAAGGTTCTTAATCAATGTAGGGAAACGCTTAAAGCCACTGTTAAATGCTCGAGCGCACGATGTGGGCGGCAGAACGCAGGAGACTTAAGTGTCAATGTTCGTGCTTTGAGTATAAGAGTAAAGTCAGTTTTGAGTTCCCAGTGCAGGAGTCATAGGACAGCTCGATGGACTCTAAGGGAACATAATAGCTGGAGGATGTGGGCATCGATCCCACTACCTCTCGCCTCTCTCATGCTAAGCGAGCGCTCTACCATCTGACCTAATCCCCCTTTGCCTCAGGGACTCTTTTTTTCAGCTTCTGCTTGTGGCTTGTTGAAAGCCTTGGAATATGGAAGTCTTTGCTTGCTCTTTGCCTGCTTGCTCTCGCCTTGCTAGCAAGTCCATTTAGTTTTTCACCGGCATTATAGCCTCCTCCTTCGGGATTCAGGTATATACTGAAGACCAGCTGAGACACCCAGCCTTGTGGACTCAACTATCCATTCTTAGACCTTCTGTTCACAGGTAGCTATGGTTGGATTAGCTAGACCATAGTCTGTAAATCATCTAATAAATCCCCTTTCCATATATTTAGGGAGATTCATTTCTGTTACTCTAGAGAATCCTGACTAATACACTACACAAGTGGAGACATTCCCTTTAGAATTGACAAAAAGACTTGTGTTTTCGGTTCTGTGTGCCCTTAACTACGCTAAAAGATTTGTTGAGCTTATTCCATGTAGTCCAGTTGAATTTGGAAGCAAAAGTACTTGCCCACACCTGCCCTTTCACAGCCTTGAATTTAGATTTGGACTCCTGAAAAGAGTCTCCTGACCTGGAGTTGGGACTCATTCACACGGGGACTCTGCCAGGGCAGATCTAGGTAAGGTTGGCATTCCATCCTAGACTGCAGGAGGAAGTTCTACTGCAGAGACAGACCGAGTGGGTATGCTCTTGCCATCACAGCTTCTGGGAGGCAAAAGAGCAAAGTCTTCAGCTCCAGACCCAATGTCAGCATGCCCTTTCCTAGACTGGGCTGTATGTGTGTCTGCCTGAACTTCACCAAACTTAGAAGCATGCAAATGAACCTGTGTCCAGACACTGATGTCTTTTCTTACTGGTGTAGGTTGGAAGATTCCTCACTGGAGCAACTGACATGCAGAGGTGAATCTGCAGATTGTGGCCCTGAACCTGAACTTGGAGCTTCACCCCTTTCTGGTCAGCATTCTTTCCCCTCACCTTCACTCAGAGGTAGCTTAAAGGTCGCAGTGCTGTTCCACAGCTCGGAAGCACTGCTGACAGAGGTGAGTCTTCTACTGCCAGCCAAGCCTGTTTGCTGCTTCATTCTTCCAGAAAGGACCAACTGTCCAATCTCAGATTTTAGATTCTGGACAGAAGAAATCTAGTCCGGGGTCCAGATGGTTCACAAGGAATGTTCTGGTTTCGATAGTCCACCTTGGACATAATGGGCTCAGGATGTTCCAGCTGCTGTCACAGAGGTGTTCTTGGTGGCTTCTTGGCGGTTTTTTTTCTAACTAGGAATGTCAGGTGGGAGCATTCCCAGTTAGAGCCACTGACAAGAGGCAGGGCTAATTTAAGACTTTCCTCTCAGCCTTCTGAGGCTGGAGACATAAAATGTTAGTGTTTCTGCTCGGTTTTGAGCCACGGCCCTCTCCCGTGAGGCAAGTGTGACAACCACTACACTACAGGAACCGCTCTCAGTCCTGTTCTGTGTCCCTTCTATCCGAGACAATCACCGTGTCCTTGCTAATATGCCATCCAGAAGTTACATTTACAAAAAGGACCACAAAGAAAGCTATCAAACTACGGATAAAAGCTGCAGATGAGAGGACAGATTCTCGCACAAGGAGGGAACACGGAACAAATCAACGCACAGACAGATTCCCAGGTAACAGAACAGCTGGAGGATATGGGCATCCCACTACCTCCATGGCCTCGAGCGCTCTACCATTTCAGCTAATCCCTCAGTGTCGGGACCTTCTGGCACCTTTGATTTGCAATTGTCTCACCCGTCCCCAGGACCGCGTGACTGTCAAGTCCCAAAACACAGAACCGGGACTTGCGTAGACTGTCTTCTCAAAGATGTCTAGGGCTGGAGCGCTTATGCCATGACTGTAAGTGAACGAGAAAGGTCAGGAAGTGGGTGTAGGGAAATGTGATACGGTGGCAATGTAACGGTCTGGCTTCTTTTGCTTCTTCTTAGAAGAACAACTTAGAAGTCCACACAAGTCCCTTTGGACTGCTGCATAAAATTGGGTGTGTGTGCTCCATTGAGAGTCTGAAAAGGCAAAATGGGAAGTGGGTGCTGTTTCGGCCTGGATTTCGGCCCGGCACTTGTGGTGTGTGAGATGAATGTGGCAGCCAGTAATGTACGGGAAGAAGCTCAAACACTGTTCATCACTTTACAAGCCAAGGTCGCCACACTATCCTTATTAAGGTGTGACCCAGGGGCTGTAGATCCATGTTAACCAGGAGAAGCGCAAGAATGCGGCCAAACTAGAAAAAAACAAAACGAAGCAGTAGAGACAGTGGCACAGGCAAATGACAAGCGAAGTCAATCAGTTTCCGGTTTACTTCAGTTTACTGTGCAGGTCAGTGTTCAGCTTCCAAAGCAGGTGTCAGCACTCCCACTTCTTCAAGGACCTGAGCCCAGGAACAGCTCCGTGGACTTCAAGGGAACATAATAACTGGAGGATGTGGGCATCGATCCCACTGCCTCTCGCATGCTAAGCGAGCGCTCTACCATTTGAGCTAATCCCCCTGTGCTGTGTGTCTTTTGTGGTTGTCTTTAGCCTGACCTGCACCTCTGGTGGCCCTCTACACACATAAAATTCAGTGTCCAGCAATGACTGTCAAGACGTAAAGTGCACAGTCAGCCAGCCGATGTTGTCATCTCCCATCTGTTCCAAAGTGGAAAGAGGTGAATGTCTGAGAAGTCAAGAGGAAGCAAAAAAGAATAACAAAAAAAAAAAAAAAATCCCCGAAGAATCCCCAAACCCAAAAGGTGTGTTTCCGCCCGGTTTCGAACCGGGGGCCTCTCGCGTGTTAGGCGAGCGTGATGACCACTACACTACGGAAACCCTTTTTGGGGCCTTTTGTTTTCCCTCTTTGGGGAATGAAATCTTGCTTAGGCCGGGCGGTGGTGGCACATCACAGCGCTAGGGAGGCAGAGGCAGGCGGATCTATGTGAGGTCAGTCTGGTTCCAGGACAGCCAAACTTGCAACACAGAAACCATGTCTTGAAAAAACAAAATAAATAAATGAATAAATAAATAAATAAAATTAAAAGTAATACTTGATTAGTGAATGGCTTGATGAAGGCATTCGTTGTAAATATTCCTTTCACGCGATACCTAAATCAACTTAACTAAGGAGGCTGCTCCTCCATCCTTAGCCCCTGGGGTCCCCACTTGTCTCTGCTCCTGCCGGCTGAATACTCAGGATTCCAAGGTAGAAGTGAAGTCCTCGGGAACCTGTCCCTCTGTGGCTGGTTCACCTCATGTAAGACCAAGTCCTCAGCTTCATTCCAGTGGCTGCAAGTGAAGCAGACTCTTTGTAAAGGGCTGATTAGCTGGGTTTTCATCTGACCGTTGATGGACAGTACTTTGATTTGGGATCTTGGTTAGTTGGGGGAATCCTGCTTTGAAAGGGAAGGAGCGAGTGTCTCAGGAGACAAGGATTCCTTACTTGCACAGAGCAAGTGTGAATCTGACTGTGCTCTATTGCCAGTTTCTAAAGGAATTGTCATGCCCAGGCCTTAAATGGCTGTCATCATTTACATCCCATCAAAACTGCGCAAACATTCTCTTTTCTCCACGCCTCACCACCACCAGCTCTTTTCTCTTTTTGCAGATAGGATAGGACTGAGTTATACCTCACTGTGCCTTTGATTCTCATCTTCTGGTCACTCATGAATTGAGCACATTTTCGTAGACCTGTTTGTCATTTGTCTTCTTGGAAAATGCCTATTCTGATCCCTTGCCCATTTCATCAGGCTGTTTATTTTCTGCCCATGACCCTTTGTGTGTATTTGGGCCTTAAACCCTCATGTGATGTGTGGTTTTCCGTGCTTTCTCCCACTCTGGAGTAGCCTGAGGCTCTCTTGGTTGTTTCCTTCTCAGTCCCAAAGCTTGTGGTTCAAGGTAACAAACTTGTGGTTTCTGTCTTTGCTTTGGGACCCTGTGCTTTCCAAATGCATCCTAAATCACATCCAGACCCATGCCATACTGCTTCCCCCCACTGCCTTCTTCTGGCAGTTTCATGCCTTCATGTCTTTAAGTCTTCAAACATTTGGTATTTGCATCTGGTGTGTGAGATGTATGCAATTTCATTCTGTGTGTGTGTGTGCAGAAGATATCCAATTATCCCATTGCTGCACATTGAAGGAAAACATTCTTCCCTCTTGTGCCCTAGTGTTTTTATTCTCTTTTAGGTTTTCCTGTCTTGTTCTACTTTTTTTTTTTTTTGAGACAGTTTCACCCTGTTTCTCAAGAACTCTCTGTACAGCCCAAGCTGGCTCAGACCTCCTGTCAATCCTCCTGCCTCAGTCTCCTGAGTGCTGGGACTGCAAGCATGAGCCAGTCCTCTGTACCCGCCCTCAGCTGTGTCTTAACAACCTTTCGAAGAGTGAATTGACTAACACATTCATAGCTTTATTTCTAGGTTTTCTAACCTGTTTCACTGGTTTACATATGTTCAAAGATGGACTGACTTCGAAAGGCTCACCCTTCAACAGCTCAGACAGTGTTTGCTTCTTAAAGATTCTAAGACAGCTTGAGGCATAACTGTAACATGAGTGAGGCTGGTACCAGTGTGTTTGGAAGCAGAAGAGAATGTGAGTGTGAATTCATAGATGCTTTGCCCTTGCACCAGCCACACACAGGCTGTTAGAGAGATGGGCGTGTGCAGCCAAGCTATGGTGCCAACCTTGGTATTCCACCCCAGGAGCTCATGTCTCTTCCAACCTTACATTAGTCACACACACACACACACACACAGAGTAGATATATTCGCCAGCAATGATGCAATTTAGAATCTTAACCTACTGTAAAAACAAAGCCAAAATTTTCTCAGAATTTTCAGATTCCTGGTGTGTTACTTTATGAAACTCAGAAACAATGTATGCTAGGTAATGTTAGAGTATTCAGAAGTGTGAGATTTTAAATATACTCCTAACACTCTTGACACTCTATAATTCAAACCGCTAAGATTCTTTTAAAATAATAAATCACTCTAGGTATTGTAGTTCCTACAAACAATCCTTTCTGTCCAACAGGGCCTCAGAACTGCCAGAAGCTAGAAGACCGGCTCAGAGGTCCAAACTCAGTCTCTTGCCCTCCTTCATGTGCTCGGTGATCCTCTCAAGGGGTGCGTCTCTCCCTAAGGGCAGAGAGTCCTACCTACAGTGGGAGCCCAGAGCAGGTGCAGAGTACAGCAGCATTCAGGACCCACAGGGTATGGAGGGGAGACCGAGGACAGCTCATCCTGCCAGGAAATGGCCTCAGACCCAGTCACTGAGCAGAAACACAATCCACATCGCCCCCTTGCGGCCGGAACGTCCCATCCCTCAGGCGCCGCTTGCAAGCTCTTGGGTAGTGTTTATGCAGGACTGACCATGAGCATCCCGCTGCCCTTCTCAAGCCTCTTGTTGTAGGTTATGACGCCGTGGTAGCGTGTTTCCACCTGCACTGCAACAGCTGCTTGTCAAAGAAAATCGAGTGTGGTGAGGTGCTGTTTTGTGTTCATTCTCGGAGGGGAGATTTAAAACAGCCAAGAGACCAAGGATGGACAGTCTCCTTACAAAGTGGGTGGATATAGGAGGTGCTGCCAGTGGGCCTGGTGCCAACTGGTTTATTTTTTTTTCCTTCGGAAATCTTTTGCGTCTCCCGCAGACCTTCTCAGTTTGCGGTGACCTAATACAAGTTATCGCCGAGTTTCCTGAGGAACTTTTTAGAAAGAAGCTTTCTGAAGATTTTTTTTGACACGGGTGGGTTGCAATGATTATAACCAACTTTCTGGCAAAAAAAAAAAAAGGGGGGGGGTGTCACTTCAAGCCAGGACAGGTTCACGGTGGGCAAGTGCTCTCAGCTGACAACATCCTTGTCCTGAGAATTTCTTGGTGCAGAGTTAGGGCCGCTGTCCATTGCCCCAGCAGCCTTGCTCAGCACATCCTTGGAGCATCGCCAACATCCTTGGAGCATCCCTGGACTGGTCTGTGGTGGTTTGAGTAAGAATGACGCCTACTGACTCATATATTCGAATCTTAGGGAGTGGAATTAGGACCTTGTGGAGTATGTGTGGCATTGTTAGAGGAAGTGTATCACTTGGGTGGGCCTTTGGGTTTCAAATGCGTAAATCAGGCCCAGTGGTTCTGTTCTTGCTGCCTGTGGATCCGGGTGTAGAACTCTCAGCCACCTCTCCGCCATCAAGACTGCTTGTCTTGTGTGCTCCCATGCTTCCCACCCTCATGACAGTGGAGGAAACCTCTGAACTGTAAACCAGTCCCCAAGCATGTTTTTGTTTAGTTTCTAAGAGCTGCTGTGATAATGGTGCCTCTTCACAGCAATGGGACATTGACGCGGTCCTTACAAGATTCCTGCATTTTCTGAATGATCAACTTTCTCAATGTTGTTAACATCTACTGGACTTCCTGACATTTGTCTACCCTCCAGCTTCTCAGCTGAGCTGACGTAGACAGCCTTTTGTTTTAAAGTCATTTACATGTATTTCTAGGGGCCGGGGGAGGGGGAGTACTCCTATGTGGAAACTAGGACAAAAGCAGGAGTTGGTTCTCTCCTACCCTGTGGGTTCGAATTCAGGTCATCAGAATTGGAGGTCATCAGACCTACTTTACTTGCTGAGTTCTCTCACTGGTCCTGGACCATTGCTCTTGAAGCCTCATTTTTTTTTTTTTTCTGACAGATTCAAATCCCCAACCTCAGTAGGAGGAACAGCTTATCAGAAGATTTTAGAGGTCTGACTTCCTAACAGGAACCCAGGCTCTGGAACTGATAGGAACAATCTGCATGTTATTTCGGTGCTTTGAGGTGGAGGTAGGATTGAGGATTCAGGACAAGCATGGTCACCCTAGACAGGCCTAAGCCAGCCAGGGCTACATGGAGATCCCCCCTCTCTCCACGGTGACATCCCCTCTCTACACGGAGACGCCCCCTCTCTACACGGTGATACTCTAAGTAAGGAAATAAATGTCAGAAAAAAGCCTCAATCTGATTTAACTATTTCCATTTGGTTGGGTTCTTCCTGTCCTTCTAGGGAGGAGAGCAAATGTCTCAGCTATGATCTCCTCACACTGCTTGCTCAGCTGCATCGACTCTTCCTTGTCCATTCCATGCAGCTACGCCCTCAGTGTCTACAGCAACTAACATTAGATTAGCACCTGCTGCATGAGGGAAGAGCTGGAGCAGAAACTGTCAGCATCAGGAAAACGTTAACTCGTGGTCTTGGTGGCTCACAGGTCTAAAATAGGATCCTATGCTATGCCGTGCCAGGTGTTTAAATGGAAGAACAGTAGGTGACTATACACTACAATGGTGGTTTCATTTCTCAAGTAAGGCTTGCACTTCTTTCTGGCTACTCTGCTGCCTGATACACAGTTTCCTTTCGACTTTTTACCTTCAGGATTTTCTTTCCATCTTAAGTGGCTATTTATCTTTGGGGGTAAAGTTAGCACTGGCTGAACCAATTAAGAATAAAGATATTGACAGTCAAGCAAGGCTAGGCTCCAGTCAGTAGAGAAGCAACCCTCAAAGGAAAGCCCCGAACAGTACCAGGGGAAAGGAAATCTTACTGACCCCAGGCACACAGACAGCCTGTCACTGGCTTGAACTTCTCATCAGGTATTAGTCGGAAGGAATTGGGACATAAGACTTCCAATACTGATCTATGGGAGCTAGCCCAGGAAGCTTTGAGCTGCAAATGGCTTAAACAAAGACAGAAGTGTCAGTGGTTACTTCAGTGTCTCATGATCTCATTGGGAACTGTGCTCCTCCAGAAAACCTGGGTTCCCAACAGTCACACAGCGGTTCACTGCTGTCTGTACCAGGGGATCTACTGTCCTCTGTGCACAGACGTACATACTTCAGTGCCTGGAGATGTCATTAGATCTCTGCTGTCATTCCCACCACAAGCCTCACACTCCTGCTGTTGCCTGAAGGGTCTCTAAGCCTCACAAGCTCCTGACAAAATCCAGAGGAAAAGCAAACAGACCTCTCTCATGTGCACTTCTGGAGCACAAGTACATGCTCCCAATGCATTTCCTTCACAAGGATGATCTGTACTACACTCCTTATCCAATGACTGCCAAGAGGGGATCCTAGGAATAATTAATCAATCAAATTATATCTTTGGAACTGTGCATGGGTTTGCCTCCTCCAAAGCTAGGGCAGGGAGGTTTGGAATAAAATCAGCTTTTTGCTGGAAAGGAGGAATGGGCAGTAGTGTTAATTGGTAATGATGTAGTCATAATCCTTTCCCATATAAAAATGAGCGTGCCATTCCTTGGGGCTCCCCAGTTAAGCGCACTGGTCGTTCCTTCAGAGTACTAGGTTCCCAACACTCACACGGTCATTCACAACTGTACCAGAGGATCTAATGCCTTCTGCGCACAAGTAATACATGAAGGTAATTACCCATATGCATACACATACACACACACACACAGATCAACTTCAAAAACAGAAGCACTATTCCTAACATTTTACCCACATCAGGCCCTAAATAATTTCCAGGGATAACCATCTAACCATCACAAAAGCTAGTCAATCACAGCCCGTATTGCCAAATGAGATTGAGCAAGTATGGCACAATGACCTTGACTGTACACAATTCCACACTGCCTTACTAGTTGGGGTCAGCTAGTTTTGGCAATTAGTAACTACACACCACAGATTCTACAGCCAGTAATGAAATGACAGACACTTTCTGAACTTGAAATGTCCCAGGGAACACTGTGCAGAGTTCTTAAGCCAGCTGAAGTAGGCAGGCTCCACGTGCCTCCACAGGACACTGCAAGGAGCCTTAAACATGCAACTTTGGAAATCAATAATTTATCTACGAAACAGAAAATACTCATTGCTTCCTAGTCTTATTTTCGAAGCATTCTTTTTTTGGGGTGTGTGTGTGTTGAGGCAGGGTCTCACTTTGTAGCCCTGGTTGTCCTAGAATTATGTAGACTAGGTTGACCTAGAACTCACAGAGATCTACCTCTGCCTTCCAACTACTGGGATCAAACACCTGACCCATAATATCCACCTAATACTCGGTTTTGTCAATGTTTCAGTATTGTGCTCTATTCATACAACACCACAGCTTAATGTTTTCCACCATAACGTTCTCTTCTGTTGTTCCTGTAGAAGAGACTTGGTGTGGAAAGAGCAGGCTTAGGCAGAGACCCAGATGCAGATGTACCTCTGCCTTTTATTAGCTATCTGACTGTTTAGACAAAGAACCTCCTGCCACTCCTTATCCCTGTCAGGAGATGATACTTTCTGAATTGGTTGTGAAAGCGATTATCACCAGTAAAGTACAGAATCTGTATCTAGGATCTATATAAAACCTTCTTACAGCAACTCAACAATTTAATGGATATTTACTTACCAAACAAACTGAAACCCCGAGGAGTCAAAGATCAAGTTCATTCCTGGTAACACCAGGGTAATAAATACTAACAACTACTGTAAAACAGGAGTGCTACTCCAGAAATAAGACAATGCTCCAGCCCCCAGAAGCAGAGCAGTCACCTAAGGAAAGTCAGGGGAAGCCAGCCTGACATCCTATTTGACTTAATAGGATGAAATGTACACAAGCTTTTGAGGAAGGGAACAAGGGGACCAGGCTTCAGGCTGTTGGAAGAGAAGAGAAGCTTCAGAGGCTGCTCAGGTTCATGTGATAGAACCACAGTGTGGGCTGAACTGAGGAAGAAGAATAGAGGTAGGAGAAGTGCCTGGAAAGGCAGATGGGATGGTTTCTGGAAGGGCTCATACACTGGCAAAGTCTTTTTTTCACCTAGATCTAGTAGTAAATATTTTTCTTACCACAAGATGCAGTTTTTGTGCATAGGACATGTACCAAAAAGAGTATTGAAACATTTCAAAAAATAAGGAATTCATCCTACAAAGGAAAACAAATGTCTTTTTAAGACTATTGAAGCCAGGCTTTGTTGACACAGGCCTACATAATCTCAAGTACTTGGGAGGCTGAGTCAGGATTTCAAGTTCAGGACTTATTTGACCACAGTTAGCTCAAGGCTAACCCGAGCACTTACTTGACAGAGGCCTTGTCTCAAAATGAAAGGTATACAGAGCACTTGGATCATATATGCTAGAATAACTGAATAGCATGTGTAGACTTGGCTCATGTCTATGCTAGCGTACTGAATAGCACGTGCGGCCTCAAAAAACGTTGAAAACTCACTTGATGATTCCCACTGGAAAACTACAAAATCAGATGAAATAATCATTTTTTTTAATGTCACCATCATATACCACCATAGACCAATGGGCTTGCCATTGCTACTCTAGTGGATGGCAAGCAAGTCCACTCTTGGAGCCAGAACCATTAGGTGCCCACCATGAAAGAGGCAGACAACCTGAAGTCAAACAAAACATGACAGGTGCCTGCAGTGTCATCATCATGGATAGTATAAATAAGGTTTTCACTCAGACACTGATAGGATTTGGTCAAGGTGGGTAAAAGAGGCCCACAAAAAAGGCCTTTTACAGGACTGTTGGTCTAAGAAATACAGAGAAAACATCTGCCTGGACAGTCAGTTACACTTTGCAGGAAACAGACCAGAAGAGTGCCTGGTAGGTACAAGCAACTTCTTTGTCCAGCAGGAACCGATGACCGCCTATGGTTCTTCCTTGCTCTCTGCTGGTGGAGGGGCTCCAAAGATCCTGGCAAGGAGCCCTCTGTTGGAGCGAGCTTGGTCCTGGGCAGTAGCCAGCCGAGCCCGTTCCCGCCCTCCTGGCCGTGCTGCCTTCCGGGCCCTCAGCTCCTGCTCAGTTGGACGTTGAGCAAATGTCCAGGAGCTATTCGGGCGAGCAGGATCCCATCGGCTGCAAGGAAGCGTTGTCCCCGTTCTACACTTTGAAGATAGAAATCAGTCTCTCGCTTCGCTTGGGCTACCTCTGCTCTTAGGCGCTGCCTGCGCACCTGGCGTTCGAAGGCAAGGTGTTCGCTGAGATGGGACCAAGTAAATCGATGCAAATACTGTGGGCAGGAAAACAATAAAAGGTCAAAATAAGGAAAACCAGGATGGGAGAAGAAACTGAGAGTTGCTTATAGCAGGAGGGAAGGATGAAATTATGGCTGAGAAACCTAGACCCTCACCTTGAGGTTCCACAAGTCATAACGGAAGGGACTGCGTCTGCGAGCACCCATAGGCGTGTTATGTAGACTGGCTGCCACTCGCTTGGCTATGCGCTTGTCCCGGAACTCCACCCAGCCTTCGGTGTAGTCCTTGCTGTATTTGGCTGCCTTCTTTCCTCCTGCGGCTGCTGCTGCCTTCTTCTTGCGTCTCACAAAACGGTCTGTGGGTCAGACACAACGAACATCCTAGTCAAAAAGGCTAATGCAGCACCCATCGAGACATCTCCTTTTGGCAAGAAGTCCAAACCCGCTAGCTCAGGTGCTACTTCACAATTGTGGATGGAAAAGGACTACCTGTAAGGTGCAGCCTCTCTTTTCTTTAACTCATACCTCTCTTCAATCGGCAACTCCTCGATCACTAAGAGCTACACCAATTCCCACCTCCATTTCCAAGTTGTGCATGTGAAAGAGACTACAGGAGAATAATCATACACCGTTTCAGGGACTATTTGAAAATCAGGAGTTTCTTTCAGGCTTAATATTGCACACTTTCTATCCGCCCACCCTCTCCATTTTCCTTATCCCACCCTACCCAAGAGACTTGAGTGTTACAGATTTAGTAGCAAGTAGGGAGTCAGAGCTTCCAAAAGCCAGCACACACACTTAATCCATACAGTCAAGGCAATAAGTCGTGTCCACCTGCCTGAATCGCTACCCTCTCTTTTCGACGCAAGTCTTACCCTCGGCCTGGAAGAAAACGCGTCCCACCTCACCGTAGGCGCTGAGCAGGTTGCGTACGTGCAGGGGCCGGAATCGCGGAGGGACGTGACCCAGGTACACAATGCCCGGCACCACCTTCTTCTTGCTGCCGCTACTGCAGGCCGCCTCCTCGGGCTCCTCGGGCTCCTCCTCCTCTGCATTCGACTCTGCCTCTTCCAGCGATTCTCCCTTCATTGCTGCCTTCTGCTCCTCCACCGACTCCGCGGATTTCATGACGGCGGAAACGAGGAGCACGACATCCGTATATCCGTCGCCATCAGATGACGCCTACCCTGCGAGCCGAGGAGCACGACTGCCGTAAATCTGTCGCCATCAGATGACGCCTACCCTGCGAGCCGACCTGAGATCAGAACCAGGTGGCCTATGACACAAATCCTGTGTGCCGATCTGCGGCGAGGGGTTGGGCAAGCTCGTGACGACCATTAAAAAGGCGGTGTAGTGGATTGCCGGGAGGCGGAGCGGATAGGACAAACCCGACAGGCGGTTCAGAGCTGGATTCTGGGTTGAGGCGGGGCGGGGACCAGCCGAAGAGGCGGGGCCTCAGGAAGTGGGTCCTGATAATGCCAGCTCCACCGGACGGAAGAGACCTCTCGCCGCATATTTTTATTTTATTATTATTATTAATTTTTTTTTGCCTGCACACGTTAAGTGTGTGTCGTGGTGCCTCTAGCGGGGTTTTTGCAGAATGTGTTGGGGGAGTTTGAACAGAATTTTATTGTAGAACGGCAGGGCGAATGTAGCTGACGGGGTAACTCCCTTTTGTAAAAAGCTTTATGAAGTTCGATTTGTAAATTTCAATGTGAGCTTCGAAGCTTTACTTATTTGAAATTTTACCTGAGTTTTAAACGTCTTAAGATTAAAGTTTTTTAAGCAGCTTGTAAATTTGCACATATAGTTTTGGAATTTTATTTGGATTTGTGCTTTTAAGTTTTACACGCGTCTCTGGTAATTTTAAGTTCCACTTTTATAATATTTAAATCGGCAAACGTTTGGGTTATTGAAATAACTTGTTTGACCACTTGTGCTCCAATCTATTTCAAGTTGAACACGGTGCGGAGTAGCTGCACTCAGTTCGGCTCTGGCTACGCTTCGGTCAGTGGCCCGCGCATCCTCGGGACAGCCGCCAGGGGGCGCGGCCTGCAACTCGGTGCCTGCGCCTCTAAGAGGTCAGACCTCCTACCGGGATCTACGCCCCAGGGCCCAGCCACGCGGTGGCCGCCGTGCCTCAGACCCCGAAGGCCAGACGCTAAGAGCGATGCTGCAAGAAATCGTGTACTAGCCGTCCCTCCTGCTTTGTGGACAGAACCCAGGGCGACCTTTAAGACTTAAGTTTTCATAATTTCTTATCCTCCATCTGTCATGTCCCTCCTTTTATATATAATAAACTTTCTCCTCCATCATACACCTAGGAGCAGTCATATTCTTTTCCTTCCTTTTTCTTTTTTCATTCAACCCCTACTTTTAATTTTTAACTGACTAGTTCACACGGCAATGGTGACACTTAAGACCGCCTCATAGGGTTACTTCAAGACGTTGTGTGTGGGTCCTGAAGTAACATCCTTCACGCGTTACTTCAAAAGGCACTTGTGAAGAACAAGCAAGACCATCCCGAGTGCTTGTGTGCTCGATAGGCGGCAACACCTTGTGCTACTTCTCTACTTCGTGTGTGTTTGGAATTATTAATAAAAATGTTTATACACATTAAATGCCAAGTAAACTAGGGGTAGGGGCAACCGTGTAATCGTCAGCTCTTGGGAAGTGGATAAAGGAAAGTTCTGGGCTAGCCTGGGCTACATGAGAGAGACCCTTTAAACTTTTTAATTAATATTTTAAAAAGTACGAACATAGTAGAGAATCATAAAGAATCATTGGCTCACCAATGAATGAAAGTACAAAATCGTGACGCAAGGCATCTTTTCATTGTTAACACTTTTTATGGCCCACTCTGAATTTCGTGAAGAGTAACTTGAAGAAAACTTTTATTGTTTGTCTTCTTTGTACAGCGTTTGAGGGTTGTCATTTGTTTGCTTATTCCATCCAAGTTCTCCAAGTTTATGTATATCTTCACTTAAAAGCCATGTGGATCCAGCCCTGATGAGATCTTTTCAAAAAGCTGCCTCCTTCGAGCCGGATTCGAACCAGCGACCTAAGGATTACCAGGCTAAACCTACAGTCCTCCGCTCTACCAACTGAGCTACCGAAGGAAGATACCCCAGTCTTCTTTGAGATTTGTAAAATAGCTGGTGCATTTGTTCTAACTTTTTAAACAGACTACAAGGAAGTGTTTTTGAGGTACCAGAAGATTTTAAAATAAATTTAGCTAGTGATTACACACAAGTGTTTAAGAACATCTTTTGGATGTGTGTTTTTAATGTATAAGAGTTTCAAATAGATTTAAAAAAAAATGCTCCTAGGAAACTTCATGCACAGACAGGACCATCCCAGGTGTGCTGGATGTGCTGGACAGCAGTCCAGTCTCCTTAGCACCTCCTTTCTCTATTAAAAGTGAGTGACAATGACGATGCCATAGACAGACAATGCCATCCTGAAGCAGAGCCGTTGCCCAGTTCACCAGACAAACACATGATTCTCCTTTCTGAAGAAGGAAAACCAGGAGGAGACACAAAACTTGAGAGGCTTTTGACATGTATCTTGCAAAGGAGTGGTACACACTATTTTGCACAATTGCAGTGGGTAAATAAGTGAAACATTACACATACACGTCAAACAATAATTATAACTATTTCATTTTTGAGTATTCTGTCATGCTTGGCTAACAAGCACCTATGGTGCCATTCAGCTCCTGATCTTAAGGAAAATGAGTACCGTTGGGGAAAACAAGAAGCCAACCTGGGATATTTTATGGAATTATAAAAACCTCTCTAGTATGTTTATCTATGAAAGACCATCTAATTAAGATTAAAGGTTTAAACTCAATATACTTTGTATGCATACATTTGAGTTTCTTCAAATGTGAACTTCTAAACATCCTAAGTATAAAATTAGTACTGGTGACTTTATACTTTCTTTAGACAATTGAGCTGAAAAGTAGATTCAAACCAGCGACCTAAGGATAGCAACAACCACCTACAGTCCTCCGCTCCACCAACTGAGGTATCAAAGGAAATTACTGGAGTCCTTATGATTTATGAAATAGCTGGTTGGTTTGTTCTATTTTCCTATTCACATTAAAAGCAGACAACCACCAAGAAAGCCTTTTAAGATACTAAAATATTGCCCTCCATGCAATTCTCCTACTGTGCTCCTGTCTCCTCTCTATGAAAAGTGACAGAAAATGAGAACAATATCATAGACAGACAATACCATCTTGTAGCAGAGCTATTGCCCAGTTCACCAGAGAAAGACTGAATCTCTTTTCTGAAGAACAAGGAAAGTCAAGGGTGAATGCATGAGACACAAAACTTGAGAGGCCTTTGATATGCGTTGTGTTTTACTTTGGTTTATATTGCTGTGTTAAAATGCTATGACCAAAAGCAACTTGGGAAGAAAAGATTAATTCAACTTAAAAGGGAAGCTTGACCCAAACTCAAGCAAGGCAGGCACTTGGAGGCAGAAACTGAAACAGAAAACATGAAGGAATGTTGCTTACTGGCTTACTCACTATGGCTTGCTCAGTTGGCTATATAACCCAGGACCATTTGCCCAGGGGTTTTACCAACCACAGTGGGCTGAGCCATTCCACATCAATCATTAATCATGAAAATGCCTTCTCAGACTTGCCTTCAGGCCAATCTGATAGAAGCTTTGTCTCAACTGAGGTTCCCTCTTCCAGATAACTAGCTTGTGTCAAGTTGACATAAACTAAGCAATACAGCATGTATTTAGGAATAGAGTAACCCATGTTATATTGCACAATTATACTAGAGCAAGCAAAGCATAACACATACCTCAAACTTAATAAATTAAATCATTCCATTTTTAAGTACACTGTTATGTTTGGCTAGCAACCATCTATGGTGCCACTCAGCTTCCTGGTGCCCTAAGACAGAAAAATGAGTATTTTGGGAAAACATAGGAAGCCATCAGGCAGACTTTTATTTATTTGTTGGAATTTATAAATTTTAAAGTTTATTAATTATGAAAGGTAAGGCTATCGTATAACATTTATGGGAATATTTCTAGTATTTTATCTATAAAAGATCATCACATTAAAATTAAAATTCTTTCCCAGTGAAGAATTCTTGCATTTTAATTCCTATTCTAGTCCCCAAGCTTTGTGAAGGTGAACCCACTGGTGCTGGCTGAAAAAGAGAAGAAAATTTGTTCCAGGAAGATTTCCTGAGGGATTACCACAGTTTCTGGAGAAATCGTCAACACTTTTCTGATCAGGCGCCTCTTCTCACCCACCGAAGACGCCTCATCTTCACAGGTAGTGTGGGCTGAGCTGGTGGCACGAGCAATTTCTGGAGCTGAGGCATGTCCAGCAAGAGCGAGGTGTCTGGAAGGATCCAGAGAGCATTCGGCTAGAAGCAGAGACAGCAGAGGAGAGAAGGTGGGGAGCCAAGGGAAGGCTGTAAGGAGCTGGAACAGCCTAGGTGCACCAGAAGTCCTCTGAGAAAGAAAAACCAAAACACGTACATCAACAGCAAAAGCAGACACTGCCGATATTTACGAGCTCTGCCTCGATTCTCCTGCTTCAACTCTCCAGTTGCCAAGATCTCAGGCACCCATCACCCTTCGTTTTGATAGACTATTTATTCTTCTATCGTCTGCGCCCACAGTTGGGAGGAGAAAGGAGAGGAACATTGATCGGGTCCGTCTTTTATACCTTCACGCCGACGTTTTCTCAATCCTACAGTCCCAAGTGAAAATACCACACGTTAGCTATATGTAGAACCATCAGAGTTGGGAGGATTGTGTTGTGGGACACATCGTGCAAAAGTGCTGAGTTGATGATTTTATCTGGGAAACAGTACCTGACACTTTGAGGTAAGATGATCTTCCTATTTGACCACACGCGTTCTACACAGGTTGTACGTACTTCAGGTGAGATTGTTGTGCTGTAACATTGCCCATCAAAATACTCATCCTTCGAGCCGGATTCGAACCAGCGACCTAAGGATACCCAGACGGGTCAAATTCCACTACAGTCCTCCGCTCTACCAACTGAGCTATCGAAGGATACGATAATGCAGCTCTTAACGATGTTATATCATAATGATCTCTATTTTGCTGCGTCAAATATGTAACTTTTTAAAGTAATCTTCTTAGACATTGGACATATTCTATATAATGATGCTGGTAGTTTTGAGGATATATTTAAACAACAACAAAAACAAAACCTAGTAAAAGTCTCTGTCCTCCATCTTCCCCTAGATATTCTGTAGCCTGTCATGTCTGATTACTTCCTTTCTCTTAGATTTGTCTAAGTTTGCTAGATAAATGATATGGTTGCATTAAGTAGGAAGCAAATGAAGAAGACAGTTGTGGGTTGTGTACAGCAATGGCCAGTGTACTTTGGTGCCCTGACACTTCTTCCTGAAAGTCAGGAACCGGCACCATTTAAAAGCTGCCAAAACTTAGTGTGACTTGTAAGATATTACTCACCTTTGACCATCTCTGGAAACTGAGAGTTTGGAACGTTAACACCTTATCCAGTGTTACTGAAAACCCAAATTTTGTTCCTGCTGAAGACCTCATACTGCAAGTGTAGTTATGCCAGCAGATGGATCTGTGCCTTGGGAATGGGTTAACCTTTCGATCCCATTCCACACCTGCACTTCTCACAGTCATTTGAAGAATAAATAGAGGCCAGAGTGGGCAGATTCTGTCCAGTAAGGAGAAAGAATCTAGACAGTGGTAAATACCAGGCAAAATCTATGGGAGGAATAGTAGTGGAATTCTATACACAATTTCAGCAACTGAGATTTAAAATCTCTTGCGTGAAGGGAGCTTTTTCCTATCAAAGTCATTCGCATCCCCTTTTTGTCAACCCTGACTGTAATGAATAGACAAAAGAGGAAAGCAAAGGTTAAGGGTGATCTAAAGGCCCTGGAAAGGGCTGGTATAGGGCCTTGCACAGCTCAGAGACATAGGGCCAGGTTTTAGAGTGTGTGTTTCTTTTTCCTTTCTTTCCTTTTCCAATTCGTTTATTCATATTTATAGGGTTTTCTTTTCTAGCTCTGATTGGCCTGGTATTCATGTAGTAACTCAGGCAGGTCTCCAACTCAGGTGCCCAGCTGTCGAGATTATACAACACCACAGCCGGCTGTAGAATCATTGACTTAAATATGATATTTTACCTTACCCCTTTCAATTTTTATTATCTTGCTCTGTCTTTATTGAGTTTTAGAAAATAATCATTAAGTCCACAAGAGGAAGTTTCTTTTGATGACCTTTCAGGAGAAGAGGCGACTGGATCTGTGCTTGTTGAATAGGGAGCTCATCTGCTCTTCTCATATATAAATCATTATATAGACAGGCCTCTAGTAAGGCCTAGCCACCTCCCTGCTCTCAATCAGAGCTCTGTCTAGGACCTAGAACCACACGGAGACTCGGCACTCCGTAACTCGAGGAAAAGAGCAAATACTTTGCAAAGACTTCTCTAGTCTGTAATCACAAATATATCTACTTCTAGCCGAAGGTAGTGGGACATTCCTGATAGAAAGCAGGAGGCTCATCGCTTCTGAGTCATCTTCAACTACACAGTGAGTTTAAGGCCCGAGAGGGCTACATGGTTCTGCCTCAAAATGATCAGCTTGTCAGTATTTACTTTGGAACAGTAACTTTGAAACTCCTCGAAATCGTGCCTACAGAAACCAGAGGGAAGAGAAATTAAACGGGACAAACGCCTCCACTCTTGGCCATGTGGTCTTCGGTGGTGATAAAAAAAGAAAAGGAAAGGAAAAAAGAAAAAGGAAAAGGAAAAAAGCTGGACAACGCTCCTGGAGAGAGCATTCGTAGAGCTGTACCGGACAGAGTCGGTTTCCGGACCCAACTGCATCTGTCGTAGAAGTTACAGGATTGAGGACTGATGCGGACGAGGAAACTACATTACTTTTCTTGACCGAATGCTTAATTCCTATCTGGCATCTGGTCTCTGTACATAGGATCCCATCGTTAAGTGGGGTCAGCGTTGTTTCAGAGACCTCCCTGTCCTGGCCCACTGTACTCACCCCTGCGCCCTCTGCAGACCAGGCTGCTGTCTGCCATCGGTACAGGGCCAAGTCCCCCGGGCTGCTCCGTGACTTCCAAACTACAATCCCACACTTCTAGCTACGGTTTGCTCTGTAATCTAAACTGGCCTCAAAGAGAAGGGAATTCTCAGGACCCCTTCTCTTTCCCCTCGCCGGCAGTTCTGGGATTGAGGGACTCCACATCCAGCTCAGGAAAAACTTTCTTAAATACGATATCTTGCCTTCTCCATTTCGATTTTATCATCTTGTTACGATTTAATTGGGCTTTAAAAGAATAATATTACCACCACCACCCCCCAAAAAATTCTGATGGACTGAAAAATGCTAGTGTTGAATTATGTCCTGATATCAAAAGGGAGCGAGGCAGGGCGCTCACACCACCGGTTGGGGAATTAGCTCAAATGGTAGAGCGCTCGCTTAGCATGCGAGAGGTAGCGGGATCGATGCCCGCATTCTCCAGTTTTTAAATTTTCGTTTTAAATAGTCAATTGGTTTCTGTCTTTTTTATTATACCTTGCTAGAGAGAGAAAGCCCTACAAAGGGCACTAAACCCAGTCAGTCAAAAGACTCTTCTTAATTTCAATGGTCAGGCTTCGGAGATCAGTTTGCAACCCGAAAGGGCCTAGTTCCACACATTGTTTTCTCGGAAACGGCCGAGAGATTTGAGATTTCACGCACGATTTTGAGATATGGAGTTTTATCACTGCCGAGGGTATTTCCAGAGGTTGGGCGTTAATACTATCTTTTTATTCACCTATTTCCCGTGTTCCTATGACGTTCTCACAGCTGTAGCAAACGCATTCCCCTTTTAATGAGTTGGGGAAGTATTAAATCGTCCATAGGTGTGTTTGCGTCTGGATTGATTATTTGCCTCAGTTCACCCTAGAGCGATGGCCAGTACTGTACTATCCCGGAATACCGTCCAAGATATGGAAAAAAAAAAAAAAAGGGACTCTATCTAGGTTAGAACTCTTTGTGCCTTGTAGAGAAGCCTGGTTCAGGACTATCTAATAAAATTTTATCTGAGACCCAAACATTATCTTTGAAAAGAAAAATGGGCTTTTTTTTTTTTCTCCTTTTTCTTTTTTCTTTTTTGCCCCTAACTCTTTCAAAACACGAGCTCTTCCGGAGCTGCCAGCTCAGACCAGTCTTCAACTATCCTGGCCTCGTGTTTTTTCATGCTGTTAAGATCGTTATGATTTACATCAAAATTTGAAAATAACTTGCTTTGAGAATTAAAGTTCTGACACATGGGATGGAAGGTACAAGAAATTGCAAAACGCAAAACTTTTGTACAACTTCGGTATATTTCTCTAAAATCTTTGTCAGTTGCTTTGTCTTGCTTGATATTAATCTCTCATTGACACTCTTCCACAGATATCTGTGATCACATTTTTGAAAGCAAGAGTAACATACTATAATAAGATTAGCACAAAATTAGCAAATACATTCCTCTGCTACGTTAGATCTCTTTTGAATTAATCTCCTTTTGCACCCCACCCAAAAAAAAAAAACAAACAAAAAACCCAACGAAACAAAACCCTGCCACTTCTTTTCTAGCAATGCTTTTTGTTTTGTTTTGTTTTGTTTTGTTTTTGAGAGAAAGGCTCACTTTGTGGCCCGGGCTGGCCTGAGACTCGTGGACGATCAACTTGCTGTTACACCCGCCTAGCAGTGTTTTAAAGCCCCTGCAGTACATTAAAATAGCTGAGTTTCTTTTGAAATAAGCATCGTCTAGGTTGTAAAATATCTCCAGGTGATTCTAACATGCATCAATTTTTATCTGTCGCTTGAAAAAAAAAACACCGCCGCCCCCACGCCTCAAAAAAAAAAAAAAACCCACCAAAGCAAACAAACAAAATACACGGTAGTGTAATTAAACCGAAAAGACGGAATAGACAGGATTTCCCTCACAGTCAGGGGCGCTGTGAAGCTGCGGGCTGCTGAGCGTTAGCCTGAAGTCCGGCTGCTGAGAACGCTCTAACCACTGGGGGGCGCGCGTGCCCCACCGATAACCAGGAGCCTCGTAGTCGCTCCGAGGCCCGCGGTGGGTTGAGGGTGCGCACCCGGCTCTAGACCGGAGGCCTAGAAGACGGACGGGTGTCTTTCTTCAGGAGTACGGAGATCTCCACGATGGCATTACATGATCTATGAAGCCACGGCCTGTTTGTACTAAAAATCCTTTCAGAGAACAATTTTTAAAACTCAAATTCACTTCCTTGCTCGCACAGAATAGCGTTAAAATGATTCAAATATTGAAGATACCGCTTAACTCTCTTGGGGGTGCGCAGCAGAGGGGGTGTGGGGAGGGAAAAAAGAAAAAAAAAAGACAAGGACTCCTTCGAGCCGGATTCGAACCAGCGACCTAAGGATGCCTACAGTGCTCAACTACAGTCCTCCGCTCTACCAACTGAGCTATCGAAGGACCCGTGTTGGCCTTTTGTCCCACTGGGGATGCCATCTCTGCGCAAGGTTTAATTGTGCAAGAAGTGACAGCTGTCTCTTTTTGATTTGTATTCATTTATTTATTTATTTATCTTTTAAGATTCAACGCCTCTTCGGAAGCAAATTTCCGCGATTTGGTGCCTTGGCCCCAGAAGAAAATGGTCATACATGCGTAAAGAAATCCAACGAAACAGAAGTAGAACTATTTAGAACTTAGAGAGGAACAACTTTATCAGCAAGATTTGAATTGTGTTAATCTGCAGTTGGCAGCAGCACTCATACGAGGTCCTAATGCAGCACCAGGAAGTCAGGGGCAGGAGTCGTCTCTATGACCTCTAAGCCCAGCCTGGTCAACGTAGAGAATTCAGGGCCATCCAAAGCTGCATAGCGAAAGCCTGTGTAAACAAACAAAAACACGATACGATAGGATAAGATAAAATGAATAAATGAATAAAAATAAGACTCTATGGGTGGAGAAGGAGCATCCCAAAATGTCCTCTAACTGACATTCATTCTTGTCAAATAACAAGGAGGCTACATTAATTTCTAATTTAAAAAAATTATCAATGTGAAGTTTATATAGTTTTAAATTATCAGTCTCCACGCTGGATCCAAGTAAATTCAAATGTAAATTAATTTTATCGTGTTAGCATTTCTTCTGGCTTCCTTGAAATCATCAGGAGTTTCAAGTGGCTCATATTCTTCCTTGTTAATGACACATCAAAAACTCGTTTTATTCTTCTCCAAATTCTATTAAAGATCCTTGTGTTGTTATACAGTGGAGGCACACACACAGGCAAACTACTTCCCACCACCACCACCCCTCTCCAGCCAACTAGACCATTAAGCCCAGTGTCCACTCTCCTGAAGCACAATGAAAGAGTTCTCTGCTACTGCTCAGTGTTGGGTGGGGACTCGTTGTTTTGTCTATTTCCTTGAACAAGAATAAGAAGCAGATTATTAATCACTTAGCTGAGCACTAACAAGAAATATCATAGTAAATTAAATATAACATTTTATCTCTTCCTGAACCCCAGCTGATTGAATGAGTGATCTTATTTCAGCTTATTATAGTTGTATTTAATATTATCCATTTTGTCTAAATACACTTTCAGAGGCTCAAGTCCATGATTGTTGTTTAATCTAAAATGAGCATTTGCCAAAAGAATAAATAAATTCTTGAGAGGATACAACTCCTTTTGCTCAAAGCCTAGTGTTCTTTCCCAAACCAAACATGGTTCCCGCTACCACCTGAAGGATCCTGAGCAGTAGCTCTCCTCCAGTTCACTCCTTCCTGTGTGGCAGGGTGGAAATCCATTTAAAGGGAGCAAACAGTCTATTTTCTGCGCCTCCATCCAGACATCTTTCCAAGAGGTCACACCCAAACCAATTACATTCCCCATGGAGGCGGTCATGACCTATGATCCCAAAAGATGGCTGAAGTCCTTCTTTACATGCTGTTCCTTTCTCTCCTGACTGCTTGGGTAACCATTCCTGAGCAGAGGGTTTCCTCTTCTCTGCGTGCAACTAAGCCCAGCTTGAAACAGGTTTCCAAGTCTGCCCTGCACCTCTGTATGTGTTTCGTGTCTCTCAAATTGCCAAGGCTTTCTAAAGTACACATCTGCCTTCATGGATGGACCAAACAAACACTGTCCCTGAACAGGCTAAGTAGTTCATAGAGATTGTTTCAACCTACGCCCTTCATCCAGAACCTTGCTCGATCTAGAAGTAACCCTACCCTATGTTCCTGCAGATGTCTCCCGCTGGGTTTTGCTTCTTGCTTTCTCACCAAGTACCCAGTAAACTGCCTGCAGATGATCTCTTAGGAGGAAATCTTACATGAACAAGATTTTTTTTTAAAGTCATTTCAATCACATTTGCTAAACATGATATATGCATAAAAGATGGTGAGCATGTTATAAAGGGAAGTCACCTAAGGCAAGCGTTCAAGTGCCTCCCACAAACCAGGCGAAGCTCCAGAATGACAAAACAGCACAGGTTGTTTTGGTTGGTTGTGTCTTCCTGTTGTGAACTGAACTGTGTCTGCATGAAATTCATAGCATGAAGCCTTAACCCTCAGTGTGACTATATTTGAAGGAAAAAAATAATTCAAATTAAATCAAGGAAAGACTTCAGGCAACAGAATTGAATCCTCAAAAGACCCTACCAGAGAGCTTGTGCCCCACCCCAAAACAATCAGAGCTTTGAGGATGGGCTTCCTTTTCCCCCACTAGAATCAATCTTTTTATTTAAGTCACCTGTAATCACCTAATTACATTCCTCAATCCATTTGAAAGACATCATGGCTTCGAGCACTGTCAGTTAAATCTACTGTTTATATTTGATTCCCAATTTCACTGTCTACATGCGAGCAACATCACCAAATCTAGGGTGTCAGTCCTGATAGTTTATAACACAAGATTGTGTTTGCCAGACCTGAGGAGCTGCCTTTCTGAATAGGTAGCTTGTGAACTGTTTTTGGTCTATGGAATACCTGGAATATGAAATGAAATAACATATCAAATGGAAAGATAATAATGTTCTGTTCTTAGGTAAAGAAAAGGGGAAAGCTTGTATGGGAAAAGGTGGGGAGTACTCGTGACCTTGCACTCAGAGGTGAGTGTTCTTTGAATGCAATCTCCTGGCATCTGGGAAGGTTTAATGAGCTATTGAGACCTAATCAGATTTTTGCAGTGAAGTAACTATTACCATTAAGCCCATCTGCTTTGATTATATACAGTTAAGTCAACTTTGGGTAAGCATTTGGTCTTTCCAAATTTGAAAGCAATTGAAAAATACATTTAACCACATAGTTATATATTTATCAAGTTGACGTTCTCGAATCTGAACGGTCGATTAAAATCTACAAGGCAATCCCCACGGACTCAGCCTCTCTGTCAACAAAAGCCTCCTCACAGAGCTTGTCTGCATTATCGTTCCCTTCAGGTCTGTTCTTGACACAAAGAGCAAGGAAGGCGGCAGAGTTAGCCAGTGGTGGAAACACCAGCAGAAGGCAGTGCGTCACAGAGAAGACGGCCCCCTGGGTGATGCCTGAGGCTGTGGAATCGAGCTCCTTTAGGACTGTGCTCAGAGCCAAGTTAGCAACAAGGTCTGGAGCTCTGGAAAAACATACTGATTGCAGGAAACATTTTGTGGTTTATCAAGGAGAGAGGGTGGGAGAGTAGGTAAGAAGTAGTGAAGGAGAAGAGGAGAGGAGCTGGGAGAGGAGAAAGAGGGAAGGGAGAGGAGAGAAGAGAGAGGAGGGAAGGGAAAGGGAGAGAGGAGAGGAGAGGAGGGGAGGGGAGAGAGGAGAAAAAGTAAGAGAATTCCAGAGAGAAAGAGAAATAGAAAAACGAAAGAAAGATGGACATCAGTGGATGAAAATGGAAAAGTAAAGTAGGTGGAATACATGGTTCTAATTGACTGCAACATTTTTATTATTAGATTTTCGTCTTATCTTACCTAGAAAATTAATATAAACGAAATAAAATCTGGAATTCGTGGCTACCCTAAGTGGGTAGGAAGCAAGTGTTCTCCATAGTTTATTGGAGAAAGTGTTCTCTCGTGTGCCCGGCTAGCTCAGTCGGTAGAGCATGAGACTCTTAATCTCAGGGTCGTGGGTTCGAGCCCCACGTTGGGCGCAGGGTTTTTGTTTTAAAGTTTGCGACAATTCAATTTTTATGTATTATTATTATGACGTTTATTACTAAAAACAAAAATTACTTTCAGAACCGGCAGGTTTTTAAAAACCAATTCTAAATTATGGCAACACCATGACCAGCTGTGGTACTGGACGTTACACCAAGCAGTTGTACACCTTTTGCAGAATTTAGCTTTGGAAGGCATGGAGCTCGCTGGTCTAAGGAGACTCAGAGACTGACGGGAGAGAAAACTGAAAGTCTATCTGAAAAAGACTGGTTTTAATTAAAAGAGAGCTCAAGATACAAAACAGAACTGAGTGTTTAGAAAGAAAACTACTTACTTGCAAAATAGAGTGCAGCATTTCCCATTAAATTAAAAATTTCGAATTCGATGGCAGGAGACAGAAGACACTACTAAAACTCGGGCTCGTCCGGGATTTGAACCCGGGACCTCTCGCACCCTAAGCGAGAATCATACCCCTAGACCAACGAGCCATACGTTGCAAAGCCTTTTCATTTTCTTATTACTTAAACGGTTTTTGATACTGCTTGGTAGATATTTAGCAAATATATTTTAATTTTATGATTCATATATACACACATGCGTTAAGCCAGGTTACATGACCCTCTGGACGTTCCTTCGCTAAATCTCTAAGGACTGTACAAACACCTCTTGACCCACCCTTGTAAGAGGGTGTTTATTAAAACATCGCGGTGTTTATTAAAAATACAGAGAACCTAATTCCTTCTCGGATTTAGTTAGTCGGTATCTGGAAGCTCAAAAGACCCCATTTCTGAGCAACTCCGAAACCGAGCCACAGGTGTCAGTGGGGGGCTGCACTGGCCCTAAACACACCTGGACCTCACGACTTGACCCGGGAATTTTCCACAAGCGATAATACGACAGGTGAAACGTAGAGGATAATAGAATTGGGATCTTGAAAGAAGATAGAAAGAAAATGGGTCTAATGAATGGAGAGGGAAAGCATCAAGAAATGCACTGCGTAGCTTCACAGAACCGGATCAACACGCTGATGGGCTAAAGCAGATACTGTAAAAGGGCTTAGCCTTTTCTGAGATGAGAAATCAAACGTAGGAGAGAGAGAGAGAGAGAGAGGGGGGGGGGGGGAGCAAGGAAGGGGGGGAAGAAGGAGAAGGTTCCAGGAAGGGAGGGAGGGAGGGAAAGGAAGAAAGAGAGGAAGGAAGGCAAGAGAGGGAGGCAGGGAGAGAGGCAGAGAGGGAAAAAGGGAAAGATTCTCTACAACCGTGGGATTCCCAACTTGAACTGGCCCCAGCAGAGACACTGAGTACTGTCTGCACACACTGAGCTTGAGTGCCAGTACTGGGAACTCTGTTTACAGACCATTCCGAGGTCAAAGTTTAGGTATTCAACAAAAAGATGACACACATTTTTCTTCTAATGAATTCTGACGCAACTCGCAAGATGTTATGTATGTTCTGCCTGTCTAATTACTGAACATTTTGAGCAGGAAATAAAGGGCCTCTTATAATTTAGCTAAGGGAGATGGACGCATTGCAAAACATCGGTGTCAAAGTTTCAGCGGTTTTTCTCTAACAGAGACAAGTAATACAAAGTTGGTGAAGACACCAGGCGGGAAAAACACACGATGGCCCGTACGGGGATCGAACCCGCGACCTTGGCGTTATTAGCACCACGCTCTAACCAACTGAGCTAACCGGCCAGCCGTTAGAAGAGGTTCGCAAATTTTCTATAACAAGTTTGTTCGTCATTCTTTCTCTGCTTTTGTTCAAGGTTCTGTTGTATATCCAGGCTGTTAAATTTGCCTTTGATGAGCTAAATTTTCCTCTTTTCTTCATCGCTATACTGAAATTTTTGGGCTATGACACACGGGATTAGCGACATCGTATCACCGTTGCTGTGTTTTAAAGACAATATTACTTCTTCCCTAAAGGCCAACTGTACACCACCAATAACCATTCATAGGGTGTGTTTTTCCACGCACTAGGATCCATTTGTTTCAGACAAAGTGATATTAAAATACTTTAAAGCAGTTCTAGGTCCCTCGCTGCTGATATCCGTCTCTATTCGTCGTAGTTTAAAAAAATATTGTAGAAAGCAAATGTAGAGCAGGGACTAATACATAATACATGGTTTGACGTTTTCATCCTTGGGCAAAACAGGACTGGAGATGCCGGGGATCGAACCCGGGGCCTCATACATGCGAAGCATGCGCTCTACCACTGAGCTACATCCCCAGCTGCTGCTGTTGGAGCTTTGTGACTCTCTCCAATTTTTGAAATTGTTCTTTTTTTTTTTTTTTCCCCCTTCTAAAACAAGAATTATGGGATGGTTTTAGTTTTGTTTCTTTGCAAAACCAAATCCCGAAAATGTTAGAGAAACAACAATTACTGGCTTTTCAAGTGCGAGAGACCTTCTAGCCATTGGATACTGATCAATTCACTACCTGTGCAAAAGAACAATCTGGAAATCCTACAAGGAATAGGGGAGAATCCTTTCTTAAAAGTTTCTTTCCTTTGTATTTTTTTCAAAAGCAGCAAAAGCCAAGGATTTTTAAATAAACAGCTGCTTCCACCCCTGTCCCACCTCTAATTTCACATTCGAATGAGTAGTCAAAACAATTCAGTTTTTCCCTTACAAGCTCCAGCAACAGATCTACTTACTCTTGAAAGTTGATTTGCTTGGACCCAAATATAGAGCAACAGCTCTGATCACCAAATGCTAAACAACAAAAACTGGGATATTCCTGTCTTATGCTGCAACAAGAGATTGGCCCAAACAGTGTGACAGAGAACTTGAAACAACAGTCCTCAATCTATGGGATATGACATTTTGGGGGTTAAAGGACCCTTTGAGGGGGCGGCCTGAAACCATCTGCATATTAAATGTTTTTATTTCAATTCATAACAATAGCAAAAACTACAGTTGTGATTTTTATGGCTAGGGGTCAATACAACATGAAGAACTGTGTTAAAGTTTTATTTTGATACTTAAAGAACTCCAATTCAAAAACTGTTACTTTTAAAACTAAATCTAACAAGAATAAACTATAAAATTTAACCTTATAAAACCTACTTACTTATTGTAAACTATAAGTATTTGATAATTAAAACATGCAAGTTAATGGTCCTTATAAATGATTAAATTCTGTAATGTGTTCAGGACTAGACGTGTAGTCATGATAGGTGCTAATATAGTTAATTACAAAGTAAGTCATATTTAGCCTCCTGGATATGTTTTAAAGGTTAAGCCTGAGAAAGATATCTTAAAATACCAAAAAAAGTTTGTCTAGCTCAGGTATACTTAATAGATTCTGCTCTTTAAACCCTTCAGAGATCTGCTAAAATGGCTTTAATTTAATTAAAAATTTAATGTTTAATGACAAAACTTACTATAACAAACAGAGATCCCAGACCCTAACAGTGAACCCAAGACCTCCAAGGAAGATGATGGGGCAAAAAAACTTCACCTAGATTGTGGTAACGCTAAACACTGGGCAAAACTGCCTCAAATGGCTCACCTGCTGCCTCAGCACCTGCCTGAACTGTGAACCAAACAAGACACTGGAGTGTGGATCACCCTGCTTTGGCTGGATGGAGCAAGGTCAATCTCTCTAAGTCCTTTTCCACAGAAAAGTACATTCTGTCCTGGCAGCTAAAGACTGGCATTGCCTTGAAACCTCTGTCCTGCAACGAGGCCAGAGAGAACACTGGAGCCCAGGGTCACCTGTCTAAGTATGGGTAAGTCTTGTCATTTTAATTGACACTTAGGCTAATTGGATTGTGATTTATTATTCCCAGATCTCTGATGGTTTTGATGGCTAACTATAGTTTTGTTAGTCTGACAACAACAGACAACCAACTCCTCACCCCAACATTACAGCTGCCTTATTAGCTCAATTCATAAGAACTAACAGAGCCTCTTCTAAAAAGAGATAAACTCACAAACCAGGTTTCAAAGTAATTTTACATTCTTTATTTAAAAGAGCTTGCCTTACAATGACTGCTGTGTCTCATGATAAATATTTGGAAAGTTAGAAAGTTAATGCAAGTTGTAAGGGACTGAGAAAGTGTTTTGAGGTTTAAAAGAAAGTGATTTAAGTTTTGAGTGTCTAAGAAAATGTTCTAAGTTGTGAAAACTTAAAAGTCTGAAGATATGGAAGCCTAAGTAAGTTGTGGGGGTCTGAGAAGGTGATTTAAGATGTATGGATAAAAGTTAAAAAGTGTAAGAGAGTGATTTAAATATTTCAAAGGTTCAGAGTGTAACATTGATAAAGTTCTGGAGACATGGTCTTATAGAGTTCTGATAAGCTGATACTGCTATTATTAGTCACAAACTCCAAATATCTGGCTTTCTTTAAAAAAAAAAATTCATGCTTTTTAACCAAAGCCATAGTTTCTGAGAAGACTTGAGGACATAAATCTACTCCAGCTTTTTGACAGATACCTGTTGGCTACTTTCTCTACAATGTGTTTTTCAGTATAGATTACAAACAATGGTAATGCTAACTTTTATTTCCTTTGATAAACTAGAAATTCATGTAAGCTTCAAAATAAATAATTAAGTAAAAACTCCAACGAGTCACAAGATTTGAATTCACCTCCAGCAGGTCAAACAGTCTCCAGATAAATACAACTTAAGTCTCTCACCTGCTTATTCCTTAGTGTATGATTTAAACTTTAAAGTTCTGTCTCTAGTCCATGTCTGTTTCAACAGATTTCTACTTGGGAACACCATCAAAAATCAGCTACAGACTACAAGCTGTTCTAAACAGCTGTGAGCCCTGGACTTGCTGAGAACTGATGTGAACCAGTCCAGCCATGTGATCACTCCTGTCCCCTCAACTGTATTAACAAACTTGATGCTTCTAATAAATATCCCATTGCTTAAATCCCCCAGCTTTTGACTAAATTTCCAGCCTTCCTGGAGCCCCTAACAATGACATTCCAGTTTCAGCATGAAGCAGATTCAGAAGAAAATATGACACCCCATTTGCTCACTAGGCTGGAGCATTTACTCAAAATAAATACTCCCTGATGCTGGGGATATAATGACTGTCTGTAATGCCTGTTAACACTCCAAAAGGAGTACTTGTTTAAAAAGCCAAATAGATCAAGATCTATCAACAGATAGATTCATTAGTTAAGAGTTCTAACTGTGTCATCAGCCACCACAGGGTCTTTAACTCTTCTGTATTTGCTAATTACTGATTGGCCTTACATCACTAATACTTTGCTTCCTTTGTTAAAAACATAAATTCTGTTAAACTAATGGTCTTTCAGACCCACTATAACCCCTTCCCTTGTTCAGCCAAAAATATACTTGAAGATTCAAGTAGGCACCACTAAAAAGGGGGGAATGAAATGGTATGAAATGGCAGAACCAATAGCATCTTAAACTTCAAAACCCATTTTAAAACACAGACAAAGTTCAGGATCCCAGGAAATTGAGAAAAGCCTCTAGCTTTCAGAGCCCACTAGTAAAGCCAAAACACAATGATTGTCAGGTACTTGTTTTGGGAACTGAGATTTGTCTTTTCTGACCGTGATTGTTAGTAAGTTTCTGATTGGTTAAAAATTATAACTAACTTTTGTTTATGTTGGCACAAATGCATAAGGTTTTCAAGCTTAAGTAGTTTGCAAAAAATTGAGTTGGGGGTCATAGCTCTGAATTTTCATTTCAGACTACGTCCCTGACTGGTCCAGCCTTTTTTCTTTCTTTTTCTTTTTATGCTTGAACTCAATAAGATTTTCTTTTCTTTCAATAAGTTACGTGTTGGTATAATTGGATCAAAAGCACCCCACAACAGACTATTGATTGATATTGATCTGAGAAGCCTAGGAATAGAAGATGGGTCTTGTTATGTCTCAACTAAACAGAATTTGATACAGATATACACTACACGCACACACAGACGTACATAAGTATGAGGGGTATATTAGTGGTAAAGCATTATTAAATGTTCAGCATACTCAACTCCCTGAGGCAGTTTATATACTAATGCCTTCAGTACTCCATAGCATGGACAACTATGGTTGACTGTATTTCAAAATACAGTCATTTCAAAATATTTCAGAAAAGCTGGTAGTAAAGATTTTAAAGTTAACAGAAGTGAAAGCCATCTGAAGTAATCAATACCAATCATGTACATATTAAAATCTCACCCTGTACTGTACAAATATGTACAGTAATGTATCAATTAAAAAATAAAACGTTAAGAAAAAGAAAAGAAATATTCCTGAAATGGGAATCTTAAATTAGGCTGTTCAGGCTTTGTCTCGCAGGCTCATCCTGTCTGTAAATTCATAAATAACAGCCTGGTTTATTTCTACTTTGAGCATTTGCGCGTCTGGCTGAGGTATTAGCTCCTGAGAAGGGGAAGCACTTTCTGTATTTGCGCCACATCTTTTCTTCAGTTGGAGCGGTTACCCTGATCCCAGTAAATTACTTGCCTCCTCTTTCAACACCCAATCCCCCAAGGGCTTCCTCGGCGGCTCATCCTGCTCCAAGCCGGAGCAACCAGCTGCCCAGCCTGCTA
This sequence comes from Cricetomys ansorgei, assembly GCA_026225945.1. Lineage (NCBI taxonomy): Eukaryota > Metazoa > Chordata > Mammalia > Rodentia > Nesomyidae > Cricetomys > Cricetomys ansorgei. The sequence goes on from JAMJFZ010001043.1 coordinate 1,719,750, forward strand.
GGCTGCTCTTAAAGGGACTGAAGAAGATGGGAGGTTGTCAGCTCGCGAGGGTCATGCACAGTGTTTGGCAAACAATGAGCACTTCAAGACTTATCTTTTATTAGAACAAACAAAACTAATATAACTTGCTTTATTACGCGTTTTAAGTATTGTCTGTTTAAAATAATTTATTGAATGTTGGCTACATCTTTGCGCGTAGTACCACTCTTAATTTGTTTTCCTTCGGCTGTTCCGATGTCGCTCTCTCCGGGAGGCTCTCCCTTGTATCCTCTGCCTGCCCTGATAGGGTCTCTGCATATCTTCCCACAGAAAACACACTTCTCTTAGGTCAATTATCTAGCTGTCTCAGACGCTGAGCTTTCTGAGAACAGAGTCCGTTTCGTTGGTGCTTTCGTCAAGTAAAGAAACTCGTAAAGGTCTATTGTTTCGTGAAGAAAATGGAGCAGGGTCAGCTGAAGAGAAACGTGGTGGGACAGCATGTTAGCGCTTTAGCTTTTCACTATCATCAAGGTTAAGTACTGTTAAGTTACGTGTTTCGTTTTTAGTACACACGCCAATAGTTTTAGATCTCATGTGGTGTAGCCTGGCTCCCAGGTTTTGCAAGTTCATAAAATCTTTCTTTTTTTTTTCATTCTACCGTAGCAGTGGTTAGGTTTTAATAATTGCAATCCTCCCCCAACACACACACCCTTTTCCCCCAAATTCTCACTGGAACTTAATACATCAAGATACTAATTTGGAAAAAAAAATTGCTTTTCTTTTCGTTTATTAACTTATTTATTGAGGCGGGACCTCACTCCATAGCTCTCTGGTTGCCCTGGAACTCACTACGTGGTCCCTGAATTTACGGAGATAGGCTGGCTCTGCCTTCCAAGCGCTAGGATTAAAGGTGTGCATCACCACACTCGTCTTGCTATTTCTATATAATATCTCTGATTCCTTAAGCAACCGTGCAGACTAAGTATTTCTTGATTTACTACTAAGGACATTGAAATTGAGAGAGTCTTAGTCTATTTTGAGCTACAATAAGAGAATACCACAGATGGAGTAAAAGTACAGAATTTTTTTTCTTACAGTTCTAGTCTAAAATGTCTAGAACCAGGTGCCAGGGGATCCAGTATCAGCTAAGAGACTTCTGCTTCCAGTATGGCACCTTCCAGAAAGAGAATCACTGCTACCCACAAGACAGAAGAGCAGGGAGAGATTTATTCTTGTAATTTAATTCTGTCTTGGTAGCGTTAATCCAAGGTAGAGTCTCCTACAGTATTATAACAGAAAAGCATGCTATTGTTTGATGAGTACTCTGTACGATAGACAGAGGGCAGAGCCCTCAGAACCTTAATATTTCCCAGAAAGTCCTCCCAACAATATTGCATTAGTTATTAGATTTAAATATAGGCATTGAATATAAATTTTATACAGACATATTTAAAATTGTTTTATTATAGATGATATGTGTGCATATGGGTTTGCATACGCCACAGTATGCATGTGGAGGTCAGAGAGCAACTTTTAGGAGTTGGTTCTCTCTTTCTACCAAGGGTTCCTAGGATGGAGCTCAGGTCATCAGACTTGAAACATAACCACTGAGATTCTAGCCCTTACAAATGAATCTTGGGAGACAAATCCAGGTCATACTTGGGATTAACAAACATCCAAGCTTAGTGTTCCACTGTGCAGTGTGAAGTCTCAAACTACACATCTAATTGATTCCTCTCCTCTGTTGTCCCTTAAAAGGTTCAAGTAATTAATGTTTTGCTAGACTCTTAGGACAGCTGCTTAACACCCCCACTTACATATGTGTACTCACACAAATATACCCACTGTCTTCGATTGTGTTATTTCTTTGGTCAAAACTCTAAGAATATCTTATTACTTTTAGAGAAAAATCATAGCCTTCTACACCTTTCCCTCTCTGGTCCTAGAGATCTCTATAATCTAAACAATTACAATACCCATCCCCTCACACCAATTCCAATATTCCTGCCTCCTTGTTCTTCCTCAGCTGAAAGAGGTATCACTACCTAATTTCTCTGTGTTTGCTAGCCTCTCTGCTGGACTATCATCCTGATTTACATATTTTGTGTGTGTTTTTTTAACTTCCTTAGCTTAACTCAGTGACCAAGATGCACATGGCTACAATCCCAGCACTTTGGAGGTGGAAGCAGGAAGAAGACTTCAAGCCTTTGGAACTGGAGAGCTGATTCAGTAGTTAAGAACATTTGCTGCTTTTCCAGATCCCATTCCCAGCACCCACATGCTGGCTCACGCCCATCTGTAACTCCAGTTCCAGTGAATCCAATGCCTTTTCTGGTCTCCATGGGATGCACAGGCAAAACACTCATACACATAAAAATAACAAAATGTTCAATAAAAAATATTTTTTAAAAATTTAAGGTTGGTCTTGGGTACCGAAGACCCTAGCTACCTCATCCCTCCACCCCACTCCAAATACTTAAATGTCATTCCATCACAGGGTACGTCTCTAAGCCCCAGGGTAACTAGTGCTTACACACACTACTTATGACCCTGTCGTATAACTTTGTGTATTTTTCTCTACCTTCTCCAAATCTAGAACTCATAAACTTCAGGTACGCAGAAATAATGTCTTCTTTACCTATGTTCATCCATGCCTGCACTGACTATCAATACAAAGAGGAAATTACAGCCATGAGAAATGAAAAGAAACAACTACATACACAGATAAGAAGGTTAGCAAGGTTGCTGGGCACAAAAGTTAGTCAACATCAGCTAAAATCCAAACCTCTAGTGTTATGGTTTGAATCTGAAATGTCCTCTGTAGGCTCATGTTTTGAACACTTGTTATGAAATGGTCATGATATTCAAGGAGGCTGTGGAACCTTTAGGCAGGGCCTAGCTGGCAGAAGGTAAGCCTTTAAAGGCTACACCTCAACCACTCGTTGGCCTTGTTTTCTGCTTTAGTTTTCTTTGATGAGAAAAGACATACACCCTGTGGCCATGAACTGGGTTGCTCAAAAAAACTTTCCCTATCGGATGGACTAACCCTGAGCCAGAATAAATCTTTTGTCCCTTAAGTTGTTTCTGTCAGTATTGTGGACACAGTAAAGCATATGGAACTGTTATACACAAAACTAGAATTAGACCAGGTAGCATAACATTAAATAGTACAAAGTCCCTCAGAAATATTAATAAAAATATTTAAAAATTATAAAACCTTATTGAAAGACACAAAATGTTTATACAAATAGAGACCTATACATGTTTGTGGACTGGAAGACTCAGCATTATAAAAAACGATTTAGCTCACCAAATTAATCAATAAGTTTAATACAAATGTAACCAAAATTCCAATATTTTTTTATTCTAGAAATTTTATGGAATTGCCAAGACATTTATGAGGAAGAAAAGCTAGTACTAAGATTGGTCACAGTTATAAGAAAAGGCAGAAGCATCTCAGCTTACATTATGACCTTCTCTAACACAGTAGTCGTTAGGTAATAGAGCCACAAGGTTAGTCGGAAGCCTCTGAGTGGCCACAGAACCTAGGAAAGAGCTAAGATTTCAGGTAGGGGAGAAAGATAAACTTGAGTAAACGGTACTATGACTATTTTCTCATAAAGCAAGCATTTTCAGTTGAATTTCTAGCTCATACTTTTCATAAACATCAGTTCAGAGCATTTACCTTTAGGCAAATGCGAATAACCAAAACTATAAACTTGCAGGACAGTAAAGATTACCTTTAATCTCTGGGTATGAAATATTCCCTCCACTCCAACAAGCCTACTTATACCTAGCTTTACACTTTCCGAATACAGATAAACACAGTAGGAGGTGGGGGCTGTAGACAATTCCCAAGCTTTGGAATCCTCACCGAACAGGTCAACTGACAAAATGCAGGGAAGCAGCAATCTTTTGAGTGGCAGCATCATGATGTCTGCGAAGGGACCCAGCCTTTTCCACAAATGGGTTCATGAAAACTCTACTCAGGAGGGAGTACGAGTGCAGGAAAAATGAGGAATGACAAGGGAACAGAGCAGTTCGTTCTTTTATGGCAAGCACGGTCGTGCTTTAAAATGACACGTAGAACTCTTTAGAAGTAAAATGCAGGAGCGTTTTTAATAGGGGAATTAACAGTATACATTTTAAGAGAGGGGCACAAGAGAGAATGACAATGCGCCTTGCCAGTGAAAAAACCCACACCAAGAAGAGAAGGAGGGAGAGACTAACAATGTACATTACCAGGGGAAGGGGCCCATGCCAGAAAAGAAAGAGAACAGCTCTGGCAAAAAGCTTTAAAAAGCCAAGTGCAGCTTTTTTTTGGTATGTAGATGTTGGTCCGGCCTCCAGAGAAACTGGTTTGATATGCAGTTGTCGTCGCTGTAGAAGTCTATCACGCCCAGGGAGGAGCCAGGTGTCCTTCCTCCTGCGACTTACAAACTTCAAGGTTATCTTGTTTACTATGAAAGAACATTGGACTCAATAACCCATAATTGGTTGAATGCTACTGTTAGCTGAATAATATCTCCATCTGCCTCAGAGCAGAGCAGGGCGCCATGTAGGCACCAAAAGTTTTTTTTTTAATTTTTTTATTTTATGGTTTTGGCTTTTTGATGTGTATTTATTTTTTCTATATCTAGGCTCTTTTTGCTTCTATCCATTAAAGGCTTGTCTTGATCCTTCCTGGGAGGATCAACGCCCACACCGGGAATAGCCTATACAATGTACTATCAGTATGAATAGATATCTCTACACATGCCAGGACTCGGGAGCCAGCAAGGTATTTTAAAAATGGCTACATCCCTTTCCCAGTCAACAGCAGCCAGCTCAGATATTACTAAGCCATTCAGAATGGCTGGTGAGCCAAAATTCCCCAGCCAGGGAGTCTGGAACCTTGTCATGCAGATGTCATCCATGTTACCAGGGTATTGGGGCTCCCAGCAGATGTCATAGAAAATTATGGTTACTTGAGGCAGTCGTGACTGTGAAGTTTTGTTCCTATTCTATAATGATTCTCTGCCAAAGTTCCTAAAGTGTGAACGTGAGAGAACGTTTCCTGGAAACCGTAATCTTAAAAAAAAAAAAGACAGAAAATTCCATTTCCCTCATTTAAATTTAGCTTCTGAGATACACTGGTCACTTCCCCCTACCCCATCTCTCTCTCTCTCTCTCTCACACACACACACACACACAAAATGGTACTAACAAGAAATAAAATCCTACAATTTAAGAAAAAAATTTATTTAAAAAAATAATTATTTTAACAGCAGGGTCACCAGCAGCACCTGCCATTTTATTTGGCATCCCACTGGGGACACTGTTGTTCCCTTTCTGGGACTGAATTGTGAAAGCATCTTGAGTTTTTGCAGGATTGTTCCCACCATTTCCAACAACTGCTCTCCCCTTTCTCCCTCTGGGTAGCTTCCCTCCTTCTTTTCAGGAGACATTTTTGGCCTGGGATCTCATTTTGGTGGTTAGCAGACACCCACCCGCTCACGCCTCCTCTGCAGCTCAGCCTTCTTAGCTTTACCATTCTGGACATCGCTTTTTGCTTTTCTCTTGTGCATGGTGGGAACAGCGCTTGACAAGTAGCTTACCTACCAGTCATGGATGCATTTGTCTTTCTCATACCACTCCTGTGAAGAGTTCTTTAACAAGACACAAACCACATAAATCACCAAGGAATCGACACATTTAGCATCTAAAAATAAAATTATACTAAGGTTAGTAACTTGTGTACAGCAAATAAAATATGAAGAAAATAAAACACTCTGCTTGCTAACCCTCTCAGGTGTAAGTAAGCTCCTACTGTCAACACAGTGAGCTACTCCAGCCACGACGCCTTTGTGGCCTGCTAGCCTATGCCCCAAGCTATGAGTCAAATACATCCTCTTTCCCTGAAGTTGTGCTTTCTCAAGCATGTAGTCACTGCAATAACAGAAGTAGCTAATAATTCAGAAGGTGACACTATATTTTCTGGAGTTGTTTAAAATGCTTAGACTCAGTTTGTCAGTTTATATCCTTCATTCTTTATCACTGATTATAGCAAACCTGGGTCCATTTTTATATTTAAGGTTGAAGCAATTATCAACATTGTGTTAGAACTAAGGGCAAAAATATTTGTGACACATAACTGACAAGGTTTAGAATCCAAAATATATAAAAAGTTCTGTAGATTCATGAAAAAAAAAGCACAGAATATAAATTAAAAAAACAAACAAACAGCCAAAAGTATTAAATACTACTTAGACTGTTGGACCCCCCCCAAAGGCCCAAACCGGGATGCTGCACCCCCACAGAGACTCACAGACGGGATATCGATGCAAATAGCAAGAGGATTTATTCCAGTGCACTGGAGCCATCCCTATTCACAGGAAAAGGCGGCCCAGAAGAACACAAAGTGAGCCTTTTTATGCACAATTTAGACAGTTGCTGGGCACAAACTGAGTTGGTACAAGTTGATTGGTCCCCAAATTGTTTTCCCATTTTGATAGGTAGGGGCCAATTAACCTTCAAACTGATTGGTGCTGACATATAGCAAGGTTGTGGGCTCCTAGAAAATGTAAACTTTAGGGTCTTAGTCCATGTGGGTAGGGGGAAGACCCTTAGCCCGAGGCCATGGGCTGTCTACGTGGGGAAACTCTTTTAGCCCAAGGCTGTCTTATTTGTCTTAGAAAGTGTTTTTCTATAACTCTGGGAACTGTTCTGGGTCACACTGCCCCTGACTTGGGCCTATACAATTTTGGTGCTCTTAGAAGCCTGACTAAAGTTGGCTGCTTTGGTCTTTTTCTATACTAGGGACCTGAATCTTAGGCCCAGGGCGAGGGTCCCAACCCCCACAAGACGTATGGGAATAGGTGATAAGGGAAATGCATATCTGAGCTACAGAATACAGCCTCTTACCCACTAAACAGATGAAAACTAAGTTGTCTGACAACAGGAAAGGTTCAGTAGATGTGGATCATCAAAACACATACTGCTGGAGGGTGCAATTACTATAAATTGTATACTTGTGTGCAATTAGTATAAATTTGGAAAACAATGTTGCATTGTGCAAAGCAACTCTTCTTGTGGTATATCTGGGAGAAAGTGTAAAGCTGTGCACAGACTGCGTCAAGGATAGCATTATCATTTTTAAAAGTTAGAAACCAACCAGATGCCTTTTAATAGAAAGGATAAATATATTTTAGTAATACATATGCAAGAGAGTTTATTTCAGTAGTAGAAATAAATAGATAACAGCTACATGCAAAACCATAAACAAGTACCAACATAATGCTGAGCAAAACTAGCAAGTTGCAAAAGAATATAGACAACATGGACCTATTTATATGACATGAAACCATAACAAATTTAGAATTTAATAAAAGTAAAATAAAGTCATTTTGCTGTGGTGGTAAATATTTTTAAGCATAGAGAGAGCTATGTGGTGAGACCCTGTCTTAAAAAAAAAAAAAGTCAAATAAAGCAAAAGATAAACACACAAAGTCTAACAGTGATCAATTATGGAGATGAGGTCAGAAATAAGATATAAGGTGGGTATGGTGTTCTTATTGAAAGGTAGGGGAAGGCATATAGCTCATGTATTAGCCATGTGTTACATAGAATAATCTGTTGTTTGCTCAATAACTCACAGTAATTTCAAAAAATGGAAAAAATACAGAGCATAGATTCAAAGTCACACAGGTAGGAATAGACACATCTTCTGATTCGGTAATTAGGACCTGGGCCTATGGCTTACATTCATGAATAAGCAGAATCTTTAAAGCGTTTGGCCCAAATCAGCTAACCACAGCCCCTGTCATAACCTCAGAACATTTCCTGGTGTGTATATGAGGGGGAGGGGGTATGTTATTCTCCCGAAACAGACCCAAAAAAAAATTTAGGGCCAAGATAAGGCCAGATTCTCACAGGAAGAGAGCTCAGACCCCCAGGGTCAAGCTAAACTCCATCTTCTCCAACGCTCACTCTCATCCACTCTCCAGCAAACACAATACAAGGCAACATTGTAGCAGTAGCCTTTTGCTCCCAGTCCTTGAACTGGATTTCTGGGAGGTAGTTCTAACGATTCTCCTTCCCTGGAACCTCTGCACCCTCTCAAGGGTTGGAATGATCTATTTCTTAACTTGGGCTCTGCCCTTATTTTTGGTTTGTTTCAGAGTCTCAATCTGTAGCAAGGGTGGCCTTGCACTCACAGCAATCCTCCTGCCTCAGCCTTCAAAGTGCCCAAGTCACCGGTGTGAGACACCACGCCCAGCTCCTTTTCTTCTTGGCTATGTGAGAAGGACGACATGAAGGGAGACTGGGTCCTTCTGAGTCCTCCCCGGCCTGGAACCAGGAGGGAGAAGCGCAGCTGAGCGTAGGGCATCGGACAAAAGACCCCTACGCTGGTCTTTCCAGTCTTTCCAGGACTACCCTGCCGAATGGGAACCGGAAGGAGCCCCGGATGGGCTTCCGGCCGGCCGTGTGGGAGCGCTCGCTGAGGAGTTACGATTCCGTGAAAATGACCTAGGCTTCGGTGTGGGAAATAAGACTGTCCAGAACTGTAGCTTCAAGTCGCACATTGGGAGCGAAGTATAGTGAAATTAATAGAATTTAGAATTAGTTCTATAGTAGTAAAAAGCTAATAACTGTTTCCGCCCGGTTTCGAACCGGGGACCTTTCGCGTGTGAGGCGAACGTGATAACCACTACACTACGGAAACTAGCCGTGAGCAGAGGTTTTGCAAACAGCAGTTCTCTCAGTCTGATTCACTTCTGCTAACAGAGGTGTTAGTGGTGATTTGTGAGGGCGACCCCTGCGTTTAAACCCGAGAAACAGGGAGAGACACAAATCTCAGGCCTCATAATTGGGACCCAGACCCAAATTCTTATTATACAAACGACCGAATAAGAAAGAATGAAACAGAAACTTCAATAATCTCTCGAAATTAGCCTTGTTATTAAAATGAATTGCTCTGAACAGATTTTAACGGCTTAAGAGGTTACTTCAAAACCATCCTACAGCCAAAATGGACGGGCGAGGCAGCCCGGCCTGAGGATCTCGACTCCGCAGACACGCTGGTGGGACATTGCATGGTCCCACGAGGAATTTGCTCTACGAAGAAGGGAGGCTGTGGCTGCAGGTTTGCTATGAATTCAAACAGACTGGGTTACAGGTTGAAACAGACTCCAAAAACAAGAGTGATGATGGTCTCCGTGCGGTTCTCTAGATTCTTGTTTTGTTTTATTACAAGCAGACTCAGACTTGTATGAATTTTCTTCATTAAATTTCCTTGAGGTTAAGAAACCAAAAACGAAACATGCACACCATTTCGAGCCAGCCAGGAGTCGAACCTGGAATCTTCTGATCCGTAGTCAGACGCGTTATCCATTGCGCCACTGGCCCTGCACACGTAAGCTCGTGGGTGGGGCAACTAGTTACATGGTTCTTAGGCCTTACACTTCTGCTTTGTGGGTCCGGAATCGTTAAGTTTTAGACTCTCTTATCTTTCGTCTTTTATAAGTTTGTTACCATCCCCCAACACATACACACACAGAAAAAACAAAATGGTGGTGAGAGACATCACCTCTCCATTCATTCAACCAATATTTCTGGATGCACGGGAGATATAATAGTGAAGAAAACAGATCCTCCTCCCGTACCCTCTAGAAAGTAACATGGCAGTTCTGATATAGACAGAAAAGCTCAAACTGTGATGAAGTTGGAGACAAAATAATCCAAGGAAGGAAAGAGGAACACGGCATAGCGTGTCCTGATGTCTTTTTCTTGTCTTTCTGTAGGTTGTTTAACCCCTGACCCCAAATATTTACGGAACAAGACCTCAACAGGCAGTCTTACTGCAGGTCTCAGCCTGATGCCTTTCCGGGAACTGTCAGTTCTGGTACACATTTGGATACTTTCTAAACAAAGTTGTTTTTTCATATGTGTTTCAGTCTTTCTATTTATAAAAAGCATCTCTATTCTCATACACTGTAAATAGATCAAGGACTGTTAAACAGGATAGGGTTGCTTGATGGTGAGACTATAAATGTTGAGATTAGAAAACTATTTAGTTTGAGTTCATAGAGTTTCAACGGCCCTTAACACACTCAAGCACACTCGTCCGTTTTTATGACTAAGCATTAAGGGAAGTCTACTTAACACTTACTCTTTAAAAAATGGAGGTTTTTCTCATCAGTTTTTGTACACAGGCCCCTAAGGTAATTTGGTGATTTTCCATTCCATCTCAGAATGATGCTATTATACATAAACAAAAAAAGATAAAAGATTTTAAAAAGAAACCAATTACATTGAAATATCTCCCCAACACACAGTCACTCGAGCACAAGCTTACAATCCCAACACTGAGGAGGTGGAGACAAGAGGGTCAATGCTAAGGTCATCTTCTGGTCATTATTTAGCAAACAAGTTCCAAACACCTTCTGCCTGGAACCCTGTTTCCAACAACCAACCAAACAAACAAAGCATGTACAGCTGTGTGTTTGGATTTTCAGTAATGAAGCAAAGTTATGTCTAACCCCATCACGCATAGAGATGGGGCCAGATCCTAGGTCATCTCTAGAAGCTATTGGCCCATTCTGTGTGTCCAGATGGCTTTAACCCAAATGGCTGGATGCTTTGTCCACATGCATTGTCCTCTTGTTTCTAATCTATAAAAACTCCCTTCATTTTGCAAAATTTGAAGGTCTTTCCTGGCTGCCTCAATTTGCTGAGCCATTTCCAAAGAAACATGTTGTTTCATCTTATTTGGGTCATGAGGTGTGTGTGTGTGTGTGTGTGTGTGTGAGAGAGAGAGAGAGAGACAGACAGACAGACAGACAGAGACAGACAGAGTTCCAGCTTCCAGTCAGTGACTGTATTAGTCAGAGAAACCAAATCCAGAAGAAAACAGAACCAGTAGAAGAATATATTATTAACTGCCTTAAATGATTATTGGCAATATTACAACTTAGGCAGCCGTAGGCAGTCTACTGAGCAGCCTGTACTCTAAGCGGACCCTCCATGACCAGCTTCATTAGTGTTTAATTACATACCTGGGCATTGCAGCCTGGCCAAGTTGACACATTAAGCTATCACTGTGATGACCTTTTCCCTCTATGTCTCCATAGCTCTTTGATTTTGCTCCAAGACATAAGGAAAACCGCTGCCTACCTGTCCTCTTTTCTTTAATGTGAGCACCATGTGACACAGGGCTCTGTAGTATCTCCAATCTCAGATGTACAGAGCAGAGTAATTACGAGTTTTCTACAGGGCTGCCTTCCTAATCATAGGAGAGGCTGCATGGAAACAACATTTATTCTCATATTTCTGTTGCCTGCTAGTTTGCTTTGATTTATTTGAGGCAGGTCTCCTGTTGCAAGACAGATCACACATTCTCTATACCTGAAGATAACCTTGAACTCCTCCTCCACCTCCTCCTCCTCCTCCTGCCTTCACTTCCTAAGTGCTAAGATCATAGGCATGAGCCCAACTCACACATACTTGCAAAGGATTGATCAGAGTTTTGCTATTTTCCAAGAATTATCTCTGGCTCAGCAAATTCCTTTGGTGTCTTAGGAATTCCACGCAAATGAGAACTTAAGTCAAAGGAGAAATACAAACCAAATACAATGTCTGGGATCTACCACAATTTGGTCAAACTTATATTGTGCGACTGAGCTTTTGAATACATCGTTAACAATATGATGGCTGACTATAAGGTTAAAAAGTAAGGCTTGGAAAAATGACTCAGCAGTTAGGAGGGAGCACTGCTTTTTCAAAAGACTCCAGTTCAGTTGCCAAGCTACAAGCAGCTGTAGCTCCAGCTCCAGGGGATCTAACTCCCCTTCCAGACTCCTTAGGAGCCAGCATTTAGGCCTGCGTGAGTGCACACACACACACACACTTAAAAATTAAAATAAAAGAAATAAGTGCTCATTTCATAGATCCATAGAGTCCATGAATACTGAATTCATAAATCTTCTTATGAAAGTTAAGGACTCTAGTATGACAGATTTTTACTATGCCTCTTCTTTTTATCTCACAGTAGGACAGATCCTCCGAGTATTGACACAGTTTAGAAATGTTGAGATGTTGACTTTAGCATCATCGCTGGACCAATAGGTCTTGTGAAACCTAACCAATTGTAACTGCAGGTTTCATTTGTGAAATTACTTTCACAACTAAGGCAAGAGTTTGTAAACTGTTCGTTTTCCTTTGTTTGAATTGTACTTAAGGTGAATTATTTATTTTAATAGAGAACTGAGTAGGTTGGATACAGGCACAAATACACAGCTCCCTGGACAACCTAGAAATGTTTCAGATGCGCTGTGGGCCTTTGCCCCATAGCACCAGCACACGGGCTTCTACTTTAAGCCTTTCCAAGAATGTGCCGTTAATTAGGAAGTCTTGGATTTTTAATGTTCTAGTATGGAATTCTTTTCGATAATTTTAGAACCGGAAGGAGGTAGATTAAGACCTAAATTTACAGAAGAAGAAAAAAGACAGATGGAGGCAGTTAAAGAATAACCAAAACCCTAAATTTCAGTTTAACTTAAAAGTAATAAAATTTAAAAAATAAAAAAATAAAAAAATAAAGCTTGCTTGTTGCATGGACCCGTTTGGAGATTGGAATTGTTCTGATCAGTGTTAAATGTAACACATACACACACACACACGCGCGCGTCTTTGTGCTCCCCGCATACTAGTTTTTCGTAAAGCTTGGGTGGTAGGTACTTTTGTCATCGTGATGATGAGCTGCAGAGGTCTTGCCCTTTGAGGTAAGTAGCTTCCTTCTTGCGCATCCAGCCTGCAGCCGTTCTTCTCCCAGCCCATCCCCGACCAGGACTGTTTTCCTGTAACTGAGCGGTTTCTTAGGTCTTTGGCATGAAGCTGAAATCATTTTTAAGATTTAAGCAATTGCCCGTACCAATTTCAAAAAAAAGAAAAAAGAAGAATATTGCGGATATAACAAAAACAAGGTTCATTCCTTTTCTTTGTTGATTTGAAGCACAGGAAGCGTGCCGGCTCCGTGGCTTAGCTGGTTAAAGCGCCTGTCTAGTAAACAGGAGATCCTGGGTTCGAATCCCAGCGGGGCCTTTTTGTGGTTTTTCTTCTACTGTTCAAGAAAATCCATGGTCTTTTCAAGTATAACATCAAAGTCATCTTCATTCACTGCATGCACTTCAGCAAAGACTTTATGAGGATTGGAAGGTGATTCTAATTTACAAATAAAGAGATAAATAATAAAAGCTATTGTCATTTTCTCAAGAACAAATTTACGTATTTCTTACTGTTCCTATAATTTTGTTCCACATATCTTTTCCCCCCAGCAATCACAAAAACTACCAGCCAGAGCAGACAGAAAACAAAAACCGTGCAAGAAATATAGTACCTCGTGTTACTCTATTTTCTTTCTCAGGAATTCTTGAATGGGTTGCCCATTCTGTCTCCAATGGTTTGTTCCTTTTATTTGTTGATTTTTTTAAAACCCATTTTTAAAAAATGACTGATAAATCTGTCTGGAAAGCCCTGTAGCACCTCTGACAATCAAATTTTAAAAGCCATAATTTATTTCAAAGTTGTATTGTGCTCAGACCTTTTAGAAAGGAACCTCTGAAAACCTGTCCAGGAGAACATCTGTATATGGTCACCCGTCACAGAGGGAGTGACACTCAGGAACACAAAAACTTGAGGAAGACTTAGGAGTAAGGAGCTTTCCCATATATTCTGCAATATGAAGAAATTGAGAAGTCTGGAAAAAAGAACAAAAATGTCATTTTTACTCTTAGCTGAGTGTTCTCACCAAGACCAGAGTAACAAGCTCACTGAGGTAACTGCCAACCCCCATTCACTTCCCAAGCCAACCCCCATTCACTTCCCAAGATCCAGCTTCCAGCACTTGGCACAGATTCTACATGCCTGGCTTTATTGGTTTTGTGGAAACAGAGCATCCTGATGTTTAGGAGGTAGTTACACTTTCTGATCCCCCTGTGTTATAAGCAACAATGACTGTGAAAAGGCAAATTCTCTGATTCACTAGATTTTTCTCTCTGCCCACACACTCCCTTTCTCCATTCTAAGAGTAAAGGCTACCCTCCGGTGATGGCACATCGCTGTCTCCTCCTCTTACCAAACCTGTTTCATCTGTTCCATGGCAATTGCAGAAACTGAGCACTTGAAACATTTTTATCTGGTGGGTCTAATACAAAGCAAGGCCTGGGGTGTTAAGATAACAAAAATTTCTTCCAGGAGCTGCCTCACTTGGCCAATTCATCCGAAAAGCCTATCTTCTAAGACTATAGTTGCTGTTTTTCTCAGTAACTCAATAGAACTGCTTGTTAACTCTGATCTTAAAACTAGCTTTGCCTTGTTACTGCTACCAGGAGCCAACCATGGCAGCCTAAGTTCCCTCAAGCATTTGTTGATGTAAACACAGATCTTGCTCTGAAGGAAGTACAAGATCGTTTATTCTGAGCAGAATACAAGTGATCATGCCTGGAAGGTGAATTTGGGCTTCTCTGAATGACACATTCCATTGTGAAATATGAATATTTTATAGTCACAGAACAGCCACAACAAAAGTTATTAATCGTTGTACTTACCACAATTACCTTGGTGTGGATATTGGGTAAGTAGGTTACAGCAAAATGGCGGAAGTATCTGCTATAAATTTCAAATGCTATCTGATAACATTCTTAACTTTTGGGTTGATAAAAATCAATGCTGTCCTAAGTTAACATATTCACTGGTCAATATAGAAAATGGTTGATAAATGGCTATTAAGGGGACTAAAGACAGCCCAACACCATTCTGGCACCTGATCTTTAACATGCCAACTCCCAAAACCACAGAGTACTAATTATAATCTTCAACACAAATATGTTACTTTTTTTTTGAAGAAACTTCAATTCATGTACTAGAAGTGTCAGTGAACTTTCTTTCATAACAATGTATATGGACTTCTCTGTCATAATAAAACTTCCAACATTTCCTTTATTCTCAGTCTTATCAGAAGCCACCCTGGCCTGAGCTTGTGTATCCTGTTTTACATTTTAGGCTGTGTGATGATTAGTTTTTGCAATTTGATACAAACTTAGAACCTCAAATAAAGAGTTGCCTTGTGAGTATGACTGATTAATAATGGATGTAGGAACCCATCACAGCGCCATGCCTGTGGAGATGATTTGGAGAGCAAGGCAGTAAGTATCATTCCTCCATGGATTCTGCTTCAGTTTCTGCCACCAGGTTCTGGCCTTGACTTCTCCTGATGATGAATTATGATTTGTAAACTGAAACAAATCCTTTCCTCCCCAAGTTGGTTTTGGTCAGCGTTTTATCAGAGCAATAAAAAGCTATCTAGAACACTCTTTATTTCCAAATGTCCCAAATAAAATTTCTCTCTTTGAAATTCTTTTTCAATATTTTTGTTTGACTTTGAAGGGCTGTAGTATCTCCAACAATTAGCTTTCTGGAGCCTCCTGAGTGATGTTTAAGGTCTCCGGTATCTCAGACTGTCCTGGCCGAGGATGACCTTGAACCTTTGGTCTTCCTGTCTCTGCCTCTAGTGAGATTACAGGCGTACACCACCATACCTAATCAAAATCCTTGTAACAGTCTATTGACTCCTTGGATCTGGGACTGAACCTGTCCAGTTCACTTGTATCTCTAGAGACCAGCCCATGTCTGATCATCAACCATGTGACCATCAACAGTGTGATGGTTAATTTTAAATGTCAAGTTCAGCAGCCATGAGGTCTCCAGAGTTCTGGGATTTGCATAACAGGAACCCAATAGATTGCCCTCCCTAGTGTGGTTGGGCTTGATCCAGTCTTGGGCTGGGTATGGTGGGGGTGGGGGGTGGGGGGGTGGTGATGGGGTATGGGTGGAGAGCTATGTGATCTGACTGATTTTACAGCCTCTGCTCTTTGGATTTTCAGTCTTTCATACCTGGACCAAACCATGCCATCTCCCTTCTTTGTTTTCCAGCTTACAAACAGCAGGTCATGTTACTTCTCAGCCTGAATAGCTGTGAGCTATGTCTTTATGAAAAATCTCTCTATTATTTGTCTTTCTCTGTCTTCTTGTATCCTGATAGATAGATAGATAGATAGAGAGATAGATAGATAGATACATACATACATACATACATACTCAGTTCTGTATATTTGGAGGGTTTTAATTAATATAACTATATATGCAATTATAATAAATCAGAGACCTTAAGAAAAAAGAGCAAGCAAACTTATGAGATGACTTAGCCAGTAACGGTGCAGACATGATGAAAATAAGCCATGAATTAAGAGTTAACATTCATCCAAATTTTCATGTGAAGAGACAAGGAAAGACAAAAAAAGAAAAAAGGAAAGAGAAGAATATTAAAATCTCTAGTTTTCAAGATACCTTGTAAGTACACTTGCTTTCACTATAGAGATAGAATAAGAAAGGAAAATAAAATGTTTACTGAAGAAGGAAATGGAAAAACAAAACCAAATAACAGCGTCAATGAACTGTAAAACAGCCTTTTTTAAGAAAAAGGCACAGCAATTGTCAGGAGTGGGATTCGAACCCACGCCTCCAGGGGAGACTGCGACCTGAACGCAGCGCCTTAGACCGCTCGGCCATCCTGACAACTGTACAAACTTTCGTTCAGATCTTATTTCTATCTCCCAAAATGCTATTTTTTTATTTTTTTATTTTTTTTCCTCCTGGAGGCTTGGGAATTCTTCAATTAAAAACTACAATCGCTGAACGGCCTCCTGCGGCGACCAGGAATACCATCCCGGCAGCGGAGAGCCCGAGCCAGGCTGCAGCAAGTCTGCTCCGGGTCCTCCGCGGAAGCCCCTTGGTGCTCACCGGCTGTCCCTCCCACCTCCTTGGAACGCAGCACTCTGCTCATCCAGGACGCTGGGGCAGGCGGTGTCCCCGCAGGCACACCGGGAAGCTGAGAATCCGAGTTCTGATCCGCTGCGGGCACGGGCTAAAGGCAAAAGCTTCTCAGAGACAAAAACAAAACCGAAAAACAGAAATCCTTTCTTTCCTAAACCCACTCCGATGCACCGCATAGCAATCCTCGACAACAGAGGATTTTCCAAACACAAATTAAGACCAGAAGCGACCTATTTCTGTAGTCAGTCTCAGCCATCGGGATGGTGTCCCTGGAATCTCACTGCAAGTTGAAGGAACTGGAGCACTGGTTTCATACAGCTTTAGATCTAGTCGCCTAGCCGCCAGAAGGACCTCATGCAGAGGTTTCCGTTTTTGAGGTGAAAGTCTCACTATGTAGCCCAAGTTGACCTCAGCTTCCCGAGCGTTGTGCTCACAGCTTGAATCACCTTGTCCACTCTAAAAACTGTTTGTTTATTTGTTTCCTTTCTTCTTTCGTTTATTTCTCTTCCTTCTTTCTTCCTTCCTTCCTTCCTTTCTTCCTCTCCCCTTCCCCCTCTTTCAGTTTTTGGACAGCTTCCAGTGTGTAAATTTCACTGATGAAACACTGTGAGTAAAATGTCCAGCTCTAGATATCCAGGTAGATACAAGTCAGCCACACCCAGACCTACTGAATCTGAAGTTTTGCCGTTGAAAAGCAACATTATGGTTAATAACAATACATTACATACTTGACAAATTGCAGAGAGATTTTAAAGGTTCTCACCACAAAAGTATGTGAGGTAACAGGTACGGTTTTTAATTTCATTTAGCTTTTCCACAATATATATCAGTACATTATATATATATATGCAAGTTTGGGGGATAACGCTCCAGATTATATGTGTCTAACACGTCCTCCACACGACTGTGAGGCACTGTAGTCTGAGAACCACTGGCTTAAATAAAATATAGCATTTCTGTAATTCCTAGAGAAACTCCCCCAACATTAATAGAAAGTAGGGAAAGCTCATAGATAATACTTTTGATAACCTTCTAGGACAACAATTCTTCCCAGACCAATTAAATCAGAATGTGTGGGAGTGTCATGTGATGACAGGATAAAAAAAATTATTATTATTATTATTATTAGTAGTAGTAGTAGTAGTAGTAGTAAGCATGATTTCAGGGTTAAGCTTTAGTGAAAGTCTGACTCTCTTTTAAGGATGAGAATTTAGCCACATTCATAACACAACTGCATAAATGAGGACTCTGGTCCACGTTATGCGTTCGATTTGGTTTGTTTTGAAGCAAGGTTGCATACAGCTCAGGCTGGACCTAAACTACATCAGTAGCTGAGGGTGATGTTGAACTCTTGATCCTCAGTTGGTCCCAGTTCTAAGACACCTTTTCTTTCTAATCTCGGAGATGCAATCCCATATACTCTGTGTGAGGTTTTACAGATACATATTAGGATATACATCACACATTAAACACAGTAAAACAATTGTCAACCTTTCCTAGGCATTTAAAATTTTTAATTACATCTATATTTTTAGCATGTGCATGTGTATATGTGCATGGGTAAACATGTTCTATGACTAACATGTGGATATCAGAGGACAATTCATTACAAACCTTGTGAGTTCCCCAGGATTGAACTCAGGTTATTGGGTTGGGCAAGCAAATGACTTTGTCTTCTGAAGGTAAGAGCTGTATCCTCTTGGACTTTCTGACAAAGTGATGAGGAGGTTTACTCACCAACAAAGGTATCTTAACAGAAATAGAAATGAAGTTACCCTTGAAACAAGGCTATGAGCAGGAAGCCCTAAGCCCAGTGGCCTTCTTGGTGGAGGTTTGATCCCCATGAGTAGCTCCCATCCCTGCCTGTTCTGGTGAACCTCTCCTGAAGGCCTAGGCCTAGGACCATACAGATGGGAACTGCTGTAAAAGGCAGCATTCCCAGGCAGCTCTAACTCCTGTTTTGCTTTAATCCAGTCCCTCTTATTGGGATAAAGAAAGGAGGTTCAGAGGCTGCCTTCAGCAATCAGACTTATTTATTAGGCAAAGTCCATGGACACACTAGAAGAGGAGGAGCGTGGATACATGCACAGGCCATTGACAAGTTCCATATAAACAAGAAGACACTGGAGCAGATACAAATAGGGACAAACTGTGTTGAGCATCGTGGTGCAATACTGGGGACCTGGGGGCAAATCTGTGTAGGCTACATTGAACAACGGCAGAGTGTGGAGAAGATGGCAGTGGGAGGGTCTTGAAGGGCCCTAAGGCCGAGGGAACAGGCAACTGAGACCGATAATGGTGTTAACTCAGCACGCTGAATCAAAACTGGTGGATTTGCTAGACACAGTGGACATGGCTGTAATTCCAGGCAGGATGATCAAGAGTTCAAGGCCAGTGTAAGCTAAATAGTGAGTCTCTATCTCAACACACACACACACACACACACACACACACACACACCCCTACCTAGTGGAATCAATAAAGTGAGGTTGGATTGACCTTCAGAGGAGGGAAAAAGAGGAGGACATAGAAGAGCCGGGCTTGACACGTGAATATAGCTTAGGGGGGTTGTTTAAAAATTTCTCTTCTATTATAACCCTGTCTGGTTCTCTAGCCCTGCTCATCTACATTCCTCTCCGTCCCTGCCTGGCTTGTTCACAGTGCTACTCCCAAACAAGCAGGTCTCCTCTATCTTGTGGAACACGACTTAGAAAATTTAAGATACAGTGTTCAAGACACATCCTGTAAAAGAGGACAAAAAAGCTTAAGAGCCAGAGGATAGGGTGATGGCTGCGAACTGCCGTCTTCTGGGCACCTGTAATCGTGATCTCACGGGTACACAAAACTAGTCCTCCCAACAATTAGCCAGAGAGGGGAGGGCTGAGGGGAGGGCTGAGGGGAGGGCTGAGGGGAGGGGCTAGTGCAGCCCCAGCCCACCCAGCTGAACTATTGACTGCTGACAGACAGATGGAGGAAGAAGGGACACCATTGTACTCAGCTATACCTACACTCTTGAGCCCACCAAACTTCAGTGGATAGCTCCAAGCCCATGTTCGCATGATTGCCCTGGTTAAACTCAATAAACTCAGATTTGAAGCGAGAAGGGAGCACTGATGAGAGGAGAAGAGGGAAATCAGATAGACTAGAGTGCGAGGAAATAGAATGTTATATGCATGTATGAAGTTGTCAAAAATTTTTTTAATTAATAAAACAGTTTGAGATATAGTCCTGAAAAACTGTAGGGACAGGACAAGGGTACCTAACGGGGCCAAGTTTACTCCGTTTGCCTCTTTCATGTCTCCTCAAAATTTCTTTATGGAATTTTAGCCTAAGATTTTCTTTTCCCAGCATCATGTAGTGTTGTTTTGTTTTTCTCTTGCCTAAAACCTGTTGTTCCACATACCCGTATTCCAGTTGTTTCTGTCATAATTCTATGCCAACCTAATTGCCTCTTGGTCCCTCAGGAGATTGTCTTCCTATATAGACTCTGGCCTGAAGGGGTATGGGCACTAGAAATACTTTAGGAATCACCTCTCTATCTCCCAAATATTGGTATAAAAACAAATTAGGAAGGTCCTTCTCTTTGGCTTCTTTGACAGCAATATTCCCCCTTCCCAAGGTGAATTAATCACCACCCACCAGGGAGAAAGAGGACTGCTGAAAGCAGGTAACTGAAGCTTCAGGGTGTGAAGGAATAAAGGAAAGGGACATCGCAGAGCTGTAATGTTCTTTAAGGGGCTGCTTGGCTAGGTGAGAAAGGTATCAGTTTAGAATGGAGAGTATCTGTGTCTCCAGAAGCAGAGCCTTTCCCCAGTGGGGACAAGGGAATGTTGTCCTGGAGATTAGCAATGACTGTCATTTTCTCAGGCCCCTTGGCCGTTGGGCAAATGGTCAGGGGCTTTTTACCACAGGACCACAGGCAAAAGAAGGGCCGAAGAGGGCCAGAGAAAGAGATGCTAGGGAAAGTATAGATAAGAGATCCATCATTCATGTTGTAGAAGGAGATGTCTCCTGATTCATAGTCCAGAAAAACCCCAACCCGTCGAGGGGGTCCTGCTAACTGGAGAGGGGTCCGGAGTGGGGTGAGAGCCCAGTACCCATTTCCATACAACTCTACAGCCCAGAACCCATTATCAGGAGTCATGGGATCAAACCCTTTCTTCACCACATTCTCCCTACACACACCGATGGCCCAGTCAGTTCTGTCTCCCACCTTCACCTCCCAATAATGTCTCCCTGAAGTGAAGGTCTCACGGCCTAACACACAAGGCCAGGAGTCAAATCTCTCTGGTCTATCAGGTAGGATCTGACGTGAATCTTCCAATCGAACCGATTTTGAATCCTCATACAGAAAGAGGTGGGGGTGGGCTGTGTCTGGATCCAGAGTCACATCAACTGGAGGCAAAGAGAGGATGCATCAGCAAATGAAAGATGGTCTTCCACCTGTCCCTCCTGCCCAAAGATGTGGAGCAGAGTTGTGGGAGCTGATGAGCCCCTGTAGGAGCTATTTGGCCACTCACTTGCCTCTCCACCCCCATCTCTCACTGGAAGCTATGGAATTACTTAAGAACTGACTACTTAATCAGATACTGTCAAAAGAGTTTGTTAGCCTTCTTCTGCAGTCCTCTGGATGCCTCACAGAAAGTCTTGAGGCTATTTATATCATTGTCTCCTTCCCTCTTTCTAGCCTAGCACTAAAGAGGATGTTTGCCTGTTCTTATGTTCAAGCCGCACAGGTCCTGACTCCCAGAGGATCGGGCTTCAGAGGCAGTGAGGAGCCCAGAGCCACTGACCTTCATGTAGTGCAGTCTTTTTGCATCCTGCAATGAAAAGAGAGGGAGAGGTTATCAGTCATAGGTAAACAAATAGAAGGGAGAAAATCTTGTAGGTCAAAACTAAGAAGACAACTTACTGAGTTCTTCTAGAAGTCTCTCTGTAAAACAAACAGAATTATTTCAATGGCCTTTTTTATAATGGCAAGAGGAAGGAGGAAGACCAGAATGAGAAACACATAAAGTGATGGTGTTCAATCCATGGTGACCTAGTGACAGAAACACTGCCAGCAAACCAACCAGGAATAGAAATGCTGCCAGCAAACCAACCAGGAATAGAAATGCTGCCAGCAAACCAACCAGGAATAGAAATGCTGCCAGCAAACCAACCAGGAATAGAAATGCTGCCAGCAAAAAACAGTATTTCTAAGAAATCATCTGAAAGTTTCTCTTGGCTTAGATAGTAATAATAAGATTCTTCCTAGGAAACAGAGTTAGGATTGGCCAGAGGGCCTAAGACTGGGTTATGAGTGAACATCAGGTGTAAAATGATAATTAAAGCTGATTTTGACTCTGTCCATGTCACATCCAATTTTCTTCATATCAGGTACCTGTGATTTTAGAAGGCCTATAGTTTCTTCCAACTTCAGAATTCTAAAATCCATTCTTAAATTCTAAATTCTAAAGTCATTTCAACAGGCCTGAATCCAACCTTCCCTGGAAGCTGTGTCAAGAAACCCTTGTGGGAGCTGTTAACTTACCTTTAGAGCCGAATTCACTCTTGCGCTCTCTGGATCTTTCCTTGTATAATCTCCAAGTTAAAAATACAGACCCAATGGTGAGAAATCCTAGGGCCAGTATGAGGATAGCCAGGGCCACCATCCAGGGAGTCAGCCTTGGCACAAATGGAGCTAAAGAAAAGGAGAGGAAAGAAAGAAAGACAGACACTGACTGTGAGTGGAATGATTCCAGCTTCTCTCCTGGTGCTGAAGGAAGATAGAGATGGCGATACCCTTGACAGCCTCCTACCTCCCACAGCAAGAATTGCTTCTCCATGTTAAGCTTTTCAGAAAGATTTTACCTTGGGGTGGGGAGGAAGCACTGAAGAGCCATTTGGGGTCAGAACATGTGAAATAAAGAATCTAATGGGTCATTTGGTGATACAAAAACCCCTGCTATTGATGAGTAAAGTGATGGAGGTAAAGAAGGAAGAGGAAAGGTGACTATATGCATGACAGAATGTGACTCATTAGCCAATAAACAAGACATGATTCTTGCTAAACCACAGGTGACGCCTAGTGAAACTTGCTTCCTGGAGGAACTTGGCAGCCTATATGGAGCTTCACTGTGGGATAAAGAAAGGAAAAGAGGTTCAGGGAAAGCACAGTCAAATCAGGAAAATAATTTAGTCTCCCTGCTTATTGAAGAAGAAGAAGGGCCCAACCAAGAAGGCCCCCAGGAGCAATGCTTCTCTGTCTCACTTTCTCCCAAAACAGATCCTGGGATTTTTATGATATTGGCATGGGAGTGTTGTATGAAGTACTGGGGGGGAAACCTGGGACCGCATACATTCACAGAAGTACTCTATCAGTGAGACACATTCCAACCCTCAAGATATTTATTCTTAGGAAGTTGGTAGGGCTTCCTCAAGTCAGCAGGCAAAGCTATGGGGGAAGATGTAAACAATTCTGCCATGATGTCCTTTCCGTAGTCTCTGTCAACATGGCAGCCCAATACTAGTTCCACTTACCTGGGACAGAGATCTCTACTGCCTTCTCCTGGCCAAGGAGGAGATTTTGGATGCAGCAGGACACATTCTGTATGGAGCTGTCTTTGATGGTCACTGAAGCTGCCACAGTGAACAGACCTTCCTCATCTCGATTCCTGGACTCTGCTGTGGATGGAAGTCTGTCTCCTGAGAGAGTTCTCCACTGCACCTCGGGCTCTGGGAACCACCCCGAGGAGGTGCATTTCAGCTGGATCTGTCCATCCTCTTTAACTCCCATACTGATGTAAGGATCAGAGCCCAGAGCTGTGGAGAGAGAAGCTGGCCTTAATCTTTCAGTGGATAGTTTCCTGGGAGCATGATAATCTTAGTTTTGAGAAAGACAGAGAGGAGATAAAAGCATACCGAGAGTGGGTTGGATTCCTCTAATTTGTCTGTGTGAAGACTGAAGGACCAATAAAAACAATTTCTTAAACTTTATCAAAGAGGGTGCCTTACTGGAGTCAACCCTTCAACATAAGCAAAAGTCAGATGGGTAGACATGGGGGTGCTTGTCCAACCACCAACAGCAGCAAAAACAGTGGCTAAGAAGTGGGTTAGGAGCTCCAGAGTCAAGAAAGAGCTCTGTGGTTAGAAGTGCATAACATGATATGGGGCAGGAAACAACTATGGTTAGAATATTTTAGGATGGATAGAAAGGTATTCTTCTTCCTAAACAGGGTCTCATGTAGCCCAGCTAGCCTCATACTCATTATGCAGCTGAAGATGACCTTGAACTTCTGATTCTCTTGCCTTTACCTCCCAAGTGCCACAGCCATTTTCATACAGTGCTGGAGATCCCACCCAGGGCTTCGTGCATGCTAAGTAAGCACTCTACCAACCAAGCCACATCTCTAGTCCCCAAAGACTATATTCTTGAGAACAAAGTTTAGAGTTTATTTTTTTCTTGAAGTTTGTAGTTGATAGTTTAACTTTTCTTTATCTAGGATGCTGACTAAGGAATTTTCTTAAATGGTTTCAACCTCATCTTTCCTCATACAATTATGCCCTAATAAAAATCAACACAGGGTCAGGCTTGGGGACACAGAATTATAATTACTCAGACTGTAGAGGGAGAAGGATCAGGAGTTCAAGTCCATTCTTTGCTTCATAATGGGTTTGAGACCATACCTCAAAAGCAGCAAAGGGTGTGGCAGTGCAGGCGTTTAATCTCAGCACTCAGAGACAGAACCAGGTGGATCTCCAGGAATTCTAGGCCAGCCTGGTCTGCATAGCAAGTTTCAGTCTAGCCAAAGCTACATAGTAAGACCTTATTGCAAAACAAACAAACAAACAGCAACAAAAATTCATCAACAACAAAGTTGACATAAAGGTACTTTCCCCATCTATTTAGTCTAATTCGTTCTTTTTTTCCCTTCCTCTCTTCCCCTTTCCTCTTTTTCTCTCCCTTTCTCTTTCCTTCACCCCTCTTCCTTCACATTTCTACAAGGTAGAGAAAAATTCTGGGCTGCAGAGAAGCATACTTAAATACCATCTCTACAATTTTCCATATTCCAAATTAGTGTGTATGAGACTGTAAATTCCTTTCATGAAAAAGGCTATCTCTTGTCCACACTGATAAAAGATAATAAGAACAGCTTTTCTTCTTCTCCTCCTCCTTGTCCTCCTCCTTCTTCTTTCTCTTGTTTTTCCAGACAGAGTTTCTCTCTACCCTGTTCTGTAGCCCAGGTTGGCTGGATTCTTCTGGCATCAAAGGTGTGCACCACCACCACCTGGCTAACAGCAGTTTTATGTCATCAAATATCGATGTGTGTTTTTCTGTTGTTTGGTGCTGGGTTTTATTCTGCCAAGTTGCCCTGGAACTCACCAAGTTCCAAATGGCCAAGGTTGATTTTGAACTCCTTGTCCTCCTGCCTCTACCTCCTGATTGTTGGGATTACAGGCTGTCATTTTAAACATCATACACATACACATACACACACAAAACCACGTGTTTTTTAATGTATGTAAATTATATATGTAATCAACTTTTAAGATGCTCTTCCCTTAAAATGACATGAGAGTTATATTTGGTGCATTAAAATATGACAACGTACTTTTGGGTTGTGGGGTGGAGTTAAGTTGATAAAGCGCTGCCCAGCACCTAAAAGGTATGGTTACACCTGTAATACAGTACTTGGGAGGAGGAGGCAAGAGAAACATTCTCATACCAATTCCCACATGGTCTAGCGGTTAGGATTCCTGGTTTTCACCCAGGCGGCCCGGGTTCGACTCCCGGTGTGGGAAAGTTGTTCTTTTACGCTTGCTGGTTGGTACCCTTGATTCTTGATTCTTTGAGAAAGGCCTTTAAAATTGTCCATAAACTACAGACTATGAGACTGGGGTACGTAAGCCATGTTTCAAAAGTAAGAAGTTAAGTACATAAGGAAATAATGAAAGGCAATATATATGTATTATACACACTGTAGAAGTGTCTCTGAAAGTATACCACGCTTCTACCATTGGCAAAGTTCTTTTCACTTAGTATCTAACTTTATTTTCTTTTTGCAAACTCTTGCTGGTTTACATGGAGTGGGAGGTCTGTTTGATTCTGATCTCTAGCAAGCAGGGAAGTCAGAACTCAGTGTATTTCTTCCTGATTATCTCAGAGGGAGAGAGAGAATGAGTCAAAGTAAAACCTTTGGGGTGGATCAAGAATATTAGCAACAGACCACACTCTAACCTTAGGGTGTCAGTCCTTAGGCACTAATCCACGAAGAGGCTCAGAGCATCTGAGATGCTCACCACAGCTTCACATAAACGTGAAGACGTACACAATTTTAACCACTTCTAGGCACCAATCCAGTAAATTATGGTGTACTTTGTAAAAGAATATAATAGCTAGATGTGGTGAGGTACACCTGTAATCCCAGCACTATGGAAGCAGAAGGACTGTCAGGGCTATGCTATCTATAGCAGATATTGTCTCAAAAACTAAACTAACTAAATTAAGAATGTTATAGATTTCTCGGAGAAATTCGTACTGTTTTATAAGAGAAAATACAGAAAATAATTAGAATAAGATATCTGCAGACACAACATCTCAGTCTGCACCCCGCCCCCTTCCTTAGCTAAACCCCTTTCCACTCTGCGCTGGCCTCCCTTTTTCAACCTCAAAATTTTGGAGAAAGAACCTGGTGATTCCCAAAGTGAACAGTGTACATCCTCTGTGGACCCACCAGCCACTTTGAGATGCGCGGCAGCCTCCTCAGACTTATCCTTGTCTTTTAAGAAGCACCGGTACTCCCCCTGGTCCGAGGGCCTGACACCTCGGATCCGCAGAGTTGCGCGACCGTCCCGGAGCCCGTCCGTCACCAGCGTCGCCCTCCCGCGGTACTCGGCCATCTGCTGGCTTTCCAGCTCCTGGCCAGCCCGATACACAAGCACCGCTGGCGACCTTGTCTGTCGAAACCACTGCAGCTCCATATGCTCCGCGCTCGCGTTTGGGAACAGGCGACAAGTCAGCTCGGCATCTGAGCCCACGAGGGCCAGCACTGGCTCCTGAGGTGCGATTACATCGAAGTGAGCTGCCAGAATAAACAAGGTCGGATGGGACGGTAGGATAGGATGGAGAACCTACAGACCAGGCTTCTTGTAAAGTAAGGAGCTTAAGCTGTCTAGTATTTCTTTTGTTGCTTTCGTTGCTTTTGCTTGCTTTTCAGACCTGTCTCATAAATTCCAGGTTGTCCTCCTCCTCACCAGCCTTGAGCTCCTTGATCCTCTTGCCCTCAACTCACAAGTTATAAGTGTGCATCACCACACCCATAATTCCAATTCCTTTGATTTAAAGGAAAAACAACCGGAATCTCCCTATGTAGCCCTGGCTAGCCTGGCTATCTCTGTATAGAACAGGCTGGTTTTGAACTCAGGAAGATCTGCTTTTTTGCCTTCTTAGTGTTGAGACTGCAGGTGTGCACTACCACCCCGGTGGGTTTCGTTTGAACCAACTAGACTCTGGTGGAGATCCGCACCTGGAGCCAAACTGGGTCACTGACATTTATAGGGACCTTCCAACCTTACAAGAAAGAGAGGGCGAGAACAGAGACATACCCGAATTCAGCGTGGGCAGCTGCAGGACCATGAGGGTAAGCAGATGAACCAAGAGGCCGGAGTTGAGGGGAACTGCCATCTCTGACCTTGCTGAGGCAACAGACTGCTGGTGAAGTCGGCCAGGAGCTTCGGGCTGGGAGATAAACGGGGCCCGGAGGGTAACTACCGGCTCTGCAAATTCCCTGTTCTCCACCAGTTCCTTCCGATCTGGAGGGCTCTGCGCCTCCCCTCCAGGCGAATTTTCAGTCCATGTCACAACAGCACCCACTCACACCCTTCTCTAAGTCTGGTCAAGCATGCGCAAAAAAGCAAACCCCGTCCCACAGCCTTCAATTGTCTCCAGAAGGGAGCCGTGAGGCATTGTAGCAGATAAATGAAGAAATCTTGGAATATCTGCATTTACAAAATTAATCAATTAATTAGTTAATTAATAAATATCTGCATTGAGTAGACTATTTCATTATTCATGTTTAGAAATGATAATAAAGATAAAGCCATGAAGGTAGAAAGAAATGAAACGGAGGGGAAGAGTGAGAAACATGAGAGGTGGTTGTTTCACACCCGTAAGCCCAGCACTCAGGAGGATGATCTCTGTGAGTCAGTGAGTACAGTCCTGCCTAGCTTAGGACAGAGGCAGAGCTGAGGAGCTGGTGGAATAGAAAGCCTAGTACAGAGAAGAATCTGGACAAAGAGAGCTGCGGTATTCTGTGGCTCTCTGAGCTGAGAGTGAAGCACCTACCCACTTCGACGGCACGAAGGAAAAAAGGAGCAGGAGCTACAGTCACCAAGAGAAAAAGCTGTTTGTAGCCGCAGGGCCAAATTTAGAACCAGCAGAAGGAAAAGGGTTGTGAAGTGTTAGGTAAGCCTGCCCCCAGGTGGCCAAGTATATTTACTTTGGGGTGGGGGGAAGGTTTCTAAGGGTGAACTACGGATGGGTGGTTGGGTGATTTGGATTCATCGTCCTCTGCTAAGAGAACAGTATATACATTGAAGAGCTGGACTGAATATAAGGAGTGGGGGAAAAAAGAAAGAAGATCTATTACTAAAATGAGACATGAGGGCATCAGCCGGTTAATTTACCTCTGTAGCTTCAATTTTTTTTTTTTTTTGTTTTTGTCTTTTTAAACACTGAAAACGATAAGCCCATGGTGGTCTCACCTATGTGTGTATAAGTTCAGGACTCAGGAGGCAGGAGGGATCATTGTAAGTTTAAGGCCAGCCTGGGCTACATAGCAAGATCTAGGCTTGCAAGAGCTGTATATGGAGAACTTGTTTGAATAAAATAAAAGGTTGGTTTTTTTTGAATAATTTGTAAAACTTGCTTTCTATTTTTGTTTTGTTTTGTTTTTAAGAAAAAGACTAATGTTAATAACACCTTGTTTGAATTATGCTGAGTAAGGAGGCATTTGGAAGAGTAGTTGAAATGAAGCAGGCAAAAGAATAAGAGCTCAGAAAGTAAATTGCTTTATCATTACATCTCTGAATCATTAAAGGGTTGAGGCCACAATGACTCCAGCTTGCCATCTTCGGTGATCTTCTCAACCAGACACCCTCAGTAGTTGCTGTGTGGGTGGCAGGATTCCACTGGACACCCACCTTCAAAAGGTACAATTGCACAGCTCAGAAGGCCAAAGTCACTCATGAGAGCAGCAATTCCTTATTTGGTTTTGAATTTCCATTTATTACAGAAAAGTGGAAAAATGAAGAAAAAAAAATTAATGAACTGGAAATCACCATGAATCCATCAATTAATGACAGCCAACATGTATTGTTCTGGAATTTATTCTATATTTCTGTACATCATAGAAACAATCAGTAAGTTTTCATGCATAATTCAAAGCATAGCTAATAGTTATATAATTACCAAGATTGTGGGATGTTTAGTGCTTTTTTTTCTATTATAAATAATGCATCTGGCATTTTCATGACGCCCTGAGTTTGCTGGGGAGCACTGCTTAAAATCAGGCACAGTAGTTCATACTAGTAATCTAAATTTAGAAGAAATCTGAAGCCAGCCTGAGCTAATTTATGACCCTCTTACAGAGAGGATGTGGTATCCTTCGATAGCTCAGCTGGTAGAGCGGAGGACTGTAGAGAGACTACCGTAGGAATCCTTAGGTCGCTGGTTCGATTCCGGCTCGAAGGACAGATGTTTTATTCCCAGGACAGAGTGGAAGGGGAGACTGGATCTATCATGCCTCAGCAAACAGTAAGCTTTTGGAAAAAAAAAAGGGAAAGAAAGGTCAAAACAAATTTTTTAAGGAATCCAATTTATACCAGCCATGTTAGTGCATGCCTTTAATCCCAGGACTTGGCAGGCAGAGGCAGGAGGATCTCTGTGAGTTTGAGGCCAGCCTGATCTATATATCAAGTTCTAGGACAGTCACAGCTATACAGTAAGACCCTGATTTTGGGGTGAGGGTGAGAGAAGAGAGAGACAGATGCGCTTTATGCATATTTTTTTCTCATAAATTTGATAACTTCCTGATACACTGTTTGATCCATTTATGTATATAGAGCCATTGGATTACAGGGCATAAACATGCCATCAGTGATCCTTCCTGCAACATTGAAGGATCATAGCTTCCACTAGAGTGTCCTTTGACCCTGCAAGCAAGAAGAGATACCAACTCACATGCTTACTATGTATGGAAACTGGTGAAATTTGTCACAGTATTAGTATTAAGTTTTTCTGCGATAGTAAGGATGATCATTTTTCACGTATTAACTAAGCACCTGGTTTAGGCAGGAGCCGTCCAGGCCAGTTGCTGTCTGTTCCTGTAACTGGGCTTCATGCTGCTTCTTACTGGTCTGTGTAGACTTTTTAGAAATTAAAGATAATAACTGTATTATATTTGGAGTCTGGGGAGATAGCTCAGCAGTTAAGAGCACTGGCTGCTCTTGCAAAGGACCCAGGTTCAGTTCCCAACATCCATATGGTAGCTCACAACCATCTGTCACACAAGTTCCAGGGGCCTCTTGGGGCACCCACACACATGACAGACATTCATGTATACACATAAATTAAAAACAATTTTAAAATAACTGCTTTATAATTTTGACAAAAGTCTTTCTCAGATTTATTTTTCTTTTAATTGTTAAGATTAAAACTGGGGTTGGCTACCCCAGTTGGCCCACTAGACTGCAGGATGTGGGTTGTTCCCAATCATAAATCTGATTATATTACTTTTTACTTAAAATTCCCTGCATGTTAAGGACTGGCAGGAAGGCTTAGAAGGTAACAATCCCTGCATGCTTGAATGTCAATCAGAAATACCACATTAATCTTGTAATATACAGGAAATGTATATTATCAACACATCAGGTCTTTAGTTTTAAATTCTTGCCTCATCAATTGTGGGCAATATGTGTTTTAAAATGATTTACACAATAAATTTAAATGTTTCAGCCCAGCTTATCAGATTGAAGAATACAAATATTGTCAGCTGGGCTGGAAAGATGTTTCAGCAGTTAAGAACATGGACTGCTTTTATAGTGTACATAAGTTGAGTGGCTCATAACCACCTCTAACTCCAGCTCTCAGGGATCTGATACCTTCTTTGGACTCCTCGAGAACCTGCACTTATGTGCACAAATTCACACTTGGGCACACACACATACACAGAATTTAAAATAATAAAAGTAAATCTTTAAAAAGATTACTGATTACTAAATAATTAAAGAGGGTTTTTGCCTGTGTATTTTCATCACTAGAGACTTGAACCGTTCGGAAGCCGAAATTGTTAGAGTCTGTAGGAAGAGAATATAATCAAGATGACTTGATTGTAGTAGGAATGGTGACTCGTGCCTGTAATTCTAGCACCTGGAAGGCTGATGCAGAAGTATTGCTGTTTGAGGAGTCCCATTGAGTTTGAGGGTTCTGCTTGACCTACAAGACACAGCCCAGCCAAGACTACACAGTGGGTCTCAAAACACGAACACAGGAAGGATGGAAGGAAAAACCAGTGCAGTAGTCTCAGGTGTATTCAACATGTGACCCACAGCTGCACACAGTCACACATACCCCAAGGTGATTATGAATGAGGCCCAGCACAAACTCATATGAGATTACTGTGGGGGGAGGGGGTGTGCGCGTGTGCGCTTTTCCCACCAATGTGTACTTTGTAGATGACAAAGTTGTAGATGACATGAGAATGTCAAAAGGTTGGTGAAAGGTAAAAGCCTTTCTCTTTCTTCTTCCTGCTCCCACCCCTGCTGTCCTATGAGCAGGCAGAATTGGGGACTGGTGTGGTCACCTCAAACCACCACCTTATCTTCCCTCTTCTGCCCCCTCTTGTCTGCATGATTAATCCCTCTTCCTCCCTGAAAAAGCACTTAAGGGCAGTAACTTCTGCAACTTCTTCCAGGAGCAAACAAACATAATTGTACTTTTTTTTCCAGGGTGGTGGTGGTAGTGATCTTGTAGCCCAAGCTGGCACTGAGCACGTTGTATAGCTGAGGATGCCTTTGAAGTGATCCTCCTGCCCTCATCTCCCAAGACTGGAATTATGGGTATACCACCAAGCTGGCTGCATAGCACTTATTTTATTTACTTTGAAACAAGGTCTCAGTCTGGAGCCCAGGCTTGCCTGAAACCCACTACATAGTTTAGGATGGCCTTGAAGTCAGAGTGAACCTCCTGCCTCAGTCTGAGTACTGGGGTTAATGGCATGAGCCACCATGCTGGGCTGCACAACAGTTTCATCCGTTTCTTGTCTACATATTTCTGAACACAGTATGTCATTTATGCTTCTATTTCTCTATACAACCATCCACATTTTTGTTGCATTTTTAGTGTGCGTGTGCGTGCATGTGTATGCTGGAGTTTGAACTCAAGGTCTCCTGGCAGTTAAACTGCTGAGTTATACACACAGATTTCTGTAGTTTTTTTTTTCTTTTTTTGTCTAATTAGTAGTTATTTTGTTTTATTCTTGCTCAGAATCATCAGGCAATGAGGCGGCTGCCAGCTTTGCAAAAGTTCTGGCTAAACTGAGCCAAGAGGAAGTAGGCCACTGCCATGGAAGATCTGTGCTCTCAGCTGAACTGCGTAGTCAGCTGCTCCTTTGGAGAGTGCACACATTAACCCGCACCAGATTGGACCGTATGACATTTTGACAGCACAATTCTGAAATCACGTTATTATTTACCAACCCCATGCATAGTGTGATATGATGGAATTTGCATATTTGAAGGGGTGTGGAAATGAAGTGACAAGGAAGATGGTCTGGAGAAGATGGAAGGGTTGCCAGGGAACTTAACAGGAGCCAACTTAACAGGCAGGAGGATCAGGAGCCAATAAACTAAGGTTGAACTGAGCAAGGTAGACAGAGACTTCAGGGAAGAGATTAAGCTTTGAGACCTTTTCTGAGTCCTGCCCCTTGAAGCCTCTGTGCCACCTCTGGTTATTGCTCACTCTAGCCCCTTCATTGTCCTGTAGCCAAAGCAGGGATGCCTTTCCCCTATCAGTGACAGGCTGTGGGATGGTGTGAACAGCATTGGACTCTGACATAAAAGCAGCAGCCTATACACTTGTTCAGCTGAGTGTGACAGTGCACATCCATGATTGAGCATTTGAGATGTGGATACATAGGGATACACATGTGGATATGTGAAAATGTGTTGAAGATACACAGGAGTACATAGGATTCAAGGCCAGTCTGGGCTACCTGAGTTCCAGACTCGTTTTAAAAAATGGCCTGCCTTCAACCACTTTCCTTTAACCTCTGTAGTCACTCTGTGGACCCCTGTCAGGCCTTGTATCAGTTTGGCCTCACCAAAAGCAGACACTGTGAAACAAAGACTTGGATGTGTGCGTTTATTGGGAAATAATCTCAGAACAAGGTGAGGAGGTGAAGAAAGGAGACAAGAAAGAGCTAGCAAGGGGCAAGTTCGTTGGGTTGCTGCTGTGAGCTAAGCTTTGCTGGGAACTCTTTGTCTTGAGTCAGGGTTTCACTCTGTTACCCTGGTTGTCCTGGTGTTCAATGTAGAGACCTGGCTAGTCTTGAGATAACCATCTGCCTCTGCCTTGTAGGGGCTAAGATTAAAGCAGGGGTGACCATGCCCTGCTAATGGGGACTCTTAAGTGACTTGGTGAAACTAGAAACTCCCCATCTCAGAATTGAGTGGAAATCTTGACTTTCATTGGGGTGGTGAAGGAGGGTGATGTTTGTCAGAGAGATGCTAGAAGCCCCAGGTACTTGCTCAGGCAAACTGAGAGTCAAAGGGGTGGCACCTTGAGACTCAAGGGATGTGAAATCCAGAAGACAACTGCTTCGAAAGAAATGGGCCACTACTTTAAAATGTCAGTATCCTCAGGGCTTCTCTTAAGCTAGCTCACTGCTGTCCTATACCAGCTCTAGGTCTCTGCTTTATCATTGCCTCTCCAAAAATAACTTTGCCTGAAATCCTCCCTCCCTCATTGTCAGCAGAATTATGATGTCTTCAAGCTACCTAGGGAGGGAGAAATGGGTCAGCTAATGCTGGGGTCAACTTCTAAGTTTATGTCCTAACAATTCAAAACAATTATTACCATCTCTTGCCTTGTCTCCAAGACGTTGTTGGTATTTTTATCTTTAGTTTTTAAATTATGCATCCTGAAACTTAAGAGATCTTGGGATGTTGAAGCTCAGATTCAGATTCCTGGTTAAAGTGAGGTCAGTAGCCTACACACCATTATGTGTACCAGTTCCTTGGTAACAGTGGGATTTCTAAAAGGCTATTGTTTGTAGAGCAACAGAGACAAAGAGGACTCAGCCTTTTCCAAGGCCCTTTTTTACTTTCTCTGGAAAGTGAACAAGACTAAAAATCAATTGTCAGGTGAGTTATATGTGTGGAAAACAATTGTGTGGGTTAAAGATGTTTTTCTGGGAATGTGTGCATAAAACTCACAATGAACCAACTGTTCCCTCCTGTGTACATCTGATTACTGAATAATTATCAGTACATCATGAACAAGCTCTGTGTTACAGCTTTTGTTCTTAGAAATCTGGGGGAAAGTTTCTCTTGGCTTCAGATGTCAAGAGTTTACTGTACCTGAGAACTCAAAGTGGGGAGCCAAGTTTGGGGTGGGTTCTGTAAGTCCTGGGAGACTGGCAGTGAGGTTCTGACTGCCTGTGGCTATGTGAAGCCTGTTGGCCAAGTCCATCAGCTGTTCAACTAGGGTTTGCCAGCAGCTGTGGGGCCTGGATGGGAGACACAGGCCCACCTACCACCCATAGCCTGAGGGTGTTTTCTTTTTTTAGACCCTCAAGTGAAGATGAGATTCTTGGCTTCACCGCTGAAAAAAATTTCCGGATGAGCCAGCTTGAAGCAAAATGGGATTTATTAGGAAGAGATTTTAACATGGGTTAAAACCTTTTGTTTATTATGTTTGTTTTTATTGGTTGATTTTGTATGTAAGCGGTAGGGGAGATGAGTATGGGAGCATACTCCACCCTGCATGCGTGTAGACGTTAGAGGACAATCTTCAGAAATCAGTTCTTTCCTTCAAATGGATCTCAGAAGCTGAACTCAAAGTTGTTGGGCTTAGTGGTGAGAGACTACCCACTGAGCTTTTAATAGAGACTCAAGTATGGGAGACAATAGAAGGAGAGGTACTTGGAAGAAAGAAAAGACACTCAAGTGTGACTGTGGGGGTCTCAAGAGAGACACCTCTATGTGTCATCAGTAGCCATATATATGATTTTAGTGGCTCTCAAGTTTCATCTTAAAGAGTTGCTAAGAAATATTTTTTTCTTCTCTTTTGTTCTGTTTTGATAAATGAAGTTATAGGTGGTCCCTGTGGTATCTTGGATAGGCTTTCCATTTGATAAGGTAAAATCATGGGTTTTGAACAAGGTTTGAATGAAGGGTCTAAGACATATCCATTAATATAAATGTGTTTCTTGTGAGAGTCCCAGAAAATTGTAGATTTACAGTGGGGAAAGGCCACATATGCTCAGGTTTAAGCATGATATAGGCTTACAAACATTCTAACTTGAAACATCTCTACATAAAGGGAATGTGGTCTCTGTGTAGACATCCTTCACAGTCAGTGTTAACTGTGCTGGAACTCTTTGAGCCTCAGCTGGCAAGAATAAACTTCAATTAGACTCTGTGCTGAAGGTCTTACTGTCTTTCCATGGGCATTGGGTGTGTGTGGGAGGGGGTGTGACAAGCCTTTATTATTATTATTATTTTTTCACTTTCCTTGGCTAAAATCCTGGAGGTTGCAACCTGCACTATGGATATCATCTAAACTGTTAAACTACTTGCTGAGAGATGCTGGGCTGGGATCTGAGGTGCTTGTGCGTGTGTGGACAGCTGGAAGAAGCCTTTTCATATGATTATAGGGGAGAGCTCCACAAACCCCATGCAGAGGCAGAAAAATCTTAGGCAGGGAGGCTGTCTTTGCTGGGGATCAATTCCACAGCATGGGTTTGAGCTATCTAAACTGTGCAGCAGGCTGACAGGATAGCTCGAGACTTAAGGGTTGACCTGGACCCGGCTGGTCATCCCTTCTCAGAAGGAGGGTGGTGAAAGTATAGTCACCCATGGCAGGGTGCAGGTAGAGAGGGAAAAGGACTTTGCTGCAGGAAATAGTATGAAATGATAGAGGGCGAGTTCCTGGATCCTCAGATCTTATCCTAGTTGTAGCACAAGATGGCCCCAAGTACAGTCTCTCTCATGAGAATCTGTTACAGTACAGGTGAGAAAGTCACAAACCACCACACATATAATGCCAAATTAGAGTTCTTTATTTTTGGAAGGCTAGCACCTCAGAAAGACTCTTAGTGTGCTGAAGCTCAGGTGTATAGTATTATGAAAGCCAAAAACCCACAATTACATCAATGTTAGCTGAGGGCCAGAGTAACCTTGTAACATTAGCTTTGATAGAACACAGTAGTTATTTCAGACAGAACATGATAATTTGATTTCCAGCTTTTTCAATTATTTTAGTTTATATTTAGCTTGTATAACCATTAGTTATGTTGGTTAGTATGCCAGGACCATGGTCAGGGTCATGGAAATCCCAAATGAGCTGCTTGGGCTGATGCGGCTATTGTGGGCAATGAGGGCTGAGAGTTATCTAAGACACAAAATGGAGTCGGGACAAGATGGTGTTACCTTAGTACTTCAAATTCCTCCACTCAGTGTGGAAGCTTGTGGGTTTCCCTTAAACATAAACATCTTTCTTACAATTCTGGGTGCAAGTGAATCTCACCTCATTGTCCCTAGTATCTTCATCAATGTCCTGGAAGAAAGACGGGAAGACCCATTTTGTTCCAGCTCTGTCACTTACTGCATTTGGCTTATTATTGTTTTTTAAATCACGATAATTAAACACTTGAAAGAAGCAACTTCAGGGAGGGAGAGTTTACTTTGGCTCTTGGTTGGAGAGGACAGGCTGTTATACTGGGGAAGCACAGCAGCTGGTCTTGCCTGAGGCAGCAGTGGGAGAGTGCGGCTGCTTGCTCATAGCCCAGTGCATCAGGAAGCAGGGTCTCCTCAACGCTCAATCCCATCCCCAGAGAATCACATCCCCTGGTTAGGTTGGATAGCCTCTGAAAAGAGCAGCACCAGCTGGGGATTGGCCTTCAAACACAGGAGCCTGTCAGGGCTGGTTCACACTCAAACCTTAACACTTACTATGTGCCTTTGACTGAGACTTTTCACATTCCATAGCTTCAATTTCTTTATTTCTAAAAGAAGGTACAGAAAAATATGGAACCCAGGGCTGGGGAGAGGGCTTAGTAGTTAAGGTCACTGAATACTCTTCGAGAGGATCTGGGATCAATTTCCAACAACATGGCAGCTCACAGCCTTCTGGAACTACAGTTCCAAAGGATACAGATACCTTCATACAGATAAACATGCAGGCAAAACACTGAATGCACATGAAATAAAAATAAATAAACCATTAAAAACTTAGAAAATATGGAACCCAACCATTTAAAAGAGTAATGCTTCTGCAACAAATAAATATTTTCCTGAGGAATTCAAACCAAAGAGACTTCAAATACGGCAGTTTATGGGGGAAACAAAATACAGTTAGGCTCAGGGCAACCAGAAGCTCATAGAGATGGTTCCAGAACACTGACAGTAATAATTCAAGAACACTTAAGCTAAGCTTATGGTTCCAGAACACTGACAGTAATAATTCAAGAACACTTAAGCTAAGCTTCCCCCCCCCCCTTTTTTTTTTGTTTCTCGAGACAGAGTTTCTCTATTCTAACTCTGGCTTTCCTCTTGTAACTCAGGCTGGCCTCAAACTCACAGAGATCCACCTGCCTCTGTCTCCCAAGTGCTGGGATTAAAGGTGTGTGCCACCGGAGGTTCCTCTAAGCTTCCATAACCAGGACTAGAAGTAGCTAACAGTCCTCTACACTAATAGACCTCTACACTATCCATATGACTGAGAGTAGGCCACTCCTTAGACCCTCAAGCTAGTACAGGTAGCCTATCTCTAGTACCCATCTTCTTAGGGGAAATGACATTTACCCTGAGTTGACTTTCAATGTAATTACGCTTCCTTGCACACCAGGTATTTTATTAAACCAGGAAACTTTTTTTCCATATTGTACCAGGCTTAAATATGTTGGGAATAAACTGATTGGTATCAGACTCTCCAAAATCTTGAAAAAGAGACCATGAATGGAGGCAGGGGTGGTGGGAGAAGTTAGAGGGAGAAGAGGATGGGGGAAATGAAGTAATTATTTTTTAATTTTTAAAAATTGCAAAAAATGTTATAGGGGGAATGTGTTCAAAGAAAATTAAAAATACTGTAGACAATTTAAACAAATTCTAAAAGAAGGGACTGTCACGGGGGTCAGAAGTATCAAGTAAGATGAAGAACAAAATGTAACTGAACTGAATTAGGAAACAAGTCTTTTTTGGACATTTCACTGAAAGGACAGGATTAGTTACCATCGGATGGCATCTGAAAGTTTGTAGGACGATAGTGAAAGACTTGATTTCTTAGCAGAAACTAAATAGTCAAGAGCTAGGGCTGTAGCAGGGGAGCCTGAGCTCAGTTCACATGAGTGCTTGTACAGCACACATGAAACCAAGGGTTAGACTCCCAGCAGCACATACACTGGGCACGATGATGCCCACCTGTAACCCAGTTCTTGGGAGGTGGAGGCAAGTAGATCAGAAGAACAAGGCCATCGTTGGCTATAGCCTACATAAGATACTGTATCAAGAAAAACAAACAAAACAGCAGGGTTCTGGGGAGTTCCCCAGTGGTAAGTCACTTGCCTAACATGCACAAGGTCTTCCATTCCATACCTAGCAGTGAGGAAAAAAAAAAAAGCAATGATTTCAGCTCTGTGAAAGAATATGAAAGAAGGTAAATGAAGACTCCAAGGAAACTAAGGAACAGACATCCCTAAAAAGCAAAGACAGAGAAGCACCAGGCCCAGAGAACAAACAGGAGATGCTGCTGCCTAAACCAGAGGCAGAATCTGGGAATACATGCAGTGACTGGTCCATGGAAGTCCTGTCAACTCAGACAAAGCTCTAAGAAAGTAAGAGTTGATAACTAATTGCAAAATTAGTAAATGTAAAATATTTGGCTACTTCAAGAAAGTCTCTGCATCAAAATGAACAATAACCACTAATAAAGTTTACTTGTGCAGATGAGGTATCTCTCAGTGTCAGTGGGGAATGGCTCAGGACCCCCAAGGATTTCAAAATCTGCAGATGCTCAGGTACCCAGTAGAAAAGGGCATTGTGTCTGTGTATATCCTGTGCATGTCTTCCTGTAATCCATGCCCATCATCCTTCATGTTTTAAAGCATGAATCAATTTAAAAATATAATATCAGAGAAATGCTATTAAATTGTTTTTGTACTGTTTGGGGACCAACAAGAACAAAGTCTCTACATGTTCAGTACAGGTGAAGATTGTCCACTGAATACTTTCTGCTCACTGTTAGTTGAATCCACAGATACAGAATGCAATGGAATTATCTGTTAACTGTATTTCCAAAGCATAAAAAGCCAGAAGCTTGGGCTGGTGAGATAATTGAGTGGGTAAAGATGCTTGCTGTTCAGCCTGGTGACCTGAGTTCTGTCCCTGGGAACTAATAGTGAAAGGAGAAAATCAAGTCCCACAAGTCGTCTTCTGACTTCCAGAGACATAAATAAATAACACTTTCTTTTCTTGAGACAGAATCTCACTAAGTAGACCCAGGAGCTCCTACAAGTTGTGCTCTGACAACCCAGCCCCCCCCCCCCCACACACACAAAAGCAAAACAAAACAAAAAAAATTTAAAAAAAAGAAAGTCATGAAGCAAGAGGGTTTGCAGAGCTAAGGAGGGAAAGAGACAGTTCTGCTGTCAAATCCCTTCTCAGCAGGGCCCCAGGTCAAACTGCCCTGAGTGTCTGTCAAAATGGGAACCGGCACTAGTTCCACAGACATGGTATAGAGAACTCTGCTTCCTTTTCCTGGCCGAGGAGGAGATTCTGGATCTAGCAGAATGCATTCTGTATGGAGCTGTCTCTGATCATCACTGAGGCTGTCACAGTGAACAGGCCTTCCTCATCCTGATTCCTGGACTCTGCTGTGGATGGTAACTTCTCTCTCTTGGCAGTTCTCCACTGCACCTGAGGCTCTGGTACCATTCTGAGGAGGGGCACTCCAGCTCCATCTCTCCATTCTCTTGAATTTTCATACTGATGTGAGGATCAGAGTCCACAGCTATGAAAGAGAAACTGGCCTTAGTTTTTGGTGGTTATTCTTATGGGTTTATATCATAGGACTACAGTATTTGTAGGGAAGCAGAGAAACCTAAGGATACTAAGATCAGAGTCCCAACTCTTTACTCCAAAAATAGGGACCAATGAAATGACACATGACACACCTCTTCAGAAAGATAACAACTGGGGTTGGTATAGGCCTGTAATCCCAACCCTGGAAAGCTTCATGGGGTGTGTGTAATGGGGGGGGGGGGAGTTCTGAGTCAACCTGGGTCTACAAAGTGGTTAAAATAAAACAAAACAGAACAGGGCCTGGTGGTGGTGGTGGAGGTGCCTTTAATACTAGCAGAGGCAGAGGCACTTGGATCTCTCTGAGTTCAAGGCCAGTCTGGTCTACAGAGTGAGTTCCAGGACAGCCAGAGTTATAACAGAGAAATCCTGTCTCAAAAAGCCAAAAAAAAAAAAAAAAAAAAAAAAAAAAAAAAAATATATATATATATACATATATATATATATATGTCTAAAGCCAGATGTGGTGGCACTTGCTTGTTGGCCCTGAACCTGGGAAGTAGAATCAGGAAGATCAAGAGTTAAAGAGGAGAAACTACAGCATTAGACTGCATTCATTCATTCATTCATTTTTAGCACCTTCTAAGTCTTATTATTCCCATGCTTAGTGTTTAAAACCACATCCATATACATCATTGTGTCACTGAAGCCAAAACCTATCCACTCACCAGTTATTTGCAGATAGATGAAGGTTTCTCCATGGGCTTACTCATCCCTGAAGGAGCACCCATACACTCCTTCATCAAAGGCCCTGACCTAGTGTATCTTCACAGCAATGTGCCCCAAAGTGAAGTTGTCTGCATTAGTGTCACCCTCCCTTGGCATTCAAGCATCTGCTCTCCCTCCAGCTCTTGGCTTCACGGTGCACTGGCACTGCAGGTGAGAATGTATTCCAGGACCAGAGCAGCTCCATATGCTCAGCACTCACACTGAGTGAGAGGTGACAGTGGGGCTCTGAGTTTTCACTCACGAAGGCCAAGATGGGCTCCAGGGATCCACAGACTTCAAAGTGACCTGCGAACAACCAAGCAGGATCAGAATAGGGAGATAGGAAGATCAGGTTAACAGGAAGCCAAAAGCAAACCCTCTCAAACTACTCTTTCCTCTTCTCATAGATCCACCTGGATCCCAGTGAGGATGGCTGGGAAGGTGCTCTGAGACCCTCTGTGTTGGTAGAAACACCTCAACCCTGCAGCCAGGGGCATGGGGTGGGAGGAGGTGCATTCAGCTTGGGCAGCTGCCGGACCGTGAGGCTGAAGAGACATGCAAGGAGGGGGTTTTGGAGAACTGCCGTTCACATCTTTCTGAGCAGCAGGATGCCAATGGGAGACTGCCAGGAGCTTCAGCCTAGGAGGCAAAAGGAATGGTCAGGAGGTATTTTCGGTCTCTGTGGATCCCTATTACCCACAGTCCTCCAGTTATCTGTTCCTTCCAAAGTAAAGCGCTGTGGTCATCTGTAGCTGAAATCTGTTGTGCCTCCTTCTCCAGAAGGACTCGTAGTTCATGTCAACTGTCATCAACACCACCTGTATGTTCACCACCTAAGTTATTCAAGCATGTATACAACAAGAGATGGGGCTCTGATTACTAAGACACAGGAGGAGGAAGACTGTGATTTGTGAAATGCACAAAAGAGGTTATTTCAAAAACAATAATTTGTCATTCCCTTTTAGCAACGAGTCAATCAAGAAAAATTCAGCCTAGTGGGACTGTAGAGATGGCTCAGCAGTTGAGAGCACTGGCTACTCTTGGAGATGACCCAGGTTGACTGCTAGCACTTACACAGTAGCTCACCAGTATTTGTACTCCAATCCTAGGATATCCAATGTCCCCTTCTGTCTCTGTGGATACTGTATGCATGAGATATACAGACACACATACAGGCAAACATCCATTCATGAAAATAAAAATAAAAAATAGCCAGGCATGGTGGTATACATCTTTAAATCTTAGCATTAGTGAGGCCGAGACAGGCAGATCTCTGTGAGTTGAAGCCAGCTTGATCTACATAGTGAGTTTCAGGATAGCCAGGACTACATAGACTACTCCTATCTCAAAAACCCAAAACCTCAAATAAGTAATTATATAAACAAACAAAACCAAAGAAAAATAAAAAGAAATTCAGCCTAAGAAATGCACAAAAGAGAAGTACTGGTGAAAGACTTGATGTTAAACAGACAACAGGGAAAGAGAACATAGCAAGGTAATAATGGTGGCAAACTTCAAAAATGGCTTCTTCTTTCTCACCCTCCTGATCTGAGACAAAAGCCAGGCAGCTTAAAACAAAGGTCTTCTAGGCTTTTGTCTCCCACCAGCAGGACCCCTGCTGATGGACTCTCTCAACAAGTTCAAGGTTGTTTCTGGGCATGTTACACAATTGTGGGCCAATCATCTATCCTATCTCTCCTCAAACAGAGCAACACTAAATTAGGAGAGGAAAACTCTTCAGAGACTTAAAAAGATCCCAGCTCTGGCCAAGAGACTGGATTTTTCCGGCTTCCCAAGTCTTCCCTCTACTTTACAGAGGGTCTTTTTCTTTGTATGTCTGCTGCTATCTGCAGTGTTTGAGATTTCTCTGATGATACCTTTTTATTCTTTAGTTGGCAGGGAAAACAAACCCAATCAATACCTCAAAACTGTATCTCTGAGACTCCTCGTCCCTGATACCTTTTTACCATTTCAGTATTAAACGTTCTTCCGTTAGCATCAGAAACCTTTCCTTTATTTGTGGCAATGCATTATGATAAAAATAATCTCTTAGAGCCAGGGCCTTATGTTTGCTTTAAGAGAACTATGTAGCTGGGTATAGTGGTGAATACTTTCAATCTCAACTCTTGCGAGTCAAAGGCAGGTGGATCTTTGTAACATCAAAGGCAGCCTGGTTTACCTAGTGAGTTCCAAGCCAACGAGGGCTATATAGGGAGACCTGGTCTCAAGCAAACCAAAAGCAATCACTCAAACAAGCAAACAAACAAAAGAAACAAACAAACAAAACAACAGCAAAAAAAATGAGAGAGAGAGAGAGAGAGAGGGAGGGAGAATAATGCAACAACTAAGCTTACTTGCCTTGGATTTTACACGTAATAAACTCTTATAACCTAAGTGAATGCATAGCTATAATCTTGAATTATCTGCTTTTCCATGGTCCTGACTCACAGTAATGCCTGTGTGCTCTGTTAATCATTAGCTCAGAACAACAAAAATAGAGGTTGAAAACAATCTCATATAACAAATAGATACTGCCTGATAAACAAGTAGTAGTACTGTTTGCTATCTGGGACCATTGGGGTCAGCTGGAGTCAGTGACTTAATCCCTTGTAAAATACTGCTAAAAATTTGTGTGAAGCATCCCTCATTCCTTCTCTATCTCATGCTTTCTGCATCATTCAATAAAATTGAATGACATTTGTTATTGTTAGAGAGAGACACACACAGACACACAGGAGTAGACACAGACAGAGGGACAAGCTCACAAGACAGCCTTCAGATGGGCACAGATTCAGACTCACATAGCATACAGGAGGGACAAAAGAACAAGGGAGGGTGAAGTAGAGAATTCAAATCTGGACTCACTCTTGGTTATATGATACCACAGGGAAGTGCTTGTTTATTGACTTAATATGACAACCACAAACCAAACACCGCTTTGGTGCCCTGTGAAGAACCTTTACTGTGTGATTGAGCACTCCTGGAAAAAAGCAGTTTCTACAAAAACTCACTGATGGGTAAGAATGCAGAACTTGGAGAGACTGGAATATTACAGGTCCAAAGACTAGCTACCCTGTGTTGGGCTAGTTTTATACACCCATCTCTGTGTCTGAGCTAACATCTTGGGACTAATAGGTAAAAACCTATTAACTTAGAAGGCTACTGGCTTCCACCAACCAAAAGCTAAGAATGTCATCAGCTAACATCTCAAGTCTATGGAAAAGTCTCCCCAATCTGTGGTTACAGCCACTCTAATGTACTCACTGATATATTTTAGACTATCCATGATTTATGACTTCCTTTGTTCTTAAAACCTATAAAACTTCATGAAATGCTTCCATGTCGCAACATGGAATTTGGAGTAATCAAAAGTCTGTCTCCAGGCCACTGTCACTAAAATGTTCCCTAAACAAATGATCTCTATTCCCTTTAAGATGAGAGCTGTGTTTTTTGGATCAACACATGTATTAGTGAGCATTTTGGAGCACCCAGCGTGAGGAAAGGAAGCCTGAACTCATAAAAGAGGCATCGGGTCAATCCTTTGTTGGTGGTAGGCGTTTTGGACATCTCAGTGGCCCAAAGCTCCCACCTCATCTGCCTGCAGTGGAGGAGAGGTCCTGAGGAGAGGGAAAGTTGGATGTGACAGGAGCAGGGTCCCTGCGCTCAGAAAGCTCCCCGCAAGCGCTAATTCTTTTGTTTCTTGTTTCTCTTATCAGGTCCAAATTGATTCTACCTCAGCTCTGATGACGAGGAACGAACCATGCCTGTCTTTCCACTTTGCTTACCTTATCAAAGACGTTAAAAGATAGCCATTACCAAGAGAAGCGTCATCTTCCGACACACCAAGCATACACA
The DNA here is from genome assembly GCA_026225945.1 of Cricetomys ansorgei. Taxonomy (NCBI): domain Eukaryota; kingdom Metazoa; phylum Chordata; class Mammalia; order Rodentia; family Nesomyidae; genus Cricetomys; species Cricetomys ansorgei. Next base: position 1,764,498 of record JAMJFZ010001043.1, read on the forward strand.
GTCCCTGTGGGGCCAACCAAAGCCCTGTTTTCACCACACAATTCAGAGGACCTGTCACCTGCTACAACAGCAAACAGGCCTCCATCAGCTCTTCCCCCACGGCTGCCTGACCAACCCATCCATAGATTAAAAAAAAAAAGTTTGCTTTCACCTTAAAAACATCTTTGCAATACCTTTGGATACACAGATGGACATGATGCTCGCTGATGATACACATTTGAGAGCTTTAAAGGAAAGGTTAATTACCTGAGTCTCCTATTAAACAGGAAAACTTTGACAGTGAGGCCCAGTTACCTGTCAGCCTTCAATTGTTTAACAAACAGATCAATGGAGTCTCTCAAGAGGTTCACAGACTCTGAGAAAGGGCTTAAAATAAGTACGTAAATAAAGGAACAAATATCCCTGATGTTAAGACAACTCGGGGTTTCCTTCCACTGACAGACAAAAACCTACAAGACCTTGATGGACTCTGTGAAATTTCTATGAGAAGTTATAAAAAGGCAGATGGCAAAGAGATTGCTACCACCTTATTTCTTTCATTGACTCATGAGGATATAATTCTGACTAGACCTTTGAGCGTTTCTAATGTAAAGCTCAGGCCTGGCCTTTTCCTAGAGATAACAGGCCTCCTACTGGAATAAGTAAACTCACAAACAGGTTTCAATAGAAAAACAAACTCAAAACTACACTGCTATTATTTCTGACTTAAAAAATTGCTTTTACGATCCCTTTATAACTCAATAATGGAAAAAAATGCCTTCTCAATGATTACTCTTAATAATAAAGCTCCTATGTCTTATGGTATGAATGAAAAAACAGTAAATAAAATAGTTTAAATGAATATAAAGAGTTTTAGAAACGAAGGATCTATGTATAAAGGCTAAAATGGTGGATGTTTCCAGATGGAACGGGATAAAGTTCATCCAAGTTGTGTGGGTCTGGTTAAATGATTTGGCGGACGTGAAAAATAAGACTTACGGATGATATGTATGATAGTTTCAAAGTCCAAAGTTTAACACATTAGCATTAAGCCTCTACTTAAATCAGTAGCTTCTCCTGAGTTATTTATTCTCAGTATCAGTTATAAGTACTGACTACTAAAGCTTTACAAAAACAAAACTGCTGTAGACATAGGTTAAAAAATTAATCTCCTTTGGTCATTTAAAATTTCATCATGTGAGACTGGAATGCTGGCTCAGTGGTTAAGAGCACTGACAGTTCTTCAATTAGACCATGGTTCAATTCCCAGCATCCACACAGAAGCTCACAACTGTCCTTTACTCCAGTTCCAGGGGATCCAATATACTCACACAAACATACATGCAGGCAAAACACCAATGCACCAATAAAAATTACAATGACTAAAAATTTTAAAAATGTGCTCATGTTTTTGTTGATAACTTTTCATGCCTTATTTTTGGTACCACTCAAATGCATGAGTCTGCTCGAAATTAACTTATTAACTTATTAACTGCTTTCTCAATAATGAGGAATCCAAAACAGATTAAAACAGATAATGGTCCTCCTTATGCATCTGAAACTTTTCATCCCTTTTTGTCAAGTTTTAAAAGTTTACGTCTATTCCAGGGATGGAAGCTCAAGCCTTAGATCCCAGTAATGGAGAGGTAGAGGCAGGAGGATCTGAGTTCAAGCTCAGCATGGTCTGTGCGATGAGCTTCAGGGCAGCCAGGATTACATAGAGACCCTGTCTTATACAAATAAGTAAACAAGTTCAAGTCTCTCATGGCATTCCTTAACTATCAAAGGACAAGCCACAATGAGCTAGCTAATTTATTATTCAAAAAGCAAATACATAGCTGGCATTGTTGAGGACACCTTTAATCCTACCACACAGGATTAAAGAGGTAGGCAGGTCTCTGAGTTCCAGGCCAGACTGGTCTACAACAAAGTGAGTTCCAGGACAGCTAGGCCTACACAGAGAAACCTTGTCTCGAAAAACAAAACAAAATCAAATACACAAATAAAGAAAGATAAGGGATTAAGCTCTTAAGACCAATTTGTCAAAGCAACTTGCACTTTAAAAATTACAAATACAGCAAAAGTCTTCAAGTGCCTGTGGGCCTTTACATATAGATGTCCATTCTTGGAGAACCTCCCCCCCTACCCCCCGCCGCTGCAGATCCTGTGACCTCCACCCCACCCCATCCCATCCCACCCCCCACACATAATAAACTAGAATGCTTACTTGTTTACTTAAGACAGCTCTTTATAGCCTTCTGGGATAGTTTCTAGGAGATGATCCAGAGGCATTTTAGATCTTTCTGCTTCTTTCCGTGATGACTAGATCCTAAGAATGTATAGCTGACAAGTCTCTGCACCTGGGCTCTCTTCCCCGGACTCCGCGGGTCTGCACCACGCGTTCCCGCCGCATCCCACGCGAGCGCTCAGCTCCCTGGCTCACTGCCCCATGTCCACCCAGGCAGGTCCGCTCGCCTGCAGCCCAGCTGTCGCTCCCTCACCTCCTACCATCCATTTGTAACACACAGCTCGGGCTCGGAGGACGTCAGGCTCAACGTTCTCCCATGGTTAAGAAGGTTCCACACTTCCCCTTGAGCAGTCTCCGGCAGCCCTTCGACCCACGTGGTTCCGGAGCCAGCGCAACCAGAGGTCTGAATCAGTGGCCCCAAAGGCTAAGCTGCTGTGAAGGACTGCCTCAGATTGGTTATAGCTTGGTTGCTGTTCCTTACAGGAAGAAGCCAGTAGGTGTCCTTCTCGGGACAAACTTAAAGTAGATCTGGAAGAAAGGAAACTGCCAACACATGTCACTGACACTCTGAGAAAGACTAAAGGAATCTTCTCTGGCTAAAGTAGTTATTTGATTCACCGAAAGATGTTCGCTTTTTAAAGAGTATTATCACATAGCATCTGAAGCCTATAGCAGGGACTTCATCTCTAACCCACTCCCTGATCTCCCCACCCATATATTCAGTGAATGCATAGATTTATGGCTGTTCTTTTGTTCTGTATATAAAAGCTACGTAATCCCTTCCAGAGTGGAACATGCCGTTGGGGCTTAACGGCTGTCCAGTACTCCCAGAGAGAGATGATTACCCTCTCACCTCACTAAGACTAAATTTAAAGCCACTAGGAAGGGATTCCTTGGATCCTGTAGTAGTCATGACTGGGGGGAGGCCTCCATGGCTCAACAGGTGCCTGGCAGGTGGGATGTAGAGGTAGTTGGTGACTCGGTGTGCAGCTCTGTTTGAGACTGTCCCAACATACCTGGGAGGTGGCCTACCAGCCTAGATTGAATGCCATGTCTGGGAAGGCCTGACAGCCCTGATATGATGGTATCCAGCACATCTACTGAGTGCCCGCTGTGTGCAGATCTCTAGGCCCTTGACTTTAAAGAAAAGCTGAGACACCATGTAAGAAGGGACACCTGCAGAGTGCCACTCAGTGTGTGGTCAGTGGGGAGAGGATGAAGTGCTGAGGCTGAAGAAAGGCAGCAAGCTGGGCAGCGGCAGAGAACTGCAAGCCCTGCTCACTGCAGGAGTTTGGAACTGTTAGCCTTTGAGCCTCAGACCCCAGGCCTGGAAGCTGTAACACTGGGGTTAAGACATGAGGAATTCCACCTCTTTAAGCCTACATAAGAGCAGTTATACTGGCTGCTGTCAAGGGCCACCGGATCCCATATGTGCTGCTTAGTTTTTGTCATTTTGACACAAAGTAGAGTCACCTAGGAAGAAAGAACCTCACTTGGGTAATTGTCTCCATTGAATATGCTGTGGACATCTCTGCTGGGCATGGTTTTGATTGATACCGGAGGGCCCAGCCTTCTATGGGCATTGTCTCAATCCTGGGTTGTTCAAGAAAACAAGCCAAGCAAGGCATGAAAAGCAAGCCAATAAGTAGTGTTTCTCTGTGTTCTCTGATCTAGTGCCTGTCTTGACTTCCCTCAGTGATGAACTACAGGATGATGGCCAGGGTTTGCCACTCACTGGCAAACTGGGACACTGCAGCTGCAACCATCCTTCAAGGTCTGCTCAGGGCCTTATTTATTCCAGGGGTGCCTGAGCCAAGCTGGCTCATCCTGGGATTATCCAACTGCAGCTTCCTTATCTCAGTCAGGGGATTTTGGGTAGAGTAGACATATTCTGCACTGGGTAAAAGTGTGCTGTCAGCTCCAGAAGCCCCACAACTGTTACCGTGGAGCTTCACCACACCTGTGGCTTCTCCCAGCTCTCAGGTCCAGTTTCATCTGTGACCTCCATTTGTGGATTCTCCTGGCTCTCAAGAAACCCTATGGTTCTCTTCTCTTATCCCCATAGACCCTGTTTCCCTCAGCCTAAGTCCAGAACATTTGGTGTGAACTTCAGCATTGGCATAAAAAATGTCAAGAGGTGACATAACAATGCTTTGGTTTTTGTCTTTCATCACCATCTGTTAGGGAAGTTTAATTTTAGTTATGTTTAAAATGTTTTTGTGCACTGTTGGGTGAGGGGCTGCCTAGGTTTTTGGCATTTTGCATTGTCTGCAGGTGTTGGATTAATGAGGGGGATGTTGATTGGTAATGATCTGTATACGCTATCAGTAGAATACCTGAGGAGTTCAGAAAGAATAAATACACCTGAGCTCAGATGCTTGAGGTTCCACTGTGAGTATGGCACTGGCCATGATGGTGGTTCCCTCTGCTGAGGTCTGGCAAGGTTCTCAGTTATGAAATATGCCTCCTTGTCTTCCTTGTTGAGCCTCCCCAGCAGCTAACTACTACAACCATCCCCAACACACAGTACATTTCTAACATGTGTTTTTCTCATTTTCCTAGGCTGGGGTTACAGAGGATGCAATCTGCCCCATGGATCTCATCTGAGCTGCTAAACAAACAGTTAACTGAGAGATGCTGTGCTGTGATCTGAGATGAGAATCAAGGCCAGCAGCTGGAAGAGGCCTTTTCTATGACTAGAGGTTTAGTCATCCAACAAGAAGAAATGAATATGAAGTTCCAGAATGAATGAAGATTGAAGCTGATGACCTTAAGTGCTCGATTTTTGCTCACTGACCAGAAACACTAGAATTATCTGCATTCTTTATGCGGCAGGGGCTTTTGTTATTTTTACCTAAGGATGCCTCCTTTTTAATAATGACAAACATTTTTTTCTTTTTGAAAAAAGCCAATTCTTTTTCAAGTCCACCTTTGAAGGTTTTAAAATTGTTTCATATCTGGTTGTTAGGTCTCAAACTCACAAACTGCTGGCTGAGATGCCTATTTAACATATCAGTGTGAACCTGGCCACCAGCTTCTCCCAACATTCCTCCACCCCTACCTATTACAGGGTCCTTCTGGCTTGCAATCTCACCCTCTACTCTGACCTCTCCAGCCAAGGGGGCCCAAGACGCCCTTCCCTATATAATCCAGCCATTTTGGTTACAATATCTCTTACTCTCTTGGTCTGAAACCCCCTTGACTTCCTGGCCTCTTGGCCACCATACCAGGTTCTTCTCTTTCTCCTCTCCTCACATGGCCCAGCAGCTAAGTCTGGTCATGTCTACCTCAGACTCCTCCAGATGTCTCTGCCCCTGGCTATGCCCCCTCTCATATCTACTGTATTCTTCCTCATATTTTCCCCTCCACCAGACCTAGGAGCAGTCATGTTCTTTCTCTTTTTATTTATTTTTTTCATTTACTGTTCAAGTTGAGATATTTTAAGAACTTCATTTTTAATTTGTATTAAAAGTTTACAACTTGATTTTTCAAAAAAGTTAATAAACTGAAAACACATGTAAATATAGGGTTTTTGTTTGTTTGTTTGTTTAATAAAACAAAATAAAACCTTAGGTGTGAGAATAAAATAAAACAAACCTTAGGTTCGAGGCTAGGAATGTAGCTCAGGAGTAGGGTCCAAAGCCCAGGGTTCAATTCTCAGCATAGGAACAAACATGCCTCACCTTTCTCTTTGGGCACAGACTGTCTTCAAACATTTTTCTTTCTTTCTTCCTTCCTTCCTTCTTTCCTTCTTTCCTTCCTTCCAGCCTTCCTGCCTGCCTGCCTGCCTGCCTTCTTTTCTTTTTTTTAGCCCCCAATACAGGTTTTCTCGGTTGTAACTCTGTGTCCTAGAACTTACACTGTAGACCACGATGGCCTTGAACTCACAGAGATCTGTGAGTCTCTCTAGTGCTGGGATTAAAGAAGTGCATCAACTCACCTGGCTAGAGCATGAGTCTTCAAATGTTTTTATCTCATAAACTTTTTGTACTCTTGAAAGTAACTGAGGACTGTCAAGTTTTATTTATGTGGGATGTACCTATCAATGTTTAAGATAACACAGATATTGAAGGCTCTGCATTTGTGCTTTCTCCTATAGGTTTTCTCTGAATTCCAGCAGTATTGGTAAAACTATACAATGAACTGGCATCAGAAGACAACAACCTGGTAACAAAAGAGGACACTTTCCTGAATTTCAACCTCATGTAAACCGCATGTCACTTCTACTTATCCAATTTACCAAATTTCCTCTCATTACACTGTGACTCTATCTCCTGACTTCAGTTATTAGATTACAAGTCCATGCCTGAATTCCTGTTAATCCGACTATCTATGGCATTGGGGAATTGCTTTAGAACGCTTTAATTATGCCCTAGAACATATATGTACAAAAAGATTCATTGGCGTGACTATTACAGCTATGACAGCTGCCACACATATAACTGCCACAATAGCCTTAAATCAGTCTCCAAACTACAGCCACTGTAAATCCCTATCTTCAAAATAAACACTTTAAAATGATGTCTGAAAACTAATTGGCTCCACTCTTCTAATTGGTTTTCAGGATTAAGTCTTAAGATGTAGTCCTTTACAGGAGTAGTTAAATCTGTTTTTCTCCTCCTGGAAGTCCTATTGTGCCTCTGGGATGTCTCTACAGTATACCATACCTTGACCAGTTCTTGGCCAGTGACCACCTCTTTTGACATGTTTCTTCTGTAATAAAACAAAAAAGGAGGAACTCAGTATTATGAAAATATCTCTTACATTCTAAGAAACTGAAACTTTTGCTGGACCTCACACACAGAGTTAACAATACCACTTTAAGTCACTTAAGACTTAAGACTGCTATCCTATCTTGTACTCAGCCTGTTTGCTTAACCTGTCTTTAAGAGAACAACGTAACAACCAACCTTACTTACCTTGGATTTCACATGCAATCATCTTTTACAATCTAAGTGGTCTGCTCTTCCTTGGGCCTGACCCAGAGACATGCATGTGTATTCTGATAATCACTTGCTGGAAACTGCAAAAATAGAGCTTTAAAGCAGTCTCATAAAATGCATTTCCAACATAAATATTGGACAGAATAACAGATATTGCTTGGTAAACAATGATGTCTGTAGTATACATTGTTTATCTAGGTCCCTTGGAGTAGGTTGGGGGTCAGTAACATAATGCCATATAGAACTCTGCTAAGCCTGTTGGTGATGGTGCACGCCTTTTTAATTCTGGCACTTGAGAGGCAGAGGAAGGTGGATCTCTAGAGTGTTTGGACCAGTGATGCTACTGGGCCTAAGAAGAGAAAAATAATTCATGGGGGATTAGCTCAAATGATAGAGCGCTCACTTAGCATGTGAGAGGTAGTGAGATCAATGTCCACATCTTCCAAATCTTTTGTTAGTTACTTTTGGACCTCCAGATCTTTCTGTATTTTTATTTAATTGAGTCTTTGGTTCTCTTGAGGCACGAGAACCTTCTGGAAATGCATAGTTTTGAAGCTTGGCACAGCATTGTAAATACACTTTAAAGTAAATTGAGAACTAAAAATTATCTTAATGAGCTGAGCAGAGATGGCACACGCCTTTAATCCCAGCGCTTGGTAGGCAGAAGCAGGCAGACCGCTGTGAATTTGAGGCCAGCCTTGTCTACAGAGTGAATTTCAGGACAGCTAGAGTTACAACAAAGAAACCCTGTCTCGAAAAACCAAACCAAACCAACAGACAAACAAAACTCTGCTAAAGATTTCTGCAAAGTATCTCTCATTCTCTTTCCACATGTAATGCTTTATGTGTTGTTCAATACAAGAGACAGCAAAGCCCTGTTGTGCAGAGGAAGACAAACACAGACACAGGGACACATTCATAAGACAGCCTACAGGCTCTTACAGACTTAGACTTACACAACAGACAGACAGACAAGAGGAGGGAGCACAGGGAGAGTGAAGTAGAATATCACATCTGGACCCAGTCTTAAATGACACTGAGGGGAAGTGCTTTGAATTCTTAATGTGACACCCACACATGAATGGTGAGTTGGGGTTTATTGCTAATGTGTTTAAACCAACTGCACTCACTTTCCTGTACCTTTTTTCAAGATTATATGTTATTCATTAATTTGATGGAACAATCACATAGTCTCCAATGACAAGGGTCTTTGGGAAAGGAGTCAAGGTTAGTACCTGTGGGCCTTTACATTTGGATGTCCATTGCTGGAGCCCCAATACCCTGGCAATGAGGCTGAAGTCTGTCGACAAGGTTCCAGACTCCCTAGCGGGGAACTTCGGCTTACCAGCCATTCTGCCCCTTCCTCCACTTTGCTGTAATGGCGACAAAAGTCTTTCATTATGTCTGCATGGCCTAGTAATACCTTAGCTGGCCGGTGTTAGCTGAGAAGGAGAAGAGGCCATTTTTTACTCAAAAATAAATGTCTTTGTAAAATATCTTGCAGGCTTCTAAGTCCTGGCATGTGTAAAGCTACCCATTCATATTGATAGTAACAGATGGAAGCGAAGGGGGCCTAGATAGAGAAAAAATAAATCTGCACCAAACAGCTCAAAACTGTAAAATAAAAAACCTTCTTTGCCTACATGGCACTCTGCTCTGTTTGGGGCAGATGGAGATATTATTCAGCCAACAGTATTAAGTCAAATGTTCTTTCTTAGCAAACAAGATAAGTTGCAGGAGGAAGGACTCCCAACCCCCATCCTGGGCGTGACTGCATCTACATACGAAACCTTTAAAGGCCTGAGCAACATCTGCATATCAAAAAACTATTTGGCTTTTTAAACCTCTTCCCAGAGCAATTCTCTCTCTTTCTGTTGTGGCCCTTTCCCTGGTAATGTATATTGTAAGTCTCTCCCTCCTTCTCTTCTTGGTGTGGTTTTTCCACTGACAAGGCGCATTGCATTGTCAGTCTCTCTCTCTTGCCCCTCTCTTTTCTTAATATGTACACTGATAATTCCCCTATTAAAAATGCTCCTGTGTTTTACTTCTAAAGTGTGTTCCACGTGTCATTTTAAAGCGTGATCATGTGTGTCATTTCCTTGGGTCCCATAAAAGAACGAACAACCCTGTTCGTTTGTCATTCCTCATTTTTCCTGCGCTCATACTCCCTCCTGCATAGAGTTTCCATGAACCCATTTGTGGGAAAGGCTGGTTCCCTCCACAGTCCATTCTAGGGGAAACCCCACACTTCAGATACCCTGACCTTCACCACTCCCTACACAAAACAAATTAGAATGTAATAAAATAAATTTAATAATATTTTACAACAGATGTTGATTTGCTTTTTAGATACTTTTTAGATAACCCGGAGGCATTTTAGCTCTTTTTCCTCCTTTCAGCGAGGACCACAAACTCAGGACATACAACCTACAGGTCCCTGCACCTGGGATGTCTTCCTGGACTCCCAGGCTCTGTGGGTGAGCAGAGCAGGTATCTGGCCACCTCCCATGCACACCCTCTGTGAAAGGATTTAAGAAATATAAAACCTAGGAATGCACCTGAGTGCTAGCAGTCACGTATTGGGGGAGATGTCTCATCACCTGAGTGCTAGCAGTCACCTTTGGGGGAAGGGGGGATGCCTTCCCAGGAACAGCCTCCTCAGCCTCCTCCCCACCACTTATCAGCAGGAATTCTTCCTTCCCGGGCATGCCGGGCACCACTCTGTCTCTGGGAAGACTAGTCCAAGGGCACCAAGTGACAACCCCACCCTGGTTCCCGAGGGCACGAACACCTGACCAACGAGGTTGAGAGACACAAGACTTGAGCTCTGAACCAATCGGAGCTGCACAAGCCCTGCGCATGCTGGATAACAATAAAGCCTTGTGCATTTTTGCAGCGGTTCGACTGACTCGTGGTTTCACTGAAGCCCGCCGCTGGCCCCAACATCTGCTCCCTGGCTGATCACCCCACATCCATTTGCCTGGCTGGTACCTCAGCCCCACAGCCCAGCAGTCACTCCAGCACTCACCTCCTGCCACCCATTTATAACACACAGATTGGGCATGGAAGATGCCAGGCCAACAGGCTCCCATGGTCAAGAATGTTACACATTCCCATGGTCAAGAATGTTACACATTCTCATGGTCAAGAATGTTACACATCTCAACTTTAGCAGTCTGATTCAACAACTTCCCGACCCATGCCGGGTCCCAAGCCAGCTTAGCTGGCACTCTGGATCAGGAGAGTGATTAGCTGGGGCCTGGGAACCAGGTATGAAATACTTCCTTTTATAGGCTGTAGGTCCACTGATTTAATTGACTGGTTGAAACTTAGCTCACTTACTTCCTCTTTTAAATAAAAGCGTGGTTCCTTACAGGAAGAAGCCAGCAGGTGTCTTTCTCAGGCCAAACTTAAGTTGATCCAGAAGAAAGGAAACTGCCAACCCACGTCCTTGACATTCACTGTATAATGGAATCTTCTTTGGTCAAAGAAGTTATTTGATTGACTGAAAGGTGGTTTTGTTTGTTTTAAAGAACATTATCACATAGCATCTGAAACCTATAGCAGGGATTTCATCTCTGCTGTAACCTGCCCCTTGATCTCCTTACTCATATACTTGGTAAACGCACAGTTATGACTGTCTTTCATTCAAGAATGATGAACTGTGATGTGGAAGTGTAAGATTAAACAAACAAACGAACAAACAAACCTTTCCTTGCCAAGTTGCTTTTGGTTATAGTTGTGTATCACAGCAACAGAGAAAGCAAGAGCTAAAGATTCCTCACTTCCTGGCCTACTCTAAAGATGGAACACTAGAGGGCTGTTCACCTGATACTTCTTAGTTCAATACCAATCTCCTTTCCTGAGATGCAAATCCTCCATTCATCTGGGACCCCCAACTCTCCAGCTTCTCCCAACTTCTTTATTCAGTCGGTCCCTGAGTGAGCATCGATTCATGTGCTTTTCAGTGTTACAGATGCTGGAACAGGAGGTGGTGCTGGAAGCTTGAACCTATTTCATATTGTAATGCCCAGGATTCTGGAACCCCTTTGGCCCTCAAAGTTTCACCAGGAGTCCAGGTCTGTTGTAAAAACAAGGAGTCTTTATTCTGCAGAATAAACCAGCATGCAGGGTCAGGCACCAGGTGGAATGGCCGACCCTGAACAAAGGCTTGCTGGACTTTTTATAGACAGTAAGAGGGGATTTTAACATAGATGAGGTAGCCTGGTTTCTAATTGAGGGACAGAAATGCAGTTTACAAATGTTTAGTTTTGATTGGCTCATGCTCAAGGGGCTAACAGTCCACATTCTTGAGCTATATCTGGTTAGTCATCAAACTCAAGACATTTGGTTTATGGCCCCTAGGCCATCTGGGCAGATAAGGTAGGGGCCACTCCTGCCCTGCTTCTTTTCTCAGATTGGTTGCCCTCAGAGTGGGGGTCCTTTTTCAGGTTATCTAAGCCCCATTTGGCAGGTATATCCTGATTCCTGTTAGTTTGCCATTTGGCTAAGGGAAGGGACTTTTGCAGTTTTTCCCAGGAACCAGGGTGGGGGTGGGTCCCTTTTGAGTCCTAAGGGCCCATGGCTCTTCCATAGAAGCCCTTTTCCTCAGAAAGACTCATCCAGGTCTAACAATATCTGGGGTGAAAGTTGTGGAACTGTCTTTGAGACACAGGAGGAAACATTACTAACAATGAGCAGCTGTCTGATCCACTCAGAGTTCATGGTCTGCTTTTGCCAGTGTTCCCACATCCTGTTCTCCACATGCTCTAACCACATGGACCAGTTAATGCTTTTTTCACTTCTTGCTTTGATGCTACTCTGCTTGCTGTTCACACTGCTTTCCTTCCACCGTCCTCTCAACTCTCCCAGCTCTCCTAGTCCTCAAGCCACAGCAAAACCATAGTTTCACCCAGGAGGCTCTTCTAAAACTCCTGAGTCCGCACCCCTCCCCTCCCCCAGCCTTCCAAAGCACCTCCCCTTCCTTTCCCTACTCTTTTTCCTTCTTTCCTAGTAAATCCCCATCTTATTTGGTGGTGCTCCTGTGCATGAACAGTTGGTACATGATAGATGCTAAATGTGCTGAGACTGAATAAGATGTGAATGAAAGGAAGAGGCAAGCAGGGGCTACACTGTGTACAGTGTGATATTCTCTTAGGATCAGGCACAGGACTGGGTTGTCTAGTTTCAACCAACAATCAAAATGTCTTAATTTTAGGTTTCAAAGATCCCTTAAAGATGATTTATTGAAAAGGCATGAATGTGTTGAGAGCCTTAGGATATTGCTGTAAACTGGAGAACAATTGTCTTAGTTAGTTTCCATTGCTGTGACAAACTACAAGAACCAAAAGCAATTTGGGAAGGACAGGTTTACTTCAGCTTACACGTCTAGATCACAGTCCATCCTGAAAGGAACTCAAGGCAGGAACTGAAGCAGAGGCCATGGAGGAGTGCTGCTTACTGCCTTGCTCTTCATGGCCTCCTCAGTTTGTTTTAGAAAATATCCCAGGACCACCAGCCTAGGATGGCATCACCCATGATGGGCTGAGCCCTTCCATATGAATCATTCAAGTGAGAAAATGCTCTACAGGCTTTGCTCATAGGCCAGTCTGGGGCATTTTCTCAATTGAGGTTTCCTTCTTCTCAAGTGACTCTAACTTGTCTCAGGTTGACAAAAAACTAACCAGAACCCCCATGTACCTGTTGTGAGAACTCAAGTACAATGGAAGTTGTAAAACCTTAGTTTAGGAATGGGGTCATAGCTCAATGGGTCTGTAAGGTTAGTAAGGCATTTATATCATAATAAGGCATTGGCACTCTCTAGTGTACACTGGAGTCCTGTAGATCCTGTATGTCCTTTGATATCCTAACAGATTAAATGAAAATCAGATATATCAATACAGCTATCTTTTGGTAAATCATCCATTAGATTTTCAAAAACTTAGATAATTCTTTTTAATAAAATATATTTTGCTTTAGAAACAACTCTTTAAGTAAGGAATACTATTCATATGAAACTATGGTTAGTTCTTTATTGATTTAATATAAATTAATACATACAGTTGTTTTTCTATTTTCAACTTAAAATGCCGTAAATAGCAGCAGACATTAGTTAGGCATGGTAGCATACGTCTATAATCTCCACACTGGAGATGGAATAAACCGGGTGTAGTGGAGCACAGGCTTTAATCCCAGCACTCACAGGCAGATATCTGAGTTAAGGGCCAGCCTGCTATACATAATGAGTTCCAGGACAGCCTGAGCTACATAGTGAGACCCAGTCTGCAAACAACAACAACAAAAAGAGGGGGAAGGAGAGTTAAGAGTTCAACAGCAGTGCTACACAGTGAGACCATGTCTCATGAACGAAATCAAAACAAATTTCAACAGGTATTAGCCCAAGAGAACACAAGCTTAATCATCTGTATATATCATAAGATCATAAACAGGATGATGCATGCCTTTAATCCCAGCACTCCAGAGGTGAAGGCAGGCCTGTCTCTGGGAGTTCCAGAGCCTAGAACTCCAGCCTGGTTTACACAGTGAGATCCTGTCTTAAAGAAGAGAAGGGCAGCAGTGGTGGCATGGGGGGTAGAGGTCCTGAATTCAAGAAACTTGATCTGCTACTGTCTATAGTAAACCTGAGCCTGCTCTAATGCCCACCTGCTCAGCAGGAACCTCAAGTCTCAAGCCATTATTACTGAGCACTGACACAAGATTCAGAACTGAGTGTTCGTTCTTTCCTCCATGTGCAGGCCTGCAGATACACAGTCCAGACATTTTTATTGTACGATATAGAAATCTCTGGCTTTGGATATCAACGGACCATTAGCTCCTATCACCCCACAGCCATTAGATGGGGCCCACCCTAAGATCTCTGGTTTGTTTCCTGCATCTATGACCTCAATTTGTATTTATCTGTCTCCTTCCTCTACAGTCCCCTGATAAACCTCATTGCCTTTGCCCTACATACTCTGTGGCCAGAGCATCATGTTGAAGCTCCAAGTATTCTGCCTCTCCTCTTCTCAGGTTTTCTTCTCAGCAGAGAGCTGTGTGATGGCAGTAGTCTCCTATGACTGGGTCTAGGCCTGCAGTTACAAGCACATGAACTACTGAAGGAGTTAACTGGGGCATGGGCCTGAAGTACGTGTGAAGGAGGCAGCTAGAAGATGCTCCAGATGTCCTGAAGGACATAGGGCCTGCTCTCTGCCAGATGGTGCTGTGCAATGTATGTGAGAGCTATGGCTTCTTTACATGGCTCTGAGGAATTGGTCCTGTCCTATGTAGGATCAGGCCACCCTCTGGTATTGTGACTCCCTGAGCTCCTGTGAATGCTGGGCAGATGAAGAGGGGACTGTCATCAGAACCGAGTCTAAAGAAGGGTCTCAGGGGCCCAGCGAAGGCCACAGGGGGACATGTGTATATGTGTGATCTGTCTCTCATGTTGTAGAAAGAAATGTCTCCAGCTTCATAGTCCAGAAAGATGGCCACTCGGTGAAGATGCTCTTTCAGAGGTATGATCTTTTCTGGGGAGGACAAGACCCGGTACTGGCTTCCAAACATCTCCAGGGTCCAGAAGCCATTCTGAGGAACCAACAGGGCTTCCCCTTTCCTTTCAACACTGTCTCTACAAACACCAATGGCCCACACCATTACGTTTTCCACCTCCACCTCCCAGTAATGTTTTCCTGAGGAAAAGCTCTCCCGTCCCAGGACACATGGCCGGCAGTCAAATCTCTCAGGGTTGTCAGGCACGCTCTGCCTCGAAGGGCCTCGTCTCACACTTCTCCGGTCATCTGACAGGAAGAGTTCAGGATGAGCCGTATCTGGGTCCAGGACCACATCAGCTGTAGAAAAAGTCTCAGGCTTAGTGTGCTGAGATCTCAGACTCCTGGATGTACAAACCTCTGGTCCCCACTGAGTCCTGGGAGCTGATATGGGAAGCCTCTGCATGGTAGCCTTTTCAAAAATGGCTTGTCTAATCCCAGGAATCTCATAAGGAGGTGCATTTGTCTCCTAAGGAGAGGAGCATTATTTTCTATAGACTGGAATTCTAAGAAACCCACAAAGTTTAGCAAATGAGCCAAAGTGAATGGTTCCCCATTCAGCACTCTCACATCTGCCCCAGTATCTAACATAAGATCTCTGGGATTCTCTTAGTAGAAACCATCTAACTTGGCTTTAACCAACAAGAAAGGCTTAATCTCTCACTCTCCCTAATGATGAGTCAGTTAAACAATTAAAATGAGTCTCACTATACAGTGTCCTGGCTAGTACAGAGCCACTTCTCCAGTCTCTGCATTCCTTAACCAGATGACAACTGATTTAAATTACTGACAAGAATACCCACCAAGGTTAAGGAAGGAGAACAAATATTTCCCAAAGCCAAGCTGAGAGGTGTGTTCAGCAAACATAAGAGGGGAGTATTTTTAGCCAGGTTTGAAGTCCCTAGTAGTGTCCACTGTGAACCCAGAAAGTGCTTGCCCACAATCTGCTTTTATGGCCCAGTCAGTCTACTTTGCTTAGAATGTTAGAATGATGTTCTCCTTGACCCAAGTTGGTATGTCTGATTGTAACAACTTGTGATTGTGTCTCAAGTAGACTGTGACAATTTCGAATTTCCCCTTAAGGAGCAGAAGTCCCGAGGCATCTGGTAAAGTCTGTCTTCTCAGGTGCTTGATGATGACGCTTACAAAAGCAAATGATGCTCATGAAGAAAACACAGCTAGGCTCTGGGCTCTCTAACTCACCTGACTCACTGAGTGTTAAGGTTCTCCCGGGAGCAGGAAAGCATGTCTGGACACCTAGAAATTCCACTCCTGATCAGCCCCAAGAAGTATACTGCCTTTTTGCCACGAGGGGGATCCAACATTTCACTATAACCATCTCCCAGATTACAAATTCCCAAGACAGAATTGTCTTCTTTCAAATTGATTCAGGATCTGAGAGCAAGAGCTACTCTTAGGAGAGCTATTCTGTATGGGAGACCTCTGATACTCCTGGATTACGTTTCTTCTGAACAAACTGCAGAGCTGAGCAAAAGCTGTGGTGATTCCCTGACAAAGCTGGGGGTCCACTCTTAGTGGGCCATGGCCAGTGAAGACTCTCAACCCCCTCCTTCCCCACTCCAGGACCCCTGAGTCCTCTGTTCACATCCTCCCACTAATGGGGAGACATATTGGGATATGAGGAAATGCCAGAGCCACTCACCGGCATGTAAGAGGGTTCTTCTCCACCCTGTAAGTGACAGAGAGGTGAATGTCAGGAGGTCATGTCTAAGCCAGCAGAACACACGCTTCAGAGAGTAGCTCAGGGAAGGTTAAACTTACGCAGTTCTTCTTGAAGCCGCCCTGAAAAAGAAACAAAGTGATGTCCTCAGTAGGCAGCGGAGAGAATTTGAGTTTGTCTTAAGTGATGCAGGGCTGGCTCTTGCTACAGCAGCAAACCCTTCTTCCCCACCAGAGGGTTAATCTCGAAAGTGACCTTGACAGAATCACCATGGAAACAAACCTAGGTTTGTCTGTGAGAGATTTATTAGGTTAGGTTAATGAGTTTGGTCATAATGGCTCAGAGGATAAGGGCACTTACTGCAAAGGCTTAGTCCAGCCCCCAAGACCCAAGAAGGAAAGGACAACTCACAAATTAGCCTCTGATTTCTACATGCATGGTGAATAAATGAGTGAATTCATTCATTCATTCATTCATTCATTTGAATAAATGTAACTAAATGAATAAATGTAACTAAAAAATGTTTAGGGTCTGAAGAGATGGCTGAGTGGTTAAGAGCACTTCTTGCTTTTGCAGAAGACACAGATTCCATTCCCAGCGCCTACATGGTGGTTCACAAACATCCGTAACCCCACTACCAGGTTATCCAAAGCCTTGTTCTGACCTCTGTGGGCACTAGGCATTCATTTGGTACACAGACACATACAGGCAAATATACATTCACATAAATTTAATCAAAAATTTTTTCATTTACTTTGTGTGTGTGTCTTTATGCGTACATGTGCCATGTTGTACATCTGCAGGTCGGAGGAAGGCTTGTAAGAGTTGGTTCTCTTCTTCTACAATAGGGGTATTGAACTCTGGGATGTCAGGCTTGGCAGCAAGTGCCTTTACCTGCTGAACCATCTTGTTTGCCCCTGTCACATAACTTTATCATAGCAATGAAAAATGTAACTAATACAATACCTATACCTGAGAACTGTCAGAAACCAGAAGTGATATGTACCAGGTGAATGAACAGTATTAGGACACTTTTTAGGACCTGTAAATTATTCAGTAATTCAGTCCTGCTTGGAGCCAATGAATGATGCAGTATTTTCAGATTGGAACAAAAGATACAAAGCTTAATTACTAAGATAAGAGAGTTCTGAGCCCCTCTGCTGCCTCTGTATATCTCCTGTCTAGGTCAAGCTTCTACCTGTCAGAAGAGTGGTGTCCCTTCTTTTCTTATTTTCCCTCTTATTTTATTTTATTTTTATTTATTTTTTAGACATGGCCTCATGCAGCCTAGGCTGGTCTTGAACTGAAGAATGGCAAATTATACTTCTCTACTCTTTTACCTTCTGAATTCTTTCTCTTTTCCCTAGTTCCTTACGTGCAGTTTCTTTTTCTTCATATTCAATTTCTTTTGCAGCTGACAGAATCGATTTTTTCCTGTGGTGTTTCTTGACAAGACCAATGCTCACAGACACGAAGAGGATCAGCACTAGTACAGACAGAGTGACAGCCAGGGCCACCATCCAGGCAGGAAGACTGTGTGTGAAGGATTCTGGAAAGCGAGCCAGAAAATGCCACGTGGTGAGAGACAGAACACCGGTGCTAAGAGTGCTCCTTGGGGGAAGTTCGTCTGGAGAGCTCTCTTGGGAGCAAGAATGGGAGAAAGATGAAAGCTTTTTGCTGACCTCTGACTGCTTGGGCTGGGGCAGAGGACAGACACGCAGGGTCATCTAGGGCAGCCATGGATGGAACTAGGTAAATAGTCTACAAAATCTCTATATTCACCACCTTTTACTGGGCTCCAGCATTCTAGCCTGGGCTCCTTCCTCCTTGCTCTGTCCTTGTTGCGTGCAGTCTCTTCTCAACAGAGGGACAGATATCCAGTTATACATTAAAACCCTTCACGATGCTGGGTGTGGTGGTGCACACTGGAATCCCAGCACCAGGGAGGCAGAGGGAAGAAGATGACCACAAGTTCAAGTCATCAAGTTTAAGTAGTGAGACCCAGTCTATTCTCCTGTCCTGCCCTCCTAAGTGTGGGGGCTACAGGCATGAAGCAACATAACTACTGTTCTTGCTGTTCCATCACTGTTTATCACTACTCATCCACATGTTTGGAACAAATTAATTTTCTTCTTGTGCCAAGGGACATGGCCTCAGCTCAGCTCCAGCCTCCAGTTTTGCAGAGACAGGGGTCTCTCCCCAGCCCATCCCCTAGTCTCCCATCACTACTGTCTTTTCAGGACATATCTCCAGAGGGCAGACGACTAACCTGGAATAAAAATCACACTTTCCAACTCCTGGCTGAGCAGAGTGTTGTTGACAGAGCAGGTCATGTTCCTTACAGAGCAGTCCCCGATGATCACAGTCATGGTGACTGTGAAGAGGCCTTCTTTGTCAGTTGTATACTCTTCCTCCAGGGCAGGCATGACCTCATCATTGGGGTCTCTCCACACAGCTCGGGGTTCTGGGTACCATCCTTCAGATGTGCATTCCAGCAGAATGCTCCCATCCTCAAGGGTCTTCATTTTAATGAGGGGCTCAGAGCCCACGCCTGAGCGAGAAGACCAGGGCTCAGCTGAAAGAGTGGGTAGTTTAGTCCAGGCACTAGTGAGGCAGAAGCAGGTGGATCACTATGACTTTGAGGACAGCCTGTTTTACATAGTGAATTCCAGGACAGCTAAGGTTACATAGTTGCTGAGGCCCTGATACTAAATAGAGTCTGCCTGACAAAGATCCTGATTCTTTAGCTAGGGAAATATTAGTCCATCAGATATATTGCTCCCCTTCTTTGCTAAATTTTCATCTTTAATGAGAATGTCTACATGGCCTGACTGAGTTGGCAGTTGTTGGCTAGGAAAGGAATACAGCTACTTCACCTGAAAAACCTTGCAGGTCCCTTTTTTCCCTAGGCCCTGGCATACTGCCCCGGGACAGGTGTTAATGCTCCAGGAAGAAATAGCCTTTAATAGTAGCACACCAAAAAATGAATCCACACCAGAAGAGCTAAATTCAGCCAACAGGCATCTCCAGCCATTGGCAGCTCATTGTCTCAGATGTTCTTTTCAAATGCTCTTTGTAATTACTTCAGGTTTTGCAGGTTTGCAGACTGCCAGGAGGAATGACGCTGGCCCCATCCTGGATCGCACCTGCATACCAGGAAGGCCCCTGCTGAGATGGCTGGCCTGAAAGTTCTCAGCCAACAGCACCCCCCCCACCCCCTCTCAGCACGCTTTATTTCTAAAGCGCAATTGTTTGTACACATTTCTTAAAGCGCGTAAGCATGCCGTAAAGAATGGAATACTGTGTTCATTTGCCATAAAGAACGAACTATCTTGTTCGTTTGCCATAATTTTCCTTTTCTCCTGTAGTCCCCTCCTGAGTGGAGTTCCGCAATCCCATCTGCAGAAAAGGCTGGTTCCCTCTGCACATAGTGAGATCCTGTCTCAAAGAAACAAAAACAAAAACAAAAAACAAAACCAAAGAAAAGAAAGTGGCTGGGTTAGGGAAGTAGCAGTAGATGCCTGGCTGGCATAAGCAAGGGCTTGGGTTTGGTCATCAGCATCATAAAACGAACAATAGTGTTTCAGTGAGTGTCTTAAGAGATCCACTCTTCGGGCTGCTGCCTCCAGTAACCTTGGTGATCATGTTCCTGTCATACTAGCTGAACTTAATTTTCTTTTTCTTTTTTGAGGACACAGGGGTGGGAGGGTAGAACAGGGAGGAACGGGAAGAGGGTGTTACATGAAACAATGAGACTCAAAAACATTAAAAAAAAAAAAAAAAGATAAAAAGAGAGATCCGCTCATAATTGTAGAAGCCAATGAAAGGGAAGTGTAACCCAGTAGAACCTAGGGGTACTGAATGTGCAAGTTCCCCATAGCCTCTTTCTGTGAAGGGAAGAGTGAAAGGATGGAGGGAGGAGGAAAGAGGAAGGAGGAAAAGATGTTAGAAAAGGGACCAGTGTGCCAAATGAGCTGGAAGCTTCCTAAGACAAGGATTCCATCACATTCTCCACTGTGCTCCGGCTTCAGGGGTCATCGAGGCTCACATTTCCATATTGTCTCCTTGAAGGTTTGTTGTTTCACTGATTCTGCTGGAGACTCTAATTGTTTCATTTCTAAGTAGGTATGCTCTGTCCAACCTAAAAAGGCCAACTTAGAACTTCACTTTGTACTCTGTGGAAAAAACTTCTCAGTTGCTTGGCCTTGTGACATTTTAGAATAAAACAAGGACACAAATTTGACAGAATGCTACAATCTCCAACCCCCCTTTGTTTTAGTTGAGACAGGGTTTCTCTGTTGTAACTGTGGCTGTCCTAAAACTCACTCTGTAGACCAGGCTGGCCTCGAACTCACAGAGATCCACTTGCCTCTGCCTCCTGAGTGTTGGAATAAGAGGCATGTGCACCATCACTGCCCCGCAGAATGCCACAATCTTACGAAATTTTCTTACTTTAAGACCCTGTCCTTTCTGGTTAGGATTACACATCACTTCTCTCTCTCTCTTCTGGCTAAGCATAGGGAAGGTAATGCCACACAGCTGTGTGCTAACCACACATGCGATGCCAACCCTTGACATTCAGAGGTGTTTACATCCTAGGGACTCACTCAGTAGCCAGTCCGTATAGTGCTCTCCCAGATTTATCCACTAGGTTGATATGAATGACTGCCTAAAGTAGTCAACACAGTATCATCTACTCAGTGTACAACATCAGAAGAATATCCTGGAAGCCTTCAGCTGAAGAGAACATTAGGCATGACAAAGCTTCAGATATGAGACATTTCTGCTCCTTTAGTCATGCCCCACAAACTTTTATTGAATAGTTCCAAACAGCAACAAAACATCAAATACAACACAAAGCATTGGGCTTCAATAGTGCTGTAATTTCCTTTCTTTGGTATAGTATATTGGATAACCTTAACAATGGAACTATTCAATAATAAATAACTTGGCAATCTGAAAAAAAAAAAACAGTTCTATAAAACATTCCACATAGGTTCAGAGACAACAGACTTAAGGATAAAATCACTCTGCCAATCAATCCAACAAATGAAGGATAATATAATATATTATATAAATATTATATATATATATATATATATATATATATATATATATATATATATATCAAGAGGTGCTGGAAACATGGCTTTCTGGGTAAAGTACTTTGTACAAGTGTGAAGACCTGAATTTGGTTCTTCAGCACCTACTCAAAAGCTCAGGCGGCCACATGTATACCGGGGTAGAGGATGAGGAGACAGGTGGATACTGGGAGGTACTTGGCCAGCCAGTCTAGCAGAACAGAGAACTCAAAGTTCAGAGAGAGACCCTGCCTCAAAAAATAAGATGGAAAATGACCCAGGGGTATATCTGGTTACTGCAAGCAAACACACAGGTAAGAACACACGCCTTTACACACCACATACACACACAAATACACAACACAGATGCATACACCACACATGTACACATGTACATTCACCATAAATACACATGCACACACATACACATATACCACACACAAATGTACACACACATGCATACAACACACACACACACACACACACACACACACACACACACACACACACAATCCAAGTTAAACATTGTACAGCGACCTAATTCAGAGCAGGGCAGAGCAGGCCAGTGTGCTTACAGGGAATGAATGGAGTTCCTAGAACCCACAAGCATCACCAACCAAACCTGCGGTTCTGTTATGAAACAGGGTCGGGTACAAGGGTCAGGAAACCATCCCTTAATATTGTATGATACTAAAAAACAAAACAAAACAAAACAAACAATCAAAAAGAAAACATAGCTCCTTGCCAGGCCTGGTGGTACATACCTGTAATTCCAGAACTCCAGAGGCTGAGGCAGGAGGATCCTAATGTATTTGAGGTTAGCCTGGACTACATACTGAGTACCAGGCCAGCCTGAGCAACGGAGACCTTGTCTCAAACCAGTCTCCCCTAAAAAAGAAAAAGAAAAGAAAAAAGAAAACAAGGTTCCTCATATGACTCATAAAGATGAGTTCCCCAGTTATAATTTGAGGTCCCCTAGGAAAGTCCAAATCTCCCTTAAACCTCACTTCACTCGTCTGATGGATTGAAAAGCTGTCACTGATTCTTCTGTCTCAATGGCTCTTTCTATGTTCATGTGTTTCTGTCAGTGCATAATATACTGACCCTGGGAGTGAGGTCATTCTAGAAAGCTATAATTAACACACCCCTAGAAATCCCTGTTTGATTGTCGTCTCTATCCTGAAGCTTTGCAAAATTGTTCCCAGTGGCACTTTAACTCAGTGCCCCCATGGGCCCACCATCCTTAGTACACAATTTCGCTTCTGTATTTAACATCTGACATCATCTGTTTACATGTCAATTGCTTGCTCTACAATTATTACTGGGAGAAATGGGGGGAAAAGGTGAGATTAGCTGGGGATGGTGATGAAGATGGCGATAGTTTGTAAATCCAGCACTGGTAGGGAGGAAGGAAGATCAGAAGCTCAAGGTCATTGTCAGCAACAAAGTGACCAGCCAGCTGATTATATGGATTACAAGCAAGAAATGTGCTAGTCTGTGGTGAGCCCAAATCTAGGAGAGAAATTTTCCCCAAAAATCACACTGGGAAAAAGCAGCAGAGAAAAACAGAGGGACTCACTTGCCACCGTCAGCCTCGCAACGGCCTGATCATAGGATCGGCCTTCCTGGAAGTAACAGTAGTAGATGCCATCGTCAAAGGCCGTGACATTGTGGACAATGAGCGCTACTCTCCCCTTGTTGATGTCTGCAGCCATGAAGGTGGTTCTTCCTCGATACACCACCATCTGCTCCTCTGCTCTCTCTTGATGGCCTTTGTACACCAGCACTGCAGGGGAAAAATGCCACCGAAACCACCGCACCTCCATGTCTTCAGCGTTTCTCTCTGGTGACAGGTGGCATTGCAGTGTGGTATTTTCTCCTACCACGGCCAGGATGGGCTCTGCCGGTCCCATGACAGTAAACTGGGCTGTTCAACAAAGGAAGACAATCAGACAGGGACTTAGCTGTTAAATATGCAATGTAGTAAAGTGGTATTCTAGGTACTCCGGAGTATTCAACCTGTGGCCCAGGATAACTATGATTTCCATCCTACACGAAATGGTAAATGTACTTAAAACACCAGGTTTGGTTTTTTTGTGTGCTTTGATTCTGTGGTTCTCAAGTGGGACCTCTGTAGTGACAATTTTGTGTCACAATGTCATTCAAAATAAATGTGTGCACGCACAACACCCAAGCTGTGCTTTGGACACTGGGCTTGTTAGCGTCAACTGTCAACTTGACATAACCTAGAATCCTGCAAAGAGAATCCTAATTAAAAAAAAAAAAAATCCTTAGGTCAGATTGGCCTGTGGCAAATTTTGTAGGTGATTGTCTTGATTGCTAATTGATGGAGGGGCCATGCCAACAGTGGTCCACATCATTCCCTGGGCAGGTGTCCAGATCTACATAAGAGCCCGATACCAGCAGGCCAGCAGCATCTTGCATGGTCCATCCTGTACTTCTTTGGTGGTGAAGTGAGTTCCTTGGTTGGAGGTAATCTTGTGTGGACTAGCAAACAGGCCTGCCTTC
The DNA here is from genome assembly GCA_026225945.1 of Cricetomys ansorgei. NCBI lineage: Eukaryota > Metazoa > Chordata > Mammalia > Rodentia > Nesomyidae > Cricetomys > Cricetomys ansorgei. The sequence continues at coordinate 1,788,506 of JAMJFZ010001043.1, forward strand.
AAGTTCCTTCCTTGACTTCCCTCAGTGATGGACTGTGGCCTGGGTTTGTAACCTAATCAAACCCTTTCTTTTCCTAAGTGGCTTTTTGGGGGGTATTTGTCATAGCAACAGATATGAAACAACAACAGGTACCTCTGGGTAATTTAATGTGGGGTTCAAAAAAGAAAAAAAACCCTCTTCATCTAGTGTGGCCTGGAGAACGGAAAAGGTTGGACAACCCTGGTTTAGACAAGTTCTTTCCAAAGCCACAGACTTAGACCGGCTGGCAACTGCGGCTGGTGAGCAGCATCTCTGGGGATAATCCAATGAGGCTGCAAATACATCAGGAACAAAATACAGAGCTGTGTGTGGTGCACAACCATGATCCCAACACTCAGGAGATGGGAGCTGGAGAATCAGCTGTTCTGCGTCATCTTCAGGGACACAGCAAATTCAAATCCAGCCACGAACAAAAACAAAACAAACAAACAACGCTTCCCAACAAACCAGAACCCACACGAACAGGACCCTGAGGTCACCCTGAGCACACACCCTGTAGACCTAATGCTCATAACCACTTGCTCTTCTAGTGTCCATCTCAGGCCAGTGCCTGAGTGTGGCACAGACTCACAGCCTGTGAATCCTAGCACTCTACACACCCAGCCACATTCCTAGGCCCTTTGTTTGTTTTATGAGACAGCATCTAATCATGTACCCCTGGCTAGCCTTGAACTCTTGGCAGTCCTGTCTCAGCTGCCAAGTTCATGGGTGTGCACCACCACACCTGGTAAGGTAAGCATTCAATAATATTTGATGTTCTGGAGTTAAACAAATGTATCATTAAAATCTACTTCATCTGTTTTTAACTCTATTGAATGTTGCTGCTTGAAAACTTACAGTATATTTAAAGGTCCCCTTTGAAGCTATTGCTGTATTTCTGTAGGACAGATTTGGCATAAATCCAGTGTACACATTCAGAATAGAAGGATGAGTCAACCCAGCTGTAGTTCTCTTCCTGACTCTATCAGGAGAACTGTGGGCACTGCTTTCTGAAAAGCTGATAGGGCTAAGAAGCCTACAGTCATACCTGAGACCTGCACAAACAGGCTGAGGACCAGGAAGAAGAGAAGAGAGGGTAACAGGTAAGTATGCAGGGAAGTGGCAGGCTCCATGGATCATCAGGACAGAGTCACCTAGGTCATGTGTGGACAGAAAACCTAGAAGCACAGAGGAGAAATCACCCACGGCTTGTGTAGGTGGCAGTTTTTTTGTCCCTATGCTGGTTTTATAAGTACTCCAACTTCTGCCTTAGATGGACCCCTTTATCCTAATGATCAAGTCTTAAGAGGTGGGTTCACTAAACATTCCATGGGACAAACAACGTAAACATCAGGCAGGCCGTTATCTGTTGTCTTAGACTCAGTTTTCTTTCCAGAGTTCAGTTTCTTCAGCGGTCATTTAATATTCCTCCCCCTCCCTCCTCCTCTTCTTCTGTCCCTTCTCCTCTTCCTCCCCCTCCCCTCACCCCTTTCCTTCCTCTCTCTCTTCCTCCCCTATTTTCTCCTCCTCCAAGTCTTCCTAATCCTCTTCCTTCCCCTTCCTTCTCTCCTCCCCCTCCTCCCACCTCCTCCAGCCTCCTTTCCTTTCTCCCCACCCCCCTTCCTTGCCCTGCCTCCTCCTCCTTGGGAACCCCAGGTAAAGCCAGGTGAGGCTGCCCGTCCCCAGGGGTTCGTCCTTAACTCAAAGGTCCGGTTTTTCCCTCACTGCAGCCTGCGCAGTCCGCCCCGCCCTCCGCCCCGACGGCCCCCGGCGGGACCCCAGCACTTCCCCGCTCTCCTACCTTCCAGAATTAACCTCCGCGTTTTCTTTTCTTCTCTGACCCTCAAATGCCAATTTTCCTGTCTTTCCTCTTCTCTCCAGCCCTCCAGTGGCCACCAGAGAACAAACTGCTACAGGAGAGAGGAAAGAACTTTCTGCTCCCATTAGTCGCGACCACGGACCTCAGAGGGCCCACTTCGCGCGCTAGTCTCAATTTCCAGTTTCCATTGAACCGTGTAGAGCTCCTGATTGGCCTGCTATGAGTAATCAGCCAATAGTATTCTCGTGTCTATCTGTCACCAGTTACTAGGTAGAATACACAGAACCAATTCTTCCTTTTTGCCCTCGGGTCTTCCTTTCCTCCCTCCTTTTCCTTCCTTACTCATTCTCTCCTCTCTTTCTCTCTTCCTCTCTTCCTCCCGCTTGAGAGATCCTGGAGTTGTGGCTGCTGCTCAGAGGCCCCATCCCACAAGCAGCCCTCTTTCCCAGCCAGAGGAATCGTGTACAAGTTGCTAGGCTTTTAAAGAGGGTTGGTTAGTAGGGACAGTTGCAGGAAGCGGGCATGGGTGAGAGAAAGAAGAGCAGTAGCAGTTATGAACTCTTGCCATTCGTCAGAAAACTGTTGGGTAAGGGGCACTGAGGACACTGATAAAAAGGGGGGGAGGGAGTATATTTCCTTGTGGAAATGACCTTCTTAGTTCAACAGCAGAATGACATTGATCTTGTAGCTACATTCACCTTCTGCATACATTCTCCTCTCCAGTATGCCTGAGCAAACCCCAACGCAGGCATTGTGTTACTAGATGTTTTATGATGGGCTCTGGCAGCCCCAATAGGCAAGGCTTGACCACCTGTCCCCACAGACAAATAATGCTGAAAAACAGAGGATTTTTTTTCAATATGGCCATATTAAGAAGGAGAACAAAGTGGTCCAGTGACCTTGTGCCCCATCCCCCAAGTCCATACTCATGGGTAGGGTTTAAATAGAAGGCAAGGAGTATATATAACTAAACCAGTCCTGGACAAGATACAATCCTATCCATCACCAACTCATCTTGTCCCAGCTCCAGTCTCTCCTTCAAGGAGAGCCAATAAATCTTCAGAACTGTGTAAAGTCTCTGGGAGACAGGTTTCTACCCCGGATGGTACTAGATCTTCAGCTTTTCCTGAATACCGGCATGGTATTTCTAGGAAAATTTTAACTCTTTGTGGGTTCATTATTTTATAGTCAGATAGCTGAAGAGGGGGGCATGAGTGTCTCTCTTTAGACTGTCTCCTTTCTGTTATACCCAGATGGCGAGGTCCCCCAAAATACCAGCAGTCCAAAATCGTATGCAAAAAGCAAGGGGGACTTTTATTTTATTTTGCAGAGCAAACCAGCATGCTGGGGTCAGGCACAGTGAAAAATGACCGAACCTGGACAAAGCCTTACTGGCCTTTTTATAGGTTGTAAGGCGAATATTAGCATGATGAGATAATAGGGAACATGATTGGTGGTCAGTGAGACAGTTACATGGGTGGATTTGGGATTGGCTGATTTTAAGATAAGACACTCACGTACCTCCTGTCACGTAGAATACCAGGCACAGATGTCCGGCCTTGAGATAAGGCCTTCCTGCATTCCTGTGGCTACACTGTGGTTGCTCTCATCTCTGATTGTTTGCCCTTCAGGTGGCCAGGCCTAGGATGAGGGCCTGAGTCAAGGGACCTTGTATGTACACAAAAAATTGAGTTTAGGTCTTTCACTTTCCTGCCAGGGTGGTTACAATTGCATAGATTTTTTTCCCCTCACAGCAGCCTGCACCCCCCCCCCCCACTTACCCCTTCCATGCTCCCCTACCTTCTAGAATTAACCTCTGCATTTTCTTTAGAGAACAAACTGCTACAGAAAAAAGAATTTTCTGTTCTTCATTAGTCACAAAGTGTGGGGAATTCAAGTTCAGTGCAGATTCTGTGAAGATTCAAGCATAGATTCTGAATTCAGAGTCTAACCAGAGTAAAAAAAATAGCATTAGACTGTTGGGACTATGTTGCTGGAAGGATCTCAGATACTGGGCAGCCCACATCATCGTGTGAAGAAATGAGGCATGGAGCTTGGGTCAGAAGCATTCACTGAAGTTGGTCGGTGTCAGCCCCTCCTCCAGAAGACTAGAGCTGAGGGAAACATGCCTGTTCTAACCAGGAAGGTGATATTGCCAATAAGTGGCTTAGCAGGAAACCAGGTCCTACCTGGCTGTACTATGCTGGATAATGACAATCTACTCCTAACTTTCTCCAGAGGGACAAGCACAGGAGAGTCACCGTGGTGACTCCCACGGACCTGGTATGCACAGACTCATCCTTTAAGAAACAAAACTCAGAGTGACCAGTGATCTTTTAAACTGCAATTCTGTCCTTAAAAGGCAATCTGGATGTATTTTCCATACATGCATAGAAAAACATGCCTACACTGCCGTGCTCTATTTCCAGACCTCTGACTCACACAGTAAGTGGTACAGTAAAAACGGTTGACCCTTGGAGAGGAAACCTCCTGAGGAAACCCTTGGGAAGGTTAGCGTACAAGTGACCTAAACTACTTGTCCAAATGCACAGATAAGTAAAACTTTTACTGCTTGCTCCTTGTTTTTTAAAATGCCATGCACTGCTGTCTTTGGCTCTGGCCAGCCTTTGTTTTTTCCCACTTATACTCAAGATAAAAACTCTAGATCACCTGCTAATTTACTTAAGTCATAACATCTTTGGTCCAGAAGTGTTTTCAACTGGTGTGATCATCTGTGAACTAGAGGGCATCATTTGATCAAGTTGAATGTTGTTGTATATCCCTGGTTGTTATGCTAATCTGCTCAATAGGTTCTACAGGATCTGATTCTAACCACATTGGGCACTACTGTTCTTTGAGGGAAGATCTTTGGAACTGGATCTTGGCTTTTTATGGGTCACACTTATTTTGATCTCAGTAATGATCCCATTCCCTTCAGACCCAGGTATTGATCTTTGTCTTAATTCTGTTTCTCCTCCCTTGCAGTAGACTATGCTTAGCTGGCTCTGCAGCAGTCTAACACCATCTAGGAGGGTTCTTTTGGTTGCCCTCTGAGATCTAAAAGTCAACAAGAGTTAAAACTCTAAACCCTTTGTGCCCCATTTCAGCCAGAAGTAGCCAGATCAATGTGATACCCATTTCCGAAATGATTATAAAGTAGCTAGTATGGTAGTAACAGGCTTAGAGATAATTGAGCCTCCCTCCCTTATTAACAACAGCTTGTAAAACAGAAATTAAAATGGTACTTAACTACTGTTTTTTTTTTTAAAAAAAAGGATTTGAATGCTATTTGTGGCCCCAGAGAGAAGCAGTACATTTTAAACTTCCAGAAAGATCATATATATGATTACTATTGAGCAAGAGACTTTAAAATTATATTTATTTATTTTTATTTATGTATATGTGTACACATACATATCTATACATGCATGTATATGTATGTATGTGTATACACACACACACATGTATATGTGTACATGTGTGATGGTGCCAGTGGGTGCCAGAAAAAGGCAAGAAATTCCATGGAGCTAGAGTTGCACTCAATGGATGTGGGTGGTGGAAATAAAACCTCTGGCCCTCCAGAAAAGCACTATGTGTTCTTAGCCACTGAGCATCAATCTAGTAGCAGGAGCTTCAGGGAGCAGATCATATCTCTTTTATAATCAGGATCAGAGAGCAGTGAATGCATGCATGCCAGTGCTCAAATCACTTTCTCCACTCTTATAGTTCAGATCCTCTGCCTAGGGAGTGGTGCCACCCAGAGTGGTCAGATTTTCCCACTTTAATTAACATAATCTTGATAGCCTCTCTCACAGACATGCCTAGAGACTCATCTTCCAGGTGATTCTCAGCTTTGTCACAACTTTAAAACTTATTTGCATTACATATTTTACATAACATCTGAGATCTTTTATTTCTAGTCAGGAATCAAAAGCTATGACTCATTAAATAAACTTAAGGCAATAGTAAACATGTCGGAAACATTTTCAGGTGAATTTGGAAGACAACTTGCTTGAGTTAGTTTGTTCTCTCCTTCTACCATGTGGGTCACAGAGTTCTAACTCAGACCACCAGGCTTGGTAACAGGTTCTTTTACCTAATAAGGTTCTTTTACCTGATAGTTTTGCCAGCCAAATATATATGGAAGTTTTTGTTGCAGTGCTGAGTCAACCAACAGACTCAGAGACATTAGGCAAGCACTCTACTAGTAAGCTGTCTCCCTGCTAACATGAACTTCCATCTGAACACCCTTTAGCTCCCCTGGGCTTTGTGATTTCTTCAAAAGAATTTAGATGTGATATAGGAAGTGTAATGTGGGAGAAACATGGAGTTCATTACTGTGGTTCCTTTGTGGAACTGTCACACGGCTAAGTGGGTCGAGGGCGCTTATGACCCCAAACTGTCATTCTGAAGAGCTGGCAGGAATCTGGCACATCCCATCTGCAGTCGCTAACAGACCACTAGCCACAGCAAAACACAGGCCCCTTCAATGGCACGTGATCTGGCAGAGTTTTTTATCTAGAGTTGCAACTAAACCCCTGGTCCCAGGAAAATACCTAAAGCACTAAAAGCACCAATAGGCAAATGGGGCTACTCCAGTATCCCTGTCTTAACCAATGCTCTCCTCCCTCCACACCCCTACCCCTGTCCCTGGATACCAAAGGCCTTCCCTTGCCTATATCCTAAAAATGTAACCACTCTTGCTTCAATAAACTGAGATGTTCCACTGACAATACTGAGAATCCTGTTCATTCTCATTGGCTCATATAGGCTCACAGGTCTCTGATCTAAGACCAGATGAGTGTGAGGTAAGAACCCCAATGCCCCACTCCAACGTATTTTTTTTACAACACATTACAAGATGAAACAGGGCATTATACCAATCTACATTTTCAGGCAGATTTTATACTATTCCTTAAATTCTCTAGACCAGACAGCTTTCCTGAGGGATATTTACCTGTCACATAATTGCCAGGCCCACTTGTATCAACTCTTTTGAGACAGGGTCTTACACAGCTGGTCTCAAATCACAGGCTTGCCTCTACCTCCTGAGTGCATGGGCCACCATTCCTGGCTTGATTAACTCTTAAGAGAGTAGAGTTTCTTTCTTTGCCTTTCTTCCTTTCTTCTTTCCTTCCTTTCTCCCTTCCTTCCTTCCTTCCTTCCTTCCTTCCTTCCTTCCTTCCTTCCTTCCTTCCTTTCTCTCTCTCTCTCTCTCTCTCTCTCTTCCTCCCTCCCTCCCTTCTTTCTTTCTTTCTTGTTTGTTTTTCAAGACAGACTTTTCCTGTATAGCCCTGGCTGTCCTGGAACTATTGTGAACATTTTCTTTCTTTCTCTCTTTTCCTTCCTTTTTTTGTTTTTTTGAGACAGGGTTTCTCTGCTGTAACTCTGGTTGTCCTGGAACTCACTCTGTAGACCAGGCTGGCCTCGAACTCACAGAAATCCTCCTGCCTCTGCCTCCTGAGTGCTGGGATTAAAGGTGCCTGCCTCCACCACCTAGCTTTTTTTTTTTAACATTTTTCAACCAACAAAGAAGCAAATAGCAAATAGATATGTAAACTGATGTGTTAATAAGCTCAATTTAGTCATTTTCTAATATGCTTTCAGTATGTTGTATTCTATAAATTAAATGTTTACTTGTTGGTTCGAAAGAATACATATGTTTGAGGATGCAGCTTAATGGAATATTTGTCTAGCACACAGGAGTCCATGGATTTGATGCCAATAATAGTAATAACAGCAACAATAGTCAAGCATGCTTGGAACATGCCTGTAATCTCAGCATTTAGGAGCTGGGGCAGTATACTAGCCATGAGATGGAGACTTGCATAGGCTACAGGATAAGACCCTTTCTCCACAAAAGTAAATACAAATTATTAAAAACACTCTCTGTTTTTCTCCCACTCCTCCTTGTGACTTCTTCCTGCTAATGGAACCTAGGTTAGCCTGTAACTCACAGTTCACCTGCCTCAGCGTCTGAAAGTCAGGAATTACAGGCATGCTCCACCACTCCCAGCTTTATCTTCTCTCTCTCTCCCACGGTCATGCCAGCTCCCTGAAGTTAGACTGTTCAGTCATGTGCTCAGTTCTCTTTTGTCTCTGCATGTGAGCTGTGTCACTTCATATTGCAGAATGACCACAGACAAAGTTTCAAGCAGTAAAGTGTGGTGAAGTTCCATTAACTGCCCCAATGTTTTATGCTACTACCTATGCTTTATTAACAATATTTCACATTGAAAACAAAGAACTAATCACAGTACTCCTTGACAATGTGAGGAAAAAATAAGATGTAAAGTGTAAATCCTACTAGTCAATAATAAGATCATCACCACAATTGAGCCAAGTTTGAAGCAAGCTTTAACTTAAATTAATTAACTACTGGCCAGGAAGATGGGCTCTGACCAGGGCCATTCCAAGGTTCCCTATTCCAGGGTTCCCGAAAAAATGACACTGAGTCTTGTGGAACAGATGCTTAAAAAAGCAGAATCTATAAGCAGACTTCCCACCAGGTCGAATCAGGGGCAATCATATATCCTGACATACTTCCTGTCTGGGTTTTCTCCCACTTACAACTGACTAATTATATCCAGTGCATCTGGGACATATTCGGTGCAGTTGGATTAACCAAATGAAATCTATACAGTTCCCACCCAACATTCCAGAAGGTTATCTGTTCCTTGGACTAGCGGAGATTACAGGATTAAGTCCTTCTATATTTCACGGGGACAGCCTGTTAGGCCTGGACAATTCTTCCTGGAAACAAAATAAAAATAAGGCTTCCTTCTGTAGAAGTACTGCAAGCCCCTAGGACTGGACAAAGCCCCACCCCTACCCTAGTTCCTGGGAAAGACTCCAAAAATCCCTTCCCTAACCTAATGGCAGACTAACAGGGGCCAGGATGGCGGATGTATCTGCCAAGTAGGGCTCTGATAACCCGGAAAAGGACCCCCACCTGTCAGACATGTAACCTCCAAATGGACTCAGGCAATTAGGGACCGTAAAAGTTATGTGCCCTTTACCTTCCAGATGAAAATCGATGGGAATCCCACAAGGGCTCCAACCCCCCCACCCCCGACTCTAACCCCGCCATCACATCAAACAATGTGTTAACCAATCCTGTAAGGACCCAGCTAAAGCCCCTGAACCCTGAGGTGTCCAGGTTAAAAGCTCGCCCAGCCAGCACTTGGGGCTCTCACTCGTGCACTCACTTTGTTTTGGTGAGTGCAAGTGATGAGCCGGGGTTCGAACCCATAAATAAAGATTTCTTGTCTTTACATCAGAGCCGGACTCCTGGAGAAACTTTGAACGCCAAAGCGGTTTCAGAGTTCTGAGTATGAAAAGCCCAGCCAGTATTTAGGAAGCTATCTTTTTGTTTTATAGATATTTTAGGCACAATAATTAAAATTAAAAGCATAACTCTTGTTCTTACAAAAGTACCTTACACCTATCCTTAACTATTGTCCAGAGAACTCTTTCTTTCTTTTTTCTTTCTCTTTTTCTCTCTCTTACTTTCTTTTCCAGTGCTGAGGGTTGAATCTGGGCCTCACAAGTGATGGGTGTCCTAGTTTCTCTTCCTGCTGCTGTGGTAAAATATTCTGACAAAAGCAATTAATTTAAATGGGAAAGGCTCAATTCAATTTGCAATTCTGGTTTATAGTACATCAATGGCAGGAAAGCCACAGTGACAAGAAGTTGAGAGAAATGGTTACATTATATATGTTGAGTCGGAAATTTGCCCCCCAAGGACCAGTGAGAGCACATATGCAAAAAGCAAAGGCATTTTTATTCTGCAGAGCAAACCAACATATTTCCTTTGTGTTTGTGTGCACACACATGTATGTGCACCATAGCATACATGGAAATAAGAGGGCTTCTTTTAGGAAGACGATTTCTCCCTCCATCTTGTCAGCTCTGGGGACTAAGCCCAGGAGGTTAGGCCTTGCACCTCTACCCACTGACACATCTCTCTGACCTTAACATGACCTTTTTCTTCCTTTGTTTTGTTAAGACAAGTTCTTTCTACATGGCCGGGAAAGTCCAGGCACTATTATATAAACCAGGCTGGCCTCAAACTCACAGAACTCTGCTGAGATCTGCCTACCTCTCCTCCCAAGTGCTGGGACAAAAGGCATGTACCACCATACTCGGCCTAAACAAGCTTTATGTGGTACAAGAAATGTTATTTTAAAAGAGGGGAGTTACTGATATATAGAACATACCAGAGAGAGATGGGGTGGGGGAGGGGGCTGAAATGCTATTATATAAAGCAAAGTGACTCAGACCAGGGTGGCTGTAGGAGAAGTAGCTATGGAGATAAGTTTAACAAAGCTTATTTGTGCAGAATTCATTGGCCCTCTATTTTCTGATCCTTTATAATAAGAGTGAGAATAGCTTACACAGAGAATTTCATTGGTTTCTGAAAAGTAGCATGCTCGAAGTTGTCTTTGTATCTGCTGTTTTTCAAATGCCTGTAGTTCACACTGTCCATCTGCCAGACCTCTCTAGGATTCTAAGAGGCACCAGGCAGCAGTTAAAGCTGGAAGAAGCCAAACCCTGCCCCACCCCACTCCACCTCTGCCCTCTGCTTCTGAAACCAGATATGTGGAGATGCTTCTGATACCAAGACACAGCAGGTAAATGTATCTCTAAAATGTTTTTCTCTGGCCTGGGATCTGAAGCCTTCTTTCTGTAAGGAATTAGATAATTGTTAAAATAAAGTTATGGCGCTTAATGGAGAGTCCAGAGTTGAATTTTCCAATGCTCTTTATTAATCACAAACCATGTCAAATCTCAGGGAATTCTATACCTGGGCAGCTAGGCAGAGAGCTCACTCCAACGCTTCCTCACCCCATGCTCTCCACTTGGTTCTTCTCCTGCTCCTAGCTTCTTCTTCCTTGTTCTTTGCTGTCTGTCTGTGCTCTCTGCCCTTGCCCTAGTTCTTTTTTATTCCAAATCCTTTCTGTCTCCACCCAGCCTTCCAATATACAAATCAATGGAGCCTAACCTTCATCTGCCTTAAGGCTAAGGAATGTCCTATTCTTGTGGAGAGCCGGATAGCCACTCCTTTGTTTACTGGTAGGCAGTGAATCCTTTACTTGTTTCAAGGACAGCTTACTGGAACATTATCCATAACTAAAATCTCCCACCACAGATAACAAATATTTTCTACTGCTGGGTGGATATGGCTGTGGTGACAAAACTTTACACATGGGCTGGGGAGATGACTCAGCTGGTAAAGTACTTGCCACAGAAGCATGAAGACCTTTGATCCTTAGAAACCATGTCAAAAAACTAGGCTCTGTGACACATGTCATTCCAGCACTGGGGAGGTGGAGAAAGGAGGCTCACTGCAGCTCACTGACCAGCCACCCTAGCTAGGTAAGTGAGCCCCAGGCAATAAGATAATAAGGAATAATATCTGAGATATTCCTCTGACCTCTACACACACACATACCACACACACACACACACACACACACTTATATAGGGGCAATGCAATTTCATGTAATTTTTCATGGAATGGTATTCTTTTAATTCACAGTCAACCATTTAAATGTAAAAATAGCTATGAATGAAACAAACAAACAAAAAAAGAGGCTATGTGCTGTGCTTCCACAGTATATGTAGAATTTCCATCTAACCAGTTTTGGATTTCTAAGATCTTTCTAGAAACAATGTAAAATTTGCACACACACCTGACCAACTGGACATGGTGGTTCACACACATAATACTAGCACTTGGGAAGCAGAGGCAGGAGGATTGTTGTGTTGGGTTCCCGAACCGGACCCCAACTTGATGATGCGCCCACAGAGAGACACAGTCGGATAATCGATGCAAAAAGCAAGAGGTTTATTAACCAGCGCTGGGGCCGTTCTAACACGCAGGATAGAAGTGGCCCCGAGAAGCAGAAAACGAAGCTTTTTATACAAAATACAGACAGTTGCTAGGCATGAACCAATTTGGTACAAGTTGATTGGTCCCCAAATTGTTTTTCTATTTTGATAGGTTAGGGCCAATTAACCTTTAAGCTGATTGGAGCTGGCATATAGCAAGGTCGTGGGCACGAGGAAATGTACACTTAGGGTCTTAGTCAACGTGGAAAGTCCCTTGCCCAAGGCTATTAGGTGGCAGCTGCAGCTGCCTCTCATACTTTAGTTTTGGGAATGTGGGCTGGGTCACAGTGCCCTTGAATTAAGCCTGACAATAATTGTTTTATGGTTTCTGGGGTGGGCTAGTTCTTGGAACAGGGAGTTCTGGAAAGTACTCAATAATTATTGTATTAAGTAGAGAAAGCCTAAGTTCCTGTTAAGAGTTTAGGATTAATGCCCAGGGCCGGGGGGGGGGGGGGGTCCCCAGCCTCACAGTTGCAAGCTGGAGTTCAAGGCCAACCTTGACTACAGTATGGAACCTATCTCAAGAAACAAAATAAAATGAAGCCTGTCACAATGGCTGATGCTTGCCATTCCCAAGTCAATCTGTTTCACTAACATTCTTATAATTCTCGTATGAAGGAACTTCCCAAAGAGAAGACTCTAATGTATGTTAGAGATCATTTAAAAATACCTTTTATAGATTTAACACCTTCATCGCAATGGGGATTATTGTGTGAATCATGTTGCTTTTGTGAGGCCAGAGACCCTCGGCCCTGGCTTTCTCTACTCAATACAATAATTATTGAGTACTTTCCAGAACTCCCTGTTCCAAGAACTAGCCCACCCCAGAAACCATAAAACAATTATTGTCGGGCTTAATTCAAGGGCACTGTGACCCAGCCCAAATTCCTAAAATGAGCAGCAGCTACAGCCGCCACCTAATAGACTTGGGCAAGGGACTTTACATTTCCTGGTGCCCGCGACCTTGCTATATGCCAACACCAATCAATTTAAAGGTTAACTGGCCCCTACCTATCAAAATGGGAAAACAATTTGAGAACCAATCAACTTGTACCAATTGGGTTTGTGCCCAACAACTGTTTAAAAAGCTTCACCATTTGCTCCTCGGGGCCGCTTCTATCCTGCGTGTTAGAACGGTCCCAGTGCACTGGAATAAATCCTCTTGCTATTTGCATCGATATCCCGTCTGTGAGTCTCTGTGGGGGTGCAGCGTCCCGGTTTGGGCCTTTGGGGATCCAACACTTTCATGGTGTCAGCTTCAACTCCAGTCTTCTCTTATTCAACTCTATAGCATAATGATGTTTTCCCCCTAGGACTCTTTGACTTCTGGCTTCCAGGTAGGCCTGGGATGATTAACAAGTGGGAGGAAGGCAGAAGCCAAGACAGCTCTCCACCACTGGTTCCCTGCGCTCCTTCCTTCCTCTGACAATGTCTTTTAAATTTATCCCAGGCCATCTGCTGACTTGTGTGTGTGTGTGTGTGTGTGTGTGTGTATTTTCTGGTTTCTCAAGACAGGGTGTCTTTGTTGTGTCACTGACTGTCCTGGAACTCACCTTGTAGACCAGGCTGGCCTTGAACTCATTAAAGGTGTGCACCACTATCTGGTGCAAGTGACCTTTTGTATGAAATCTTGTTTCAAATCAGTTTCCTAGGGCCTTTTTAGTTTAACATTTAACTTTCTGTTCTACCAGAGACAACTTGCTCTTTTGTTTGCTAGAGAACATTTACCAAAGACCTCTAGAAATACACCAGTGGTCAAAGAAAGCTTGGTTTATTCAATTTTGGAGAAAGGAGAGCTTGCACCCTAGAGGAAGGGCCGGCTGTCTAGACTTGGGGATTGGAATCAGACTCATGGACTGCTGCGGGCAGGAAGCAAGCGCAGTGTCTGTGATTCTGGAAAGGGAGAGTGTTTCCTTATCTTGTGGTTGTAAAGAGTCTTCTCCCCGCTCCCTGTCACAGACATAAGTATTGAGTGTTCTTGTCTCCGTTTTGTCTAGTACAGATAACATATGGCGTTTTCTACTGGTTGCTCAGACGGTAAAGAAGTATGTTCAATTATACCAACTTTTAGCTGCCTATGGCCAGTTTTAGGTTTCAGCTGAGCTCACAGACTATGGAGAAGACTTGATATAATTACATGATGACGTGTGAACTTTCAGAGAAACACACCTATAGTACCTGTGTTGTATGTTTTTCTGTTGCTGGGATAAAACTCCATTACCAAAGCCATTTACAGAAGAAGGAGTTTCTGTTGGCTTATATTCCAGTGATTTAGAGTCTACAGTGGTGAGGACAGCATGGCAGCAGGCAACTGAAGAGACAGAACAGACTCCATTTTAGGCCTGAGCCTTCATCTCAAGCTTGCCCTGGGCCTGACCCTAAAAAGTCATAAGTTCTAAAAGAAAGCCATAAAAGTCCCCCCACCCAAAAGGAAACCAATCAGAGATGAGGGTAGCCACAGTGTAGCCACAAGAATGTAGGAAGGCCTTATCTCACGGCCGGACATCTGCACCTGGTACCCCCACATGCCGGGGGTACATAAGTGTCTTATCTTGAAGTTAGTCTATCACAAACCTACCCAGGTAACTGTCTCACTGACCACCAGTCATATTCCCTATTACCTCACCCATGCTGAAATTCTCCTTACAACCTGTAAAAAGGCCAGTAAGCCTTTGTCCGAGATTGCCTTTTTCTTGAATGGCTGACCCTTGCATGCAGGAATTTTGAGCAGGAAGCTGAGAGATCACACCTTTAAAGGCAAGCAAGAGAGAGCAAACTGGAAGTGGGGTTAGGCTATGAAATTTCAAAGTCTTCCTTCAGTGACCCACTTCTTCCAGCAAGGTCACACCACCTCTCCAACGCACGCCACCAACTGGGAACCAAGTGTTCTATGGGAGACATATCTTATTCGGTTTTTTTTTTTTCCTTTTATTGATATTGCTGATGAGAAATAGAGAACAGATCTTGATGTTGTGTGGATCTGCTTGTCTTGGCTTATGGGAGTCAGCTGTGCACATCTCTTTCCAACTCAACATAATTGACTTCAGAGTGAAAGGTCTTGGTTCTGGGGTACAAGGAGGACACTGAGGCAGTTGTCCTTTTGGATAAAAGGTTTATCAGAAGAGAGGGTAACTGTTGAGTCCGAAATTTGCCCCCTCCTCCCCCCAAGGACCAGAGAGACCATGTATGCAAAAAGCAAAGGCACTTTTATTCTGCTGAAGAAACCAGCATGCTGAGGTCAGGCACCAGGTGAAATGGCCGACCCTGGACAAAGGCTTATGTTCTTTTTATAGGTTGTAAGAGGGTTTTTTTCATAGGCAAGGTAACCTTGCTTTTAATTAGGGAACAGAAATGCAGTTTACAAATGTTTAGTTTTGATTGGCTCCTGCTCAAGGGGCTAACGATCCACATTCTTAGGCTATAGCCGGTTAGCCATTAAAGTTGATGTTTATAAAGTTTGGTTTATGGCCTTTAGGCTATCTGGCCAGATGAGATACGGGCTACTTGTACTGCTTTTACTTTCTGATCGGTTGCCCTCAGAGTGGGGGTTCTTATGGCTTTCTCTTAGCCTTTGCTAGCTTGCAGGGTCAGGCCCAGGTCAGGGGCTTGAGCAGCACACTGTGGACCTGGACCAGGCCTGAGACCAGGGACTTTGCCTGTTTAGGTCCTTCATTAACACTGTTTGAGTTTGCTTTTTTGTTGCTGTGATAAACATCGTGACCAAAAGCAAGTTGAGTACAAAAGAGTTTATTTCAGCTTACAGTTCTAATTCATCCTGAAGGGAATTCTGCGCAGGAACTGAGACAGACGCTGCTGGAGGAACACTGCTTCCAGGCTTGTTCCCCATGTCTTGCTCAACTTGATTTCTTTAGACAACCCAGGACCATCTGTGTAGGAGTGGCACTGCCCATGGTGCCCTGAGTCTGCCCAAATCAATTATCAATCAAGAAAATGCTCCACAGACATGCCCAATCTCATCAAGGTAACTACCCAGTTGAAACTCTATCAGATAACTCTGGGGTGTGTCAAGTTGACAACTGGAAACTAGAAGAAAAGAGATGGACACACAGCTGTAAGAAAAATGCTGCAACAAGGGGACAGGGCTGCATCAACATTCGTATAGTTTGGATCAGCTACGGCCACAGGATTTGCCTCATGGGAATTGGCAAGCACTTCACCAGCATTGTGTTTTTCCCGGAGAGAAGTAGTTGCTAAACATTTGTCAGCATATTACTGCCTGGGAGTTGCCTGGAGAGTGAACTACCAATGACAACACAAATGTGAGAATAAACTGGCATTTAGGTAGTCTTTGATGACAATGGGAAGAAATTGGTCATTTGTCTACCTTCTTGTCACGATGCCCCACAGAGGTTCTGGACATGTTTATCCCTGACTCTCCAACTCCTTTCCACGGCTCCAACGAGTGACTAAGTTCACCTGTTAACAAGAAAATGTTTCAGCACATTATTTAAAGGTCTTTACAATTCCCAGCAGGTATTCTGGGCCAAAGACCTTTATTATTTCTTTATTTATTACTCAGAAAGTGAAATTGAATTTTCATTAATTTTATAGCAGTTGGCCTCAATGGCTCGCCCTCTATTTATTTTTGATCTGGGGGAGAAAAATTCCTCGGCAGGGGCGGTAATCTGTTGTACCCGGTTCTGATACAGAGATGTTATCTGGAAGGCGGTCAGGATCTGATACCCCTCAGGTTCCACGTCAGACAAGGAACAGAGGTGCAAGGGAGAAGCTGTTACCTTGCGG